>CM051501.1:2415028-2464651 GCA_028031935.1 Paedocypris micromegethes | reverse complement strand
TCTCTTTATCTCTCTTTTTCTTACTCTCTCTTTATGTCTGTCTCACTCTCTCTCTCTCTCTGTAGCCCTCTTTCTCTCTGTCCCAATGTCTCTCTCTCTCCCTCACTCTCTCTCTCTCTTCATCAGTCTCTCCGTCTCCCTCACTCTCTCTGTCTCCCTCTCTCCATCCCAATCTCTCTCTCTCTCTCTGTGTGTGTCTCACTTTCTCACTCACTCTCTCTGTCTCTCTTTTCATCTCTCTCACTCTGTCCATCTCTCTAGTTTTCTCTCCCTCTCTCTCTCCCACTCTCTTTTTCTTTCTCTCTCTTTATCTCTCTTTTTCTTTGTCTCTCCATCTCTCTCCTTTTCTCTCTCTCTGTCTCCCTCTCTCGTTTTCTTTCTCTCTCTCTCTCTCTGTCCCAATCTCTCGCTCTGTCTCACTTTCTCACTCTCTCTCCCTCACACTCTCTCTCTTTATCACTCTCTCTGTCTCTCTCTCTCCCTCTCCCCCTCTCTCTGTCTCACGCTATCTCTATCTCTCTTTCCCGCCGTCACTCTCTCTGTCTTTCTTTCTCTCTTTCTGTCTCTCTCCCCCTCACTCTCTCTGTCTCTCCTCTTCTCTCACTGTCTCTCTTTTCTCTCTATCTTCCTCTTTCTTCTGTCTCTCTCTCGCTCTCTCCATATTTCTCCCTCTCTCTCTCTGTTCCCCTCTCTCGCTCTGTCTCTCTTTCTCACTATCGCTCTCATTATCTCTGTCTGTCTTTATTTTAGGTTGGTCGTTCAGCTGTCTTTTCTCATCCTTCTACAGTTTGTACATTTCTTCTCTTTCTCCATCATCACATTATTCGTCTGTTCTTTTCTCCATCAACGGTTTCTTAATCTGTTTGTTTTGTCCAGAATCACTTTTCTTTGGTCGTTTTCTCCATAGTCTTTAATTATTCTGTTTCTCCTTTGTCAGTTTACGTTCTTCGTTGTCTATTTCTTTATCTGTTCCTTTTCTCTATCATCACTTTTTCTGCATTTACTTTACGTGACTACTCTTTATTTGTTCTTTATCCTCCACCATCACATTCTTTCTTTGTTCTTCTGTCTGTCAACAATTTCTTTATCTGTTCTTTTTCTCCATTGTCAGTTTACATTCTCCATTGTCCATTCCTCTATTTGTTCTTTTCCTCTATCATCATATTCTTTGTCCGTTCTTTTGGTCCATCCGCGTTTTATTAGTTTGTTCTTAAGTCGCTTTTAAGTTGTAATTTTCTGCATTGTCTACCCTTTAATCTGTTCTTTTTTCTATTGTCACTCTATTTCTTTATTTGTTCATTTTCTCCATCATCACTCTTTCTTTGTTTATTTACTATACTCTCTCTCTCTCTCTCTCTCTCTCTCTCTCTCGTTTCTTTGTATCCCTCACTCTCCATCTTTATTATCTCTCAGCCTCTTTTTTTGTCTATCTTACTCGCTCCTTTCTCCCTGTTTATATCCCTTTGTATTCCTGTCCTTTTCTATCCCTCTGTTCTTCTCTCCTGCAATCTCTCCTTTTCCTCTCTCTATTATTTTCTCTCTTTCACTCTGTTTCTCCTTCTCTTTTTACCATCTCCCTCTCTTTCGCTCTCTCTCTCTTTCACTCTGTTTCTCTTTCTCTCACTGTCTCTCTCACTCACTGTTTCTATCTATCTCTATATGCATGTCTCTCTTGCTCTCTCTCTTTCTTTTTTTATGCTTGACTATTTCTCCCCTTTTCCTCTATGTATGCCCGACTTTCTTTCTCTGTCTCTCCCTCTCTTTTTTCTCTCTCTCTTTCAGTCTCCCTCTCTATCTCTCTCTTTTTCTCTATGTATGCCTGACTCTTTCTCTGTCTCTCTCCCTCTCTCTCTCTCTTTTCCCATGTATGCCCCCCCCTCTCTATTCCCATGTATGCCTCTCTTTCTCTCTTTCTCTCTCTCTCTCTCTCTCTCTCTCTCTCTCTCTCTCTCTCTCTCTCTCTCTATTCCCATGTATGTCTCTCTCTATCTCTCTCTCTATTCCCATGTATGTCTCTCTCTCTCTATCTCTCTCTCTATTCCCATGTATGCCTCTCTCTCTCTCTCTCTCTCTCTCTGTATCTCTCTCTCCCTCTCTCTCTCTCTCTGACTGCTTCATCTAGGACCATGGAGCAGACGTGGGTCACTTCTCCGTCCGTGGGCTGGTGCTGGTCTGTGGTTCTGACAGGGTGAAGAATGTTGCGGGCAGCTGGTGTGACTAAGCCGTGTGTTGTAAGGACGGGGCGGAGAAGTGCGTCCTGGAAACGGGGAGGGAGCAGCATCAGGCCAACAGTCTTTACACCGCACCAACTGTTCACGTTTTCATGGCTGACCCCTTTTTTTCTTCTTCCTGCCAAAGCTTTGTTAACTAAAGCGTTTACCAAGCGCTGGTTAGACATGTGAAGGTAGAAGGAGCATATGGAGCCCACCAAACATCCACATTGTTCTTCTGTCATCGGGCTACTTAGCGCTTTCACTGCTAAATAGCATCACACGCAGAACAAAAATGGCTGCAGCTTTCTTCTCAACGTCGTGGAGAGGCTCAAGTCAAGCCAGCGATTCCTAAAAGTAGAGATAGAGATAATCTTTATTGTTATTGCACAATGATGCAACGAAATTAAGGTGCAAATACAGGAAAGAGTGCAAATACAAGTCAAAAATAACACAAGGGAAAACACAGAGTGCAAAGGACAAATCAAAAGAACACAAAGGACATGGACATACTTGTACACACGCAACAGTGACAAACAATAGTGGAAGACAACTGTAAATGTTTCACACAATGTTTTACATCATCCCAGCTTATAGACTGTAAAACTGTGACGATGCTGAGGTGATGAGGGTAAAGTGGAAGTAAAAGGGTAAAGTAAAAAGAGAACAAAAAACACCACCGCATATAAAAGTCAAGAATTAGTATTTGCAGCAACGCACCGTTTGTTCTCCTGACCAGATGTTGAGTCGTTCGTTGTGGCGCCATCTAGCGGTCAAACTAGATCCCAGTCTGGCCAGGAGTCTCTAGAATTATCAATAAAAAGAAATCATCAACAACAATAACTTAATAAGCATCGTGGAAAGTTACAAAAAAGTTAGAGTTGAAAACATAAAGGGATGGATGGATAATGGACAGAGGGAGAACGAGAGAGAGACAGAGACAGAAAGACAGATATAGAGGTAGACAGACCGATCATCAAACCGACACACAGATTGAGAGACAGATGAAGTAGAAAGATTGAGAGAGAGACAGACAGACAGACAAAGAAGCAGACAGACAGACACATTGAGATACCGATAGACAGACAGACAGACAGACAGACAGAAAAGCAGACAAATTGAGAGGTAAACAGAGAGCCAAGCAGACAGAGATAGAGAGAGGCAGACATATTGAGAGACAGACAGAGAAGCAAACAGACAGGCAGAGAGAGAGCAAGAGAAAGAGAGAAGGAGAGACAGAGAAAAAGAGATTGATAGGCAGAGAGAGAGATATTAGGAGGCAGACAGACAGAGAGAAAGACAAAGAGAGAGAGAGATTGAGAGGCAGACAGACAGAGAGAGACAGACAGACAAACCGACAGACAGACAGAGAGAGAGAGACAGACAGACAGAGAGACAGACAGACAGACAGAGATTGAGAGGCAGAGGGAGAGATTGAGAGGCAGACAGACAGAGAGAGACAGACAGACAAACCGACAGACAGAGAGAGAGAGACAGAAAGACAGACAGAGAGAGACTGAGAGGTAGACAGACAGAGAGACAGACATAGAGAGAGAGATTGAGAGACAAACATAGAGAGAGAGACAGACAGAGAGAGAGACAGACAGAGAGAGAGACAGACAGACAGACAGAAAGAGAGAGACAGACACAGAGAGAGAGACAGACAGAGAGAGATTGAGAGACAGACAGAGAGAGAGAGAGAGAGAGAGAGACAGGCTATCACAGTGAGGTGTGTGTGTGTGTGTGTTGGATCTTCTCTGGCTGGTTCACACAGGAGATGCGGAGGAGAGCAGCAGACAATAGCTTCTTTGAGCTCAGCGCTGGCCAAAGGTTACACAGGCTTCTGGCTGGTGATAAATCACGGCTAAATGAGTGGCCTTTGTGTCGGCCGGCTGTGGACGCCATCACCTCCTGGTTGTAAAGCTGACACGGCTGATGGACCCGAGGCTTTGAAGCGTTTAGAGCCTCAACCTCAAGTCAAGCGGCTAGTAAATGTACATTAGATTAAGAAAGACTCTCCGGGTCTCTGGGGGTGGAGACGCTCTCCACTTCATGAAACAGCCCAGGAAGTTCATCTTAAAACAATCCTGGTGCTGGTGGAGCTTCACAGAGACAAACCTGAACACGTCACATCACTTCATCTGCTGGTGCTGATGCTGGTGCTGATGCTGAGCCTGACACACTGACTCACTGATGATGGCTTCTCTGGTCCGGCCCGGGACAGAACCTGTTAGAATGGCTTTATTTCACTTACTGAAAGTTTAAAAAATGTCAGTTGCTATTTTAAACGGAATAGATTTAGATATATAGAGATATATATAGAGAAACAAATATAGTACGATTTATATATAACAAATATATTTTTATATATATTATTTATGTATTTTATTATTTATTCATAAACACATCTACGAAAAATCTATGAGTAAATAAATAAACATAAATTAATATAAATAACACCGCACACACAGACACGCACACCAACACACTCACACACACACACACATACACTATAAAAGAATAAATAAATATACACAACAATACAGCACACCTCACACATCATAATATTTAAAATAATAAAAATAATAAATAAATAGCGCGGCACACATTTGGACATCGCACAAGTCCATCAAATGGTATTGGAATTGTTTAAATAAATAAATAAATAGAATTTTTAGATTCTGGGAAATCAAAGGTGCTAAAAAAAACATACAATGTTTTTTAAATTAATGCTACAACATTTTAAGCAAATTGTTCTCTGTTTAAAAAAAAACGTTAAATTTTAAGACAGTATATTTAAATTGACAAATTCTCGATGATGGAACTTTATATGGAAGATTTACACACACACACACACACACACACACACACACACACACACACACACACACACACCACACACACACACACACACACAGTAAAATAAACCAGTAAACAACGAGTTAGGCCAGTTAAGCTATATACCGCTTTAAGTCAAGTTGATTTTGTTAAAATACAAACTGATTATAGTAAACTGATTATTAACACACTGATTTCTATAAAATTCAAACGAAAACAACAGAACAACGTGAAACGAACGTATAAGTAATTGTGTTGTGAAATCGCTGCGGAAGAGTTGATGATTTTGATGGATCCGCTCGTGCACGTCAGCGACCCTCGGAGAAGCATGACGTAACGCCCCAATCTGCTGATTAGCATATAATTGCTCCTTTTGTATTAAACACAGGGAATTAGCGGCTGTTAGCTTGCGCGGAGTCACATGACCTGTTCTACAAATCACCCGGTAATGCACGTGAAAGTAGCGCCCAACCCCTCTCTCTCTCTGCCAATCCCTCTCTCTGTTTCACTCTCTCTCTCTAACTGTCTTTTTGTAACAACCCCTCTCTCTCTCTCTCTCTCTCTCTCTCTCTCTCTCTCTCTCTGTCACTCTATTGCTCTACCTCACTCCCTCTTTCTCTGTCTCTGTCTCTGTCTCTCTCTCTCTCTCTCTCTCACTCACCCCTCCTCTTTCTCTGTCACTCTTTTGCTCTCCCTCCCTCCTTTTTTTGGCTACTTTGTACTTGTACTGAGTATCAAAAATGAAAAGTACTCGAGTAAACTTTGGTAATTTTTGTCAATTTTGTAAATACAATATGTATACATATGTATAATACAATTCTAAAAAGTACGACAAATGCGTAAACAAATTGAAAAATTCTTTGGAAATTGAAACACTGGGGTGAGTACTTGTACTTTGCTGATTGCGTGCATATATTGGGACTGCATGAATTTAAAAGTTGCTTATATTTTTGATGCTCAATACAAGTACAAAGTAGCCAAAAATACCACTAAGCAAAAACACATATACAATACTTGCAAAATGTAGAACAATTCCTGAAGTTTATCTAAGTACACCTCTGGCAAAAATATCAGCAACTTTTATTCCTTGACTACATTAGTGATTGAGTATCTGTATCTTTACTCCACTACATTTGAATAGACATATACCGTTACTCGCTACATTGTGATTGTGCGCAACAAATCGGCATCTTTTTCTACCGCGGTTAATTTCTCGGGTGGATGAGGTGATGTCGCCATCTGCAGGATGCTGACGGTACTGGATGCTGTTTATCAGCTAAATTAGCGGTTGCACGTTGTTGCACATTTGAGTTTGACTGAGACAGACTTTTAGTTCTTTTTATCTTTTTTGTTCAGCCATTTCAAAACATTGAAGTGATATATTTCATTTCTAAACTAGGAGATACAACCTCCAAAAAAAAAAAGACACATCTTTTTCTGCGTTGAAGCAAGTTCCTATTATTCCCGTCAGCTTTTATTAATTTATTATTATATTAATATATATATATATATATATATATTTTTTTTTTTTTAAATAAAAAATTTATAAACTTGCCCAAATAAAATATTACTTCAGCAAATTTTTTGACATTTTTTGAACGTATCCGTCCTCGCATTATTCCACAGTCGTAAATGTGTCGTTACATGGCGTCACAGTTCCCACATTTTCCAGTGTGTGTGTGTGTGTGTGTGGCTGCCAAGCAGGATCCACCTCTGATAAATAGGCCGTGGTCAGTGCGGAGGTGGTGGGGGTCTCCTGACGCCGGGATGAGGTGGACTCACGGCAATTATATCCTATAGAAAGTCCCGTCTGTGATTGACACCCCCCCCCCTCACCCCTCGGACCCCATCACCACACACTGGCCAGCGCCTGACCCGCTCACGTCTGATTCTTGCCCGGGGTCACTCGCCCGAATTCCAGGACGAGCGCTCCGTCCACTCACATACTCCAACCGGCCGACCAATCAGAGCGCAGGCGGGGTTTCATTAAGGCATCATTTGTAAATCCCACATTCCAATTCGCCATTGTGAGCTGGTCCGTAATTTTCAATCAATTTATAAGGGTTTGCCTTTTCCTGCCTCTGTCAATGCGCTCCCTCTCTCCGGCCTTTCTTCCCGCTCTAAAGACGGCTGAATGAGCATGCGAGAAGATGTGAGCATAATGACCCCGGCAGCGCCCACAAAGCCTAATTGGTCACGGAGGCCAGTGGCTAATGAGCTGAAAAAGCGAAGCCCGTGGGTGTGTAATAACTGTATTTTCCCCGCTTCTTCCCCTTTCGTCACAGTCCTGTGTGGCATTTTTAACCAGCTACAGCGGCACCAGATGCAACAGGCCGCAGACATTTCGACTTGAATCGGGAAACCATATGTTCTGATAAGTCATGGTCTCCTGTTTCCCACAGGCAGGGGCCGGTGCTTCTGCGAGGAGACGCTGGTGGCCAGGAAGCTCCGGCTTTACGACTTTACACAACGCCGCCATTATTACGGCCTGAGAGAGTTTAATGAGAGCGATTGAGATGTTATTTACGCCGGCGATTCTGCTCGATCACGTACGGTGAGTGTGTGTGTGTGTCGGCTGAACACTCAATTTTAAATATTTTAGCTTGATAGCGATTTAGTTTTATTGACGTCGATTACAATTCAGACGAGAATGTCGACCGGTTTGGAACAATTTCAGAATTTAGTTTATTTTACATTTTAGTTTAGTGAGCTCCATGACTGTGTCAGATTCAAGTTAATTTAACGCGAATCTGAAAAGTTTAACTCGATTCTGTCAAGTTCTGTATTTCGTAGACTGGTTAAGAAAAATTGATAATCTTGTTAATCTGATTCCATACAGTTTGTGAATTGCTTGTGAATTTTTTTTGTTTGCGAATTTATTTTTTCAGGGTTTATTTTATTAAAAAAAATACTGATTACATACAGTTTGTGAATTGTTTGTGAATTTAATCTTTTTTCAGAGTTGAGCCTATTTTACATTATATTTCATTTAGCTCCATGCACGTGTTAAACTCAATTAATTTAAACTTGAATCTGAAAGTTTACTTCAAATCATTCAAGTTCTGTATTTCGATAATCTTGTTAATCTGATTCCATACAGTTTGTAAATTGCTTATGAATTTTTTTCGTTTGCGAATTAAATATTTTTTCAGAGTTTATTTTGTATTTTATTTCATTTGGCTCCATGACTGTGTCAGATTCAATTAATGTAATGTGAATCTGAGAAGTTTAACTCGATTCTGTCAAGTTCTGCATCTCTATGGAATCAGATTAGTGGCAAAGTATCAATGTAGATTTATACAAAAAAAATGATTGTTAATCTTATTCCATACAGTTTGTGAATTGCTTGTGAATTTTTTTTTGTTTGTGAATTAAATCTTTTTTCAGAGTTGAGTTCATTTTACACTTTATTTCATTTGGCTCCATGACGTGTCAATTTCAATTAATTTAACATGAATCTGAAAAGTTTAAACTCGATTCAGTTAAGTTCTGCATTTCTGTGGAAACAGATTAGTGGGAAAATATCAACGTAAAAATTGCTATACTATAAAAAAAAATATTGCTTCACAATTTTGTTTGTGAATTGCTTGTGAAATAGTTTTTGTTTGTGAATTTAATCTTTTTTCAGAGTTGAGTTTTGCATTTCTATCATATCAGATTAGTGGCAAAATTTCAACGTAAATGTATTAAAAAAAAATACTGATTACATACAGTTTGTGAAATGCTTGTGAATGGTTTTTGTTTGTGAATTTAATCTTTTTTCAGAGTTGAGCCTATTTTACATTATATTTCATTTAGCTCCATGCATGTGTTAAATTAAATTCAACTTGAATCTGAAAGGTTTACCTCAAATCATTCAAGTTCTGCATTTCTATGGAATCAGATGTGCCAAAATATCAACGTACCTTTATATATATATTTAAAAAATGAACAAAATTTCCACATTTTCCTTTTGTTTTTTTTTTATTTTTCACTTTCACAGATTTTTGTACTTCAACTTGGCACTAGTTTAGGGACGTACTCTGATTGGCTGGTAAGAATGTGATTGGCAGCTACTTGACCAGGCTGTAAAAACTAGCACAAAAAGAATTTTAATTTTTTTTTTGGATACATTTATGTTTAATATTTTAGGCACTAATCTGATTACACACTTTCCCACCGTCTACTTGGGTTTTTCAGTGAAATGTCTAACAAAAAGTTACACATTAAAAAGTGTAAGATTGTTCGCGCTACATGTGTATTCAACAAACTTGCCACAAAATTCAAATGAGTGAATAAATTGTCTTCTGAATTCACACCATTGAATCGACCGCCAATTTTACATATAAACGTCCCTATAATTAACAAACGAGACATTTTTTTTAAATCCCACTCAGGGGAAATGTCTAATAATTTCATAACGTCGTTATAGTTCATTGTCTAGTTTTTTCGTCCCGGTTTTTCGGCATAAAACAACCAACCATTTCAAAAATTTCCCCTAGTGGGATTGATAAAGTCCATCTCATCTTATATAAACCAAATAAAACTTAAATCAAGGAATCTCAATTTCCAGAGAATTTCTCAAAAAAAAAAAAAAAGCCATTACCCCCTGAGGATGAATAAAGTTTTTTGAATTGAATTGAATTGAATCTCCAACACGAACCTGAAATCTCTTCCTGCCTCGGTGAGTTTGCGGAGACCCCCTGAAACGGGACCCGACTTCTGCTGGTCCCTAAAAATACTGCTGACTACAGGGTTGAAAGGAGGGGAGTCTGCTCCCATTCACCCCCTAAGATAACAGCATACAGAATGATAGACTTCTCTGAATTGTTTGTTCCTCGGCGCCATTGTTCTTCGGCCCATTCAGCGAGTCTCTTAGCCGCACTTGAGGGGGCCGTCACAGGTAGGAAGGCGAGCGGGCTTATTCCCAGCACATGCTTGATTGCCTCTTTATAGACGCTCCCTCTCAAGGCTCTGAAAAGCTGAATACGCCGCTGCTCGCTTCCGTAAACTTTTTCACCTCCCGAATTTTCCAAGGATGTGAGCAGAGGAGCCACTCTGAAAGAAGACCCTGTCTGTGAAGCGAAACCCCCCGAGTCAACCGCTCTCCAGACGCGCACAAAAGACCAACCGCAGGGCCAACCTTCGCCTCGGACCACTCAAGGTAAAGCGGCCCACCGGAGGAGGACGAGGAGCACAAGTTCACTGCGGAAGTCAAGTCAGTCGAGAGTTACTTAAGGACCAGGGGTTGGCAAGGCGGACGGGCTTTTGATGTTGTTGTTGTTGTTGTTTTTGGCTGTTGTTTGTTCATTTTCTAGTAGCTATCGTCTTTACGCGAATATAAGCACCCGCTTCTTTTTTATTCAATTTTAGCGGCTCAAAACCCTCCTAAGATTGCCGATTTCAAATATTCACGGAAATATAAGCGCTCGTTTCTTTAAATCATGGTTCTGGAGGCAGACGTGCACGTGAGTTTTTTTTTCAAATTTCCCACGCTCAAAAACTTGCGGGGTGCTTATGATCGCCGATTTCAAATATGCGCGTAAATATAACAAATAACACTGGAAGAAGTACGATTAAATTAAATACAGTACAATAATTTACATTACAACAAACAGAGACTACAAACCACGACCGGGTTAGCTTAGCTTAGCACAACCGGCTACAAACGAGTCCAATGTGTCATCGCAGAAAGAGTCGAAACAGTCGAAAATGAAGAACACGAGCAAGAAGTAAAAAACAATCCAAGGAACAGACACAATCAAAACGCTGGGTGGCTGCACAGGGGATAATAATTCTTCCTCTTCACACGGCGTCAGATAAACAGAGAGCTTGAAACAGACCTGAGCTTTAAACAATTGCTCTGCGCATGGGCGGAGTCTGACTGGAGAGCAAAGACTCTTGAGAAATTAAGTTCTGACCACTAGAATCGACTTTTTGTTATCTATGTTTCAAGTAAAACGATACCAAAATGATACGAGTCACAAGTTAGGTTTGTTAAATAAAAAAAGTAGTATTTTTAGGACAATATTAACGCCATTGAACCAGAAACATTAATTGAAATAATATATTATTTTAAAAAACTTTTATTTTGTGCCCAAAAAATAAAAGGGGGTGCTTAAATTTGCGTAAATACGATATTTACCACAATTGCATTGTATAGAGTGTATTTCTGATTAGTTTAAAGTTATTTTTAATGACAAAAACTGTGCTCTTCTTTCAAAAATAAGGACATTTCAAAGTGACTCCAAACTTCTGAACGATAGTGTAGTTCACTTTCACTGAATTCGGACTGAATTTAAACGAGTGAAAAAGTTTGAGAGGAATTGCTTCCAAGCAAAAACGGTTGCTTCCAGAACAAAGTGCTGAAGTGAAGAACTCGGCGACTCACCACATCACCAGCCCAAGATTCGCTGTGAGTGGAGCAATGATTCACGAGAGCTCATTACGGAATCCGTCCGTCTCGTGGGTCCTGCTGTCTTCCTGTGGATTGTTCTTCTGCTGGTGATGGGAAGAGGCGGACGGGGAACCCTGCTGAGAACTGGAGTGCTTCATAAATAACACGTATTATTCTTTAACGCCTCGGAGACATATTAACCTTAAGGCCTGGAGTGCGAAGCTTGTAGGACGTCCATCAACCTCACGGATCCAGATCTTCTCAAACCTCAGGAAGCAGCCAGAGAAACCAGAGCTTTGAAAAGAGCGAAAAGAACCACGAGCTTTTTACACGCGTAGATAAATGGAAGACAAAACTCTTGCTGAACTTTGACTTGCTTGAGACGTTGATTCTATTGGCTGAAGACGTTAAATGGATAAGCATTTTAAGTGTAAGATGTTACAAATAGGTCACATTTTACTTTTTGTTTCTAAATGTTAAAGTTTTATTTAGTAGATTTTAGTTTAGGATTCTTGCAAAATCCCATCCAAACTAATCTAAACAATGAATTAAAACTGAATTTGAGTGAATTTTAATTAAAGTTAAATTGTTACACAGTATAATTATTGCATTGTTTACATTGTTACAAAATGTTACATTATTACAATTTTACATCACATGAAATGTCATATTTTATGCACTTTTATAAGTCAAAGGTCACGTTAAAAACCAACTGACCAAAGTTCTGACAATTCAATTAAAGGGTTTTCTAAAATTTAGGACACTAAAATACAGTAAAATCTGCAAAATATATTTCAAATAAACTACTGCACTAATAAATTGAAATAAAATGTTTTTACAAATAAAACAATACATTCCAAAAACACAACAACAAGTCTGAGGAAAAAAACGGTTTGATTAAATATTGTCATCTTTACGGACAAAATATATTTCTGCTCACATCGCACAACCAATTACAACACATCAACATACAGTTAAGAATGTATTACTATTCAGCTAATAATGCTTGTTTTTTTTATTATACGTCACATGCATTATACTCTCCATACGTAATTTCTCAATTGGACGGACATTTCCAGTCATTTCCCGTCCTTGAAGCCCAAAACTCTTGGATGTTTGGCACGTTGCTCCACTCAATGAGCCACAGGAAAGGTCTTATTACTTCCTCACAGTTTGCGAAATCCAATTGTACGTGGGATATGATCCATCACTAGCTGACAGAAGGCCACACCGGGTCTGTGACGTCATGAAGCAAATCCCCTCAAGATCACAGAATCTGCCCCTGAAAAGCCACTGTTTATAATCTGACTTATCATTGAGTCACTCGGGGTTGACGCAGAAGATTAGAAAAGAAACGTGAAAAGAAATATGAGAGAGCAGCTTTTCCACCCTTTTGTTGGCGGACTTGACCCCATGTGTCTTCTCGGCCCCGAGGAACCATAAGCTTAGATCAAGGACACATTAAAGCGGAGAGAGCGAGCGGGGGGCCAATGAGAAGAAGCAAATGTGTTCCTGAAAGCAGTCGGGACTTACGCAACACAAGCTGTTACCTTTGTACGTGGGAACCTGTTTAAGTTAAGTCGCCGTTCCGACGGGAGATTCAAAGACGAGCGCGGAAAAAATCGCTTTCCGATTCCCACCAGACGAGGAAATGGCGCGTGCGACCTGGAGTCTTCTCGGAATTGGTGACTCGTAACTTGCAGTAATTAAGGTACACGTACTTTTACTCAAGTATGGTTTTCAGCTACTGTTTACACCTGCATTTCGATAGTAAAACTAACGGATTAGTGAAATTTCAACCTGAAACTTGAAAATAAAAAAGTATAAAAGATATAAAAAAAACTGTAAAATGATTTCAGTAATTTAGTACGAAAGCACTAAAAACACACTTATAGTCGAAATGATGCTTTTATAATGAACATCGCAAAGACAAAATGTCGCTGAATATGAGGATTGACGTTGAAAGCTGAACGATGAATCCCATTCAAGTTTCCTGAAAGAGGGATCTTTCCAACGTCTTTATGGGATTTTATAACATAAAAGTTGACACGGGTAGAAAGGAAGGGGCAAAAAAGTGAATACTCGTTTGACATTGGTGTAAAGTACTTGAGTATTTTTAGCTGCTTTGTACGTGCACTATCAAATATAAAAGCAAGTTTTACTCTGTACTTGACTACATTTGTGATTGTGTATCTGTGTCTTTACTCCACTACATTTGAATGGACACTTACTCGTTACTTGTTACAACACGACATGTAGCATCTTTTCCTACCGTGGTTAATTTCTTGGGCGGACGAGGTGATATAATAGCATTATGGATGCTATTTCTCAGTTAAATCGATTAGCCGTTGCACTTTTTTCCTCATTTGAGTTGACTGACTTTTTTTTTTTTTTTTTCATTTTTTGAACCATTGAGGTGTTAAAAATTAATTTCTATATTAAGAAATAAAACCTCATGAATAAACCATTTCTTAGTGGCTTTGAGCCTAAATTCAATACGAGCGAAATACTTAAGTTCTTTTAAAATTTAATTCTTTAAGACTTTTACTCAAGACTTCTTGGAATTGGTGACTTGTAACTTGGAGTAATTTTTTACAGTAAGGTATCCGTACTTTTACTCAAGTATGGTTTTCAGCTACTCTTTACATCTCTGCATTTTGATAGTAAAACTAATGGAAATTTCAACCTCAAACTTGAAACTAAAAAAAGTATAAAAGACCTGAGCTTGAAACAATTGCTCTGCGCATGGGCGGAGTCTGACTAGAGAGCAAAGGATCTTGGGAAATGAAGTTCTGACCACTAGAATCGACTTTTTGCGACCTATTATTCAAGTAAAACGATATAAACATGATATGAGTCACAAGTTAGGTTTGTTAAATAAAGGAAAAATAATATTTTTAGAGATTAATAGTATAATTGAAGCAGAAACGTACAAAAACAAATTTTTTAACATTTTTATTTTAATAATAATAATAATAATGCTTTCGATTTTTATTTGAACGGCGCTTTACCATTTTGTGCCTGAAATTCGCGTAAATACGGTACATTGGAAAAGTCTAAACTTCAGCCCATCTGGTGGCTTCAGACCCTCTTTGAAGCCCCCCGAGATCGCTTTACATTCAAGTGAAGTTCTCCATTGATTAATCTAGTGTTTTTTTCAGTGGTTTCTCTTTTCTTTAATGCTTCTATCACACACACACACACACACACACACACACACTGAGGAAGAGAAAGGCCTTTAGTTGAGCACAAGTGTCTTAATTAAGGCAGAGAATCGGGAGCAGCTCGGCTTATTCGGGAAGCCTTTCTTACGCGCCGACAGAAGCCGAGGAAAGTGTGAAGTTGCTCTTCATCTTCGGCTTGTTTGCCGCGGCCCGTGTAAGATGCGAATAGATACAATGAGTCTGAGGGGGTTGCAAATTAAAACAGGCCGGACCCCTCGACGGCCCACCTCATTCACTCCTTATTTCCAATATGAGCGGATGAAAAGAGATTCTTCAAAGCCCCTTCAGGACCCTCGTGGGTAATTAACAGGTTGTTGAGTGGTGGACCGGTATCTCTCGCATCACAAACGCGGATGTCAAACTCCACACTGTGCGATTTAGTTACTCGGGGGGAAAACTAGTGTTCTAGTGTGTTTTAGTGTGACAAAAAACTACTTGTAGCAATTGTCATTTTCCTGTTAATTTGAAAATGTTAGATTTGTTTAAGATATTGTGTATTATGTAGAAGTAAACATGTGTGTGAAAAGATAGATAGATTAATAGATAGATAGATAGATAGATAGTTAGACAGAATGATGGACGGAAAGAGATTCTGGGAAAAACTAGTGTTCTAGTGTATTTTAGTGTGACAAAAAACTACTTGTAGCCATTGTCATTTTCATATTTGTTTAAAAATGTTAGATTTGTTTAAGATATTGTGTATTATGTACAAGTAAACGTGTTCCTGAAAAGATAGATAGATCAATAGAATGATGGATGGACTGACAGAGATAGATAAATAATTCTGGGAAAAACTAGTGTTCTAGTGTGTTTTAGTGTGACAAAAAACTACTTGTAGCAATTGTCGTTTTCCTGTTCATTTAAACATTTTGGATCTCATTTAGTGATTTTTCGGCCGTTCAGGTGTGATTTCTTTAATATATCGTGCATTATGTAGAAGCAAAATGTGGGTGTGAAAAGATTGCAAATAGGTAGATTAATGGATAGACGGAAAGACAGACAGACACAGCTAGAGAGAGAAGGATGCATATAGATAGATAGACAGACAGATAGATAAATAGATAAACTAATAGACAGATGAAAAAACTAAAGGATAGATGAACTGATGGATGGACTAATAGAGACACAAATGGAAATACAGTCAGACATAAAGATAAATAGATAGATAGATAAATAGATAGATAGATAGATAGATAGATAGATAGATAGATAGATAGATAGATAGACAGACAGACAGACAGACAGACAGACAGACAGACAGGTGGATGGATGGATGGACTAATAGAGACACAGATGGAAAGACAGTCACATAAAGATAGATAGATAGATAGATAGATAGATAGATAGATAGATAGATAGATAGATAGACAGACAGGTGGATGGATGAATGGACTAATAGAGACACAACTGGAAAGACAGTCAGACATAAATATATAGATAGATGGATGGATGGATGGATGGATGGATGGATGGATGGAAGGGAAGGCAGATGTAGATAGATAGATAGATAGATAGATAGGTGGATGGATGGACTAATAGACACAAATGGAAAGACAGTCAGACAGATAAATAGAAGGATGGATGGATGGATAGATAGACAGACACGTAGATAGATTGATAGTGAGATAGATGGATGGATGGATAGATAGGTGGATGAATGGATGGGACAACTGAAAGATAGATGAATGGATAGACTAATAGAGAGACAAATGGAAGGACATACAGACATATAGATAGACATATTGAAATTGAAAGTCCTTTATTCGTCCCCACAACTTTTCACCCTCGGTTATTTCAACATCCAACGTTCCTCGGTTTTCCACACGGCTCTAGTCATCGGCCGGCGTCGGCGTTTAAGACGGCTCCCTAAACTCACTCCTCCTTTCAAACGGCCTCCTTTGTTGAGATCAAGCGATGGGAGAAGCCATCAGTATGTAAATCACACGGTCATACGCGACCTGCTCATGTCTCTGCGTCCATTCAGCCCGCGTTCCCAGATTCATCCCACAACCCGAGAGAAAGAAACAATTAGGTGGATTAGAGGCGAGCCGGGGGAGAAATCACCTTCGCCGGGGAATTACAGAATAATTACACATGTGGCCGGCAATCACGAGGCGGGACAATATTTCAGGGATTAGAGATGTTAGTGGAGCGGCGCGGGCATTCAGATGCTAAAGCTTCCGCGCGGAGGGGGCGATGCCGTCTGTCGGGACCACTACACCCACCTGATCCAAACCAGCCCCAATCAAACACACGTGTGTGAGGGAAGCCACGACTGGAGACGCGAAACTCTACTGTTGTTGGAGTGGACAGACAGACTGACTCAGGAAGACAAGACGGGTGGATGGATAGATATGTAGACAGACGGACAGAAAGATTGTAAGACAGCTAGATAGACAGACAGATAAATAGATAGATAGATGGATGGACAGATGGGTGGGTGGATGGATGGATGAATGAATACAGACAGACGGATAGATATATAAATTGATAGATAGATAGATAGATAGATAGATAGTTAGATAGATAGATGGAAAGATAGATAGATAGATAGATAGATAGATAGATAGATAGATAGATAGATAGATAGATAGATAGATAGATAGATAGATGGACAGATGGACAGATGGAAAGATGGGTGGGTGGGTGGATGGATGGATGGATGAATGAATAAACAGACAGACACACAGACAGACGGATAGATAAATAAATTGATAGATAGATAGATAGATGGATAGAAATGGATGGATAGATGTGGATTGAAGGAAAGATGGATAGATAGATAGAAATGGATGGATGGATAGATAGATAGATAGATAGATGGGTGGGTGGACAGATGGAAAGATGGGGGGATGGATGGATGAATGGATAGATGGATGAATAGATAGACAGACGAATATATATATAAATTGATAGACAATTCGATAGACAGATAGATAAATAGATGGGTGGAAAGATAGGTGGGTGGGTGGATGGATGGATAGATAGATAGATGGATGGATGGATGGACGGACGGACGGACAGACAGATAGATAGAAAAATGGTTGGACAGATGGAAAGATGTGTGGTTGGATGGATAGATAGATAGACATATAGACAGAGGGATACATATATAAATGGATAGATAGATAGATAGATAGATAGATAGATAGATAGACAGATAGATGTCTAGACAGATAGATAGACAGACAGATAGATAAGTTAGATAAGACAGACATATTTCTGGGGCTTGGAGCAGAAGGTGGTGGAGCAGGTCTACAGCATCAAGCTGCTGCATTTGGCCATTTGGTCCATGAAATCTGCTGATTGTGTCGGTGCGTGATGTGAATGTGGGTCTTTGAGCAGATCAGGAGGCATGAAGAGCGTGTGACCCCTCCACCAGGTGAAGGCCTCGGCACGTGAATGTCAGGCGTCCCGCTGAGGAGCCTTTCACCCCGGCCTAACCTCTACACTCCTCCAGTGTGTCAGATATGCCACGTTTCAGCGGGCCAATGAGAAGATGAATGAGCGGCGCAGGCTTTGACTTCCTTTCAGACGCGTCTTTCTCTTTGCGGTGGGTGTGTGTGTGACGGCGAGCCTTGAGAAATCAGATTTGGGGCCCTGAGTGGAAGCGCGGCAGGTTGAGCGTGTTAAACTCCTGGAACACGACACGGCTCTCAGACGCCGAGGACGGATGGCGTCTCCTCAGCGAGTGTCTGGGTCGCTAAAATTGTGCTGAGTGGTGACAAACGCCTTTACGCTTGACATTTTGCTGCAACAATGTTTTGCTACTTTTTGTTACTATTATGTGCGTAATTACAAACAGAGGAATGCTTATTCCAAAGCTTTGCTCTAAATAAACAACAACAGTAAAGTTGTATTCTGTGAGAGCGTTCCAAGTTGCTTCTTTAAGTCGTTGCTTTTTTACCCAAAGTTTTGCACAACTTTACGTTGTATTTTCAAGGGAATGTGTGAGTTCAACTATCTAATTAATCTTCAATGATCTGTCCATCCATCCATCCATCCATCCATCCATCCATCCATCCATCTATCTATCTATCTATCTATCTATCTATCATCCATCTATCTACATTCAACCATCTATCCAGCCATCATACATCCGTTTGTCTATCTAAATAACTTTATAGTTTATCTAAAGTAAAAGTTTATCTCTTAAACTGTACATCAAATTAATCTGTGTAAGACTCTGATGATTTAAATATTTTTTAACTTTTTTTTCTATGACAAAATATAATACTGTATTTTAATTCAGTTGAAGGCTTGTCCTTTACTGTAAAACACATTAGTGACATTACGACTTTTTAATAACTTTTTAAATTTGAATAACTTTTTAGTACCATCATTAACATTTACTTTATGTTTATTTTGCGCTGCTCACATGTTCATTACTCATTTTTGTCGTCTTTATCATTCTGGAACACATTATCAAAAGGCTTCGGCACGAAGAAAAGAAACGCATCAGTTGTTCATATGTCAGCTTCAATTATCTATGCGTAAACAAATAAATCAATTAAAAATAAAACTATTCATACATTTTCTGACTTCTGGTGTCGTAAAACCGTTTTTTTACAGTTTAGATCTATAGTTTGATTACCAAGTTTAGAAAGTATTTTTCACTTTTCGAGTGCCAATTATTAGATAATGTTGATTGAAATGAAATTGATTTTGTATTGTATTTACCAATATTTGTTCTTCATTTCTATATATTGTATTTTTCCTGTACTGTTTTACTTTTTTCTAAAACATTCTTGTTCATTAATTATTGTGTCTTTTAACGCTGCTTAGTTTGTTACATTTTCCTCACCGTTGGTTTTCTCATCGCTTATCTTAATGAATCTCATTATCTACAGTTACAAAAGGTAAAAATGTAACATTTAAAGTTACATTGTGAATTTTTTAAGTGTTATGGAAGGTTGCACCTGCGGACAGATTTAACATTAACGTTTTTTTACTCAAGTGAAAATACGTTTACAACTTCTCCATCTCCACATTCGCTCCAGATCAGAATAATTCATCATTCTGAGACGTTTCATCGAAAGGCTTCAGAACATACGTCAGGAAAGATGAGTGCAAACTATTCATACATCATCTTAAATTATTCATGCAAGTTAAAAGTTGAAAAAATAAAAAGTTATAAAAGTTATTAATTTGTTTTCTGACTTTTCGTCAAACAATTTGACCTTGTATTAATCAGGTTTAGAAAGAATTTTTCACTATTTGACTATAAATTATCGGATCCTACATATTCCATTATTATTGTATTTATGTATCCTACATTTCTATTTATTGCATTTTTCTACACTTTTTTACTTTCTAAAACTGTTCATCTTAGTATGTTAATTATTGCGCCTTTTAACCCTACAAATACTCTTATTATTATTATTATTATTATTATTATTATTAATTGCTACATTTTCCTCACAGTTGGTTTTCTCATCGCTCATCTTAATGTATCTATTTTATTTATAGTTCTAAAAAGTAAAATTGTAACATTTATTTATAGTTGCATTATGAATTTTATAAAGTGTTAGGGAAAAGTTTAAGCAAAAGCTACATTGAGTCAGAATGGACAGATTTAACATTTTTTTTACTCAAGTGAAAGTTTTACGTATCGTTGAACAGTGTCTCGTCAAAATCAAGTCAACTTTGCAAACCTTGTTCATAAACCACCAAAACTTACGTAAAGAACAAAAACGTTGCTTTTAAATGAGTGAATTACAACCGTCTCCGACTCCACGTTTGCTTCAGATCTTCATCATTCTGAGACGTTCCATCGAAAGGCTTCATAACACACGTCAGAAAAGATGAGCGCTAGTTATTCATATATCATCTTAAATTATTCATGCGTAATGCAAGTTTAAAGGTTATTTATTTCTTTTCTGACTTTTCATCAAGCCGCTTTACTGTTTATTTTTTCAAGTTTGAAAGGTATTTTTTTTAACTAAACTGTTTAATTGCAAATTATCGAAGATGAAACGAATCCTGTTTAAAATGTTTATTATCCTTTTTCATTTTTATGAATTATATTTTTTCTATGCTATTTCACTTTCAAAAACTACATTTGCTACATTTTCCCTCACAGTGGGTTTTCTCATTGCTCATCCTAATGTAGCGCCTTTTTTTAAGTTTGAAAAAGTGAAAAAATGTAACATTTATGTGTAGAAGTAAAAAAAAAATGTGGAAGGTTGCAAGTTAAAAGGGTTTCTTACGCAAACGAAAATCAATTTTTTAACTTTTACATTCTCTCCAGATCTTCATCATTCGGAGACATTTCATCATAGACTTCAGAACACACGTCAGAAAATCCCCCGTGAGGAGACGACGTGTCCGACATTCTCCCATTCGGCCTTCGACCTGCGAACATCTACCAAACTTCCAATCCGTGCGTCAGCGTGAAGAGCAGGAGAGCGGTGGGCTTCCATTGACTCCCCCCGCCAAGGCTTTGTTCTCCCTCTCCTAATAGTCTTTAGATTTAGCTTTGACTCAATGAGGGTTATAGACTGTTGAAAGAGTCTCTTTTGTCTCCGGCCTGGAGAGCGATACGCAAAACACTTCAATAAAAAGCAGGAATAAAGAAGAAATTCCATTCTAGCGAGCTGAGTCGGCAGAGAAGCTGATTGTTCAGCTCGCCGTGTTTGCCGATAAGACCACGACGAGGATGAAGATCAATGGAAGCTTTGTGGCCTACAAGTTATTGGCCCGGCTCAGTGGTTGTCCCCGGCGTATAAAAATATACAGGAGGATCCATGTTTTATTCAAAATCAGATTTATTATCCGGCCTAAGAAAGGAGTCCCATAAAAATGTTAGGACAGCCATTGAAAGTCCTCGGGGTCTTTGTGAGCCAGACCCCTCCTCGTCCCAAGAAGGAATGATTTCATGACTGACTGAGAATGAAGAACGGCTTCAGTTCTCAAGTGACTATTTTTCTGACTCTCTCTCTCTCTCTCTCTCTCTCTCTCTCTCTCTCTCTCTCTCTCTCTCTCTCTCTCTCTCTCTTTAAGCAGTAACACCTACATTGTATGCAGAGAAACAGAAAGCATTGAATGGCCTCAAAAAGAAGGCCCATTCACTTCAAGGCAGCTGGGCAGGCCGAGAGCTCCGCCGCCTCTTTACTCATGGATGGGTTTTTGTGCGGAGGCCTCTGGCTGCTTCTTTAAGGACAAGAAAGACAATAAATTTGTCTCGTGCGCATTAAAACTGACCTCGTCGTCCATGTGGCTCTACACTAGTGTCAAAAACATCGATATTTCCATAAGCGCCGATACGGAAAAATCGAAGTTGAGTGTCAAAGCGCTGCTGCAGAATCGCCTGGTGATTGTTGATGGAATGTCAAGAAGTTAGTAACTGTTTTACTTTTCGTTAACGCAGTGTAATACAATCCGCCTCAGAGCGAGAAACGTCAAATCATCTGATGAGAGATATTAATAATACTAGAAATGTATGTAAGAACTAATCCTAGTAATCTCAGTGATCATGTGATGCATTTGCACAGTAGATGTCTATGTGATGAGCAATGATGATGTTTAATTAAATCCAGCTGTAAATGTACCAACAGGAGATTAATGCATGTTTGATGAGTACGCTTATTCATTTTAAAGACTTGATCTATCAATAAAAACAAATGCAAAAAATGTGATTGTGAAGTAATGTTTTTTAAGCACCAGAAGAAATTTGTGGACCAACAGTCTGCAGTGAAAACTCACTCACATCCAGTCACACCACCAGCTTTAAAAAAAAAAACCCAAATAAAAGATTGTACTTTTTTTACTTTTGCATCCATTTTTGGCTTGGAACCGAAAGCTCCTACCAAACTCATTTTGTGTTCATTTCATCTTTTAAAAAGCTTTTAAGTTTAATACTTTTTTTTTCTCTTCTGGAAAACATAAGAGATAATGCAGTTTTATTTACTGTTGCTCTTTATAGTCTTGCACTGCAAAAAATACATTCTTGACAAGTCAAAGAATCCTGAAATTAAACAATAAATCTTGATTTTTTTTTCTATCAAGATAAATTCTAAGAAATAAATATAAAATCTTAGAAATAAGAGAGAACGATTAATTTGCTTTCTTGAAGAAAATAGGTGTCGTTTCTAGTCGTCTTACCAAGAAAAATCTTCTCACCCCATTGGTAGATAATTTTACCTGACTTGAGTTTGTTTTTTTAACTCATTTTGTTTTTTATGTTCTTGTTTTTTAATGTGGATTTTTGCAGTGTGAGATTCATCATCTTGAGACACGAATTCATGGTCCAGCCTTACGCATTTCTTTCTTACTGAAAAAAAGCTAAACTCTTCTCAGAAACCTATTGAAGTTGCTATTTCTAGTATGGTGACAACACTACTCTACACTGTAGTCGGTGTAATAGTCGCGAGGCTTTCCTGGCCATTTCTAGGCTTATCTGATCTGCATTTGTGCAGTGTTCTGAATGAAGGCCATCTGAAAGAGGCTCTTTGGAGTGTATAGAAGGTCAAAGGTCCGGGTGGAGTGTATAGATGCTTACTGCCATCAGTCTTGACCATCAGTGGACAGCAGAAAATAACACCGGGTCTGGAGTGGCTGTTCACTTTATGAAGTCCCTGAGAAAGGAAGAATTGGAGTCCCTGACCCTGTTTTTTTCTCCTTCTTTTCTTTCTCCATCTCCACTTTCAACACATTGTGCTTCTCGGCTTCTGTCTTCATTCAGAGCGCTCGGAGGGAGAGATTAAGGAGCTGACACTTCTGGAGGAAAGCAGCGAGACTCGGGGTGTTGGACGAAGTTTGTTGTAGGTCTATCTATCTATCCATCCGTTTATCTATTCATCCATCCATCAATCTATCTATCAGTTTGTCTGTCTGTCTATTTATCCATCCATCATCCATCCAACTGTCTATCTATCTATCAGTTTGACTGTCTGTCTATTTATCCATTCATCCATCATACATACATCCATCTAACTGTCTATCTATCTATCTATCTATCTATTCATTCATTCGTCCATCCATCCATCCATCCGTCTAGCTATCAGTTTGTCTGTCTGTCTATCCATCCATCCTCATCCATCCAACTGTCTACCTATCCAACTATCTATCTTTCTATCTATCTACCTATCACTATCTATCTATCTATCTATCTATCTATCTATTCATTCATTCGTCCATCCATCCATCCATCCGTCTAGCTATCAGTTTGTCTGTCTGTCTATCCATCCATCCTCAATCCATCCAACTGTCTACCTATCCAACTATCTATCTTTCTATCTATCTACCTATCCAACTATCTATCTATCTATCTATCTATCTATCTATCTATCTATCTATCTATCTATCTATCTATCTATCCATCCATCCATCCATCCATCCATCCATCCATCCATCCATCCATCCATCTATCTATTTATCCATCCATCCATCATCTATCCATCCAACTGTCTATCTATACTTTTTTCTCCTTCTTTTCTTTCTCCATCTCCACTCTCAACACGTTGAGCTTCTCGTCTTCTATCTTCCTTCAGAGCGCTCTGATGGAGAGATTAAGTAGCGACTGTGCTCCTGGCACTTCTGGAGAGGAGTTAGACGATCACAGCGAGACTGGAGGTGCTGGACCGGAGCTTACTCACTGCAGAGAGCCACAAGGCTCTGTCTCGCTGTGGTCCACCTTCATCTTTCCAAAGAAGGGGCTTTGATAGGGACGAGGAGCGGCTTGTTAGGGCGGCGGAGGAGGGAGGCCAATATCTCGCACCTCTTCAGGAAGTGTGTGCTGAAAGACGCCAGCAGCGGGGATTCCCTGGAAGCTTTATCTGCCCCGGGCAGGAGATCTCAGGTCGCAGAACCCCCTTCTGATACTTCCCCATGCCTTTCAACCCCTCGGCCTCCAGCACACAGAGAGGAGATTAGGATTAATCTCAGGCCTGACACGCTGATATTAACACCTCGGCCTCCGCCGGAAGCTCTGTGCCCGAGTCTGGGACGTGGATTAGGTTCACACGCTGGTTCCGAAGGTTTGTTTGAACGTGTAAATAACTAGATGACTGATTCACTCCGAGGCCACACTTTCTCTGTCCTTGTGTTTCAAGCACGGCATTTTCTGCAGATCAATGCTGACTGCTCAAAATAGCAAGATATTTGGGAAAAAAATCTATCTATCCATCAATCCATTCGTCTGTCTGTCGTCCATCTATTCATCCATCCATTCATTTGTTTGTCTGTCTATCTATCTGTCTGTCTACCAGTCTTTCTATCCATTCTTCTGTCAAACCATCCATCCATCCATTAATCTATTTGTCTATCTATCCATCCATCCATCCATCCATCATTCCATGCATCTATCTATCTATCTATCTATCTATCTATCTATCTATCTATCTATCTATCTATCTATCTATCTATCTATCTATCTATCTAGCTATCCGTCCATCTCTTGTCTATCTATCTATCTATCTATCTATCTATCTATCTATCTATCTATTATCTATCTATCTATCTATCTATCTATCTATCTATCTATCTATCTATCTATCTGTCTGTCTATCTATCTGTCTGTCTATCTGCTATCTATCTATCCATCCGTCTGTCTATCTATTACTCTGTCTGTTCGTGAATCCATCCATCCATCCATCATCCATCTACACATCTGTCACTCTCACTCTAATTATAGAGTAAAGAAAAACATTATACTGTACCAATGCTTTGTTTTACAATTTTTATGTTGTATATTTTGATGAAAAGCATAAATATGCCCTTAAAGCATCAGTCAAACAGAAGGTGCGTCCATGTAACATAACGAAATCCGACACAACCCACAAAAAAAAGACGAGTGACACAACAAGACGTAAAACAGCCAACAAAAACCCGAACCAGCCTGACAAACGTAAGCGTAAACGCAGGGCGCGTTATATTGGAATTAAACGAGGCTTCGCCTTTTAATCGCCAGCCAAAGTCTCAATACGGAGTCCCCGCGCCGAGGCCATGCTTATTATGCTCCTGACGAGATGGGAACTGACACAAATGCCGTGGCTCGCTTTCAATCCCATTACTCGGCTAAACCACATCAATACCAGCCAGCCAACGGGAGCCAGCGTCCCCCATTCAGGCGTCCGGCGAACAACCCCGGCTCCTCCTCACTACACCACGTCTTCAACCTCTCAGGACGCTCAATACAGCCTTTCCACAACACTGTTTGCTGGTTTCTTTTAGGGTTCCGGTGCCTAAAACAAAGCCAACGATTGTGTTTGTGGCTCAAACTCTGGATGGCGAAGCGTTACGGTTTTTCTCAGTCGCTTTGGTACAATTCTCAATCAAATCTGTGTGTGCGCTTCTCAAAACCATTTGTGCAAACAGCAAAACACTATGGATTTATTGCAAAAGCATGTGACTTGCTCAAAATCTTTAGTGTAATCAAGAAAATGTAAACTGAGGTGCAACAATTAAAATGAAGTTATTTATCTATATATCTATCAGTTTGTCTTTCTGTCTATTTATCTATTCATCAATTCCATCCATACATCCAACTGTATATCTATCTATCTATCCATCCATCCATCCATCCATCCATCTATCTATCTATCTATCTATTATCCATCCGTCCTGTGTGTGCATTTCTCAAAACAATTTGTACAAACCGTAAAACACTTTGGATTTCTTGCAAAAGCCTGTATCTTTAGTTCATCTCTCAAAACTAAGTCTTTATGTCAATGACCATGTCAGTGCTATCAGAATGTCAAGTCCTTGTATCATTGTCTATGAACAAGACAAGTCAACAAGTCAAATTACTTAGTCATGTTGTCAATATAAGTGTGTACTTTAAAGTGTACGTTCTGATGTAAACTATGGCTTCATCTTCTCCCAGTCCAATTCCTTGTCCTTCCATTGTCAGACACGGAACATTGTGTTGTGCTTCAGCCATATACAGTATATACTTGACCATTGATTGTCCATGAGATGCATCTTTGTTAGAGGAAGTCATGTCATCTGAGACTTGACAATTTACCAGTTCAGGACAAATTTAGGAAACATATAATGGAGATGTATAAAAATATGTTTGTCACATTATGACAACTTGATCAACCATTTCGTAGTTAATGACTTATACGATGATGACTAGGTGTTTTGAGGAGTAAGACTATTGCACAGTGAACTATGTAATACATTTTGATCAACATGACATAAACAATTGATAATGTAGCAAAGAGCAGAGAATTGTACATGATCCTTTGCATGATGTACCAAAGCAATTGCAACTTTTTCAAAGAAGTGAGAAACTGGGTATATGATCTGCACACGTGACGTCATGATGTGAAGATTGAACAAACAGTTTTGAGAATTTTAATTCTGATCTGAGAATTGAACAAATAATACGTTTTGAGAATTTCAATTCTGATTTGAGAATTGAACAAATAGTTTTGAGAATTTCAATTCTGATCTGAGAATTAAACAAATAAATAGTTTTGAGAATTTCAATTCCGATCTGAGAATTGAACAAATAGTTTTGAGAATTTCAATTCTGATCTGAGAAATGCACCAAAGCGACTGAGAAAAACTGTAAAGGGAGACGTTGCGTTCCATCATGGCTCAGGTTGGCATGAGCGAGGGTGATGATTGCTTGTTAGCAACCGGCCTTTCATTTAAAGCGGTTCTGACAACCACGAGGATTGTTCCTTTTTTCCCCGGCTGCGTAGCAACGCTCGGGCTTCCACGGGACGGCGTTTAACAACAGCCGTTTACAAGCTTCCCTCAAAACAACCTGCCAGGTGCTGGGCCCTCCAGGAGATTTGCCCTCACTGTGAAATCGTATGAGATTTAAATGAGAATAATACAATAACGCTTCTACTCGGGTGTCGCCTTGAACTCCCATGACAGATTCGGAGTTGAGGAACCGGTTCTATGAGAAGGGCTTTTTTTTCTCCTTCTTTCTCTAAAGCTTGTCACTTCTATTCATGCGTGTATAGAGAATGTCTAGCGACGCAAATCATTAGTGTCTAATATATTTTAAATGCCTTTACAATTGCTGTATTTATAACATCGGTACAATGCAGAGGATAAATCCACACACTCACACACACACACACACACACACACACACACACACACACACACACGCACACACTCACGCACACACATAGTCAGATAAAGTCATTCATGATTGCAAAAAGTTTAATCAGTTGTGAAAATAGTCGTGTGTATATAAAGAAATGTGCATGTTAAATAAATGTATACACAGTATAAATATATATAATTTTATACTATATTATGTAAAAAAATATATACCCTTTTGCTTATTTATACACACGTGAACATATAAATTTTACAATTTGAAACTTAAATTCTACAATTTGAACTTAAATTTAAACTGGTGACTGGAACTATGCTTATGACGGGTTTGTTTGTTTGTCTATTATGATGTGTGCAGTGCGTTATGGTGATGTTTGTTTATTTATTTGCTTGGAATTGTTGTTGCTGTTGTGACGTGAAATTTCCCCACTGTGGGACTAATAAAGGATTTTTCAATTCAATTCAATTCAATAAATACTTTTTTTATATTATTTTTATTTTATATATATATATTTATACATACAACTTTTACATGGATTTAGTACAACAGGTGTTTTTTTTTGTTACTGGGATTTGTGGGGCTTTAAATTTTTTTCAGTCATCATGTTTAACGCAGAGTTAATGTATGTAATGCCTGTCAATGTTGTCTGTATTCCAGACATGTTTAATCTGCTTGATGTTCAGCCGTCCTCGGATCAGAAGCAGATGTTTGGTTTGTGTTGAGGGATGACTGGTGTGAAAGTGGGCATATTTTTGTGTGAAATGATGCATAAAAATAACCAATTCAGAAGGATAGTTTTTCACTGTTTTGTTAATGCCCTTGTTTTAGATAAACCAAACGGTCACACGTTTTTAGTTTAAAATATTTGTAAATCAGTAGATCGGAACAAAAGTTACTTAACTGGTTAATCCTAAAAATACAATTGTAAATCGAAAAAATAAACACAGTTTGTTAATCGTTCGCAAATATAAAAAATAGTTTGAAGCAAAGAATCTTGAGAATTTCAAGACAATTTTTTAAATTTGACAATAAATAATTTCTTTAAAACCATTAATAAAACATTTAAAATGCGAAAATTAAGCATAACTAAAAAACGACAAATACAGAAAAGAAACGCAAATACCCAATACATTTACCCACTAATAAAAACGAATTACAATGTATTTAATTGTGTAAACTGTGTAATTAATTTACCGATCTTTTATTTATTTGCTCGATAAAGAAAAGCTTAAAAAATATAAACTTAAAAAGACAGCCTGTAATAACCATCATGTTATTAGTGTTTGTCCGAAACGTAATTGTAATATGAATTTAATCACCTTAAAACGCGTCTTTAATTGATTTTAATTTAGCGGCCAACCAGCTGCACTACCCTCTATTTGGTAAAGTGAAAACAATCGCGCCAGACTTGGACAGCAAGCAAAAATTCGTTTCGGTCACTGGGGCTAAGCTATATTTCCTGCAAACCATCTGCTTGATATGTACAATAGAGGGATTTTCAAGTGCAACTGAAAGAATAAAGTGCTTTGAACATGCAGCACTGGGTTTCTGAAGGTGATGAGGTTTTTTTTAATACAGCGGCCCCGGGAGCATCGGATGCAAATCATATAACGTGCTATTTGTTCAAATAAGAATAATTACATGGTAATCTTTTGAGGGTTATCGGGGTGGAGATAAATTGTAATACGTACTTGTTTAATCGAGAGAAAAAAAAACCCAACAATAATCAAGAAAACGTAAACTGAGGAGCAACAATTTAAACTAAGTTATTTATTTAATTGTAAAAATAGTTTTAATTAATAGTATTTAATTAATATAATTGTGGATTAATATTGCATCAACAACTTGAGCTTTAAAAAATCATTTTATAGTTTGTTTGTAATTATAAAAATCAAATATTATAATATACGATTAAAGTGGAATAAATCGGTAGCAATAGCCGACTGATAATAGATATATAAATGTTTTAAAGGTAATTTCTTAAACTTTAAATATTCTTCGGCGGCTCAGAATCGTCTGTGTAACGGTCCGACGTGACGCGTCATCGCCCGGGACTCACGTGTCTGTTTTCTGTGCAAGACAAATCGGGCGACTTGACTCCGCGGAGATAAATGTGAAGGTGGCCGTTAGAAAGTGAATAGTTAGTGAGACAAATCCTGACAGAGCAGCGGTCAAACGCCATTAGTCACAGGTCTTAGCCCACAGGCCTCGAGATTCACCTCTTTTGGTGAATCTGACAGATGAGAGCGTCTGTCCCAATAAAAGCCTCTAAAGAAAAATCCCCTTTGTCCTCTGTCTTTTTTTAAATAATATATTTCATCGGAAGGCGTTGGACTTTCTCTCCCCGCGGTTCAGCAGATACTTGAAAGCCTGCGCTTTGCCACAGCACAATAAACCTTATCCACGTGTGGCACAGCATGTTCTCTGACCCGCTTCTTTACTGATGCCCATCTTTTTTTTAACCCTCTGTAACTCAATAGATGATAATGTCTGTGACCTGTGAGGCCTGAACCAGTCAACCATATTGGAATATTTCCGTCTCCTCCATCCTGGTTTGGAACAAATCAATTGTTGCATGTGGTAATTGTATTAATTTTATCATTAAGCTAACAACAACAACAACGAACTTCTTTTTTTTAGTCATGTAAAAGCAGATTTTTTATTGTGAAATATATTATAAAATAATTATATATCGGTATATATCATAATAAATGTATTGGCGTATTAACTTGTTCATTTTAGTCGTTTCCATTGGTGCAATGCGATTTTCGGACGACGTATATTGTGGTTGAAAAGACGCGCTTAATAACGAAAAAATTGCGTACACTTTTAATTACGTTCTTTTTCGTTATAAAGCATTGCAAGTTGTCGCTTTATTTTGAACAATTGGGTTTGGCTGGATTTTATATAACGACTTATGTTTAACTGTATTTATATTTAACTTTTATATGGACTTAAATGGCCACCTCGATCTCCCCAATACGCGAATGAACCAACTGGATAATTCCTTGTTTGTGCTTTTAGTTGGACCGATCGCGTAGTCTATCATTTTCTCTTCCACTCAATCCAAAACGGCCCCGTCCAATCAGCTCGCGTCGCTTGAGTAAACGGAACTCATGGGTAGAATCTGGTTGAACTTTATTGTTAAAGCTGTCACCCATGAAAGGGCTTCTAAAGAGCTCCTCTATAAAACCCCTGGAGGAGAGAGGGGACGGGCAAGAGCGATCCGTCAGCCCTCTTGGACTCTTAACCAAACAAGTTACGGCAACTCAATATTTCTCTCTGTGGTTTTTATTTTGTGGTAAGATAACGGTGCAATGATGCTACCAGCAGTTATCGCGCCACCTCCCATGTACCCGAACTTCCTGCGGCCGTCCGTGGCTCTTTCTTTGCCTCCCACGCTCCACTCGGCTTTTTCCACGCATTCGAGTTTTTTAGTGGAGGACTTGCTGCGGATCAGCCGACCTGCCTCCTTCATGCACAGGGGCGTCCCGTCCCCACGGGCTTCACCTCCGGAATCTGGACTCGCCAGCCTGAGTAACTCCGCACTTCACGTCGCTTTGCAGAAGAGAGCGAGTTCTCCTCAAACGATAATTCCGAGCGATCCGAGTTACCTGAAATTTGGGGTGAACGCGATTCTCGCATCATCAACATCAGCAACACGAAGCGGTGAGTGTTTGACAGGTTGTCAATCATAAAGGGAGCGTTAGTTTTAAGATGAAGTGGAAGTTCGCGCGATACGTTAATGCATTAAAACGATTCCACGTAATTCCAAGTAAAAGAAATAAGTTATGAAGTTAATAAAGTTGTAATTGAATGTTTTTTCGTTTTGTGCTGCAGCTTCACCGCCTCCACCTTCAGTGCAAGTGATGAATTCAAAAACCTTTCCGTTCCCGTGTTTCGACGCGTCGTTCCATCCGTTCATCAGGGCGTCTTATTTCCCAGGTGGGTCACGATCCGAGTCCTAAACAAATTTGTCCAAAATGTCTTTCCTTTACTCGGCCCAACGGGTCGGTCTCGTCTTCGCATTCTGCCCGAGCCGCGAGAATTAGCAGGACATTGTGGAATCAGTCTCGCTAATTTGATGCTCTATTTAGCAAACGCGGTGACTTGCTGACATTTTGCACCGCTTCTCCTAATCCACAAATTAGCCGGAATTGTCATGGTCCCAATTTAAGGCGGGTCCGCTCTCACAATCAAACTGTTGGCGTCTCTTCATCGCTGCCTTTTTCCCACCGAGCCAGCTCTTACTTTCTGATTGGCAACAATACTTTCAGCACCGTGACCAATTGGTCAGCTCCCTCCGGGAAGCCACACACAGATCCGTGGTTGACTTAAGCTGATGGGCATTTACCAGTCATGGACTAATTCCCCTATTAGCTTCCATTCAGTGTTTCAATATTCTCACAAGACCACATAGCGCGTGGGGAGTCGTCGTCATGGGACGTCCGAGAAACGGGGAAAAGATCTTGACGGAGCGAGTGGTCCTGATGATGATGATGATGATGATGATGATGATGATGGTTAATTAAATCAGTGACACACACGGGACGTTTTCGCAGTCGCGGAAAACCAATAAAGCCCGAGTCCGTTTTGCGCTAATCTTGATGTCCATCACCCCCAATCAACAAACGTTCTCGTGGATCGTGCACTCATTCAGACTCGCGATAATAGACTGAGTCCTTTCAGCGCGACGTGAAAGGCCCAACAAAACAACTCGAGCAGCCTGAATGGCTTTTCGTGTCCATTTAATGAAAATATTCGGGGGCAAACACAGACCCCCGTCATCAGTATTCTCAAAATGTCCCGGGCATGCCGTTGTGTTTAGTTTCTGAGTGTAAATCTCTTTTGTGACTATAATATATGGCTTTAGTGGCCTGTCCTAAGCCTTTTTCAGTCAGTTCATTACTACACAATTACCGTCCACGCTTCATTAGCACCTCTATCTGTCACCGGAGCGATCTGAATGACTGCTCGGCCCTGGTTACCATACCAATGCGTTTGGGAACCGAGCAATGTGCTAATTAGCTTCCTGATTTCATAACACTCACGGCGTTTGAGCAGGCAAAGAAAATAGCCAATTCTCAAATAGCCGCGCCTCAAGAAACGTCCGTCTCGTTTAGAAGAACGTGTTGGAGACGGCAACTGGTTTTAGGTGTTTAAATGTGTACCTTGTGGTCGTAGCTTCGTCTTCCACGGTGCCCATCCCCGGGACTTTCGCCTGGCCGCTGACGGCGCGGGGGAAGCCGAGGAGAGGGATGCTCCGGCGGGCGGTGTTCTCCGACGTCCAGCGCAAAGCCCTGGAAAAGATGTTCCAGAAGCAAAAGTACATCAGCAAACCGGACAGGAAGAAGCTGGCGACCAAACTGGGACTGAAAGACTCTCAGGTGAGATGATTTTCCCCCTCACACTGAGGTAAATTCTCGCGTCTGAGGTAAAAAACGAAAACAACTTTCCCCTCAGGTCAAGATTTGGTTCCAGAACCGACGGATGAAATGGCGCAATTCTAAAGAAAGGGAACTGCTGTCTGCCGGAGGCTGTCGGGAACAGACACTGCCGACAAAAATGAACCCAAACCCAGATTTAAGCGACGTGGGGAAACCGTTCGACGCCGACACGACGCTGAGGGAAGAAAGCGCGCGCGCGGCCTTCTACCAGTGTGGCGGGAACCACGAGCTCAACGTGGATCTACGTTTCACGTCCCGCACGATCTCGTGTAAACATTCGGACTTCACGGAATCCGAGGATGAGGAAATAACGGTGTCATAATCGAACAATCTAGAAAAACTGAAGTGTTTCGGATCTTTAAGAATCCGCTTTTTACTAGTTACTGCTGCGTTTTTTGCAGCGTTTTGTAAGAACATTTTGTATGGAGTTGCTTTTATACTAAAATTATTATGTTTCTTAATTGCTTTTGAAAACTGTGTATAATCCCCCTTAGATGGCACATGTCTAACTTAAAAGTATTTTGTTAAATCCTTTTTGTATTTTCTGTAAAGATGTATATATGTGAAAAAATATTTTTGCAAATTAAATCTCCAAAGAAAGCAGGTTTTTTTTATTCCTATACCTTCACGTTTTGCGATTAACAATAAAAGTCGTTTAATTAACGGAAATTGAACAGTTTATGACAATAACAGCACATTCATCCTGAAACAGCATACAATATTTACAAAACAGTAAAAGTACAATTATTAACATACAAATAAGCTCATTGATGCACAAATGACGAGAAAACCACTAGCATTTATTCCAATGGCCTTCACAAGCAACCAACACAATTTAGACATGACATTTTTAACAAATCATTAACATCACAAAACACAATTTTTTCATGGAGACAAAGCAAATGGATTTGAAGCAAATATGTACAAACTTAAAATCAACCCACAGTATATACAAACAAAACCATACAACAATAGTTCTTGGGTCATTTCGATCTACCCTTTCATTATCTATATTCACAAAAACCACTTTGTACACAAAACAAGGGAAATATTGTAGACGACGAATCTTGTTCGGAAGAATATCTGTACAAAATAAATCTTTAAAATGCTGCGATTTCTAAACAAATGCAAATATTTGCTCCCATCTGAATGACTATATAATATCTTTGATTTACAGTTAAAATGGATAACAGTTAAATCTTTCCTCTTCTCAAGAAGTGTTTCCTCCAAACGTGGCGATTTGATTCGGTCATATAAATGTTTGGTCACTGGAGCCAAGTGCAATATTTGTTGCATATCGCTTTGAATGCGATACATTTGCATAGACGGTAAAATTTGTAACTCCGACTAAAAAGAGACGGTTACTTACCCGCCACTCTTTTTTTTACATTTTAAAAATCTACATTATTATTATTATTCGTATTGCAATACATTTATGAGGTAGGTCACGTGACCTGCGCACCATTGCAAGACTTTAACATCTGAATTATCTGTTTGAGAAAAGTTAAAAATCACTGACATAAATAAAACAGCCCTGATCCCAATAACACGATAAGGCCATATCAAATGTAGCACCAAAAATAATAAAAAATACAATAACATTAATAAAATAGTGCATTAAAGTTGCCCAGCATGTGATTCCCTTGGCTTTACTGCCACCTACAGGCCAGCAAGTGTAACACCTCCAAAAAACTCATGACCCCGCCCCCAGGATTACCAGCATCCTTCAATTCCACTCAAGTAGTGACCTCACAGTGTGGATTCTAACGCAGGGTCCAGTGTGTCGTCTTGCGGACCGTTACTGGCGGAGTCGCTGTCGTAGCTCTCCGTCCCGCCGCAGTCTTTCAGACGCAGTAACATGTTCATCTGTGGAGGAACGACTCGTTACTATGGAAACAGAAGGAGACATCTAGACTCGCTCTATATCAGTGCTTCCCAAATAGTGTTGCGCGGAAGATCAGAAGAAGGAAAAAAAAAATCGCGCAGATTAAGGATGGGAATTTCAAATCTTTTAACTGACTGATTTCGAATCTTTTGAGTCTTTAACTCTCGAACAGTAAAGTGAACGATTATTTTTGAGTCGTTTGTTATTTTTTTAGTGAATGCGGCGCTGTCCGTTTGAACAATTTGCGAATGATTGTTCTCGCTACAGAGTCTGCGCGGCTCGGCTTGTGATAAACAAATTGTTCACTGAGGAGACTTGTTCATCCAGAGTCATAACATTTTTTCGAACGAATCGTTTACGAAAGACACGTTGCTATTATGGATCTGTTTGTAAAAAAGAAGAGAAAACGCAATAAAGTCGGACAAGACTCGCGATGAACGTGTTTCAGCGCTTGCTAAACTCCACATTCTCACCATCCAATCAGAGAAGGGCCGTCCCCATGTGAATCTTGGGACAAAAAAGCGAACAAAAAACCTGAAGCGGAAAAAAAAGTTTTAGACGAAAACGTACGCAAAAAAAAAACGAACGAAAAACCTGAAGGGAAAAAAAAGTTTTGAACAAAAACGTAAATGTGAAGCATTTTCGTTTGATTCTTCGAAATTTTCAATATATTTGGCACTAATCTGATTCCATACAAATTGTTCAAATAAAAAAAAAAAGCAGTAATTCATTAATATGTATAGTAGTGAAATAATTTGTTAGTCTGAGGCGAAATGTTTTTTTGTGTTTTTTGGGGGGCGTGACCAAAAACATTTGAGAAACGTCGTCCATTTGAGAAAATGTGAGAACCAGTGCTGAATACCAGCGGGTCGTCGTCTGGTTTCCTCTGACACGCCTGCTGGGCGGAGCCTCCCTCCGGGGCGAGAGAGAAGCCATCGAAGCCCACGTCTTCGGGCCGCAGCCGCAGCAGCGCGTGCCAGTCGTGATGCTGGGAGCTGCTGGTCCAGGGGAAGCCCTCCATCACCCACTTAGCCGGGTCTTCCCACGCTGCCCTGCGCCCGTACGTCTGTGGAACACAGCGCTGCTTAAAATGCCATTGTAATAAGCAAAACTGTAAAAAAACTCTAAAAAAATACAACAAAACAAAATAAAACATCACAATTCGGTTGTAAATACCCGAAAAATACATTTATCCAATATATACATTGCGAGATACACTATATTGTAATTATTATGTCTAGGTGACAATAACAATAACGAGATAAGAATAATTGTTAATATTTTAATAAACAAAGAAAGGCATTGTAGGTATTTTCTGTGCTTTCTTTCCTTCATTATCTCTGTCTATCACAGCCTCTCTCTCTCTCTCTTAGTCTCAATCTCTCTCTCTCTCTTTCTCTCTCTCTCACACACACACACACAAACACACATACACAGTGCTTCTTAAAATGATGTTTGCCGTTGCTGTTGTTATGTTCTAAAGTCTACACAAACCAAAAACAACTAGACAAAACTGTAAAATACAACATTTATCCAACATATACATTTAATTGCGAGATACGCAATATCGTACGCAATATCATGTTTAGGTGACACATACAGTAACTAGATGTGTACAGTTACGCTCTCAATACATAGATATGAAATCCAGCCAATTTTTTTTTTTAATTTTGGAATTTTATTCTTTCTTTCATTCAGTCTTTTTTTATTTTCTCTCTCTCTCTCTCTCTCTCTCTCTCTCTCTCTCTCTCTCTCTCTCTCTCTCTCTCTCGTCCCCCACCCTCTCTCCCTTTCTTTTTTACTTTCTCAGACTCTCTGTTTCTCTTACTCAATTTTTTCTATCTATCCATCCTTCCATCCATCCAACTCTCTGTTTCTCTTTCTTTCTTTCGTTCTTTCGTTATCTTTTATTTATTTTCTCTTTCCGTCATTATTCCTTCCCCTCGCTCTCTCTTTACAAAATTGACCTTCTGATAAAAAGCGGACGAGGAGCGGCGCTGGTACCTGTAAACCTTCTCGAACAGCTTCCAGCATGTAGGGGATGATGGAGTAGTTCCACAGGTCCGTGAACCAAACCCTCGATCCTTCCACATCCATGGGGCAAGACAGGAAGAGTCGAGGTCCTGTCGAGTAGAAAATCCCTCGTTCAAACGTGCAGCTTCTCTCACGTGACCACGCTAATACCACGGTAATACCGATGGTGAGGTCAGAGGAACTGTGTGTTTCCAGGAAGCGGTTGAGATGATGCCAGACGCACGGGATCCACTCGATGATCTTCACCAGCTCCTGGTTCCTGGCACGGCAGCTGATCTCGGTCTCCAGAAGCTTCCGGCGCAGGAACCGTCCCAGAAACCCTTTCAGCGGCTCAGTGTGGTTGGCACAGAGAACCCATCTGTCCCAACAGAAGATCCACATTCACTGGCTGGCCGAGCTTTTTTTTTTAGTAAAAAATGGTGATAGAAACACAATGTTGTGGGGCTGAGTCCCGAGAAACCATGAATGCTTTGAACGCTTAGCTCGACTTGTAATGAAATGTCACAGTCTTCCTGGATAAAAGTGTCCAGAAATGCCATTGAGAAGGTTGCATGAGAAGGTGCATTGCTCCCTCTAGTGGTCACCAGGAGTATAGCACGTACACATAAAGCAAGCGCACAGATGAGATGATACCTGAAATTATGATGAAGCTGTAGGTTTGGAGTGGGTGATGAGGTTTGATTCATGGTTCCGATGATGTAAGGACTGCGAGAAGACAGCGCGGTTAATAAATATGGACCACGTGATGGAGAGAGCGGGGTTCTCACCACTGCTTGCAGCTGAGCAGGCCGCTGAAGATCTCGCCCAGGGAAGAGACGTGATGCAGGTTGTCCAGGACCAGAACAGAAGGTCCGTCTGTGGCCAGGCAGGACAAGTGCTGCTTCAGCTCCTGCGTCACAAACAACCTTCTGGATGTCTGACTTCCACTGAGAAATGACACTACACCTTCCATTTTTGAAGAATTTAATATACAGATGATTCTACTAATAATAATATGAATATAATTGTTGTTGCTGTTGTTATTATTAATAATAATGGTAATATTATTATTAGTATTATGAATTATTAAATCAACTACTACTACTACAATAATAATAATGATGATAATATGAATAATAATAACATTAACAACAACAAGGACTGTTATTACTATAAGTGTTATTACGATTATTGTTATTTTTACTACTATTATTATTATTGTGTTGTTATTGTTATTATTATTATTAATAATAATTATTATTTATTATTATTATTATTATTACACATAGCTGAGTGGAGAGCAAAACCGGTCAATTTGTGAAACTATAGCTGCAAGCAGAAATCGGTGGTTTGAGTTTTTTCCCATTTTAAATAATTACTGATTATTAAGGACAATTTGATAACAATTGTACTTATTCTGTATAGAAATTATCATTTACATTGATATATTTTACTTATCTATGAACGATTTATATATGTATTATTCATTGCGTATTTGTATAAATAATATTATTTATTATTTAAGTGTGGCAATACTGTAAACAAAGATATTTTCTATTAAGATAATCTACTAACTCTTTCCTTTATTTGACAAATAGTAAAACACAAAATCGAGTTTGTAGACCCCCGACCTCAAACCCCTAATTTAGAGATGTTTTACCCCTAAATTAGATGATGTTTATTTCCGATGGCTCTACTGACCTTGGTGGTCTTGTTGTCCACATTGAAGGTGACGATGGCTTCACTGTCGAGATGCTTCCGCTCTTTCCAGGCCATGTGCTCCGCCAGTCTGCTGGCCAGGAAGCTCTTCCCGGTTCCGGAGGGTCCGCAAAAGATTATCCGCCCGTGCTCCTCCAGCTGAGAGACATATCTCTGCAGGACCGGCTTGGGAATGAGGGTCTCAAAGGCCAAACTGTCCAGAGTCGCGTCTGTGGAGCGAGGTGGAGAAGATTTAGCATATTACCGTATTTACACGAATATAAGCATCCTGAAAATATAAACACCCCCCTGTCACCACAAATTAACAATTAAAAAATTCATAAACACACACACACACACACACACACACACACACACACACACACACACACACACACACACACACACACACACACACACACATAAAATATAACAACAACGTAAAAACTGTGTGATAGACTTGAATAAAATTTCATTGCTACATACTCCCATCAAAAGTCGTAAAAAAAATGCTGAGGTAAAGAAGCCTGACGTTTAGACGATAGAAAAGAGAAAGAGTGCAGAATTACACTTTTTTTTTTTTACATTTCTGGCTATATTGTGTTCATTTTCTCTTTATTTACCTTTATTTACCTAACTTGTGACTCGTATCACTTCACATTCGTTTTTACTTCAATGCAACTAGTTTAAAAATTCTATTTGAGTCATAAAAACTACAGCTCCCATAATTCATAGCTAGAATGATCAATTGACTCGGATCTTTTACTATCAAACAGTAAAGCAAATGATTTCGAATAATTTCGAGTCACAATTTCTTTGACAGAATGAGGCGCTGTTAAGTGTCGCGGAGGCCTTTTGTTGTTGTTTTTGTTTATTTGACGCGCAAAGAATATTAAATTGTTTTTGATATTAACAAATTAACAAATTGTGTTTGTTATTAAACTGTATTTAAATAAGGCCAATTAAATTGTTTAAAACGAATGCATGATTATATCTTTATTAACGCGGGGTTTAAACTTTGAAAAGTAGCAAACACGGAAGTACAAAATGCCTTTTAAGGCAATACTTGCTCCGCCCACTTTCGGCGCCTCAGACTGTCATTCTGCGGTTCTGCAGTTGGTGGCTTCTCCAGAGGATTCGAACATTTTTCTACGGATCGTGCGCTGACAGACTCTAAGCGCGGACTTTTCATTATTTTTACCGTGGTAATTACCGCCAAAGGGTTAGCGTCCGCTAGAGATGCATCAGATGAGCTGATCTCTTTAGTTTGCTGCTCAAACGGAGTAAGAAGAGAGAGAATGTTCTCTATTAAGAGCCACTGGTGTGAAGTGAATGTCGCGGGGAGTTTGTGATCGGCGCTCCGCTATATGCCGCCGCTCTTACGGTTTCTGCTTACGTCATCAACTTTCGGCCGTGTTGTTTCGGTGAAAAAAGTGTTTCGGCCGAAAATGACCAAAATATGCATTTTTGGTTTTCGGCCGGAGAATTTTCGGTGGCTGAAAATTCGGTACGTCCCTACTTATTCTCATTAATTAATTGCAGTGCGTCTTTTAAATTCACTGCTTCATAGTGCAAAGAAATGTGATGGTTTGAGGAAATGAACATTTTGTAAAAAAAAAAAACCCCACAAACCTTTCAGCGTGACTGAGATGGTGTCGCTGTCTCCCACCAGATACCCGCACGGCAGAAGCTCTGGAGTGTGGGCATCACTGCTGCGCTGGATCTCACCGATGGCGTATCCCATCACGCTGTCCGTGTTCAGGCCCAGCTGAGACGTCGGATCCACGTAGAAGATATATTCCTGTTGCAGGAAGGGTTTGGTGAGGCAAACGACTCTCATGGTGAACATCAACCCTCTCGTACCTTGAACAGGCGGCGGACCACCCCGTCTAGAACTTCCCATTTAGTTTTCCCACTGACGCCAATGCAGCCCAGTAAGAAGTGAGAAGGTCGGCAGTCCTGACAAAACCATCAGGAACCGTCATCTGTCGCTTCTTAGAGCAAAATGTGGCAGAGAGCCAGCGTGAGCTTTACCTCCTTCGCCTTGTGATCCTTGTTGAGGCTGACCACCACCTTCACATGCTGCCCCTCTTTCCAGGAGCTTCCGTCTCCGCTGTCCTCCAACAGCATATCTGATGATGGAGTGGATGACACTGGTTTATACCGTACTTACGTGAATAGAAGCACCCCCATGATTTTTCAGTGACAAATACATTTTTAAAATTAATACATTTTTTTAATTATTGTTTCTGGTTCAATTACGTTAATATTCTCTTAAAAATACTATTTTTTCTTTATTTAACAAACCTAACTTGTGACTTGTAACATTCTGATATCGTTTTACTTGATAAATAGATAACAAAATGTTGATTCTAGTGATCAGGACTTCATATCCCAAGAGTCTTTGCTCTCCAATCAGACTCCGCACATGCGCAGAGCAATTGTTTCAAGCTCAGGTCTGTTTCAAGCTCTCTGTTTATCTGACGCCGTGTGAAGAGGAAGGATTATTATCCCCTGTGCAGCGACCCAGCGTTTTGATTGTGTCTGTTCCTTGGATTTTCCTAAAAAAATCCTTTTTTACTCCTTGCTCGTGTTCTTCATTTTCGACTCTTTCGACTCTTTCTGCGATGACACATTGAACTCGTTTGGAGCCGTTTGCGCTAAGCTAAGCTAACCTGGTCGTGGTTTGTAGTCTGTTTGTTGTAATATAAATGATTGTACTGTATTTAGTTTAATCTTACTTCTTCCAGTGTTATTTTGTCTCTGTTAAGTGTCACAGTGTGTCTATTGGCTCAATAACAGAAATAAAGAAACATTAAAAGCATTTTGTGAAAATTTGTGATTGTTCCTGACTTGAAATATGGAAAAATGGGGGCTAATATACACAAATTTTTGAAAATGGCGATTTTACGAATCCCCCAAGTTTTTGAGCGTCGAAAATTTGAAAAAAGGGTGCTTTTTTTATTGGTGTAAATACGGTAGCAGTGTAGGTGGGTGGATTAACCCCGAGAAGTGTCTCTCACCCAGGCTGGTGGACTCAGAGAGACTGAGCTGTGAGGACAGAGCCGCAGATGACGGAGAGATGGAGATCTGAGACGGAGCTTGGGAGCATCTTCCGTGGCTTTCGCTCTTCAGCCGCTCGTTCTCCACCTTCAACCTCTCGATCTCAATCTGTTGGGGTGAAGGCAGCATGAGTGTTTGCTTTCAACTTATTGTTTTGGACAGAGCAACTGGCTTGAAATGACAAAAAAAATGCACAGGAGCTTAAAGTAATTGAGTAAATTGACTTTTACTTAAGTCTTTTTGCTTTTTACACTCTCTCTTTTTTGCAACTTTTACTTTCTACTTGGATACATTTGAGTATCTGTAATCTTTACTCCGCTACATTTGAATGGACACTTACCGTTACTTGCTACCAGAGGTGTAAAGTTCTTGAGTAAATTTAAGAATATTTTTTACTTTTTTTATATTTTGTACTTGTACCGAGTACCAAAACTATTTGCAACTTTTAAAATAAATTTAAAAAAATGAATTCTGCACAAATGAAAAAATGCTCAGTGTTTCAATGTGTAAAGAATTTTTTTGAGTTTCTTTACGCGTTCGTTGTACTTATTTTTATTTGTTTTTTTTTTTTTTTTCAAGAATCAATTGTATTATACATATGTATACATTTTGTATGATTAAAATGTATTCTTTTTTTCTACCGCGGTTAATTTCTCGGGCGGACGAGGTGATATCGCCATCTGCAGGATCCTGAAGGTACTGGATGCTGTTTATCAGCTAAATTAGCGGTTGCACTTTTTTGCACATTTGAGTTTGACTGAGACAGACTTTTAGTTCTTTTTTCATCCATTTTGCTCTGCCACTTTGAAACATAGGTGTTAAATTTCATTTTTATGAGTTTCTGAGTTTCTTGTTTTAAAATTGGATATTCCATGACTTTTATTCAAATCTTGGAATTGGTCACTTATAACTTGTAAAGAAGTCATTTTTACAGTAAGGTATCCGTACTTTTACTCAAGTATGGGTTCCTGCACCTCTTCACATCTCTGAAAATACAACTTTTCAAATTAGGAACCCAAGAATCATTCACCCCCCCAAAAATATTAAGCATGATGAATATGCTTAAAGTTGTTTATACTGTTTAACATATTCCTGTTATGCTTAAAATGTGTTTATACTGTTTAACATATTCTTTTTCAAACCGAGCTCTTTGAAAAGCAGAACACGGCAAGAAAACACATCCGCTACGAATATTTAACTCAATGGGCCTTTGTATCGACATTTCTTTCAGTTTCAATCGCATCACTAAATCGAGCACAAGACTGTTTATTCGTGATGTCACTGGCCAAGGGAAGAAGAGGCGGACCTCACCTGCATGCGGTTCATGGACTCTCGCAGCTGGTCCAGTTGGTGGGCGGAGCTGAGCGCCTCCAATCGGATGTCGGTCAGCTTCATCTCTTTGTCGCGGAGTTCGCTGCGCAGCTGCATGACCGTTTCAGCATCGCTGTCCGCGCACTCCGAGATCCTGCAGAAACACAGACGGACCTTTACATTAATGACTAAGTCCAGTTATATCAAATAATTAAAATAACTTCCACAGAACAAAACTATTTAAAACGAATAATGACTGTATGGATCACTGAAAAATTATTTGCTACAATGTATCAATGGATAAAAATGATTGACATGTTATAATCAAAACATACACCTAATTGATACATTGTAACACACACACACACACACAGATATCAGGACACCAAAAAGAACACCATTTAAAAAGGAACAAACATAAAAATGTAAATTAATAACAAGTAACAAAATCAAATTAATTAAATTATATTGATTTTGGGGTACAACTCATGTGATACATGAGGCACAAATCAAGTGATATTTAGACCGAGATTATAAAATATATACCCCAATTACGTGGATATAAACACCCCCTGATTTTTCAGGCACAAAATAAAAATTTAAATAAAAAAATAATGTTTTATTTTTTAACATTTCTGGTTAAATTGCGCTAATTTTCTCTTAAAATACTCTTTTTTTTCTTTATTTAACAAACCAATCTTGTGACTCGTACCACTTCAATGTCGCCTTTACTTGAATACTAGAAGTTGTAAAAAATCTAGTCATTAAAACTCCAGCTCCCAGAGTTATTTGCTATTAAGTTATTTTAACTCTTAACTCTCTAACAGTATATGTGATTGTTCCTGACATGAAATATGTAAAAATAAGCACTTTTATTTACAGGTATGTTTGAAATCGGCGACTACAAGCACCTAAGCTTTTAAGCTTTGAAAATTCGGGGGAAAAAAAGAGGTGCTTATATTAGCGTAAATACGGTAAATGTAAAAAATGGTACGATTATAACGGAGCCTGTCTGCAAACAGGAGACTTATCACCATCATCCAGGCCACTTCGGACCTAAACGGAACCAGCAAGAATTCAACTAGTCTATGAGTTACGCTTCAGGTGCATTCTGGGAAGTGGTCATCAGATATGGTTCTCTATTACCGTGCCAGAGAGGCAGACCTCGTGGACGCGCCGCTACAGCCCCAGCCAGGCCCGTGTGCAGGCAGCGAGGACAGTTGAGGACTACGGACATACACATGTGTCAATCAGAAGAAGCACGTCGACATGTTGCATAGGACATTTATAAAGTGGCGAGTCCCAAACTGTTATCGCGCTAAAAAATAAAGAGCTTTCTTTGATTTTAATATGCGATGTGTTTGCCAGAAAACACCGGACTATTCCTGGCTGGAGATGAGCAAGCCAGAAGAAATCAATCAGGAAACGTGAATGTATAGAACAATATTGCAGATAAAATTCGAAAGACCTTGTGAAACGCATTCGCAGTTGCATTTGTCATATGATGGGCGTGGCAAGTGGCGCAAAGCTCAACGCCAAAGTATTTACACAATTGTCCAAAAGTTGATAATAATTCAAATACAATGAGGGCCTATGTGTGTGTTATAATTGAGTAAGGCTCTTCTCCGCACTGATTTTCTCCACCTGTGGCACATCAGTCTCAGTAATCAGCAAAATACCTACCACCTGGTTGCACAATGAAAAAAAAAAAAAACAAGTTTCATTTACAGATGGCGCTTCACGTTTGTTATTTTTGCCTGTGATGAGTACAGATTTTCTATTGTGTCTATTGAGTTTTCTGTCGCGCAGAATGTAAAAAGAATCTGTTCCATCCATTGAATGTCGTCACGAAAGGCATTTTCGTTTAGTTTTTATTCGTTGACGAAAATGTCAATAAATTTAGTTAACGTTTTCGTCCCTGAGTGGGAATTTTTATATAGTTTTCGTTTTGTTTTCGTCAGGGAAAACGTGTTATTGACAAAGACGATGACGAAAATATTTTGTCAATGAAATTAAAACTGGTTTACTCCTGCCCTTTGGGTCATTTACCCTTTCGACTCGTTCACTTGTGGTGCTGGGGTAAAGCTTAACCCGGTTAACTCTGCAACTCTGGTTCAAGAACTGCGCAAGCTAGAAATCAGGACAGAATAAAAATCATTCTCTAAAGAATGTGTTTGACTCAATTAACGTCGAGGGACGTCTAGTCGGATGAATTTAGGCACATTTATGGCGCCTACTAAATTGTAAAGGCAAATGCGAAATGTTCTAACTTTTTTCCAATTTTGTCCAGAATATTGTTCTACAATCCTTATATGATTCTACAATCCTTAAAAGGATCATAAGGTCTTTTAGTCAAGGTGTAGTGAGCCGGGACTTACAGGGAGTTGGAGTGGGAGTTGCGAATCATGGGAGACGAAGCCGTCGAGCCGTTGTAGGGAAGTTTGGGTGATGAAGGCAAAGAAGGGTCCATGATCTCCTCTATGTCAGAATGAGAGGAGGCCGACTTGGGGGACTTCTTCTTCCCAAAAGCCTGTTTGAAGGAGCTTCGTAACTGTCAGGGAGCAAAAGAAGAGCCAAACTGTTGACACTACTTTACAGTAGACGTGTAGTTGAGCTAGTGAGACGTTTACTTTTATTTTTAACACAACACCAAAAAATCCGACAGATGTTTCAGTCACAGTGACTTAATACATAAGAGGTAATACGTAACACAGGGAAAAAGAGTGAACTATGGCAAGCCACATTAACATTTAACCCTCAGCAATGATGGAAATAACGGCGTTATAAATAAACAGCGTTACTAATGGCGTTACTTTTTTCAGTAACAAATAATCGAATGAATCGAAAATTGTGAAAAATAAACGAATGGAAACGTGTGTGTGTGTAGTTTGCCTTTTCGTTACAATGGAACACAGAAGGTGTGAATGGGTTTATTAAGGTTTTTTGTTTTGCTTCTTATAATCCAAAGTTTATTACGGCAAATTATTAATGAAGCACAACATAATTTGTATCAACTTTTGCCCATTCTTGTACTTTTGTAAAATTGCTCAAACATGTCCAATTGTTGTCTTAATGTGTACTTTGTTTACTTTTGTGTTTTTAAGTAAGGGAAGAGTAGAATAATGCAATTCCGACCCACTTTGCATCCAGTATGGCAGAGTTGACAAAGCTAACTTTGACTTGATAATCTAAAAACCACGGTAATAATGAAACAGTGGGGACTTTTAGTCAGGTCTTACCTCATACACCTGAACCGTGTCATGACAGCACAAGGAAAGAACAGAAGAAGATCTTAAAACGTAAACACACACAGCTGGACGTCTCCTCACACCAGAAGATCTGAAGAACCACATCAATCTAAACTAGTCTAATCTATTATAATCCTATAAGTAACTCAACACGCGGTGGACCTCAGGGACTAGAAACAAAGTATGGCTAGAGAACATCAAGGCTTCCTACATAGTTATCAGGCGCTTTGGCTCCACCGGCAGAAGAAACGGCCTGAGAAGATACAAGTGACATTCAACCTACACAATGTTGCCGTCTGTCGTTTTGAACCCATCATGCCTGGCGTTCTCTTGCCGCTCTTACCCAGCTTTTCTTCTTCTTCTTGCTGTTGGCGTCCAGCTCCAGGCTGCTTCCGATGCTGGAGTGGCTGGTGGCGCTGGTCAGGCTGGAGACGCTGTCGGAGGACGGCTGCCGGTGGATCCGCAGGTCTCGCTGAGACTGAGGGGAGCCATGGGAGGAGTCCAGAGAGACTGAGGAAGAGGAGGAGCAGAGTGAGGAGGAGGAGGAGCAGAGTGAGGAGGAGGAGGAGGAGCCGAGTGGGGAAGAGGAGCAGCAGAGTGAAGAGGAGGAGGAGGAGGAGCCGAGTGGGGAAGAGGAGGAGCAGAGTGAGGAAGTGGAGGAGCAGAGTGAGGAGGAGGAGGAGGAGAGAGGAGGAGGCCGAGTGGGGAAGAGGAGGAGCAGAGTGAAGAGGAAGGAGGAGGAGGAGCCGAGTGGGGAAGAGGAGGAGCAGAGTGAAGAGGAGGAGGAGGAGGAGCCGAGAGTGAAGAGGAGGAGGAGCAGAGTGAAGAGAAGGAGGAGCAGAGTGAGGAAGGAGAGAGAAGCCGAGTGGGGAAGAGGAGGAGCAGAGTGAAGAGGAGGAGGAGCGAGTGAGGAGGAGGAGGAGCCGAGTGGGGAAGAGGAGGAGCAGAGTGAGGAGGAGGAGGAGCCGAGTGGGGAAGAGGAGGAGCAGAGTGAAGAGGAGGAGGGCAGAGTGAGGAGGAGGAGAAGCCGAGTGGGGAAGAGGAGCAGAGTGAAGAGGAGGAGCAGAGTGAGGAGGAGGAGAAGGAGCAGCGTGAGGAAGAGGTGGTGACGCGTGAGGAAGAGGAGAAGCAGAGTGAGGAGGAGCAGCAGCGTGAGGAAGAGGAGGTGACGCGTGAGGAAGAGGAGAACAGAGTGAGGAGGAGCAGCAGCGTGAGGAAGAGGAGCAGTGATGAAGAGGTGGAGCAGTGAGGAAGAGAAGGAGCACCATGAGGAAGAGGAGGAGCAGCATGAGGAAGAGGAGGCGACGTGTGAGGAAGAGGAGGCGACGTGTGAGGAAGAGGAGGAGGAGCAGAGTGAGGAGGAGGAGAAGCCGAGTGGGGAAGAGGAGCAGAGTGAAGAGGAGGAGCAGAGTGAGGAGGAGGAGAAGGAGCAGCGTGAGGAAGAGGTGGTGACGCGTGAGGAAGAGGAGAAGCAGAGTGAGGAGGAGGAGCAGCAGCGTGAGCAAGAGGAGCAGTGATGAAGAGGTGGAGCAGTGAGGAAGAGAAGGAGCAGAATGAGGAAGAAGAGGAGCAGCATGAGGAAGAGGAGGAGCAGCATGAGGAAGAGGAGGCGACGTGTGAGGAAGAGGAGGAGCAGTGTGAGGAAGAGGAGGCGACGTGTGAGGAAGAGGAGGAGCAGCGTGAGGAAGGAAGGGCAGCATTAGGGAGAGGAAGAGGAGCAGAGTGAGGAAGAGGAGAAGCCGCGTGAGGACGAGGAGAAGCCACGTGAGGACGAGTAGGAGCAGCAGCGTGAGGAAGGAAGAGCAGCATAAGGGAGAGGAGGAGCAGCAGAGTGAGGAAGAGGAGGAGCAGCATGAGGAAGAGGAGGAGCCGAGCGAGGAAGAGAAGCGTGAGGAAGATGAGGAGTAGTGTGATGAAGGAGCAGAAGAGGAGGAGCAGTGAGGAGGAGCACAGTGAGGAAGAGGAGGAGCCGCGTGAGGAAGAGGAGGAGCCGAGTGAGGAAGAGAAGCGTGAGGAAGATGAGGAGTAGTGTGACGAAGGAGCAGAGTGAGGAAGAGGAGGAGCCGCGTGAGGAGGAAGAGGATGAGCCGCGTGAGGAGGAAGAGGAGGGGCCGCGTGAGGAGGAAGAGGAGGAGGGGGCGTGGTGTCTCTCACCTTTGCGGTCAGTGGCACTGATGACTCCGGTGACTGTGGCTTGAGTCTCAGTGTTCTGCTTCTGAAGCAGCTCGACGGTCTTCCTCAGGTCGCTCAGCTCCGTGTCCTGCGGAGAAGATGATCATCACCACTGCTGAAACACACACACACACACACACACACCTTCTGTTCCGCTGAGGTGGTGATACTCTGCAGACGTATAGTCATGTTTCCCAGACTCTGCTCGAAAGCCGCCACCAGGTGAGCCTGAGGAAAAACACAATTACACTCCATAATTGACTTTTTAACGTCGGAAAAAAACACAACCGGGCGTGGCAACTTGTCTGTAACTAGAACAAGGGATTTATCACTGCGGCGTGACGTTTCCTTCAGGGTAAAAGATCATTTATTCATTTATTTAAAAAAACTACTTAAGAGACATTAAGAGTGTACCTATTACATTAAATTATATGTGTGTTTTTATTTAATAAACAAAATTCCAAAATATATATATATATAAACGTGCAAAAACGTGGTACAAATATTTTCCTCAAAGGTTTTCCTCTTTGGGCCTAAACTGCTGCTAATAATATAATTTAATATGAATAATAATACGAATAATAATAATAATAATAATAATAATAATAAAAATAACGACGGTAATGATAATAATAATTAAAAAAAATAACAAATAACAACAATGATAATAATATTAATAATAATAGCAGTGTTTTATTATCAATTATTAATAATAATTATAATACTATTAATAACAACAATAACAAAGTTTAAATTAACATTTAAAAGACATTTAAAATAAAACTTCAAAGAAGAAATATAAAATATTTACATTTATAATGATGGTATCTTGCATGTATAAACAACACATAAACATTCTGCATATTGCATTGAAACATTTATTTAAAAAAATAGTGTGCAAGTATTTGACTATTTGAAAATAAAAAAATGCACGTTTCTAACATGTGGTGAATCAAACGTATAAAACGATGAATCATCGCTACTCAAAAGTCCACTTTACACAGTACGAGTCTTAACGTGAACTGACAAACTCCTCTGGAAACCTGAGAATCGCAGTCCCACGAGATTTACTAAAGCGCAGATTAAGATCTCAGGATTCTCACTTCCTCCA
>CM051501.1:2380028-2410028 GCA_028031935.1 Paedocypris micromegethes | reverse complement strand
AAATATTTGAGGTTCGAAATGCTGGACCACCCATGAAAAAAAACTCCATCTAGTTGAAAACCCAAGCCACACCAAAACGAACGTCTCACCTTCTTCTAGTCCTTCACGGAACGAGCCGGAGGTGCTCATAGCGCGGCTTTTCTCGTCCATGCTCAAGGAGGAATTTCTCAGCCGCGGTTCCGCGAAGGCGTCGTACGGGCCGTCGAGGCTGGTGGGGCCGCGGGAAGCCGAGGTGGGACTGCCTGAGTGAGAACGCCAAGGTCAACCAAGCCTCAACAAACTTATCAGCAACAAATGAAGGGAATGTGTAGTGCGTGAGAAACCAAAAAGAAACTGTAGAAGATCTATTCTAATAAAATTACAGTAACTTTACACTCTACTAGACAATAATTATAATCATACTCAAAACTACAAATTTAGACCCTTTGATAGATTGTAAACTCCATAGAAACCGTTGAGTTTTTGGTTCCTAGCAGTGGTGTAAAGAGTACCGGACAGCCATACTTGAGTAAAAGTACAGATACTTGCTGTAAAAATTACTACATTACAAGTAACAAGTCACCAATTTCAAAAAGACTTGAGTCAAAGTAGCAAAGTATCCAAATTTAAAAGAACTTAAGTATAAAGAAGTATTTTTATTCATACTCAATATAGGCAAAAAAGAAGAAATGTGAAAAAATCTACCATTTTTGAAACATTGAGGTTAAATTCTGTTTCTGGATTAGAAAACAATAGAACAAAGTAGATAAAAAGAACAAAAAGTCAGTATCAATCACTTAAATGTGCAAAGAAAAAAAAAGTAGATATAAAAAAAAAATTCTGATTACCATAGTAAATTAATAAAATTTGTAACACATTCTTCCTCTTCTGAGTATTCAAGGTCTAGCTTGAGTTGCTTCTCAAGTGATGAGAACAGTTTCTCTGCATTACAATTATACAAAGAGATGCAGTGCATTTAATTAACTACGTATAAATTCAATGAAAAGCACTTCACAAACTCACAGCTAGATGTACTTTGAGAGGAATGTATAATTTCATTTAATTCTCTAATTTTGCCATTAGAGAGTAAAAGTTGCTTATAGTTTTGATATTTTGTGCAAGTACGAAGTAGCCAAAAACATACTTAAGTAAAGTAACAAAGTACATTTACTCAAGTACCTTAAGCCTCTGGTTCCTAGCCATTGTGCACAATGTCTTGCTCATGGTCACATTCGTCAGCTTTTTCCTTCAAGTTTTAACATTTAACATGGCTGTTTGTTAAAACATCCTTCAGCTAATATTACGTTCAACTAGTCCAATCATAATTTGCTCGCCATCCAATAATCTGCCGGCATTTACCGAGAGTGGAGAAGTTGAAGCGTGTCCCAGAAGACAAGTTGACCGACGATGGAGGGGAGAAAGCAGAAGAGAGCGTCAAGTCCTGGGGTCCGGCAGCCGAGGGCGACCTGAGCCAATCACGAGCCTCCTCCGGACCCCTGATCGCCAGAGACCTGCAGGGTTAAAAGGAGTGTGAATGGAAGACGACGGAATATTTTCGTCCACACGATCAGTTATGGTCGGTTCCTGAAGCGACTTTTCTTGGCAAAAATACACAAAAGGAAACATTTATATGTACACGACACACGTCCACGCGACTCGAAAAGACACATTTTACACAGGGTATTATTTTGATGCTTTTTAATTGGGATTTCAATCCACTTTTCACAAGTTAAATGATTTTTCACGTAAGTGCGTAATACATTTATCTTGTTATACATTTAAATTGTACATTCAAAATGTGCTACAAGCTAATTCATTATTTTGATTTACAATTAAATTTGATTAGATTAAATTAGATTAGATTAAACTTTATAGTCATTACACATGTGCAAGTGCAGGGCAACAAAATGCAGTTTATGTCTAACCAGAAGAGTGATAGCAGTAAGTGCCGAATATCGGTAACCCTAAGTTGAAAATATTCAGAGTGCAGAAAATGTACAGAGAAGATGCAAATTAAATACTATGAACAGAAACTACATTTACAGACAATATGAATCAAAATACATTACAGGTACTATGAATATAACAGTTGAATATGAATATTTATATTGAGCTTTATCAGGACCAGACCAGTTAAAAAAAAAACTCGTCACAGTCCCGAACAATCCATGTTTTGTTACTTGAAAAAAATACTATATAATCTGACAAATTGAAAACATACTTTTAGTTATCAATTAGTTTTTCCATTTATACAAATTATATAGCAGTCACTCTATACGTGAAGTTTGTGTAAAATACAGAGCAGTATTACTAGTTAGAACTGGTTTAATAATAATAATAATAATAATAGTAATAATAATATGAATCGGTTAAAAATTAATAATTAAGATAACATTTTTATTTGGTCGGCGCTTTACAAGACCACCAGGGTCTTCCCAAAGCGTCAAACACAGAAGGCAGAACACCATACACACCATCCTTCCTTTTGCCCGGTGAGTTTTTAGTGAAAAAACTCTTTAATGAAACACCTGACTTTACCCGTCCGGGTTGCACGGGATGGGTGAGTTAAGAGCTGAATGAGGGTGAGAACAGGGGCAGACAAAACACACAGACGAAAGACACAGCACATGGAGAGAATACAAAGGAATAGATTGTGTAGAAACAACAAGTGTGTGTAAGTGTCCACTTAAGCTCCGAGAAGAGCTTACTTTTTACTTTACTTTACTTTACAGAAAAAACACACAGATAAATACACAGCACATGGAGAGAATACAAAAGAATAGATTGTTTAGAAACAACAAGTGTGTGTAAGTGGAAACGACTTCCACTTAAGCTCCAAAAAGAGCTTACTTTTTACTTTACTTTACTCAAAAAGCACGTGGAGAGAATACAATGGAATAGATTGTGTAGAAACAACAAGTGTGTGTAAGTGTCCACTTAAGCTCCGAGAAGAGCTTACTTTTTACTTTACTTTACAGACAAAACACACAGATAAATACACAGCACATGGAGAGAATACAAAAAAATTGATTGTGTAGAAACAACAAGAGTTTGTAACTGGAAACGACGTCCACTTAAGCTCCGAGGGGAGCTTACTTTTTACTTTTTACTTTACTTTCATTTAGCAGAATGAATCGCTTTTATCCAAAGCGACTTACATTTCATTACAACTTTTACAATTCAACAAATTCCTGCTTTCCCTGGGAATTAAAGCATTTCAAATTCCAGTGCTCTACAGACTGAGCTACTGGGAATGAGCTACTGGGAAGAGCCTACGTCAAAAATCACAAACGGAAACCAAAAGAGAGCAAACAAAAGATGGACCAACCTGTCTGCCAGACCGGTTCGGGCACCGTGGGCACGGGTGAGAAAGACATCGTCCTTTCCACCATGAACTTCTCTGCCATCACTACTGGTGTGGTTGGACGTGTGGGCAGGGAATCCTTTCTCCTCAAGTCCCCCAGAAGACACCGCCACATTGTCCCCATAAAGCGGACCACCACCGGAACCATTTTGCTGAGCGGCGTGTGGATTGGAGATGATGGTGGAGTTCCTCATGTTCTCCATGGTGGTGACCGGCTCCTTGTTGAGTGACTTGTTGCCAAAGAGTCTGAACCCAAAAGAAGAACAATGACATGAGAGCCCGAACTCAACTGTGAAAATAAACGATACAATAAATCACGTGTTAAACTCAAGGCCCGAGGGCCAGATGTGGCCCGCCATGTTATTTTTGTGGCCCGCAAAAGCTTAAAAGTTTTGAGTGTCTGAAAATGTTATTTATCTTTATTCACTTTTATTCACATGATTTGATCCTTCATTAATAGAGTTCTGTGTGTTTTCATAAGCTGACAAAATTGAAAAAGATTTATGTTAGTGCAACAAGCAAACACAGGTTTTCTACGCAACTGCAATTGCCACATGATTACGTCGTGATAAATAATGAGTTGTGTGAGACACCTGGCCATTACAGGACCGGGGACAATGATGGTGGATGCTGCAGGACCACAGACAGCACAGCCACATGTGTGAGCACTCGGCGGCGTAACGAGTTAGCACAGGTGGTCCTGCAGCATTAGGGAGTAGTTACATTTATTTTACATAACATTTTATTACATTTACCGTATTTTTGGCCATATAAGACGCACCAGCATATAAGGCATTTCCCTCCCAATTTTAAAGGAGGAAAATCTAGAAAAAGAAGATTCTGAACCAAATACTGTAGTAAAATATTTTATATCAATTGTATAAAAGTTAACAGCAGTTTAAGAACAATTGTATGCCAAACTTGTAACATGAACAGTCAGTAAAGTCAGTAAACAGTGAAAATAGGGGTGGGCGGTTTAGCGGTATTAAGATGTGCCACCATACGAATTTTGCAATATCGTGGATACCGTGATAATTCATGAATTAGATTTTTATACAAGTATATAAACACCTTAATACAGTATTACACATTAGTTTCGTTACAAGTTGTAACTTACAACTACCAATGACGCCACGTACATTGCTAATCGAACACAGTTTGTACTTCACGCGCATACGCGTGCCGCTCCATTTTCTGCGCTGTGCCTTTAAGAGAGCAACCGTTTTGGTTCTAAAGACGCGCGCGAGAAAATCTGCTTGTTTTATTTTGATCAAAGTTTGTTTTCGTTTGGAAATCATGGTTTCATTGTTTCACAAGAATCAGCGCGAGAAAGAAAGCGAGACAACGTATGTATTGCATACTAAGATGGCGGTGACCGCGCTCCGCGGATCTCTGCATTTGCCGTATAAAACACACCAACTTTTCACCCTCATGTTTTGGGGAAGAAAAAGTGCGTCTTATACGGCGAAAAATACAGTAGTTACATTTATAAGTTACATCTGGCCCTTTTGTGGTAGGGGACTTGGACTGATGTCCGAGAGGTTGCCGGTTCGCATCCACGCTACACGAAATTTATCGATTTATCAAATTTATTCCTTTGTATTATCGAAATTTAAATGTGTGTACATAATAAATCTCAAGCGATCAATACAAACTATATACGATAGTTCTATAGTTTCATATCGGCACAATAATCCAGTGCAGTCGTCTCTCCAGACTAATTAACGCCTATTCGCTTTATTTACTCCAACTGATTTCACTGTATTTACCTGCAATTCTGATTAATTGAAAAAGCAGTTCAGGAAATATTAAAAATCTGGCCAATGAGTGACAAGGATGTCGACACATGACTGAATTTTGGTTCGGTTCGGATGAGAGTAAAATGTGTGTGTGAACTGGGACCAAAATGCCAGAAATACGCAACAATTCATTTATTGCCCTGGGTCCGGACCAAATGAACCGAACCACATGTGTGACAGCAGCTTTAATCTCCTCACGTCTTTGCTTGGTCACAAATGGTCTGGTCAGAGTTGGTCAAACTTGAACGTCACCAGGGCTACACAGAACTTTTGTCAGCTGAGCTTGCACTTCTGTTCGACCTTTTTTGATTACGACAGTAAATCTCGAGTCGGCTTTTTGAGGGTCAGGACGAGAGTGTTGCTCAGCAAGAACAATCTCCTCGCTCGGACCAGTCACAGAAACACAGAGAAGAGCAAAGACACTCGAATAAACAGTCCACAAGCCACGGTGAATCATTTGCAAGTGGCACGGCACCGCTGACAACCGCCGAGTAAATATTTAAGGAGTCTAGAACTCTGCTTTCATCCAGAAGAAGAACAAACTCGCCAGACAGGCAAAGGGTGAAAGAGAGGACTCACCTACGGAAGGTTGGCGAGGACAATTCTGAATACTTTCCCCCGGCTTGTCTTGAAGCTTGGCCCTGGCTTGGCATCCCGGACGGAGATGCTGCGCCAGCTTTTAGTGCCTGGCTCTCGGCGTCTGAGAAGATGCCCTTCTCTCTGTCGGTTTGGTTGATGGCGGACGTCTTAGTCAAGCTGCGACTCTTGGGATTGGGAAGGGTGGCGGTGCCTTTGCTGAAACTAGAGTCTAGGCTGGTGATGGAACGGCTGGAATTGCGAACGGTCCCGGCACGACTCGGCCTGGGCAAACTTCGATACTGCAGTGTCGTGCGGGCACTCGGAGGAAGGTATCCGTCATCCGCACTCGCCTGGCGACCCACAGTTCGGCTGCCAGAAAACCCAACAGACTTTGGTATCTTGCCCACCGTGGCAGAGCCACTGGTCACCACCGCACCGCTTGCAGTAATTGTGCCACCTAAAGGCTTCTTGAAGCCAAAAGTGCTGGTCGGGGTGCGGGCAGCAGAAGTGATGGAGGCTTTCCTGCCCTCGTCGACGCTTGTCCGCCGCTCAGATGTGGCGTGGGAAACACTGTTGGAGTGCGGTGCCAGTCTGCTTTTCTCCGACACCTTGGCATCGTCTGTCTTACCTGGTGGAAGAACGGTGGCACGGATCATCAATTTATCATCAATTAAACAGTCTTAATGGTTTGATCTGCTACAGATGTTTTACGAGTCTCGCAAGAGTATCCTTTAGTCGCATACGTTTATTTCCAACTAGTCAGGAGGTTCTCAACACACGGCCCGTGGGCCAAAGCATTCCACCTATAGGTTTAAATATTATTGAAACCCTAAATCAGTCAAAATTGGCCGAGAAAAAATGTCCATCATTTACTACCTGGAGGCATTGCGTTTGGTAACATACAAGCGCTCACCCAGCAGGAGTCAGCGTTGAGCCGAAGAGTCGGACATGGAGTAGACAGAGTGTACATTTTTGTTATTGTTATTTAGTTTTGATACATTGTTAAGTATTATATTGAGAGCAGAACAGGTCTTGTTAAACTGTTTACTTTTGTGATTTGTCTTTATTTACTTTTGTTACATTCCAAAAGAAGCATACTTTATATTTAGACTTGCAATACATATTTAAAGTTGTTGGCTATCTATTGTGTTTTCTTATTCACTTTATTACTGATAATATTTACAATACTCTTTTGAATTTGATGTTGGTCTCTCACATTGTCCCACAACAATTTTAAAATTAATGTACAGTGCTTTAACATAATAACAATAACGTATTTTAATAATAATTTATTTGATTTCGTGTCCATTTCATTCATTTAACATATTTATTATTGACAGCAGCCAAATTATTTGACAAATTAAAATTGACGCAAAAAGTAACACCCTGGGTAATTCGTTACTTTTAAAACGATGTAACTCAATTGCTAACTCGGTTACAGTTACTAGGTTCTTCTAACAAAAAGTAATCAAGTACTGTTTTAAAGAAACGTTCCCAACACTACTCCTCACACCAAGTCAACATCTTCCCTCTGAAATGAACCACTCATCTGTGATTGGATGAATCAAGGCTAAAGTTTTCTCAGACTCTGTGCTTTATCTCTAAAACCTGGTTTAGTGAAGCACAACATTCTCAAACACAATAACATAAGTCGGTGGCCCTGGAAGCTTCTGAGCACTTAGAGGACATTAAACACCAAAACATTATCATCTGAAAAAAAAAATGAGAAAAAAAAACTCTGAAAAAAGCTTTTACCATTGAGAGACTTGAACGAGCTGCAGTTTGTAGGCGTGGCCAATGTCTTGGCTCGTGGAGCGCTGATGCCCACCTGGGCAGTCATGCCCCGCCTCCAGGAGCTGGTGTGGGAGATGGCGGGAGTTTTTCGGCTCAGCATCCGTTCAGATTCGTCCGGGAAATCGGACCTGAGGTTCCACTTTGTGGCCGTTTCCATCTTGAGCTCGTCGTTGTGTTTCACTGCCGAGTGTTTCTCTGCATCTGTCCGGAGCTGAAGGAACCAAAGTCAACATCACAACTATTTAAAGACACAGTGCGTTTTGTTTTTTACATTCAACCAAACAAGATACACTGTATGTACTGATTAAATTTGCATTCATTAAATTAGAGGGGAAAAAATGCTGCAGAAGCAAACACAAGCTTCATAAGAGCCTTTAATGCATCTTTATATATAAGATTTCATTTAATTACAATTTTAGTGTCATTTTAAAAAAATACATATAAATTCTCATCACGTTGTATTCCAACCTAATTTGTGTAAATTACAGTTTTACTTTTTGGCATAAATGTAAATGACTGTTTTAAATGGCTATTTCTCGTTTTGTTGCAAATTATTCAACATTCTAATTGGTTAAGTAAAAACATAAAATGGAATTTAGTTCAATTAACCCCTGTTGAATACAAAATTGATTTAGATTTTATTTATTTCATAAATAAACTCTTTAAAACATTAAATTTGAATTATTAAAACAATAACATTCAAATTCACTGTCTATGTATCAGGTTCTAGTAAACATATTACAAAGTGATTGCCTAAATATCAAACATTGTTATGTTATTAGTCACAAAATTTTTTAATAACAATTCAAATGCAACATTTTTGGAGTCCAAAATTGCAATTTTGGTTCTACATAAACATAATGCTACAGACAAAGACGAACTTTAAACACCTCCTACTCCTACTCCTACTCCTACTCCTACTCCTACTCCTACTCCTACTCCTATTCTACTCCTATTCTACTCCTATTCTACTCCTATTCTACTCCTATTCTACTCTACGATACGAGTACAGCCGAAGACATGATGAAGATGAAGATGACAGTTAGCTTTGTTATTTCTCTCTCAGCACCATCAATCGCTCCTCTGCTCCGGAGGTGAAGAACGAGGAGAGAGAAGAGTGCGAGGGTGTGGAAGTGCGGCGTGGCAGATATTTGGCCTTTCCTGTGCTTTTGGGTCACGGCTCCATGCGTCTGAATTTTAAATCATTCGCTGGTGCTGAAAGGCACATCTGGCTGAGAAACGTACAGTAGAAACGTAGAGTTTGTTGTTCCAGCGGAGATGAATTCTCCTGCGCTGTATCTGTGAGATCAGCAGATGCTTTCAGCCAGAGAGGGAATCGAAGCCGTGAACTTTGCTGTTTAATATTTCATGCGAATAAGGTGAACAATATTTTAACATCAACAGAAACTCAATATTTTGATAACTTGCAGGTCCTGATGTGATTGTGATGAAATGTACACAATCAAAATTAGCTGCATAATTTTATTTTTCTATATGGCTGATTGTTAGGAAATTGAGGAATTGTATATTATTACTGTTATTATTCAATGGTGTAAAGTACTTGAGTAAATGGACTTTAATATTTTAAGGCTACTTTGTACTTCTATTGAGTATCAAAAATATAAGCTCTCTACTTGACTACGTTGGTGATTGAGTATCTGTATCTTCACTCTAAATTTAAATGGACACTTATCATTACTTGCTACATTGTGATTGAGTATCTGTATCTTTACTCCACTACAACTGAATGGATACTTACTCATTACATTGTGCGCGACGAGTCAGCATTTTTCTACCGCGGTTAATGTACTTGGGAGGACGAGGTGATATCGCCATCTGCAGGATGCTGACGGTACTGATGCTATTTATCAGATAAATCATGTGAGCGTAAAAACTTTTCAATCTATTTTTAATCTACTTTGTTCTGCCATTTTGAAACATCCTTGTGTTAAATTTCATCTCTATATTAGGAAATAAAGCCTGATAAATAAAGAGTTTCTTGTTTTTCACATTTCTTAGGGTTTTTTTGAGCCTAAATTCAATAAGTAAAAAGTTCATTTAATCGGACACTTCACGATTTTTACTCAAGTCTTCTTGGAATTGGAATTGTTATTTTTTTGCGAGTGAACGTTTCATGATGCCATTCGCCCAGTATTATAGTATGACATCATGGAACGTTCCAGATCTGAGTCTGATGAACCACGCCATCATCACTACTCGCAGCTGTATTTGATTGGATTTTTTTTTCACTTCTTTCAATGAATCACAAGCTCTCAAGCGCTGCAGATGTTTCTGAGGATCTGCGTCCGACTGACCTGCTCCTCCACGTCTCGATGCGGGACAGACGGCGTGTTGACGTAGGAGCTAAGGGACGAGCTGGTGTTGAGTTCATCAGTGTCCAGCACGTCACTTATCCCGCTGCTGACCGAGCTGCTGTCGTCCCAACTGAGAACACAAGGATGAGAAAAACTGATTTATTCTGGAACTCCACACGCTATGGTCCACGCAATGACACGTGACTGGAAAACCGCTGGAAGGAAAAATAATACCGTATTCGTGCGAATAGAAGCAACCTCCTGATTTTTCATGCACAGAAAAAAAAATTCCAAAAAAAATCAATTGGTTCTTTTTTTTTATTTATTAACGTTTCTGGTTCAATTATGCCAATATTCTCTTAAAAATACTATTTTTATTCCCTTTATTTAACAAACCTAACTTGTGACTCATTTCATTTTTATATCGTTTTACATGAATAATAGACAACAAAAAGTTGATTCTAGTGGTCAGGACTTCATTTCCCAAGATCCTTTGCTCTCCAGTCAGACTCCACACGTGCAGAGCAATTGTTTCAAGCTCAGGCCTGTTTCAAGCTCTCTGTTTAACATTAAAAATATTGAAAGAATACTTATTAAAGTATTTTATTTTTACTTTGAATCTTCTGCTTGGCTAACCTGTTTGTTTGCTTGCTTGTTTGTTTTTTTGACACGTTAAACTGGTCACTTTAACACAACACTTTCTGGATCAGAATCACTTTTTTGTATTTTACTATTTTACAATATTTGATTGAATTTTTTTTTATTTTCATCTTCATAATTTTGCATTTTATTCATACCGTATTTCATATTTGTATCTTTATATCTACTATATTTCTATCTTTTATCTTCATTTTATTGTATGTCCCTTGAATGCATTCCATCGCCCATCCCTTTGTTTAAATGCTGGACGATAAAAAACACATTTCACTACATATGTAGCATGTATGTGACAAATAACAATTTGAATTAATCACCATATAAAAATATAATTATGCAATTTATATATTTGTAACACCACAATGCATGTTTATATTACAAAGATACTGTTCGGGTCAAATTGACCAGTGTTAAAAATGTAATAATAACAATAAATAAAAAAAAACTTTGAAACCTAGTTGGCTTATTATGTTTAATCATCAAATAAATATATAATGATTCAGTTGACATTTGTAACACCACAAAGATGCTGTCCGGGTCAAATTGTGTAAAGACAAATGGAAAAATTAAAGCTAAAAAGAGTCAGAAAGATCAAATACTATTTGTTTCTTTGCAACAATGAGATATAACACACCTCTGTCTCACACTCACACACTCTCTCCCACACACACGTATTTATACGCATAATAAAAGTCCCCCGGGGCAAATTGACCGGCGAACATTATTGATGTTCCTCTGAAACGAACATAACAGGAGGGTTGAGAAAGACAGACGCCGCCATTCAGAAAGTGAAAGGTGAGCAGAGAGGAACATCTGTTAGGAGTCTCCAGGAACGCTGAGGAACGCTGCATTCCCATCATGCTCGGGACATGAGGTCTTCAGGACGCTCCGCAGGAGAGGCTCGCTACACCTCGACAGTCTTCTCCTCTCCTACAGCCATAAATCAGAATAAACGTGTAATAATAGTAGGACTTCTTTCCAGAGAAACAGAGTCTTACTTCTCAAGATAAATGTTGTTGAGTAGAATTTTAAACGTATTCTACATTCCTCGTTTTTTTGTGAAATTCCTCAGAAAGAAGGAAAATCATCACAATAAAACTATGAGCAAAAACACTGTCACTTTCAGCATGTAAAAGCAGAAACGACTCTTCATGATGACATCACTCATTAGCAGATTCTTCATGATGACATCACTCATCATTACACCTTTTTTCATGATGACATCATTCATAGCCACTTTCAACAAGATGACATCCTTCCTGACCACATTCAAGATGACATCATTCATTACTTCATTCTTCATGATGACATCATCAATAATGTCAACTATATGACATCCTTCCTGACCACATTCTTCATGATGACATCACTATTTGAGTCATTTTTCGCAAAGGCATCTGTCATTACCACATTCATTCTGATGACATCATGACCACATTCTTCATGACGACATCATGGCCACATTCTTCATGGTGACATCATGACCACATTCTTCATGATGACATCATGACCACATTCTTCATGATGACATCACTAATTACGTCATTTTCCACAAAGACATTTGTCATTACCACATTCATCCTGATGACATCATGAGCACATTGTTCATGATGACATCATTCACTAACACATAATTCGTCTTTACAATGACATCATGAGCACATTCTTCATGATGACATCATCCAATACACCATTTTCACGATGACATCACTCATTACCACATTCTTCACAATGACATCCTTTAGTGCCATTTTCAACCAAATGACATCATTCTTCACGATGTCATTTATATGATCATTTATTCACGACAAAATTTTTCACGATAACGTTCATTATCACATTCTTCACGATGACATCACTCATTACGTCATTTTCAACGATGACATTCGTTACCACATTCGTCACGATGGCATCATTCATTGCATCATTTTACACAAAGGCATCTGTCATTACCACATTCGTCCTGATGACATGATGACCACATTCTTCACGATGCCAGAATGACATCATTTCCTGCCACTGTCAACAAGATGACATCATTCCTGACCACATTCTTCACGATGACATCATTTCTTGGATCATTTCAAAGACATTATCATTACCACATTTTTCGTGATGACATCATTCATAAAGACATTCCTCATCATTCCAGGCCACATACTGCCCCTAGTGGCCATATTGGCAAATATAACTCACTTTCTCTTTCTTTCTTTCAGACTGGATTCGAGCTGTAAAGACTCGTTTCAGCGGCTTTGTGACACAACAAAACATCTAATCAGCGCTAAAGCTAGCGGCTAATCTCCCGAAGCTCTCGGGATCAGTCAGGCGAAGAAGCCGATCCTCACGTCTTCACCTGAGCTCAACAGACACCAGCGTTGAGAAGATCGGTCCGTGTTTGCCGGTTTAGATGATAAAAAAAAAGATCACGCTTGCTTAATCGTAGAAGATTACAGAATTTAAAATTGCACACGATGCTCAACGTTGTAGTGGTTTGAATTAATGCGACAAACAATTATTTTGATCTTGAATTAACCTATCAATCTATGAGATTATTTTTTCTGATTATTTTTGGCATTATTTCTGAGATTATTTTTGGGATTATAATTTTGGGACATAAACTACGTTTATAAGGGTAGTTATGTTCCAAAACTTCTTCATTCTTCCGGAAGCCGCTATAAATAATCTAGTCTATAATTGGCTCTGTAACAGAATGGAGAGATGGACGAAACTGGTGTAACACTAGAAGCAAGAATGAGAAGTAATTTCATAATTTCGCTATAATCCAAAGCAATTATTGAAAAACTCAAACCGAACTTTAATCTCCGGTAAACACTTTAGAGTTTACTAATTTATCAAAAACTCTGCACTTTTCCTATTCCAAAGGTTTCCTACTATTATGCACACTTATAAAAAAAATCAATTGACTTTGTGCCGTATAATCCAGATTAAAAAGTGTGTCTAATATGTGAAAAAAAAAGATCACAACCAAAGTCGCAACCAAGCGGTAGAGAACGAATACAGCCAAAACACAAATGAGTCTCCAGATAAAAAAACGATCTCTTAGAACCTGTTGATGGAGATAACAAATGAAGAAATGAAGATGTAAAAATTCCCCAGACTCAAACATTATCCGTTACTATTCCATGCTAATGCCACTATGGCTAATTCTCCAGTGCATAAACAGGGAGTAAAAATATCAAACCAGGGAACTTTCTGTGGTCCAAATGTGGCCAGATTAAAAGGTACAAATTATATTTCTCCTAATTCTGAATAAGTTTGGACTATTCTGACAATTCGGCCAAATGACCTAAGTTTTTTTTTGGTTCTGTGTGTGTGTGTGTGTGTGTGTGTGTGTGTGTGTGTGTGATCCAGATGGTATTTTTATGTTCATTTTAAACCTTTTTTTTTGCCTTTGCAATTGTATCCAAAGACATTCCGGTCTTCTTGCTTGGCCACACACACACACACACACACGCACACCGGCCCGAAATAGAAGGGGAGTGAGCCTGATGCCGCCGAAACGCCAAAGTGGAGGGTTTGAATCTCAGGGAGAGAAACTGTTCCGTGTACAAATCTGATGTTGATTTTAGAAAACTGCACAAAAGAGAAAATTATTTTAACCTGCTAAAAGCTTTAAAAAGTCGTTGGTTGTCAAAACCAACAGGAAAGGTAGAAGTACTAAACTACTAAATAATACAGAAAAACAAAGCCAAATTTAACATTACTTGAGATTTAAAAAAGCATTTTAAATAAAATCTATTATTATAAACTTAATTGAACACTATTATAAACTTAACACTATTATGAACTTAATTTTAACACTTAAAATGACCGTTTAAAAAAAACAGCGCTAATATATTCAAATATATTCACACAAAAAAAGTAAAGAAAACCTCTGTGAAAGCGGTTCAAACTTTGAAAGCATTTTCTACTTATTTAATATACTCATTAAAACGTCCTAAATTTGCTCATTAAAACGCACTCGATGTGACCAAACCCGTTAATATCACTTGAAAAAAACATTGATCAACTTTAACGTTGCCGCCGGTAGCGATTCTTTTTTAGCCAACGTTTTTGTTACAAATGTGTGTGTTACTAAACTCGAGACAGAGAGAGAGAGAGAAAGAGAGATAGAGAGAGAGAGAGAGAGAGAGAGAGAGAGAGAGAGAGAGAGAGAGAGAGAGAGAAAGAGAGGGGGGGGGTGAAAGAAAGATGCAAAAGTGGTTCAAACTTTGCCGGAAGCATTTTCTACTCATTTTGCTTAATTGACATTTTAACCTATTTAAACGTCCTAAATTTGCTCATTCAAACGCACCTGATGTGACCAAACCTGTTAGTCACTTTGAAAAAAAACGTGTTCAACTTAAACGTCGCCGCCGGTGGCGATTCTTTCCCAGTCAGTGTAACTTTTCAACGCAACTACACCTAGTACCAGACCACCATTTTTGAGTAAAAGTATGGATACGTTACTCCAATACAAGTGAGAAGTCATACATTTAAAAAAGACTTGAGTCAAAATAGCAAAGTATCAAATTTTAAAAGAACTTAAGCATTTTACTCATACTGAATTTAGGCAATAAAAAAAACTTTTATTTTTAATACAAATTATTTAATGAGAACTAGTTAATGAGGTTTTATTTTCTACTACAGAAACGAAAATGTAACACCTCAATGTTTCAAAAATGGTAGAACAAAATAAACAAAAAGAACAAAAAGTCAGTCTTGATCAAACTCACATGTGCAAAAATTTTACAAATTCCGATCCGACTTTGCTGTGATTTTCAGTGACCCCTAAGTCTCAAAGAGGGGCAGTATTTTTACTCATCTTCAAAAAAAAGTTGATTTATTAAAATCTTGGCATGGTTACATAACAACACATGTTAATGTTGTTATTTATCGCGGTATAAATGACATTACGCAATGTAACGAGTACCGGTAAGTGTCCATTCAAATGTAGTGGAGTAAAAAGTACAAATACTCAATCACAAATGCAGTGGAGTAGAGAGTAAAAGTTGCTTATATGTTTGATACTCAGTAGAAGTACAAAGTAGCCAAAAACATACTTAAGTAACAAAGTCTATTTACTCAAGTACTTTACACCTCTGATCTGCAGTGGCTGAAGATGCAGGTGTGGACACACACACACGCGCGCACACACCCCCACCGCAGGCAAACACGCCCCTCCCCCCGACCGGGGCATTAGATTAGTGTCAGGCCCCCAATAGGTGAAGACATACAGGGGGTCGGATCCACGGGGCAGGAAATTGGGGGTTTTCCTTACAGAGCTGTTATTAGCGGCGAGGAGAGGACCGGGCCGCTCTGTTTGCTTTGGGTGGCCCGTCAATTAGTTCTGCAAGGATACCGATCGCTACAGCAACCCGGCCCGGCCCAGCCGCCGAGCATTCTGGGAGATCGGCAGAGGAAGTTTAACCAGAAGCCAAACAAACAAGGAAAGTTCTAGACACGGGTCACCGGCCCCTCGCCGTAGAAATCACTTATTTACCTCTAAAGGCAAATAACCACAAACGGACTTTCCTGCATTGTTGCGCCGATGAGTTAAACGGAAGAAAATATGAAATGTGCAAAAAAAAATGTCGATGGTGGTAGTTCCGGCTGATTTCAAGCTTTTCTAACACTGACACACTTTCATCTACATTTTCCCTATGAATTAGAAAATCATTTCGACTTTTCAATGAGTGTTCTCAATTTTGTTGCCTGTCTGGAAACCTCGAAACAATTTTCAAAATCATAGCAAAAATCTAGCGAAAAGTCCATTCATCTGCTTATCAGAGAGAGAGAGAGAGAGAGAGAGAGAGAGAGAGAGAGAGAGAGAGAGAGACTGAGGGAGCAAGAGAGAGAGAGAGAGATAGAAAGGGAGAGACTGAGAGAGAGAGAGAGAGAAAGAGAGAGAGAGACAGAGAGACAAACGAGAAACCGGCCCCTTACCTTAGAAATCACTTATTTAGACGATCAACGCCAAACAAACTTTCCTGCATAAATGCGACAGTAAGTTCAACGGAGAAAAGAAATGTGCAAAATAAATGTCAACTGTGAAAGTTTGTGAAGAAACGTGGAAGCTTCTTAAACACTGATACACAGCAGAAGCCGGCAACAAAATAGAGAACAATCATTCACAATTTTCTAATTAAGATAAATTATAAAATAAAGGGTAAATCTAGAGAAACAGTGCCGGACGGCTATTGTCCGTATTTTTTAAATCATATTTTTAAAGCAGCATCTCATGCGAATCATTTCATAAAGACGCCACCTTTTCCCAGTTTTGATTGGGTAATACACAATGTCAACTTGAGTTTGATTGGTCTATGTAACTGTCTTTGAATAGGGGCGTGGCTTAAGGCAGAGTCTGCAAAGTGTATCAAATAAATTGAAACTTTCAATACGATTAAACCATGTCGTATAAAAATCTTTTATATGACAACTGCCCACTAATATTGCTCACTATTAGAGATTGAGTTGAATTAAAAAGCCTTTAACAGTCCCACAGTGGGGAAATTTCACGTCACAACAGCAGCAACAAATCCAAACAAATAAACAAACAAACATCACCATAAGGCCCTGCACGCATCATAATAAACAAACAAACAAACAAACAAACAAACAAACACTAACCATAGATATTACCACAGATATTACTGCCATTATTGATTAATTAGAAAAGAGTCTGCTATGTTGTTACAGATTTAAGTGTTTAGACATTTATTTGCATTACAGAAGTTAGTTTTGCACCATTGAAGCTTGTTAAAGCCTGTTCATCAACCTCAGAGAAACGAAAAACGAACTTTTCTGCATAAATTAAGTTCAACGAAGAAAAAAACGTGAATTACGGCAGTTTGTGAAGAAGCTCCTGACTGATTTCAAGCTTCTCACACACTGAGACACATCAGAACCCGGCAACAAAACCGACAACACTCATTGAAAAACCGATTCGATTATGCAATTCATCGGGAAAATCTAGCGAAAAGTCCATTCATGCTCTGCGTATCATCCAGAAATGCACTTTAAAGTGGCAAAGTTTCATTTAGGTTGCATTTAAACAGACCATTAAACAATCCAACACACCAAACCTGCGTGAAGAAGTGTCACCACACACACACACACACACACCTTCGTCTTGCTCCCACACTCCCGCGCGCACAAAAATACTCCCACGTGGCAAAGCAGCTCGTAATTCCGCAAACAAAGAGAATTCCAGGGCTGTACCTCGGAGCCGGAGAGCAGAATTCCCGGGCAGGACCGTGAGGAAAAGGCCTGTGAAGTTTGTCTGGGTGGCAGGAGCTTCACCAGCGGCATATCTCCACACTCTTTCTCTCTCACACACACACGCGCGCACATCCAGCAGCCAATCACAGGCCTGGGGGCGTGGTTTCGGCAGCGGGAGGAGTGGTAACCTGATCACAGTGCAGTCTTTACACCGCAGGACTTCAAACGGAGGAAGGGTGTGGACGCCGCCAGCAGATCCCAGAACAGAGGAAGCGGGGACGAAAGCGAAATCGTTGTATTTATGAATGAGTCGCTCGCGCACGTCACGCTTTACGCTTAATTTAAAACGGTGACAAAAAACACCGAACTGATCATAACAAGAAAAAGCGTAATCGTATGGTTCCAATTATTGGTAAAATATTCGATTAAATAATGAATAAAATGTTTAGGATTAAAGTGAAAGTGTGAAGGCAAAAATTAACAAAAACAACAATGCGTGTGTGTCAAAACAGTATACTTATCAACTTTATACATATACAGACTATGCAGACAAAACACATTTTCTTAATTTTATAGTAAACATAATATCCTAATAATATATTCATTGTTAAAGAAACATGTCATTGTCACTAAATTAATCCTCGTTATCAGAAATTGTAATGCGTTAATGCTATACATGTTATAATCGGATAAAATCATAATTTCTCATTCATGAAAATGAAATCTAAATAATAATCGATGTGTAACAGTGTCTTTGGGAAATATTTGAAGGAATTAATAAAAACAAAACACATGCAAAAGTATCTTAAAGATGTCAATGTGACAGTGTGTGTGTGTGTGTGTGTGTGTGTGTGTGTGTGTGTGTGTGTGTGTGTATTAGTGTGAGGGTGTGTTTGAGTGTGAGGAGTGTGTGTGAATGCAACAAGTGTGCACATGTATGTGTGTGATTAGGTGTGTGATGAATGTGTGTGGGTGAGTGAATGTGTGTGTGTGTGTATGTGTGTGTGTGTTAGTGTGACGGTGTGTTTGCATGCAACAAGTGAGCACATGTATGTGTGATGGTGAGTGTGTGCAACTGTTCTTGTGAGTGTGTGTGTGTGTGTGTGTAGGTGTGTGATGGCGTCATCACCAGTGTGTGAGCGAGTGCCGCATCTTCTCATGCCCCGTCCTTCAGAGTTAGTTTCAGGGTCACAGCCTCGAGTTAAAGGTCAAGCCGCCCTGATCCGCGGCGGAAGACCAGATTAACCCAGAAGAGAGACACAATACACTGTTCTGTCGTTCCTGTGAAGAAGTGAACGGCAGTTTGCCCTCAGATTTGGCACGAAACGCTGCGGACAAACGAAAGAGCCATTCTTATGCCCAGCACTCCATAAAACCCGAGGAAGCTGCTAATCACGCTCCAGTTAAAAGCATCCAACGCAGAAATGTATATATATATATATATATATATATATAAAGCGTGACCAGAAGTTTATAATAACACAGACGGGGAGAGACAGAGAGAAACAGAGAGAGAGAGAGACACACAGAGAGAGAGAGAGAGAGAGAGAGAGAGAGAGAGGGAGGGAGGGGTGGAAACATGGTAAGAGAAGAAAAGAGAAATAAATGAAAGAAGACAGAAAAGTGAGAACCAGAGACAGTAACATAAAAAGCGAATGAGAGAAAAAAGTGAGGCAATAAGAAAAAAAATTATATAAAAGAGAAAAATAAGCCGTACAAAAAGTAGTAAAAAAAAATAGAAAAAAAAGAGTTAAAGTGAGAGTGGACTTAAATAAGAGAGACAACTTGAAAAAGTAAAGAAAAATAAACAAAGACAAATGAAAAAAAGAGAGTGAGAGAGACCGAGAGAGAATGTCTTAAAATGTCAGAACAAGTTAAAGAGAGAGGAAAAAAGTGATAGAGAGGGTGATGGAAAGAGTGGTTAGAAAATGGGGGATGATTGAGAGAATGAAAGATTATCTCTCCCTCTTATAGAGAGATTGGGAGAGTGTGAGATAAAGAAGAAAAAAAAGAGAAGAGAGAAAGAAAAAGATGGAAAGAGAAAAGAAGAGAAGAGAGTAAGAAAAAGATGGTAAGAGAAAATGAGCGAGAAAGAAATATAGAGAGGGGTAAAGAGAGAAAAATAGATGTAGAGAGAGAGAGAGAGAGAGAGAGAGAGAGACAGAGATAGAGAGAGGTAGAGAGAGAGAGACAGACAGCGAGAGAGAGACAGAGAGAGTGAGAGAGAGAGAGAGAGAGAGAGAGAGAGAGAGAGAGAGAGAGAGAGAGATTCCAGTGCTTGTGCCCAAACCTTTGCCACCAGACGTTTGTAATGACAGAGCTGCTAGTGAGCGTGAGGAATTTAGAGTAGTTTTTTTTCTTAAACTTGTATCCTCTCTTTCAGACACACACACACACAGACACACACACACACACACAGACAATGGAACGCTCAGACGTCACTCACGGGTTTGTGACGCTGCAGGAATCCGACACTATGAATATTCTATCAATTGTTCAAACTTTCTCTTCTGACAAAACGTCGATCAGAAACAACTCGGCCCGGATCTCACACACATACACACACACACACACACACACACACACACCGTAGCAAGATAAAGAAGTGACTTAAACACTTCTAAATCATAAAAACAGTTTGTATATTTAAGAACATTAGAAGAAGGCAGAGGAAGGTGTGTGTTGGCTTAAGTTCTGGCTCGGCTCATCCGCCTCGGGTCGGGACGGGGGAGGGGCGGAGCTGACGGACGCTTCTGTCCTCCGCCTCTTCCTGTTCTACGGCGACGTTTGCATGTGAAATGGTGCGATGGACCATTGTCTCCCGATCCCAGTGTGACAACAGCAACAGTCTCTCCGGAAGATTCCAGACCCTGGAGCCTAATCCCAATCCAGCAAGATACAACAACAACACAAATCTACAAACAAATGCATCCAGGAATTTCTAATGCAACCCACAATTGAGTGAATAATAACCTATATGCTAATAACCTATAAATACGCAATTTTCCAAAATGTGCAACTCTAGTGGCCAAAAACACAACATTTTAATGGAATGTTGAACCTTATAACTCAATCAATCCTTTTTATAATTGATGAGCAGTTAAACCAAAACTACATCCATCTTTGAAGCCACTGATCCATTTCCAGGTCACGGGGAACTGAAGCCAATCCCGAACCCTGGGGCTGAAGACACACCCATTGAGGTGGCCAACCAATCCCAGAGCAGGACACACAGATGTCCAACAAGTGCCACTATCCACCACTAGGCCACAACTGCCCCTACTTAACTCAATTTGTGTTAAAATTTTCATATTCTATTTCTCTTTTCGTTTTTTTTTATTTTCTATCTCCATCCTATTTTTAGGAGATGTGTGACAAGCCATTTTAATAGAAGGTTTGATGAAACTTTAGGAGTTTGGCCGCTTGGCAACAGATGAGGGTAAGAATTAAGTACACAACCGTATGGAAGAACACAAACACAAATGGCGTTTAGAAATATGACTTTGTATTTGGTGGAGACGGAACAGCTGAGGCGATGGCAGGTTTCCCAAGTTCCCAAGCCATTGAAAAAGGGTAAACATGAGAAAAGAAAACATTTGCATTTAAACTAGAGTAAAAATAATGACACTAAATAAACAGCTATAATTCCCTAGTGGAACCATCCGGAAACTCAGATCTCCAAACACAAGGACCGTCAGTCGTGTTGTGTGCTGGCGTAGGAAGGAACTGTTTCCCCTGATGAAGAGATAAGTCTCTCTCTCTTTCTCTCTCTCTCGCGATTGTAAAGCCCCCTCTGAGTCACAAAGCCACCATTCCTCTCTTTTCATGAATGTCAGACATGTCGAGGATGGTGATGACAGCGCCTTCATCTGATTGACTGGAGGCAGAACATCAAATCCACTGTAACACCACTTCTCTCATTCACCAAAGCGCTTACATCTTCGCAGACGCTGAGCTTCTCACAGCCGCTTCAACTCTACAATAAAACATAATTGAACGGGTGGCGACTTAAGCAGCTTAAAAGTGAAGAATGCTTCACAATGTGGTGTGTCCTGAGGGCAAGCAGACGCTCACGGTTCAGACGGCCTCTTCAGAAGATTAGCTCCTGGATGCGGCTCCTAGCCATTTCGGCCACGGCTCATTTCTACTGCACGTGTTTATAACGTTCATCCTTGCCTGTTCTGAGTAGCCAATGAAGATTCAAAACTGACCGCCAAAAAGGTATTCAGCAGTTTTTTATTTGGGGGGTGGGGGTTGGAGGTAGGGTAGGGTTAGGGTTAGGGTTAGTCAACACGGGAAGACTTGATGAGGTTCAGTCAAGATCCTGTCTCCAGGATGACCAGGGAACACCTAGGTCTTCCTCTGGTGAGAAGTCTGGACATTGCTGCTCAAACTTCTGCCCCTTTCAAAGTAGCACTTCTTTGACTCAATTTTTTTCCTATATTGGGGGTCATAACAGGACAAACACACCGGACAAACACAGTCACGGAAGGCCAAGGAACAACTTGGTATTCCCAATGATAGTATATGAGGAAAAAAAGATTCTACCCATCGTTGTTCAAGCTACTGCCCCCTTGACAGGAAACCATGACAAGGAGGACAGAGACACTGAAGAAGCCCAGACACAGATGGCCAGGGAACACCTTGTTTTTCTTCAGGAGAAAGTGTTTGGGTAAAAGGAATTCAAGCCATTTCTGCTCAAGCTACTGAATTCTTCAAATTGCAGTTCCTTAATTACCTTGGCTCAAGAATTCTTCCATTATTAGAGGTTATAACAGGAAGACCCGAGGCCAAGTCTCCAGGGCGTAAGGTAACACCTTGGTCTTCTCCTGGAGAAAGTGTCCAGCGATACAGAAGTCTGGTTGTTGTTAATCAAGCTTCTGTCTTGTTCCAATTCAAGACCATTTAAATTTGAAAATTTAAGCTCGAAATTTTTCCTTTATTTGAAGAAATGACAGAACAACAGAGAGATGAGGCATGAGTTTCCGTAGGCAAGAGTTCAGGGTTAAATTGCAGGAATTGCTCAGGCTGTTTGTGACAGAAAGGTGAATAGTGTACGCGCAGTAGTTCCTCTATATTTCCACTCTCCTCTTGAGGTCCTAATAGATCAATGCTACTGATCGAATGAGGTTGCTGTTGTTTCTGGAAGACTCATGAGGGAAATGCGCCTTTGGAACCTTCGGGAAGTTGGCATTGATCTGTCTAGTTCATTCAGTCCATTCAGCCTCAAGAACCATCAGTTCACAAAATCTTGTAAAGTTTGAACACCTGAGGAGACCGTCCCCAGTTAGTCACGTCTCCCTGGGCATTAAGACTGGAATATAACTGGAAAGGGGCACATTCAATCAATCTCCGGAAACCCATGATTCTTCAGAAGACCAACATTGCTAATAAGACCAGCTCCACTCACTGAGAGGGAAGATGAGTAATGGTAGTTAGGAAGAAGCTATAGCTCTGACAATTGTGTTCAATTTGGCCCATGGAGTTGCGAGACCATCAGCTCTGGTCTTGCAGAAACAAACAGAAACCCGGAGAAGAGAGTGTGGCACATTTCCTGCGTGTGTTTGTGTTTCAGACACGGTTGGTCCTTGTCTAAACCGGCAAGGCTGAACGCCGCAGTCAAACACAATGCGGAGGTTATCCAACTGCAAAACTGACGTACGCGATCTGACAAGAAAACCAAACAGGGCGTCGAATGGCGAATGTCTGAAACAACCGTTGTCCTCTTGCTAATTTTACAGCACAAAAGGAGGAAAATACCACTTCCTTTTTATAAAATCTCGAACAAGAAAAACAAATGCTTTACAAAATATGAAATCACATTTTCAAGTCAACTATTCCAACCAAGACTCAAATCCGTCAATAGATATGAATCTTCTAAATCTGAGGTCGGGAAGTCATGGCTCTTCTAATGCCTGTTTCTGGCTCTCAGACAGAGCTTTAATATAAATATTTACAAATAACGTTTCTGGTTCAATTATTTTGATATTCTCTTAAAAACACAATTTTTCTTTATTTAACAAACGTAACTTGTGACTTGAATCATGTTGATATCGTCTTATGATAGATAACAAAATGTGAATTCTAGTGGTCAGGACTTCATTTCCCAAGAGTCTTTGCTCTCCAGTCAGACTCCACACATGCGCAGAGCAATTGTTTCAAGCTCAGGTCTGTTTCAAACTCTCAGTTTATCTGAAGCCACGTGAAGAGGAAGGATTATTATCCCCTGTGCAGCGACCCAGCGTTTTGATTGTGTCTGTTCCTTGGATTGTTTTTCTTACTTCTTGCCCGTGTTCTTAATTTTCGACTGTTTCGACTCTTTCTGCGATGACACATTGGACTTGTTTGTAGCTGGTTGCGCTAAGCTAAGCTAACCCGGTCGTGGTTTGTAGTCTCTGTTTGTTGTAATGCAAATGATTTTACAGTATTTAGTTTAATCTTACTTCTTCCAGTGTTATTTTGTCTCTGTTAAGTGTGGCGGCGTGTCTAATGTTTCTTTATTTCTGTTATTGAGCTAATAAAAGCTTATTCTGTAGCAAGTCTGCCTACGTACCATTGTTTAACATCATATAGACGCACCGCTGCATAAAGACGACATGTTTGCGTTTATTTCCGATTGTTGCTGACTTGAAATACGAAAAAATTGGGGTTTACATTTAAGCGCGCAATTGCATACGTTTATGTGTCGAAAAATCTGAAACAAAGGGTGCTTGTATTCGTGTACATACAGTTTGTGGTGTCAAAAAGGTTTCCTACGCCTGTTCTAGAGCGACCACACAATCTGACTCCAGAAGTAACACGCCGTTCTGATGGTGAGTCAAAACAAGACAAAAGATGGAGTGGGATTCGCCGCACACAAAGAAATGTTCCTCTGAATCATGAGAGACAAGAAAACAAAGGAGAAATTCCTCCTGGACTCTGGCTATCCATCTCCAGGCGTCTTAGATCTTCCCTGCGTTACCTGGAACCATCTGGGCACTAGAGCGAAGACTCGACAGGAACTGGGCACAGAACCTCACAAACACACCTGGTCAGACTAAAGACAAGAACCTTTTTTGGGAAACGGTGGATCGTACGACGTCTAGCTCATCTGTCTGGCTTTCCTAGTCCCCGACAAGATTTACATCAACAGCTGTTTTATCTTGGAGATGTTCTGCCTCGCCTGATCAGAAACAGAACACACTCGGTCATAAATCGCCTCAGGTTCGCTCATTTAGAAGCCGTCAAGTCCGACACGCCAGTCTAAATCACATTATACGGCCATAAAGCGGAGAGAAACCGGGGGTCGTTCAAGTTCAGATATAAACGAGTCATTAAGATTAAACTACAATCAATTCAGGCTTTATCAGCGTAGACTTTTTCTCTTTATCAGATGCAACACTGAAGCCAAAACTGAACAGATATATCTAAATGTTCTCTGGCCAGCGAGGGTGTGACGACACTTTGCACTAGAACACGTTGCGGTAGCACAAGGTTTTAAAAGTGTTTTTCTTGTTTGATTATTTACGCCATCTTAGCTTCAATGGCTATATTAATGGCAACATGGTATTTGACAATTTTACTCTTTAGAAATCAAAACATCTCTATCACAGTTGACAAATAGCAATAAAATACACAACTTAAAAGTGTTTTTAGAAGTAACTTCAACGTTAACAAGAAGTTGGAGACACATTTAAGGTCCGAAAAATTGCAACTCCATGTTAGTCGAGCGGCTAAAAACATTAGCCAGAACGGGAATGACTGGTTATTAACGCCGCGTAACACACACCGTGTTTTGCGCACACACTGAATCTTCCTTTGCCAGCAGGGCCAAATCAGGGGAACTACAAAAGATGCGGGGGGAAACTACAAAAATGGCTGCCGAGGCCAACACAAATGCATTTTTAAGCCTTTTCATAATTGTTGTTGTTTTTATTCATTTATTCATTCAGACATTGTGCTAAGAACGTGGCAAAAACCGTATTTATGCAAATATAAGCACCCCGCAAATCTAAGCACTGCCCGGAGAAAATAAAAAAAAAACAAAATTTTTTTTAACGTTTCTGTTTCAATTACAGTATTATTCTCTTAAAAATACAATTTTTTTTTCTTTATTTAACAAGCCTAACTTGTTAAATAAAGTGACTCGTATCATTTAGATATCACTTTATTTGAATAATAGAGGATAGAAGCGACTTGAGCTTGATAATACAACAGGAAAAAACATCTAAAATGTAACATCTCGCACAAAACAATCAAAAGCAACACAGGCTACATTTGTTACAAACGTCGCAATGTGTATCGCGACACTTTAGCGGCTTTATCGCTCCTCTCGTGAGCTGAAGCCATCATTACTGCGCTTCTGGACTTCAGTGTGACTTTTTCAGACTAGATTTCGCTTTTGTGCATGAGGCGTGAAGGAAACGTGCCAAACTTCTCGTCCGTTTACACACAACGACGCAACCTGATGACAAAGTTTGGCGTTTGAAGAAAGAAACTTGGTCTCCACCATCCCATCAATCTCTTTGTTCTCACAACATCTGCTCGCCGTCCATCTGCAGGTTGACTTCTGCATTCTGGACATGTTCCTGCCAGTCGCTTCCCACCGACCACGTTTCGCAAGCCTTCGCTCTTAACAACAACGCTGGATGAGTCACGACGCCGATCAACTTGTTCCACCGACTCACGACACCTTCACGCAGACGAGTGCGAAAAAACGTTAGGGATTGTGGAAGAGCCGTGGGGCCTGGAGATCCAGACTCAGCTTGTACAGCCATCAATTATCCACTGCCTCTGGCGCGATGAAGACGATTAGCGAACAAAAGCTCCTCGAACGCTGCAGTGTTGATTTCGCTGATGAAATATTTTCGTCGTCTTGAAAACAAAACCGTGTAAAAACTCCCGCTCAGGGACAACAACTTAACTACATTTATTGACACTTTCATCGACAAATACAAACTAAAGAAAAATGCCTTTCGCGACGACGGCCAATCGTAATCTGAGCTTGTGGAGAAAGGCGGGTGCAAAAGCAAAGAGAACCAATCAGGACACGGAGATTTTCAGCTGCAGGAAAAGCACGGTGAGCTGGTTATAGAGGTGAGCGTCTTCAAAAATGTCTTCAAATGTCTTCACACAAAAAAGTGCTCAGATATAAGGAATCATTTTACCTTCTACGCGACCTTAAAAAAAACTATCTGTACACCACAAGGTGAAGCAACAATCACAGGCAAAAATACACAATCACAACACACCTGAAGCGCCATCTGCTGATGAAATTGTTTTTCCACCAAGCAACCATTTGTTACTTATAAACGTGATGCAATTATAATTTATTTTATTTTACTGTATTTAATTTGTTGAGGTTTCATTTATGAGTATACATTTATTTGGATTGAAAGAAAAGTAAATAAAAATAAGTTCTAAGATATAAACGTTAAAATAAATATTTTTCCAAACAAGTAAAATCTTTGTATATATTTTATATGTTCATAGCTAACTACAGATTTCTTAGTCATAGCAACGTTTTTCATAGCAACATTTAGAATATTTAGCACCTACATTTTCATTGACTAAATCTATACAACTATATAACTGTAATTTAGACTAAAATGTTGTGGCATTTAGTGGACTAAAATTAGATTACATAAAAATTCAAATTAAGTTGACTTGTGCGCTTTGAAACTATGAAAAGCGCCTTACAAATGCTCAGAACTTGAACTAAATTGGGACTAAAACTAAACTGAGTTTTAGTCAAGAGACTTTGACTAAAACGAAACAAAAAATCTTTGTAAACATTACCACTGGATTGCTGCGAGTTCAAGCCAGAAGAAGCGAATCATGAGGGGAAAGTCTACCTGTCGGTGTCCTCCTGACTCCTGAGATCAACGCTCTGTACGGTTCCTCTGATGGAGCTCATGCCATTCGTCCTGCCGTAGGGGTTCAGCGCTCCGTCAGTCAGATACCTGTGGAAGCCAGAAGACTCGTGTTCATCAGGAAGCCAAACGCCAACCCGAGGTCGTAAAACGCCGCTGATGATAAGCGCAAGAACTAAATGTGATGGGATGGTCCAGCAGGAGCGTTGTGTAAACAAGCTCAATTGTGTCGTCGCAAACAGAGCAAAGTTTGTCGGTCTGGTGAAATCCACACAAAGGGCAAACCAGTCCGACCGCTTGGGAGCTGAAGTGTGTTCAACGCAACATGCAAATGCAGAACAAACACGCCGCCACGGGCTCCTCAAACGCACCTGAAACGCCAACCAGATGGGGTCTGATGAACGCTGATGGACAAACACAGTGACACGTGAAGATCTCAGAGATGCACAGCGAGTGTGTGGAGTGTGTGAAGGTGTGTCTATTTCGTTGACGAATGTTTTCCTCATGGTCTTCATCAATGACACTTTTCTGTGGAAACAGAGTAGTGTCAAAAATATCAAACGTTAAATTTCGAAGAAACGAACAAAAATGCTTCACATTTACGTTTGTTTGATTGTTTTTTCGCTCACAATCTTCACGTTTTTGTTTGAAACTTTTTTTCGCTTCAGGTATTTTTTGCGTTTGGATTATTGACCCAAGCTTCACAAGGGGGCGGCCCTTCTCTGATTGGATGGTGCGAATGTGATTGACAGCTGCACTCACGGTGAGAATGTGATTGACTTGAAGAGTGGGAGGAGTCCAGTGAGCGCTTAAACACATTCATAATCGAAATACCTTGATCATCGGAGTATTTAAACAAAGCTTTAAATATGAAGCTTTGGTCAAAAATCCAAACGCAAAAAAAAAAAAAGCAAACGAAACACCTGAAGCGAAAAAAAAAGTTTCGAATGAAAACGTGAAGATTGCGAGCAAAAAAAACGAAACAAACGTAAATGTGAAGCATTTTTGTTCGTTTCTCCAAAATTTATGTTTGATATTTTTGACACTAATCTGATTCCATACTTTTCCCCTGACGAAAACTAAACGAGAGCTACTATATAAAAACTCCCGCTCAGGGTCGAAAACTATAACTACATTTATTGACACTTTCGTCAACGAATAAACACTAAATGAAAAATGCCTTTCGTGACGACATCCAATCATAATTCGATCTAGTGGAGAAAGGCGGGTGGAAACAAAGAGAGAACCAATCAGGACACGGAGCCTTTCAGCTGCAGGAAAACCACGGTGAGCATCTTCAAAAATGTCTTCTCTCGGCAGGAAAAGACGATCAGATTCATTTTATATTCAACGCGACCTTAATTTAAAAAAATCTGTACGCCACGTGGAGCAACAATCACTGGCAAAAATACAACACACCTGAAGCGCCATCTGCTGATGATACTTCTTTTTTTCTTTCACTGTGCAACTATTTTTTACCTATGATCGTGATGAAATTATAATTTATTTTATTTTTCTGTGTTTAACTTCCTCTTTGTTGAGGCTTCATTTATGAGAATACATTTACTTGGATTGAAAGAAAAATTCTAACAAAAAAGTTCAAGAAGAAGAAATGTTTTTCCAAATAAGATCTTTGTATATATTTTATGTTCATAGTTAACTACGTATTCAGATTTCTTAGACATATAGCAACTTTAGTAAACATTTAGAATATATAGCACCTATATTTTCGCTTACTAAATCTATACTGTTATTTAGTCGACTAAAATGTTGTGGTATTCAGACTAAAATTAGACTAAAACTAAAAAATATTAAGTTGACTAAATTGGGACTAAAAAAATTGGGACTAGTAAAAAGACTATGACTAAAACTAAACTAAAAATATTAGTCAAAATGAACACTGGTCATTGGCTTTCACTCGAGGCCGTTTGCTCAATCCAAACATTTGAGTGTGTTTTGGTTCTCATTGCCCGGAAGGTTCCAGATCAGATTCCTTGCACAACGTTCCAGGCGACAAGCAGTTAAACGAAGCTCTTCAGACTCGTCCTTTATCTTAATCACTCATTTCCTGCCGTTAAGCAAGCGCACCTGGGTCAGGTGACCGATGACATCATCAGGCTGCTATTGACCGACCTGCTCCGCAACAACCCACCCACCCAACTGATGATTTATGGTTTCTGATTTATTAAAAAGAATTATGAATCACAGACAGGATGAAAAACCATCTGGCTAAGATTCACAATCATCAAGTTAAAATTGAAGCAATAAATTACTTGAAATTGAAAAGTGTGGAGAGCGATAAACCATTACATGATGAGGTTAGGACGAAGCTGTAATTTATTTTGTAATTTAAATTTGTAATTTAAAAGTGAAACAAATTAACTAGATAGTTACCAAGCAACTCGTGACCTTTGACCTGTCACCGTAGTTCTCTGTTTATA
>CM051501.1:2370028-2377528 GCA_028031935.1 Paedocypris micromegethes | reverse complement strand
ATTATAACTAATTTTATTAAAACAAAAATTAATTCTATGGAATAATTAAAAGCGTCTGCCAAAAGACTGTAAAGTAAAGTGGTATTAACCCTTCCAGCTCTGACACTCACCCGCCGGAGCCGCCGTCCCCCCTCACGCTGACCCCCAGGACGTCTCCATCGCTCCGGTAGCCCGTCTTGTCCACGTCCAGGTCCTTCATCTCCTCCACCTTCCTGGAGAGCTCCAGGGAATCCTTACGATGGCGCCGCAGGCACGAGCCGTGATGGACGAAGGCGCTTCCTGAGGAGGGGGCGTCGCCCGCCTGGAGACGAGGACTGGAGGAGCCGAGACGCCACGGAGAGGAAGCGTGAGCCAGAGGAGGACGCTCCGTGATCTCGGTGGTCACTGTGCTGTCGAAGGTGGTCTCCAGCGTGCTGGGGGGAAAAAACATGACGATAACATTTTTTTCCGCTCTTTTAATGATATTCTAAATTCGTCTTTAAGCAAAACGTTGTTGGCTCCACTCATCAGTTTAACGTTAGATGGAACGTCCTTCCGCTTTACATTAGACACGCCCCGTCATTACCTGTTTTTAAGTCACTGTTAAAATCACATTTTTATGCTCTGGCTTTTAACTCCGTATGAGGTCCTGCATGTTTAGTGGGTTTTACTTATTTTAGGCCGTGATTTTATTTACATTTTATTATTTTGGTTTCAAACATTGGTTGTTTTATGTCCTTGTACAGCACTTTGGTCGACCTTGGTTTTTTTTAAGTGCTATATAAATAAAGATGATTTAATTTGATTTGATTTGATTCCTTCATACGGTATATATATCACATGATGTAGATATAGTTTCGGTGAGTGACTGCATTTCTGATCACTCTCTAGTTTCTTGTAGACTCATTAAAAAAACGATAAAATGTATGAACAAACTGTAACAATTGTTTTAAACTCTTTTAAACACACGGTAAAATCTCGAGCAATCAACTGAGAGAGCGAACGGGAGAAAGAGAGAGAGGAAGAGATTGAGAGGTATAGAAAGAGAAAGAGGGAAATATAGAAATAGAAATATAGGTATAAAAAGAGAAAGCGGGAGAAGTAGAAACAAGACGGAGGGGGAGAAAGAGGTAGAGAGACAGAGGGGTAGAGAAAGATAGAGAGTTAGAGGAATACAGAGTGAGAGAAAAAAAGAGACGTAGTGAGTGAGAGGTAGAGAAAGAAAAGAAAGAAAGAAAGATAGAGAGCTTTAAAGAAAGCGATAGAGATGTATAGAAAAAGAAAGAGAGAAATAGAGAAAGCGAGAGAAGTATAGAGACGGAGAGGAAGAGAAAGAAGTAGAAAAAGATAAAAGAGAGAGGGGAAGAAAAAAAAGAAACTATGAGGTATAGAGGGAGAGAGACAGGTTGACAAAGAGAGATATGGTAAAGAGAGGTAGAGAGAGAAATAAAAGAAAAAGAGACAGAGAGATGTAGGAAAAGAAAGAGAGAACAGGATAAATAAATAAAGATGTAGCAAGAGTGAGAGAGGTAGAGGAAAAAAAGAATGAAAGAAAGAGACGTACTGAGAGTGAGAGGTAGAGAAAGAAAGAAAGATAGGGAGAGAGAGAGGGGTAGAAAAAAAAAGAAAGAGAGAGCGGTATAGAGAAAGAGATAGAGAGGAATAGAAAAAGAAAGAAAGAAATAGAGAAAGTGTGAAAAGTATGTTTTATTTTTATTATTACTATTATTATTATTATTATTATTATTACTATTATTACTATTACTATTATTATTATTATTATTATAATTATTATTATTGTTATTTTACTATATTATAAGCCGCTCCTAGCCCACCGGACCAAGAGTCTTTCCTTCACTTCCACGTGGCGATGGCTGATCATGTCCTGACGGGTGATTTCACGCCCAGCTATTGTGCCATCAAACAGATCTGGGCACAAACAAACCCGCGGGCCCCTCTAAGCCCCTGGCGATGCCACTCAAACGCCCCGTCCCGGTGCGAGCTGGACTCAGAGAACAAAAGCCTCGGGTCTGTGATCACCCGCCCAGACATCATTAATGTCATGTCGGACTTCAGCCCAGTGTGGAACCCAGAAGAGTCTGAAGGTTGAGGAAACCTCGGAGCAGATCAGCTGGTCCATCGCAAAAACAGCGCAAGGTTGTAATCGCTCTTAACAAGTGAACGCCAATGACATCGGATCTGATCGATCGAACCCTGATAATTTATGAATTGATATACTATTAATGTTCATTAATCATAGTCTAAAATAGATCTTCTGCAAAGTACTTGAGTAAATTGACTTTGCTATGTTACTTAAGTATTTGATTACTTTGTACTCAAAAAATATAAGAAACTTTGACTCACTTGACTACATTTGTGAGACATATATTTTGTTCTTTTTAATACCTTCTTTTAAATTTGGATACTTTACAACTTTACTCAAGTCTTCTTGGAATTGGTGATTTGTTACTTGTAATGGAGTAATTTTTACAGTACGGCATCTTACTTTACTCAAGTATGGCTTTCAGGAACTCTTTCCACCTCTGAAACTTTGGGTCAAATACACTAACAAATTTTACACAGAGATTTACCAATAACTTGGAAAAGTAAAAACTTGACAACTATAAGTTTTAATAATATTAGTTGTTGTGTAACCCTGTAACTCATGATTAGACTATTTGCGCTTAATCTGCCAAAGACCCGTTGGCAACTCGCCAGACAAATCCACAAACATGTTCCAATTGGATTTCAAACTCCAACCGCAGTTTCCATTTCAAACCGGAGACAAAAAAAATCTGTCACAACTTCCCAGTTTGAAGCAACAAGGTTCAGACAAATTTTTTTTTTACGCCATCTTAGCATCAATAGCTATAATAATGGCCTTTGCTGTTCACAATTTTACACAAATTTACACCTCAAAAAGAAAAACATCGCTATAAAAGCTAATAAATAGCAATAGACACACACAAAATATAGATAAACTCGTTCATGTTGATTTCTGTTAAAAATTGTGCTTGTGGTGAAACATTCTTAAAACGTTACAATGAAAGAATATAAAAGAATATAAATAGAATATAAAAGGAAGACTGATGATGATATTTGTACATTGTATGAACTAGTCTAGCTTTTTGTTTCCACTCTTTTTTTACCATCTCTCAAAAAAACGAGCTACCTTTATTACTTTTTGTATCACTGGTGTACCAGTTTGTTTATCGTCAGTTTACAGGGACTTAAATAAAAAACGCTTTCAAAAATTTTTATGAATACAAGTATACACTTGCAATATATAATTGGAGCAATTAGTGGCTACCTTCAAATTCTAATACATTTCAAATTCTATTTGTCACAAACAAATTGTACATGGTGTTTCCATTGCAGTTACCACTAGGGGATCTGGATTTTTTTTTTTGATTTTCAAAAGTCTAGGGGGGAGAACAATAAAAAGTATACTTTATTGTGTTTCTTGATTGTGGCATGGTGAATGTTAGTGTTTGAAATTTTAACCCCTTCCTCTTAAGCACCGTGTATCTCAGGAGCTACGTTAAAATATATGATGTTGCTGTGGAAACAGTCTTAATCTGTCAAAGTTGAAAATAAAAGGGGGTAGGACTAGATAAGTTGTACATATTTGGTACGTATACATATTTAAATACATAAAAAAATGCAGAAATAATAAAATAATATACCTTTTTTTGCTTTCTTACTTATTTTTAAGAGAACTATCATGCAGAATCGGGAAAAAAACAACAACTTTTTAAACAGAGCAGAATGGAGAAGGTACCTGTGAGTGAGGAGGGTCGTCCCCCTCAGGGTGGACATGGTCTCTTCCAGGTTCTGTCTCAGATCCGCAATGTTTTTCACCGAACGCAGCCTCTTGCTTTCCAGGTCGTCACCTGAAGAGAGCGGACGCATCACCACACACGTCCCGACACACATTAAAGCAGCGTAACTGGCTCACTCACGAGGCCAGGACTCCCCGCAGGCCGCACAAGAGCGGTTTGTTCCTGAGAAGCGGAGCAAGAACGTATGAGCGGCGTTGATAAACACGGCGCTGGAGGTGAGAAGGAATTTATCCGCTCGGATTAAGCAGCGTTTACCGATCATGAGGGGTCCGCAATGGGCTCAGGAGGCTCACACACACACACACACACACACACACACACACAATGTCAAACTTGTAAAAGATTGAATTGTGAGGTGAGGAACATTCCTAGAAGCTGTAAAACCACAAACAACTCTTTCAGAACGGCTCCCCTCGGCCCTCAGACTCTCCTCAACAGACCCACTTGTTCATTTTCTACCGGTTATTTACTAGTTTATAGTCGTGTTACACAGAAGCCGAACCAGAAACGTCTTTTAAAACTCGGCATGCCAAAATGTGTGATGGAAAAAAATGAATTCTATGTGGAAAAAAATGAATGTAGTATCCACACATAAATGTGTATAAAATACATGGACATAAAGAAACAAAAACAACAAACATACATTATTTATTATTAATATTATTATTATTTACACAAATATTATGCAAATAGCTTAACTTTAAAAATGTGCATAATTGGTATGTAGGGAAAAGTGTGTGTGTGTTTGTGTGTGTGCGTGTGTGCATGTGATTATTAAAAAATTAATTAATTAAAACTCATATTTATATATTATTTTACAGAAAAGTTTCACAAATAACATCCTAATTTAAACTAAATGTTAACTTTTAATTCTTCAACTAAATTGTTTTTCTTTTAATGTAATAATATATTTCTTATGGTAAAATAAATATGAATATTTCATATAAATATTTACTAATTTTAATTATTTTAATTCTTGCAAAAACATTTGCATCATATAATTTCTTCGTTAGACAATTTTTCAATAAAAATATTTATTTATTAATTTATTATTTTTTTATAATTTATAATGTATTATTATGTAATTTACACTTGCAATACACTAAACACAACTAAAATTTACATCATTCATATTTATAATTCCAAGTATGAATTATTTTTTATATTTATTGCTGTACAATTCAGTGTATTTCACAATGTATTAAAAATGTGATTTTTTTCCCCCTCAACAAATATCTTTTAATATTCCCCAGGGCATTAAAGAGACCAAGTGCCCAACACTCGAGACTAAAATCTCTCCCGCACTTACGTTGGTGCTTCTCAAACATCTCCATCATGGTCAGCAGGACCTCTTGATTAAGCCGAGCGATCCCGTCCCACACACACACACGCTCCAGTCTCGCCTTCAAAAGCTCCGGCTCTTCAAACAACCCGGACCTTCCAGAACCATCTACAGCCTCAAACCTTCTGGCAGCAGATCCTGATGGGTCCATAAAGGAAAGCTCTGCTCTGGCTTACAGGAAGGTCCACCAGCCTTCCACCGGAGCTCTCACGTGTCAAGTGGACAAACGGCCCGTCAGACTGATCATGGGTTGTTTTCTCAGAGAACGTACCGACTGCTTCATGAATGAAGCTCTTGTGATGGCAATCGAGCCTTTTCCTGTCCTCCATGGAAAAGAGAGGGAACGGGAATACGGTTCTCATGTTTACACCGCCCAGGCCACGTCCCCTGTGGAGCCGGGTTCTCCACACACACACACACACACAGACACACACCGGAGGCCTTGGCATCTCCTTGACATCTCCAGGCATTCGCATGCAGATGAGCTCTGTTTTCCCAGTCACCCTCACGCTGAGCATCACGACTTTGGCCTCGTGAGTTCAGAAATCACAGACTCGCTCCTAAACGATCAAAACGATCCTAAAAGAGCTTTGTTCTGTGCAGCGACAGTGTAAAAGTTCACCGAAGCTAACTTAGCATTAGCGGCAACCAGTGTTGGGTGTAACGCGTTATTGTACGTAATTAAATTACTTTTTCCCTGAAAAAGGAAAGTAACGAATTACTGTTCATTTTTAAGTAATTTAATTACAGTTACTTTCAATGTACTTGCGTTACAATATAAAATAATTAAATTCGCTGAATCTCATTGTTTATTTTTTTTTTAATTTATCTTCATTTTGTAGAAGTTTTTTTTCCGCTTTAAAATCGCTTTACGGCTGGTGCACGTGATTCGCGACAGTTTGCGACGGTCGTGTTTAAAGTGGCGGAGACGTTCGGCTCGTCTTGCAGAATCGAGTCTGAACCTTTTAGCCGCATTTATTGTCGCAGAATGTGTTTTGTTTTACGGAAATTTTGTTTCTTATCTAAAAGAAGGTCATTTTTACTACGGAGAACTTTATTTATTATAGAATGTTTTATGGAATGTAGTAAAGATGATTCAGAAAACTAAAAGGCTCGACTATTTTATGTTTTACTGTTATATTTTTAAATCATTCATTTTTTGAAGGTTTATAGGAATTTTAAAAAGTATTTGGTTAAGTTACTCATTAGGTAATTATGTTACTTTTCAGACACAGTAATTAGAAAAGTAATTTAGTTACAAAATGATAAAGTAATAAGTAATTAGTAATTAGTACTTTTTTTAAAGTAACTTACCCAACACTGGCAACATGACAGCTTATCAAAGTGAGGGAAAGTGGTGAGGTAATGTTGACAACAAAACTTTCTCTGTCTCAAACCGTCCAACTCTCCACCACTAGGTCACCACTGCACTCAAACAATTTAGGATAATAAATTGTGCTAAATAAATATTAGCGGCATTTAGCATGGCTGGGATGAGACAGCATTTAGTGTTCAGGTGCGGAAACATGGCTAAAATGGTGCTAAACAGCAGCAACAACTGCTAAATGCTAACTATAGCTGCATTAGCATGGCTGTGATGAGACAGCATTTAGTGTTCAGGTCCTGAAACTTAGCCAAAGATGTGCTAAACAGCGACGACTACTGCTAAATGCTAACTATAGCTGCACTAGCATGGCTGTGATGAGACAGCATTTAGCTTTCAGCTGCTAAAACGTAGGTAAAATTGTGCTAAACAGCGATTATTAATGCTAAACGCTAACTATAGCCGCATTAGCTTTATGTGCTATACTGTTTTTGGCTATATTATATGGAAAGCTATATTTGGGCACGGCATTACAATAAGTACTGTATCTGCTAATTAATGCTAATGTTAAATTAGCACAGTAGTGTGACAGCTTTTACAGTTTAAGGTGCTAAAAATTGGTAATATTTTTGAACACATGCTTCCGTTTTTCTTAAGTGTTAATGTTCACACTAAATCTATTTTACGAAGCTTGGGAAAATCCCACAGTGGTTTCCACACCAGAGCCATTAGGCTAACTCACTTATTGCTAGCACTTACCAGCAGTTGTGTTTGGCTAAAGCTCATTGTTAGCATATTAATAGACACTGATTGGTCATTTGGTGGAGATGCAGACGAGGGGGCGGGGCAAAGAGAAGGGGCAGGAACACAATATGCTTTTCTAGAGCTTTTTGAAATAAACGATATTAAAAATTAAAAACAAATTGTGTAATTAAATATAAATGAAGCTTCCACAAAAACGTGCGGTTTTAAGTAAATGGAAAAATGAATTACTTTCCTAAAAAAAAAAAAAA
>CM051501.1:2336354-2351407 GCA_028031935.1 Paedocypris micromegethes | reverse complement strand
CTTGTTTCGGAGAGCAATGGCATGTGATAGGTGAGTGTGTGTGTGTGTGTGTGTCTGAGAGTGTGACAGAGAAAAAGTGTGTGCATTTGTGTGTGGCAGGCTTGTGTGTCTGAGTGTGTGTGTGTGTGCTTCTTTCGGAGAGCAATTGCATGTGAGTGTGTGTGAGAGAGACAGAGAAAGTGTGTGTATGTGTGTGTGTGTCAGAGAAAAGGTTTGTGTGTCTGAGAGTGTGCGTGTTTGGTTGTGTGTGACAGAGAGAAAGAGTGTTTGAATTTGCATTTGTTTGTGTGTGTGTGTGTGTTAGTTTGTGTGTGATAGAGAAAAAATGTGTGCCAATGTGTGTCAGAGAGAAAAACTTTGTGTGTGTGTCTTTTTCGGAGAGCAGTGGCATGTGATTAAGAGAGTGTGTGTGTGTGTGTGTGTGTCAGTCACCCAGTGAACTTCCTGACACCATTAAAGTGAAAGGAAAGGAAACTGGTCGGTTTCACTCACATCAGAGTCGCTCTGCGCTGATCCGCGAGAAGAAGAAGAAGAGGAGACAATCGTCCACGAAAGGAACGTGATTCTATTCGAAAAGCAGTTTAAGCTTCAATATCGAGCAAATGTGTTTGAGCAGTCCGTTTACGAAGCTTCTCGCGCTGATGATCTCCAAGAAAAAACCTGAACTCATCAGATCGACATTTCAGTTTGAACTGGTCAGATCAAAGTTCAGTGAAGTGTAAAAGCATCTTCCTTCTCACTGGAAGAACAAGCCGGAAGTGAAGCTCGGAATGTCCTGGAGTCTACAGACACATTAACAGCAGTAATGGAGCGGTTAACCCCATTCACAGAAACCCTCATCATCTCTGCTGGGTGACCCGGGCAAAGCTAATGGTTAGCTCAGAGTCCAGCTAGCAAGAGTCCAAGGTCTTAACCGCTGACCCACAGAGAGACCATGTGATCGCCGTATCAGACCAGAAACAACGATCTCAGACCTGCTGAGGTGTAAAGAGTAACATAAAGTACAGAAAATGCAAATGTAAAAGTACAGATACTTTACTGTAACAATTACTTCAATACACGATACAAGTCAGTAATTCCAAGAAGACTTGAGTAAAAGTTGTAAAGTATCCAAGTTTAAAAGAACTTAAGTATTTTACTCCTACTGAATTTTAACCAAAAAATTAATAAAAACGAAACTCTAAACTCTTTATTCATGAAGTTCTATTTCCTAATATGGAAATTTAATTTTAACACCTCAGTATTTCAAAATGGCCGAACAAAATAGTTACACATTTGAGCTAAAAGTGCAAAAAATTGTAACGAGTAACGGTGAGTGTCCGTACAAATGTAGTGAAGTAGAGTGCAGATGTATATCAGTAATAGACGTTTATTAACAACCACATCCGGGTCACGGCACCAATAAAACGTGCATGAACACATTTGTCAGATGCTTTGTTAACATAAACAATTACATTCTCTTCAGGAATCAGAAAACCACGATGCCAAAGATAACAAAGGATGACGCAATAAATAAAAAAAGAAGAAAAAAAGATTTTTTTTTTTTTCGAGATTTCCAAATCAAAGTCGGAATTGGCAGACATGTAAAAAAAAAAGTTTGTGCTATTGAGAAATCGTAATTTATAAATGGAATTTCTTGGATTTTTAAATTTATTTTATATTGTGATTTGCACCGTCCAGTGTGGGAAAATATAATCGGCTCAACGGCTCCACGTCCTCTGGGCTTTCTTTTTAACAATAATTAATTATTTAACCATAAAAATTCAAAGTGAGTTATTTAAAGACGGCACAAAACAACAATAAAACCAGTTAAAGGCAAGTAAACCACATACAACATTATAAAAAGCTACAGTAGTTCTGCACGTAAGCAAGTAATCCTAATTTACATAGCACTTTTCACAGATACAAATCAGACGTTGCAACGACAAATAGAAAAGATAAAACGATAAAAAGAAAACCCAAAGTTAAAAATCATAAAAACACAAAATAAAAATATCAAATAAAAGCCTATTTAACTCCAATTATGCTCTAGTCAATTTGACTCGTTTTCAAAGTATAAAAATATTTTTAAAACCCTTAAAGTATTGTTTCACTTTGAAACTTCTCCTGTTTGACTTTTTTGGTGTAATCATCATATAAAAAATATAATGATTCAGTTGACATTTGTTACATGTTTTTGTTACAAAGATAATGTTCGGGTCAATTTGACCCTTCGGACAAAAAAAACTAAAAATAGTCAGAAGATCAAATACTATGTTTCTTTGCAACAATGTGACATAATACACGCCGACACACACGCTTACTCACACACACACACACACACACATTGGTGTCCGACACTTAAATGCATAATAAAAGTCCCCCGGGTCAAATTGACCTGCGAACATTATTGATGTTATAAATGTGACTGCTTTTAAAACCCAAGGTGGAGGCGAGGGATCGAAGCAGAATAAAAGCGAGGAGGAACGTGTGGAGCTCATGGCTGAATCCGAGCAGCTCAGGTCGGAATCACACGTGACTTTCGCAAAGTTTTTCTTAGAGGCGAATAAAAAAAAAAGAAAAAGCGTTGGCTGTGCGAGCAGTCAGAAGGAGGACGCCTAATGTCTCCTGGCAAGCTCGTCTTTCTGGAGAACAAGAACTTTGGTCTCCTCACGGCCCCTATAAAGTGATTAGATTCCGTGTCAGTGGAAGCAGTAAATGGTGATGACAGCGCGAACAGTGAATTAGCGGGTCGAGCTCGGCTCCGCGGTGAAAGAAAAGCATTGAGGCGGGGGGCCGGACGCACAGCTCCGCCCACAAGACCAAAATCAACATCTCGTCTGGCTTCAGGAGATCCAGAAGAACAAACCTGCTCTGTGTCGAAGGTCTGATGGTAATGAACGTCCCAAACACGTTTTTTTTTTTATTCCTCTTTTAACTGACTCTTTTTTTCCCCTAATTTTTGAACACAGATAAATAAAGGACACACACATTTCTTTTTTAAAGGCAATTTTCCGCCCTAATTTGCATAGCGACTTTGCGTGGGTCTCGAACTAAGAAAAGCGCGCTATATATATATGATATATAATATAGATATCTATGTATATATATAGTATATTAAACGTACAAACCTGAAAAATGTGACAAAAGTGGAAAACGGAGGTCGAGGAGTGGCACAAAAAGAAATGCACGTTTCTCAAACTCTTTCTCAAAAGTCTTGAATCAATTCTGTTGATTTGAATCCGTAAAGCTATCAGGTGCACAATTTTGAAAAAGGAGAAAATAGGGAAAACCAGCAAAATACAAAAGGTGTGCAACAGCATTCTCTGTGTCCATGTCATCAAGAAAGGACTATAAATATTAGCTGCTCCCAGTGAACTGTACAATAGCTCTACTTTATTCTGTGCAATATCCGGATTGTGTGTTTTCCATGAGTGTAGAATTTCATCATATTTTTTTATATTCTATAACATCTTATTTAACTGTATTTTTCTAAGCTTTATTTACTTTTTTGATGCTGCTCGTGTTTCTTAGTAAGGAGATTTCCCCACTGTGGGACGAATAAAGGACTTTATTATTTTATCTTAAATAAAGTGTTCCATATACGGAGAAGAAAATGCGTCTGTGAAACATTGTTTTAATACATTTAAATATATATATATATATGTTCAAAATACATACTGTATATTTATTATATGGGACCTATACCAGTATATATTGTTAACAGTTTCATATAAAGCCTAAAGAAGACAGAAAGATTAAAATATATGAAAAATGACTATATTACCTTGTAATTAAATATATTCAGCCAAATAGTAGAAACAGAATAAACATTATATGTAGATAAATTAAAAGAGGGTTAGGGTAATACACACATTTACACGTTAAAACATGTAACATTTTCCCAATTATTTCATATAAATGTATTTTTTTCAAACAATTGTTTGGTTTTTTAGACTTTTTCTAAGAACTGATAGAAACATGATTCATAAAATTGTACAAAAACAGAAAAGCTGCTACAAATGCACAAGTAACAATGTTGCCCGGTCAACAGAACTGGCAAACAAATACGGAATCAGATTAGTGGCAAAATTATCAAACGTACGTATATGCGTCACATTTTCTTTTAAACTTTTATTTTTTGCACTTGCAATCTTCACATTTTCTTTTCACAAAGCGCACATTCTTTTTCCATTTCAAATGCAATTCCAATCTTTGCATTTGGACTTGCCACTAGTTTGACACCTCTGATTGGCTGGTGAGAATGTGATTTTTGTGTAGTGTGATATTTTGATTCAAATAAACGTTCGATACCATGGTAATAATGTAGTAATGATGTAACATAGTGATAATGATGATTACTATAATAACCATCAAATACACTGGTATGTTTTAAATCCGCTGATTGTTTTAATGAAGGGAATTATTATGAAATGGGCACATGTGACATGTTCTGAACATTGTAAGATTTAAAGTCGATGAAATTAACTTCCAAACATCATAAAAACATCTGAAACGAAGCATGCATCTTAGCGACACACTTTCTAAACAGAACTTTGCTTTGAAGTCGATTCTTCTAGTCTTTCAACAGGTCAATTAGCTTTGGAGAATTGGTCCATCCATTTTCTCAACTGGTTTCTATTTCTGGGTCACGGGGAACCAAAGCCAATCCCCAAAACTTGGAAACACCCCCTGGATAGATGGCTAACCAATCACAGAGCGGGACACACAGACACAGAGACTGGTGTGATCGGAGCTTTCATAGTCTTTTTCCGAAATTGTCTTCCATAAAACATCCTAAGAATATGAAGATTTGTCAGGAATTACAGAAACTCTTGTGTGTGTGTGTGTGTGTGTGTGTGTGTGTGTGTGTGTGTGTGTGTGTGTGTGTGTGTGTCAAACTCGGCCGCTGTAGTTCCACATTACACTATGTTTTAGTGATATGAGGCCTAAAGTTATGACAATTGAAAAGAGTAAAAATTACAGCTTATCAACTAATTACAATAATAAAGTCATTACGTTAACAAAATACATAAAAAATCATTACATTAATAAATTACATTAACTGTGAATATGAACGTTCTGCTATGCCAATAATGTTATTATGATCTTTTTGTACTTCAAAAATAAAAGCTTTTTCCCCACAAATGAATACAAAGACCAAAACCAGCCATGAATGATAAAACAAAACAGCCATTTAAATTTCCGGAATTGTTTTCTCAGGCGTCTCCTCGTCTTAATTAGTACGTTTATGAGGAACTCGCACACGACCAAGTTATAGAAAGAACAATCTCGCCTTTCTACAGCAAAAAAAAAAAAGCGAACGTTTACGAAATCCAATAGAATAGTGTAAAATCACCTGTTTCTGGTCCTGGAGGGCGTGAGTGACGGTTTTCCTCGGGCCCTGCTGAAGCCGGTGATGGGGACAGAGGTGTCGGCCCGTATCCATGACTCCACCAGCCCACACAGACCCGCCCGGGACGGAGCCAAAGCCCGAATCCTCACCGCTTCAGGACCGCCGAGCCTCATCGGACATTATTGTGGCAATAGCGGGGCAGGGGTCCCTGCTTCATGGTCCAGCCGGAGGAGAATGTGCTCTTCTCAGGCTCCGTCCCGGACTGTTAGTAGTATTCCGGATATGCACGAGTGAGCATCTCGAGATCCTCCGCCACCTAGAGTCTCGCACGAGCGGGACGTGCTGTCTGTCCATCTCTGATCCCCAGAACTTGGAGAAGCCGGAGTTTGAATCACAACTGCCTTTATAATCTCAACACACACCACACGCGGCTTTTCATCTAATGACGAACCATTTTTAACCACGAGCTTTGAGGAAACGTCAGACAAATCACTATAATCGTGCTATTTCCATCCCGGTGTTTGGTTTATCAACTCTTTCTTTTGATTGGCTGCTGCTCCCGTGACGCAAAAAAAGGTTTTGAAGAAGGTTGCATGTAACTCTTCTTGTTCATTGCACGCGGCGGAGACTGACGTGACGTCACGTGACTCCGCCTTTCTCAAACCGGACTTTCCCGCGTGAATCGTTACTATAGAAACGACGTTGCCGAAGCGATCGTGCGCCCCCTAGCGAAAGACGGACGAGTCTACAACTTCAACTCGCGTTGATCAATTCTATTTTTAATACGTATTTGTTTTCAGAGTGAAATACTTTTAAGCAAAACTAGAGCGTTTAATTCACATTTTTAAATCAGAAGTGCAATTTATGCGCTTAAAGTACACTAAACAACTTAACCTAGTTTTTACCGTTTAAACACTTCAGGTCTATAATTTATATATTTTATTAGTATAAAAGCAAATAAATTAGTACATTTTTAAATGCATTTCTTTATGACATTTAGTTAGCGCTCTAATGTCTTTTACAACAAAATCCCGACAGGGGGCGCAAAAGGCTCTTTTATCTGACAGTATAAATCTGTCCGATTGTTAAGACTAATAAATATACGTTTTCTATTTTTAAGATTTTTTCCCCCTAAAATTATAATTTTATATTAATCCTTTTCATAAAAAAACAATACAAAAAAGAACAAAAAAAAATTAAGATGACTTTAAAGCAAATTGAAGCAAATCACGTGCCTTTGAAATCTCAGAAAAGCTAGCATTGTGAAAAGGTGTGTGTGTGTGTGTAGTATATACAGTATATATATAACACACACACACACACACACACACACACACACACACACACACACAAACACATCTACATACGTATACAACTTTCTTTTGTACCGAGATCAGTGGCAGACGGCAAAAATGGGATTTGTGGCGTCTTCACGTTGATTAAGGGTTTAATTCGCGGATTACAGTCGGAAGACAGAACGAAGGTGTCATATTTGCTAGTGGCTTTGTGAAGATCCATCATCTGTGATTGTGAACAGGACTCGTCTGCGTCAGATCCTCCTGAATTAGCCCGTGTGTGATCAGATGGCCTGAGACGCAGGATAATAAACACACACATATTAACTCAACATCCAGGCCAAATGTTCAGAACCGTGGCCTTTTACATCTTCACCCTGATGGAGGACTCACGACTTCAGTTTTTCGTTTCCCATATGGAAACAGACTAAAAAGGCCCATAAATTAAACCAGCAATTTTAATAATATGAGGTCATTGAAATGTCTTGAATTTACGTTCTGCAAAAGAGTAAAATTAAAATGGTATAATTTCTCTACTAGTATTCAGGCAAGATACACAAAGTGTTTAAAGAACATTTATGACGTAATAATTGAAAATCTAATATAAAAAACGTACATACACAAAATGTACACGATAAATTCATTGACTATTGCATGATGAATACACAGTACAGTATATACAGTATGATGAACTGATTGTGAAATATTAGCACTTTGCTAACTTTGACTAGCTTCACGTGTAATTAAGCAATCGAAACAGAAGAAAAGACAAAACTCACCTTATGGCGAGAATTTCGATTAGTGCTTTTCCTTTGGTCCGCGAACGAACCCAATCCGGTATAATCCTTAAAACAAGCACAAATAAACGTCTGTTTACTCGTGATGGAATCAATAAGTCAATCGATTCTCACGTCATATTAACGAAACGCCGACACAACGCCCCCTAGAGTCGGAGCGATGTAGTGACGTGACGCTTAGGTTCAACGCGGGTTACGCTTTGACGTTGATAATTTGCGTCGTGGGCGGGGCTATGCAAAACGTGCGCAGAACTTTTTTTGGCTTCAGCGGAAAAGAAAAGGCGGTGAAGTAGGACGTTTCTTTACTATTTGTCTACTTGACTCTGTATTTGCACAAATATACGTACTTTTAGTGATGGTTACATTATTTTTTGGTTTAATCTATAAATAATGTTCGATACTGGTAAACAATTATTTATGGGTTTATTGTGTTATTTAGCTAAAAATTCTGAACTGGTTTATTAGACCTTGCAAAAAAAAAACCCTTCATGAGCGATTCATAAACCCACAATATAAAACAGAGTGAATGGAACTTTATTGTCACTGAATGGTTAAATGGAAACAGCAATTCACAATACAAATGACACGGAGCGTTAAATAAAAATAAAATACATAATCTGTGAGTATTTCAGAGTTTTTTCAGAGAGAGAGAGCGAAAGAGAGAGAGTTTATGTATTATTTAATGATTTTGTTAACAAAAGTATTCGTTTAGCAGAGGTGTAAAGAGCACATGTAAAAGTCCAGATACCATACAGTAAAAAATACTCAATTACAAGTTACAAGTCACCAATTCCTTGAAAAATTACAAAAGGCTTGAGGAAAAGTCGTAAAGTTTCTAAGAAAGTTCGTAAGTTTTCCTTTTCGTAAATGTTTTGTAAAGTTTCTAAGAAAGTTGAATGAGAATGTTTAGTTTCATTATTACAAAAATGTAATTTAACACCTCAATGTTTCAAAATGGCGAAACAAAATGGAAAATAAGAACAAAAAGTCAGCCTCAAAGGTCGCTTTAGAAAAACCCCAATGTGAAAAATCACAATGTAACGAGTGAAGGTAAGTGTCAATTCAAAGTAAAAATACATATACTCAATCACTAATGTAGTCAAGTAGAGAGTAAAAGTTGCTTATATTTTTTATAGACAGTACAAGTAAAAAGCAGCAAAAATACTCAAGTACTGTGACAAAATACTCAAGTACTTTACACCGCCGCCAAAAACTGTTATTTTATTGTCAAAACGTCAACTTTTGCATTCAAAAGCGTCAACTTCTCCGTTTCCTTACTTCAGATGAGCGTCGTAATTCCTCACTCAAGCCTTTGTCTGCGGCATCTGGACGAGCGAATAATAACCGACAGTCGTCAGCAGCGGACGGAAATTTATGACGGAAAAAAACACACATATCACCGGCGTAATCTCAGCTCTCCGCAAGCTTCCCACTTCAAACACATATTAGATTTGAGATATTAAAATTCATGAAGGTTCAGCGGTGGGCTTGAAGACATGGCCTCTTTGGGGGAGGGGGGCAATTTCTTTACACCGAAAACTAGAATTTAATAGACTGACGGCGTTTTATAATATCCAAAGATCTCAGATTGTTTCCGCCTTTAATATTAGCAAATGGTTTGTGATCCGAGCTTCAGGAAGCAGGAGACCCCGTAACCTTCTGTCTCTGATGAATTCACCTGCTACACCGGTGATTGATGACAGGAGAATTAATTGGATAAGAGAATGTTGGACAGCGAGGTCTCGCATTGACAGGAAGGGTAAGGACGAGGTTGAGATCTAAATAAGCTCTTTACCGAGATCCATCAGTCTGTCGCTAGCTCTCTCGGCCTCTCTCTATCTCTCTCTCACCTGCCCCCACTCTCTCTCTCTCTCACTCTCTCTCTCTCTCTCTCTCTCTCGCCCTCACTCCCTTTATCTCACTTTCTCTCCCTCTCTCTCTTTATTTATCTCGTTCGCCCTCTCTCTCTCTCTCTCTCTCCCTTCTCTCTCTCTCTCTCTCACACTCTCTCTCTCGCCCTCTCTCCCTCTATCTCTCTTTCTCTCTCTTTCCCTCTCTCTTTTTATTTATCTTGTCCGCCCTCTCTCTCTCTCTCTCTCTCTCTCTCTGCAGACCACAGAAGTCAGTGTTTCACGGTATCGAGGACAAGGTGATCGCAAGGCCAAAGAGACACAAATCAATACTTCATTTGCCGGCCGAGATTTACTTTCCGCACTCATATCAAACCCATCAGACGTCGCAGAGAAAAATAAAATGGAAATTGCCAAAAAAAAACCCTCCACCAAAACCTTCAATATTATTTATGTTCCTCATTTTTCTAAAGACAACGACAGAAAGCCTCGGCGCATTTTAGGAGTCACGGTTTCCAGCTCAGAAAGCTGTAATAAATGCAGAGTAAAAGAGAGAGAGGAAGAGCGAGACAGAAAGGGATGTGGAGAGACAGATAGAGAGAGAGAGAGAGAGAGAGAGAGAGAGAGAGAGAGAGAGAGAGAAGAGAGAAATTTAGAGTAAGAAAGAGAGAGAGACTGGGAGGCAGGGGAGAGAGAATGAGACAGAAAGAGTGTAAGATATATATTTAGAGAGAGAATGAAAGACAGAGACGGATAGAAAGATTCAGAGAGAGAAAAAAAAGTGAAAGAAAGAGAGACCGAGAGGGAATCAAAGGGAAAGAGACAGATATACAGAAAGAGGCAAGGTAAGGGAGTAAGGGAGAGAGAGAAAGATTCAGAGAGAGTAAGAATGAAAGAGAAAAAAAGAAAGAAAGAGAGATATCAAAGAGAGAGGCAGAGATAGAGGGACAGTGAGAAATAAATGAAGAGAGAAAGAGAGAGAGAGAGAGAGAGAGAGAGAGAGAGAGAGAGAGAGAGAGAGAGACTGAGGGAGGGAGACAGAGGGAGAGAGAATGAAAGAGAGACAGAGAAAGGGAGATAAAAAGAGAGAGACTGAGAGAGAGAATGAAAGAGAGACAGAGAGAGACAAAAAGGGAGAGAGAGATTTAGAGAGAGAAAGAAACAGAGAGAGACACAGAGAGAGAGAGAGATTCAGAGAAAGAAAGAAAAAACCAAGATATTCAGAGAGAGAGAGGAAGAGACAGATATTCAGAGAGAACGAGAGTGAGAAAGAGAGAGAGGAAGAGAGACAGAGAGAAAGGGAGAGAGAGACAGAGATGGGAAGCGAGAGAGAAAGAGAGGGAGCAAGAGATAGAGGAATCAATAGCAAACTAATGAGGAGGTTAAAGGAATGTTTTGTGATCAAGTGGCCGTCAACATCGTGACCTCGCGGACGAGTAGAGTGAGAAGAGTGTGTTCTCTGGGGTTACTGTACGTACTGTACAATCAATACTCATTCACCACTGTACATTTCTCTGCTTTTAAACCCTCCGGCCTCAACTTCTGTCGCCTCGAAACAGCGTGTTTGCTATTGAGCATCAGTCAATGGCTGTGATTGACAGCTGCCCCCCCCCACAATGCTGTAATTATTGAAAAGGTCAAAGGTCGTCCGGCCTCCCTCCTTCAGAAGGGTCAAGCCGTGCGGCAGAGTTTCAAAGGCCCGGCGAATGTCTGCGTCGCGTCACCTTTGACATATTGACAAATATCCCCTGTTCATGAAGGATGGACGCACTGGCTTAGCAGAAAGATCCAGAATCAATGCCCGTGTTCTTTAGTGCCGGACGACGCTGCTTATTGTCAACCAGGCCGGTCAGTGTCGCAACTTTCATGAATGTGCAAAAATCAAACGGATATTTTTTACAGGAAAAAGTGAATAGCTGGAGATAGATTTTCTGAAGTAAAGCGTGTGCACACACACACACACACACACACACACAATTGGAATCATCAAACCAAGGCCAGGATGGACTTTGTGTTCTTATTAACGTATTTGTTTTAAAGACATTTCACTTCTATATTATACTGAATACTTTATATTCATTTATTTATTTCAATTTTATATACATTATTTTATATAAATATTTTTTTTACATTTATTTTATTTTTTATATATTAATATATTATTTACAGTGAAAAAGCTGGAGATATATTAAGTAAAATGTATATAAGTATATTCTAGGGCTGTCAAAGTTAACGCGTTAACGCATGTGATTCATTTTAAATGCTTATTCGCGTCATTTGTTTTTAACGTTGTTACAGTGAACCCTCGTTTATCGCTAGATAGGTTCCAAACACGGCCACAATAGCTGAAAATACGCAAAGTAGGGACACCATATTTACGTATTTACTAAACATGTATGTACCCTTAACAGTAATGTACAGATATCTACAGTATGTACACATAGTACACAGGCACACATGTTAAGCAATATATTTCTTTTATTATAGATACATTTGTAATGAAAAAAGTTCGCAAAGAAGTTGTGAATCCGTGATGGTAGAACCGCAAAGTAGTGACGATTTACGGTGTATATATATTATTCAGTAAATACTGTAAATATGTACATACGTTATTTGTCTCTAAGTGAAATAGAAAGTGAATAGAAATGTGTTTCTTTAGTTTTTAGAAATGAATTTTATTGCATAACTGACGTTTTTCTATATAATTTATACATTTTGCGTATACGTGTATGTGTGTGTGTGTGTGATTGTCAAAGGTATTACATTATATAATTAACACCGTTGTGTAATAATAATACAATTAATAATACAGCATTCAAATAACTAGCAAAATCCAAAATGAAAATAAATTAACTGTTTTTTACCTCACATATTATTACCCCTTCCCGGAAGACAAATAAAAGCCCACCCTTCCCTAAAGCGTCGTGAGAGCATCGCGGCCTGTGGTCCTACTGTGAAATAAATGTTTAACTGTCGGAAACGCAAACTCGTGGAGTGTGCAGAGCGTCGATCCCCCCGTACTAATTACCCAGACTCCCCGGAGTCAATAGGTTTTGTGAGACGGGAGTCTGCGCAAGCTGCTGGGGGACACGGACCCCTCTGCATTTTGTGGGATGAAAGCGTATTGATTCATGCTTTGTGCGTTATGGATTGGTCTCCATTCATTCCTCTGGAGGTCAGCTAGTGGTCATCGTTTACGGCTACACGTGCTGTAGAGGGTCTAGACGGCGTTCCAGGTGTGTCCGGACGCTCCGGGTTGGTGTGTGTCGGCATTCCGGATGTTTTGGGATGTGAGGTGATGAATTATTCACACGGTGTATCGACTGTACCATTATTCAATTCAGACTCTTTGACTGGTTGTATCAATCCAAATCAATTATTTAAACAATGCAACGTATTTCGAGGGAATGTCTCTCTGAACTGGAAAGCAAATGTAAAAGTCGGATTTGGTTTACGGCTCCTATGTATTATGTGCATTCTGAATATAAGACCTAGTCTAAAAAACACAACGCAAAACAAAAATGGTGTGTGTGTGTGTGTGTGTGTGTGTGTGTGTCTTTGCATATACAGTACATTTGTGTACACATTTACAGTGAGTGTCTATATATATAGATGTGTGAGTGTATGCACATATACCGTAAAACCTCTAATTGAAGTTGAAAAATAGACAATTCCAATAGACCAACACCCTTAACACACACACACACGCACACACAGACTGCTCTATCCCATCCGGTTATTCTATGGGGCTTGTCATAATGACCCAGTGAATTGATTTAAATATTAACAATAATGTGTCAGTCTGAGTAACGAGTAAGTCATAAAACCGGAATTAAAACCCATGTGGCTGCTTTTAAGACGAATCGCTGCAATTGCTCCTTCTTACAACATAACAGGTTCACGTAAATGTGTTCATTCTTTATTTTAAAGTTTAAACTTTTCGTGCAACACATGCAAGCTTCCCATTGGCTCTTCCAAGGAACGAGTTCATCAGACGATTTGGAGCTGATCAATTCGCTTTTAGAGTTTCTGAAAACCAAGAGTTATATTTTATTATATAAAGGCTTTTATATTCGGTTATGGAAAGTCAGGAAAATTATTTGTCCGGTATATTTATCATATATTTATCAGATTTATTATCGCCACCCGCTAGTAGAACGTCACCTCTAATAGAGCACCATGACGGAAGAGTCAATGAAAATTAGAAGGCCATGGTGTTCTATTAGAGGTTTTACGGTATATGCATTTTTTATATGTTCATTTGTATGAACATTCTGTATTCGAATCCCGATCCGGAGTGTTAAGCAAGACATTAGGCTTTAAGCTGCCCACTGCTCCGGGTCTGTGTGTGTCACTTCACTGGATGAAAAAATGCAGAACAAACTAACATATCGATATTGAAACTCTGGTTGCCCTGTTGCCAAATTCACTTTCTTTTCTTTCTTTTTCATTCTTTCTTTCTCTCCCTCTCTTTGTTTCTACATGCGTGCGTATAATCTGTGCGTAAGCAGCATGTACATGTATGTAAATCCCTCTCGCACGCCATAAACTCACTAACGCGTGACACTTGAAAGAGCTTCAAAGCCGTTTTGAAGCGCCGAGGAGGGAAAGAAGAGACCGAGCGAACCAGAACTGGATCCGCCGCACATCCTGAGGGAGAATCTGCCTGACATAAGACGATTTGATCTCGATCCGTCCTTTGAATAGATCCTCTGAGCACATTTCATCTTCTTAAAAGGCTCCGCGATGGAAAACGCACAACTGCGGCACCTAATAATTCCATAGAAGCAGCCAATACACCCCCATACATCCTCTGAATGGTACACAGCATTAATGATCTGCTGCTTACACGCTCCTCTCTTCTGAATAGACCAGAGCTGAGCTGCTGATGCCAGGCTCTGTTAGGAAAGAACGGGATGACAGAAGGCACAGAAGCCTGAACAGCCTGGTTGCCATGGAAGTGAAATTCTCTTTCAGCTTGTTTTCCCTGCCTCCCTCGCCCTCTGTTCTTCAAAGACTGCCTCTCTCTCTCTCTCTCTCTCTCTCTTTCTCTCTCTCACACACACACACACACACACCTCAGTCAAAACTGACAGCCACGCACCTCCAAGACCAGTTTGTGTAAAAAATTAATAAATAAAATGAAATCGGGCCTATATCTATTATACACTAATTCATTCATTAGAATCTCTCTCTCTCTCTCTCTCTCTCTCTCTCTCACACACACACACACACACACACACACAGTGTCAAAACTGACAACCACGCACCGTCCACGACCATCTTGTGTAAAAGATTAATAAATAAAATAAAATCAGGCCTGAATCTATTTTCAGAATTAGCGGTGACTAATTCATTCATCAAAATCTCTCTCTCAATATATACATATGCGTACAGTAAATACAAACGGGAAGACATTAGGGGCAAATGGATGAAATCTTGAATCATTGTTCAGTCCCACTTGATCCAGATTCATTAAGAAATGTTTAAATAAAGCGTTCATGTTTGTTAACTAAAATGACTGAGTTTTTTTTTAGAAACAGCCAGACCTTTCAGAGACTTTACATTTGGTTGCTCGCTCACTCACTCTGTGTGTGTGTGTGTGTGTGTGTGTGTGTGTGTGTGTGTGTGTGTGTGCTCACTCAAATCAATATAGTTGTGAATAATAGAGATACAGTGTGCACAGAAAAAGACAGTCAGAAACAGACTAAGATGCAGACAGACAGACATATACAGACAGAGAAAGAGCGAAAAATAGAGAGAGAGAGAGAGAGAG
>CM051501.1:2291427-2335825 GCA_028031935.1 Paedocypris micromegethes | reverse complement strand
CACACACACACACACACACACACACACACACACACTATTCTCTCAAATAGATGCACACACAACACCATAAACTTCACCGCAGGCTGGACCAATCACACGCATTTCCGGTGGCAGCGGCACCCAATGGCAGCCCCCCTCCTTACCCTCGACTCCAGCGCTGTGCTCTCTGACCCCAGTGGCAGCGCGCGCTCACTGCACTCGTCTGTCGGGCTCCCCCTCTTCCCACGTCGAGGCTTTTCTCTCCTCTCCCGCTCCCTCCTTCCTCCTCCGAACGCCTTCCAGCCCGAGTTCCAGCGGAGCGAGACCCCGGGGGTCGAAGGTTCTGCCCCGCCGGTCGCGACCTCAGCCCCGCACGGCTCCCGAAAGACCCGATGAGCGCCGACGCGTCCCGAGCGGATCTGGGCCGGAGAACAAGGTACGGAACCCGTTGCGGGTCGGCGAGGCACAAAGCGCGTGTCCCTGGATACAACGTGTAACATTTTGCGCGGGTTACGCCGAAACATTGTAACAATGTCGCGGGCGCGCGCACGTCGCTTTGAACGCAGAGCCGGACGGGGGTGAAAAAAGCGGAAACGTCCGTCGCTTTGTGCACAAAATAATTGGCCTCTGTGTCGTTTTTAATTCCATTACTATGTGTATTTGATGCAGATGCTTCGCGTTAGAGCGGTGGGTTTTTTTTTCTCTTTTTACCTCACGGTGCGTACAAAGAACGCGCAGGTTAGACGCGTTGGCTTTTGTTGACAGATAATTATGGAGTCCGAGGCTTCCAGCTCAGCCCGGGTAAGTGTTATTAATGCGGCCGGGCCGGGGGTCGTCGAGGGAGGGCGAGCAAAGTTCAAGTTTATGGCCGCGGGTCAGAGCGCGCGAGACCGTGTGACGCACCGCAGCAGACGACAACAGACGGAGAAAATCCCGTCGACTTTTCTCACCAAACGTTCTGAAAGGGGATGAAAAGACACATTCTGATGGCGCATCTTTACGATCCGTAATAGCCGATAATAACGGGAAATGATCACACGCTACTGGCCAAGTGTGTTTTTTGTTTGGTTGTTGTTTTTATGAATTCTTTTAATATTAGCTGTTTTGAAGTTTAACATGTCGTATAATAAAAAAAACAGAAAAATCCACTAAAAGGAACGTTCCTATTCTTTCAGCATTCTCGCTTCGAATGTTTAAATGTGTAGATGTGTGTTTAAGTAACTTTTCTATTCTGTAATTAGCCACTCCATTGTTTTTTAATCAGATGCTTTGTATGTTTCCTTTGTTGTATGCAACACAAATTAAAAAAAATGATTAGCTGTTTTGAAGTTTATTATGCATTATAAAAATAGGCACCAAAAGAAACGTTCCCATTTTCCTATTCTTTCAGCATCCTCGTGTGTTCAAGTAACTTTTCTATTCTGTAATTAGTCACTCCATTGTTTTTTTTTTTAACCAGATGCTTTGTGTGTTTCCTTTGTTGTATGCAACTAAAATGAAAAAAAAATATTAGTTAATATGTGGTAGATAGAATAAATGTTATGTATATGTATAAATGTATGTTTGCTTTTTTGTATGCAACATTATTTATTTATTATTTATAACTTGGATCTACTTAGTCAATCTTAGTTAAAACTAAGTGAATATGCTAATTAGCGAACATTTAAATGGTTACATATTCAAAGTTCTTTCTATTAAACCATTTCAACCATTTCAATTTGTTGATCTGCGCCATTTAGCCATTTACCGTTGTTTTTTTCACCCATTGATTAGATTGATTTCTAACCAATGGATCAATGGAATTGGTTTCTCATTCAATGATGTTCACGTCTTGGTTGCGCAGGTTGTGACTGGGATCTGGGTTTTTGGGAATGACTGCTCAGCGGATGGGCTGCGGACCCCTGTGACCTGCTCATGTCCCGGCCAGCGGCGCCATGGCTCGCAGAATATCGTCCCAGACGAAAGTCACCATCTCGGTGGATGAGTACAGTTCCAACCCGACCCAGGCCTTCACCCATTACAACATCAACCAGAGCCGCTTCCAGCCCCCGCACGTGCACATGTGAGTGTTTGTACAGTGCTGCCGAGCTCATTGATTGGCTGGATTGATTGGGGGCGGGGCCGGGCGCTGACAGGCAGGACATCTGGCTGCTTTTGTCTGGTCTTCCCCACCAGGTGATCGGAGGTTCCACATCATCTGTAATGAATTCATTTGACCTTTTTGACCTTCAGCGTCAGTAGATTGCAGGTCTTAGTGTGGTTTGTGTTTGTGAGTTTAGTTTTTTTTTATCTTTTCTTCGCCTCTGAGAATAACGCAATAGGTTCGTCAAGAAAGTTCGGACCCAACAAAACACATTCAGATTAGTTTTTTTATACAATTTACACCATGCAAAATATTTTACATTTTTTTTTAAACAGTCTTGAAATTACACTGAAATGACCTCAAGCTTTGCCTGGGATTTGAACAAAACATCAAGCATCAAAAGCAATAAAAACAATACTTATAAAATACATACTAATTAAAATCATCACTATTTATCACATTATTATTATAAATAAATGCAGTGGGTTTTCACGGATGTCGGTTTTCAAGCCTAATTTGAGAATATCAGACATCCAGATTAGTTTTTTTTATACAAATTATACCATGTAAAAATATATTATGAAATTTAAAAATGTGTTGTTTTTTTTTTTTTTTTTAAACAATCCCACTTACTGAAAGGACCTCATGCTTTCCCTGACTATTTGAACCCACAACCTTTTTGGATTTGAACAAAACACTAAAAGCATCCAATACAATAGTTATAGAATACACACTAATTAAAATCATTACTATTTATCACGCAGTGTAAAGTAATGCAGTGGTTTTCAAGCCTAATTTGAGAACATCAGACATCCAGATTAGTTTACTTATACAATGTAAAACATATGCTTTCCCTGGGATTCGAACCCACAAGGTTTTGGATTTGAACAAAACACAGAGCATCCAATACAATAATTATAAAATATACACCGAATAAATGCATCACTATCACATATTGCAAAGAAATGCAGTGGTTTTCAAGGATGTTGGTTGTTTTTTGTGCATCTTATACCATGAAAAAAATATTTTTACATGGTTTTTATTTATTTGTTTTTTTATAAAAAAAAATCCCACACACAGAAATGACATCATGCTTTCCCTGGGATTCGAACCCACAACCTTTTGGATTTGAACAAAATACAACAGTTATAAAATACACACTAAATAAAGTCATTTAGCGTTTGTCGCTTATTGTAGAATAGAATAGAATGCTTTTATTGTCATTGCATCACATGGTTACAATGAAATTAAGAACACTACTCCGTTTGGTGCCACATAAGGAACGGAACACACAAAATAAATGTAAGAAAATGTACATTGAATAAGATAAAATATAAATAGTACATCTAGTATAAAATTTATAAAACATAAAATGAGAGCAAAAAAAAATAAATTTCATAAACGTTTCCAATAAACGGTATTACAGGAAAGCAACATTTTCGCATTGCACGGGTAGAAAGTGACTTATTGTAGGAAATACAGGACTGGGCTTTTTATTCGGACCCCCGCTAGCCCCCGAAAACAAATGGCCACCCGTGTGTGACGCGGCTCGTGTTCTTGTACTTATTAACCAGGGGCAGGTCAAAGGTTAGTTGAGTTGATTAGCTCTTTAACAATAGCACTTTGACCTCTGGGTCCGAGCGCACCTCTGAAGAATCCGCACTATTGACTGATGCTGATGAGGCCGTAATGAGGGTCCGCCATCAGTCCGGCTCGTGCTGCTTCATTACCGATGCCAGGATCCGGAATCTTCCACGGCCGAGTCCACCCCCTCTACTTAGCCATTCACACTCCACGCTTCATTATGTCCCACGCCAGATTCAGACTCATTCAGTGGCTCGAACCTAATTGTACGTGTACCAAAAAATTGTATGCGTAAACATGACGATGTTGGTGTAATTGTCAACTTAACATCGCCAGCAACGTTAACAAAACATCGTTAACTTAACGTCGCCAGCTCAACCTCGTACGATTACCGTATTTTCTGGACTATAAGCCGCACCTGTATATAAGCCGCATCCGCTCTATTTTTTTAAAAATGATAAAAAAAAAGATATACAAGCCGCATCCACTCTATTAAAAAACGTTTTGCATGTTTTTGGATTAGAGTTTTACTACAAGAACAATTTTCAATTGTAAATGTACATTTGAAGATGGCCTTCAGCTTAAAACTTGCATCATACGAACTTCTTCGTGTGGGTTCCTTGAGGATCGTGAGGATTTGAAAAGATTTTTAGATAAGTAGAGTTTGACAGACCGACTTAAATCTGCTAAAGAGGAAGTAGCGTATTCTTTTTTGCATTTATTTTGTGACTTTGATTCTAATTCCGGTTTAGAACGCCCCTTTGTATAAGCCGCATGGTTCAAAACCTATGAAAAAAGTAGCGGCTTATAGTCCGGAAAATACAGTATTCGTTATAATGAAAAATTGCAAACCTGGCAAAAACGTTTATGTTGCACTTTTTTCGTTACAACGAATAATCGTACGAGGTTTCCCTGCGACGTTAAGTTGGCGATGGAGTTTAAATGTGATGAGTGTTGGAGGTGTTTTTCTGTTCCATTAATTATGAAAATTTGCAATATTCAGTGTTTTTGTCTGACGTTGTGGTTGAAGCGGACTTATTCGTCTTTAGATCTTTCGTAGTATTTCTGTCTTTTTGCGCGTGGTGGAATGGCGCTCACACCCAACTATTGTGGTTTATTCTGGTCAGTGGCAGTTTTAATATAATTATTTATTTATTAAAATAAGTTCACGTGTCAGAGTTTGCAGACTTGGATTAAGTTTGCGGATTGTTTTAGAATAATCGCGCATTGGCGGCATTGGTTTGTTGCTAAGTGACAACGTTAAATATGCTAATGATGTGATTTGTGAACTGATTTGTCGTTCTGATTCATTTAAGAATAAAGAACAAAAATGGAATATTTTCACTTGACTTCGACTAGTTGATCTTTTGTACAGTCGCCGCCAATTTCAGAATGACACATTAAAGCACGTTTTTTTCGCAATATTTGTGTCACTTTTGCACAATTGTTGCAGATATTGTTTGCAGATGTCAGCAGAAACAATTATTACACTTTAATTTTCAAAGGCATGGTAAAATATGTTTGACTAAATCAAATGAATCGTAAATTAATAAGAAAACGTCACATATTCTCACAGTTGCAGTTTATGCTGCACAAATACAATTATTTTGTGTTTCGCGACATTTGACATTGAATTCTGAATTCGACTTTTCTAATAATACGAGAGTAAATATGGAGGCCCACAAGTCCCAGTTTTCTTGCTCCTAATCAAACGCGCTTTGTTTTCTCAGGGTGGAGCCGCTTCCGTACGACGCGCCGAAGCCCGCGGGTCACACGCGCTTCGTCTGCGTCTCAGACACGCACTCGCGGACAGATGGAATCCAGATGCCTTTCGGCGATGTGCTGCTGCACACGGGCGACTTCACGGAGCTCGGCCTCCCGTCTGAAGTCAAGAAGTTTAACGACTGGTTAGGTGAGTCTCGTCATTTCCTCCGCCGCCGCCACATCAGCTCGCCGCTTCGACCAATCACAGCCAATCCTCGTCAAGCTCAGCTTTCACGCGCGTAACAACGTCTCTGTCGCTTATGAACATATTCATTCCACGATTGTGGTAATTTCTGGATTTAACACACACACACACACACACACACACACACTAGGGTTGAATGAGGTCAGATTGATAAATTCCTAACCTATCTGTAATGGACTTTTTTTTCCACCATTAAACATAATAAAGCATCACGATGTTTTTTTTTTTTTTTTTTTTTACATTTTTAAAGATCATTGAATTTAATTACTTTCAGTTTCCTAACAAACTACAATATTGAAGATTTACTTTTTAGAGATTTAGATTTATTTTTATTTAGAGTCAATAATAATAATAATAATAATAATAATAATAAAAATAAATAAACATTTATACTAATATCTCTTTAGCTACACACACACACACATCACACCCATACACCAATTCGCTTTCTGAACCACTTTTCCATTTCTTCAGCATTCACTCCCTTGATGACCAACCAATAACAGAGCGGGAGACACACATTCACACTCTCACTCACACCTACGGGCAATTTTCCAGACTTTTCAAATCTAAATGCCGGAAGAAACCTACGAAGCACCGGGAGAACACGCAAACTAAACAGAAAGGCCTCGACCTTGAGTCTGGAAAGAGTCAAACTTCCTGTGAGATGTGTGTGTGTCTGAAATAATTCCACTCAATTTTTTTGCAGAATAACCGTTTTTTTCTTTTTATCGTGCTGCCGACATAATAATTTCTCGTGTCGATAAGTCCCGTAAGCATTCTGGATCTGTGAAGCTGACCATCGTGCGTCTCCTCTCGCAGGAAGTCTTCCCTACGAATACAAGGTGGTCATCGCCGGGAATCACGAACTCACTTTCGATAAAGACTTCATGGCGGAACTGATCAAGCAGGATTACTACCGCTTCCCCTCGGTGTCCAAGCTGCGGCCCGAGGACTTTGACGACGTTCAGACCAGCCTTACGAACTGTGTGTACCTGCAGGACTCGGAGGTCACCGTGAAAGGATTCCGCATCTACGGCAGTCCCTGGTAAGATCTACTTCAATTAGACACGAGCGTACAGTGAGACTCCCAGTTTAAATGGCTCGTATACATTTGTTTTATACGAAGTTTGTTTTATATTTGCTCATCTCGAATTAATTTGTCACACGAAAAATTGAAACGTAAAGTCTAGTGACTGTCATAGTGGCCACTAGGGGCAGTATAGAAACTCCCTGCATTTAATCATCCAGTGAAGTCACACGCATACACACCCGGAGCAGTGGGCAGCATTAAATGAGAGACCAGTTTGAGAATGAGATATTTTTTTCTTAATTTTTTTTTTCCCCTTAAACGTATCAAAAGAACCCGGTTTCACTCTCCCTTTCGGAATATTTGGAAAGGAGTGAGGCAAGAGCCATTGAATAGCGTATTTGCTCGAGCTGTTTGTATTATTCAGTCGGATTCTTTTCTGTAGAGTTGTCTGACGTAGCTGGGAAATTTAAGCTTTAAAATGACTTTTAAATGATTATAGGTGTGAAGCGTTTGACCTGTGTGACTGTTACTCACACACCTTCTTCATATCGCTTTCATTTTGGCAATTTGAAATTCACTCAAAACACCAACGGTGCCAGGGACGTTAAGGATAGGGCGTGTCGAGGGTGTGGTTCCGCTGTGATGTCACTGCTCACTCCAATACAGAAGCACCGTTACCAAATAGTACGCCATTTATTTTTTTAAGTAACAAAGGATATAAGTAACATGTAACACAAAATACAAGTACCAAGTAACACTATAGGTAACAAGTAACAAAGAATATAAGTACCAAGTAACACTATAGGTAACAAGTAACAAAGAATATAAGTAACGAGTAACACTATAGGTAACAAGTAATAAAGAATATAAGTAACGAGTAACAAAGAATACAAGTAACAAGTAACAATACAGGTAACAAGTAACAAAGAATATAAGTAACTCTCTAGACGAAGGATTGTGACCATCATCTCATTCTCGCATCTCGCTATCAAACTCTTCTCGCAGCCTGATCATGAATTAGCACGATCAGCCTTTTTAAATTCGATTTTGCGGTTTTAACTCCCGTGATAACCAAATCTCAGGAGGCTGCGTTTTTTTTTCCTGCCTGTGACATTTGAGTGACAAATCTATTAGCCAATCAAATCGTCAAATCTCCCGTTCCTATAATGCTAACATGGCTTTCTTTACTCTTTTTACGACTTGAAATACACTTTACTAATAAACTACTATTAAAACATAATATAATGACTAAACTACTACCATGCATATTATCCGAACATAGACACACACGTTTAAAATAATTCATTTTTAATGGGATTAATCATGGTCTTTAACTCACACAATGCCTGATAGTTTTATTAGTTTAAATTAAATGTTATATTAAAATATATTTTTGTATTTCCAGTTTTTGTTGTTGCATCTAATTTATTTCAAAATGTTTTTATTGCATTTTGCACTCTTTGGTATTTAGGTTCACGTACTGTATTTGAACAGTTTCATTACCTCTATCACGTTGTATGTAGTTTATTTGACTCTCTGTGCTGTAAAAGTAACGAGATATTTTATTCATAATTTTAGTTTTATGTACTTAAAGGTATCAAATGCAAAAATCAAAAATCGCAATATTCATCAGAAAAATCGCAATTTTTCTACTCAAAATTCTTTTACTCAAAATCATGCAGCCCTATCACGAATCACAGTCCGCTTCGAGTACACACGGCGTTTGATTGGTTAGTTTAGTAGCGCACGAGTGGCTTTTCATCACGTGACCACTGATTCCGATTCGTCCGGAGTCGTTGTGCGTCTTTGTAGGCCTGGCCTGTGTCAGACGTGTCCTCACTCGCTACACACACACACACACACACACACACACGTTTCATTCCGTCTGGCGCTTTTCTTCACATACCCGCGACACATTAACTTCCTCTCAGTGAATGCTGATAAGCGCTCGGTTATCTGTGTTAACCTTTAGGCCGCCGCTATCCGTCAGACGCTAGTAGAGTTGCGTGCAGGTGTAGACGGAAGCCCTGCAGGCGTGTGCGTGGAGACGTCGTGTGAAAATACTAGCACTTTAAGTTTCCCACGGAATGGAAACGGCATTGTTGCAAAGATCCACTAGGGCTTATTTTCAGTCGTGTTGAATTTTCAGTCGTGTACGTTTTCCATTTTGAATCTGCTTGTGAAATGAGCATTTTTTATTATTTTATATCTTAAATCTTTTATCAATTAAAAGAAATTTAAATTAGCTTTAACCGCACGCGTGTTTCAACCGTTTAAACGCTAGTCTAAACAACAACAACCAATGTATAAATGATGATTTATACGCTAGTTGATCTAATCAGTCCAGACAACGCAAAGACGCGTTCGTTCTTACCGTGGAAAAAAAGTCTTTTTGTCTCAAAAAAGTCAAGAATTCACAATCGTCTCTGTATGTTTTCTGACCAAGTTTCTACCACAAAAAGAAAAATTGGTTCGTATATTTTCTAACAGTACCAACAAGTAACATAGAAGTAACAAAGAATCTAAGTAAAAAGTAACAATACAGGAAACAAGTAACAAAGAATAAAAGTAACAAGTAACACTATAGGTAACAAGTAACAAATAATATAAGTAACAATATAGGTAACAATACAATAATAATACAATTAACAATATAAGTAGCAAGGAAGAAAGAATAAAAGTAACAATATAAGTAGCAAGTAACAAAGAATATAAGTGATGGGTAACTATAGGTAACAAGTAACAAAGATTAAAAGTAACAAGAAACAATGTAAGTAACAAGTTACAAAATAATATAAGTAACAAACCGATCAAAACTTTAGCCGAGTGACGTGCAGTTCCTCTCCCCAACACAAGGTGGTGATGACGGTTAATAATAAAATAATAATCTATCTTGTGCTTGAATGGCGACTAGGTTTAGTGTAACTCTTTAATCGGCTTGTTCGACGCACTGGCTGACCACACTGGTCATTGCCGAAAAATTCAAATCGCAGGCAATTAAAAAATATATATGTTTTAGGCATCGAGGGAATGTGAAGTAGTTTCGGCTGAACGTTAGCTTAGCCGCGTGTGTTTCAACCGATTAAACGCTAGTCTAAACAAATACCAACTTATAAGTGATGACAAACCTACGATAGTTAATCGAATCAGTCCAGACAACGTGAAGAAGTCGTTTATTACCAGAAAAAAAATTGTCTTTTGAGTTTTTGTCATAAAAGTTATACATTTGTCTTATAACTGCCAAATCTTTTTGGGTCACAGCGTCTGCCAAATGACTGTAAAGTAAAGTTTATGGACTAATATGAGTGCCAAAAATATCAAAAACAAATGAAACATGCTTTACATTTACGTTTGCTTTTTATTTTTCGCTTGCCGTCTTCATGTTTTTGTTTGAAACGTTTTTAACCCTAACTCATTCTCACCAGCCAATCAGAGAAAGGACCACCCCCACTTTAAACTTTGGCCGGAAATCCAAACGTCAAAAACGTACGAAAAATCTAAAGCGGAAAAGATAGCGAGCGAAAAATAAAAAACCAAATGAAACTGCAATCGGGGAAACAAAAACAGTAAATGTGAAGCGTTTTCGTTCGTTTCTGAGAAATTTACCTATTAAATTATAATAATTTTTGCCGCTAATCTGATTCCACATCTTGTCGCCGTTTCCGTCTGCGGAGATTTTTTCCATCTCTGTTGTCAGAAAAGGACTTTGGGACTTTCATTGTGTGAAACGGACGATCTTGACTTGATCCTAAATTTAGCAGCTCACCTAAAATTCCTCACGGTCGTTTCCGGCGAGGATTAGAATGCTAATTTTGGGCTATCCAGACCTCTGCGATGGGTGGTCTGGAGGCGAGGGGGGTCTGTGGTCACCCCGTTCCCAGCCTCTCCGGCAGGAAGTGGGTTTTGTTCCGACACATCCTGGTGCTTTGTTTGGAGCCGGGATCAAACCCCGAGGCCGGGCATGTTCGCCGTGACCTCTGCCCCCGGGCCTCTGCTGCCGAGGAGGTCATTTACTCCTCTACAAAGCGCTCGGTCAGGCTTGACCCGCTCTGGTCTTCCGCAGACAGGTTGCCCGTTGTGCGGGTTCATCGGCGCGGCGTTTCCCGCCATTCGACCTTGACTGTGACCTGCGCCAATGATACTCGACTTCCGCGATTTCCGAGGAGCGACTATCTTGCCAGCATGGAGCAGCTGTTCCGATAACACCGCGAGCTAATAGCTAATCCCGCCCTGCGCGGCCTGATATGGCGGCACGTATATTCCGGTTTGCGGCGGTGATTAGTTTGATTAGTGTAACCTGCTCGTGCCAGACTGTGATTTGCTTTTGGAAATCAAAGACTCTAATCCTCTTAGAGCCAGAAGTCACGTGACCCGAGTGCCATGGGGGGGCGTGTCTGTCCTGGTGTCATGGCAACCGTATCGCAGTTTCAGCCCAAGTGCGCGAGAACTCCAAACCTTAACCGGAAACTACCTACTGTGACCTAGTAATAATCATGAACTTAAGTAAGTACTAAAGAAAATACGTACGTATATTAAGCACGTTGAATTCCATTTTTATTCCTTTGAAGCCTGAAGTTTTTTTTTGTCTGCTGGATGCCTGCCTTCCCAATATTTGGTATATTCCGCATAAGCCGTGTGTGTTAAGTAGATCCATAAGTAAATCCAGTCTTTATTTAAATTCACTCGTTATGTAAATACACTGAAACAAAGGATATCGGTGAAGGAAATTCATTGCGGAATCAATAAAACGCGGCCTGTTTTGCAATCATGCGGAATTTTTCCTAAAACTGAAAATAAATCACTGAGAAAAAAACATTTCAATACGGCGGCAGGTGAACATGTCGGTTCCAGGAAGAAAAACTGTGCAAATCGTAATTTTAAACAAGTTGTGTAAGTTACTTCTACTCACTTCTTGTGAGTTGAACTTCTACAGCAAGGAGATAAAATAATAAAATTAAATAATGACTTTCAGCTCATTTAATTACCGTAAAACCTTTAATAGAACACCACGGCGTTTTAATTTTCAAATCTTCCATCATGGTGGCGCTCTAGTAGAGGTGGCGTACTACTAGAGGATGGCGGTGTAGTTTTCAACTTGTTGGTCACAATAAATATCCGATAAATATACCAGACAAATAATTGACCTGACTCACTTAACCGAAAATAAACCCAAACGTGTGGTTACAGTAATAAATATAACTCTTGGTTTGCAGTGCAATGGGGCTTTGAGAAACACTGAGAGAGCGTGAATCAAGCACCAAATCATCAATTAACCCGCTCCTTGGAAGAGCCAATGAGAAGCTTGCATGTGTTGCATTTTTTTTTTTTCAACTCTTTTTAAACTTTAAAATAAAGCATACACAGGTTTACATGAACCTGTTATGTTGTAAAAAGAAGCAAATGAAGCGATTGGTCTTAAAAGGAGTCACATGATATTCTGATTAAACATTTTCTGATTTTGAGACCTAGTATTTAAATGCACTTATACACATTATTATTATTATTATTATTATTATTATTTTATTCAATCCACTGGGTCAGTATGACAAGGACACAGGATGTGATAGAGCTGTCTATCACTTGTGTATATATGTGTGTGTGTGTGTGTGTGTGCTAAGGGTGGCGGTCTATTGGAGGTGCTGTTCTGTTTTATAACAGTATTCAGGTACACTACTTTTTCAGTGGAAAAGTATTTTAATTACAATAATGCGCTACTTGGTAACAATATGTTTTCGAGACATAGAGAAGCATTTTTGCAGCCGAAATATAGGCACGTTTAAAATTCTAAATCATCTTTACAGCTCCTCTGTTTATGATCCGTATTATCTGTAGAATTGCGTGGTGGTCAGTAAACGTTTGAAACTATCTCAATTTATTGTGATTTGTGTCCCGCAGAAACTGTGAAACACACGTGATGTTTAGCTTGAACTTCAAAAAAAAACAAGCAAAAGAATTAAAAACGCAAAAAAAAAAATGTTTCCCGCTAAAACCCTGCGAAAATTCGAGACCACGCCCCCACCCGCTACCTGCTCAGACGCGCGCGGCGGACGCCTTGTCATCTGTCTAGTAAACAGCTGCGCGCGTCTCCTCCTGGTCAGCGGCGGTTGGCGGTACCAGGCTGGATGGATTGGGAAAGGGCGGGGCACGGAGGGCACGCAGGGGGCACACGGCCAACAGATTGCACAGAGAGGCCAGACGCTGATAGTGAGCAGACCGCGGGAAAATATGTCCGACATGTGGACGCCAGTTCCTCTGCTGTAAAGCTGGAGTACAACACACTGGGGCGACTGCGGGGTCTCGGAGCAGAAACACAAAAATTAGATACAAATCGTGTTCGGATTCGGACGGGCATCGAATATAACGGCCTGTAAAGCCAAAGTGTCCACCAATAAAGAACGATAATGGGTAAGAAGTGTTGCACACACACACCTGAGGTCGAGGCCTGGTCTCCTGTGTGTTTGTAAAATTTTAACTATTTTATACATTTTATTTTCTGTACATAGTATGGTAATACATTTTTTTTAGTGCTTAATGTTTATTCTTTTATTTCTGTTCATTTTTGTTACTGAATGTATTAAGTGTTCGTCTGAATGAAATTATTTCAATGTAAAAAAAAAAAGAAAAATAAGAAATACTGTGTATACTCTACAGTCATAACTATTATCTTGACTATATATACTGTAACTATTTACCAATAAGTTAGCAATACTTTTGACAATGTTTTATTTATTTTTACATTAAATACATTGTAGTATTTAATTTATTTTAATTTATTTTGTTTTTAATATGAATTTATTATTTATTTCGGTTTTTTTTTTTAAACCTAAATGTTGGGTTTGTACACTTCACAAGGGATTACTGACATTCATAATATTATTAATCAATAATAACCTTGTCAAAAAAATGTTTCTTTGTCTAAGTAGAATATTTTTGGTCTTTTAAAAGCAGTTTTGAAAAGTTTTGTTTGATTGTAGGCAGATCTTGTCAGGGGAAGAACTCGGAAGCCATGTTTGTAGTTTTTCCCATTAATTCCAGAATTACACGTATGTCTTACGTTTATGTGTCAGCAACCACAGTCACAGAACACGTGCATTTTTATTGGCGTAAAATGGCAACGTATATTTCTTTAATTGACTCTACCGCGCTAAATATAGTAGAGAGGGAAGGTCTCGCCGCGACCGTTAATAATAATCAAGCGTATAAAAAAAATGTCCGTTATGTGGCGACACGACCTCGTGACACGGCGACGCTCATTAATTACTGCGGCGAGGACACAAAGGCCCAAACGCCGGCGAAGAGACTCCCGCCATCAGAACGCGCGGAGAATTTTCATTTAAAACGACTTTGTTTGTGGGACATCTGCGGCACGTTACCTTCGCCGCATCACATTCAACAGGAAATCCCTTTTCATTTCCTCGCCGTCCGTTTCGCTCCTGACCCCTTCTGCGACCTTGAGGTTTATTACTGTAATGCTTTTTTCATGTCTGGTTTTTGTACAGTGGGCAGGCGGGCTTCTGATGTGTGTGTGTGTGTGTGTGTGTGTGCGCGCGCCCTGACCAGGTCACACAGAGTTCAGTCAAACACAGCCAAAACAAACACACAGATTACAGTAGCTCCCCGTTTCACCCCGACTACAACACGGCCAGATTAGCGCCGTTCCAATGTGTGTAAATATTGTGAATAAAATGTTTTAAAATATTTCATATTTTAGACAGTATACCCGTACACTGTCCAGAATCCATTCATTTTATATACGTTTATCTTATAACGTTCAGAACATATAAAAATATTATATATAGTATATATATACACTGTATTATGTATATATGTAATAATCAAATGTTACACTATATATGTATATTAATAATAAAATATTTAATATTCTACACTGTGTAGTACTGTACACTATCCAGAATCCAATTCATATTTTTTCAGTGCTGAACATTTATTAGTTAATATTAGTTTATTACTAATATTAAATATTCAGTACTTATAACATTTAGCAAAAATATTAACAGAATAAACATTTTTAAGTATTTATATAGACGAAAAACGTTAAAATACTTTCGACAACATTTAGCTTACCATTTCACCCCCGAGTACAACACGGCCAGATTAGCGCCGTTCTAATGTGTGTGAAATTTTAACTGTGCTAAATTTGTGCATTTAACGTTTTAAAATATTTCATATTTTAGACAGTTTCCACACTGTATATATACTGTACACCAGGGGTGCCCATTGCGTCGATCGCCAAGGCATTGTGAGTAGATCGCATGACATTGGGAAAAATAAGTCGAGGAAAAAAAAAGTTTAAAAACTCTAGCAACTTTGCGAGTAAGAGATCGGCTAAAAATGAGTTTAAAAGATGGCGATTCTACCCCACACGCAATCTTAATCCAGCATTTACACGATTCTGTCAAACTCTAATTTCTGACGAGCGTCTCTCTGTCAGCTGTGTGTGCGCGCTCGCATCGGGGCGGAGTTACGTGCGCAGTTACCTATGAGTCGGGCGCTAGTCGAGATTAAAAAACATACAATAAAGCAAACACAACGCTCAAGTAAGTCTGCTATCAACTCGGACATTTTCGTACCTGAAAAAAGATTTTATTCTGAAGTGTGTGTTTACTGCGTTTTAAAACCATATATAAAGTGAGGTGATGGCAATATACAGCAAACATCTACAGTTGAAGACAAAACAATTTAATAATACCTTTATTAAAGTAACAAAGTATTAAAACTGTGTGTGTATATATATATATATATAGCCGGTAGATCGCTTTGATTAGGTCATTTGAAAAGTAGATCACGAACCGAAAAAGTGTGGGCACCCCTGCTGTACACTGTCCAGAATCCAGTTCATAAATTTTCAGTGCTTAAAAATGTTTATTCTGTTCATATTAGTTATATATATTCTGTTAATAAAGTTATAAGTATATGTATAAAAATGTATGCATGTAAAAAAAAAAAAAAAAATACGTACTACAAGTATATATACAGTGCACATTTCACAATATATTGTAACCTTTACCACAGTTAAATACTTTTGACAACATTTATTAAAGGTTTACACTGAAAAATGTATGACATTTTTAAGAAAACTAAATGTTTGATTTGTTCATTTCAATATTAATAATACAATAATTGTTTCTTGTCTTTTTAAACCAGTTTCAACAGGTTTGCGTTTGATAAAAAGCAGTTGTGACTCAGTCGTGCAGACCAAAAGGTTTCAGGTTCGATTCAGAATTTGCTTATTCTGTACGACAGCAAATGCCCAATAAATATGAAATAATATCATTTTAAATGTACTGAACTGCTAAAAAAATGAGCCAAAAAAACATTTAAGCACGGTCTTCATTTGAGTCAAACATGTTGCCATAGCAACGTAATATTTATGTGGCTGGTGTGTGTAACTTAGACTGTAGCTCTACTGTCGTGGAACGAAATCGTGGATTTATGACCTTAAAGCAGCGGCGGAGTGTGTCTGGTTACGACTATCACTATAGACTGTAATAACCGCTAAAAACCACGAGTCTCCTGTTTCTGCCGCCGTTTTGTTTGGTGTCATCAGCTTGGTGTTGTGAGGAGGTTGAGGACCAGATGCGAGAGAAGATGTGTGTATGTCCGTGTCAAGCTCTTTGTTGTCATTTAAAAGTAGATTTGTGGACTTTTGAGGTCCGATTCAAAGGTCAGTGTCGTACCTCAGTGGACAGTCGTTATCTAGTAATGTTTCACGATACTAGAAATTTCAAGTTTGATACGATACTTAGTGTACCATGATCGATACCATGGGGAAAAACTGCAACAATGTTGGGGCCTTTTTTTGCTTTTTTTATTAAAGGACAAAAAAACTCAAGACTGGAACATTAAAATGTGTCGAAATGAGGAATCCAAGACAATAAAGCGGCAATATAAATAAACTGACACAATCTTATAGATTTTCTATTAAAAAAAAGCTTTTTAAAAAATGTATGAAGAAAATATTTTTTGTTGGTAGAGGGTCTCTATGCCAGGCCAAAAATGTATGTAAAAGTTAGAAAATAACATTTTGTAACCCGGAAGAGCGACAAGTATCGATACCGTTTGGCCATCAGTATCGTATCGTTTTAGATTTTTGAGTATCGATACTTATCGAAATATCGATATTTTTGACAACACTAGACTATATTTTAATTTCGATTATAGACTTGATTATAATAAGCAAGGAGAGTGATGAGGTCCCGTCTGGTCCGTCTTCTGTGCGAGTTTATATGTTCTTCCTCTGTTTGCTTGGGTTTCGTCCCAGTCCAAACACGAGCTCCAGTGAGCACAGAAATGAGAGTCTGTTTGTTTGTCCTAAGCCTGGATGAAAAAAGACGTTCCCTAAAGTCGCCAAAACATTCGCCTCGGCAACCATTCGCCCCGACAGGCAAAGCGTATTTAAAGCGGTCGGGGACCTTTTTAGCTGCGAGAGCCATATACACCACATATCTAGAAATAAGGAACTCCATTAGAGCCAGATCATATGTTTAAAACGGAATACAACATATGCACTTACCGTATTTACGCAAATACAAGCACCCTTTTTTTTTTTTCGAATTTTCGACGCTCAAAAACGTGCGGGGTGCTTATAATGTGCCGATTTCAAATATACAAATATTCAAATTTCAAATGCAAGCACTATATGTATATCATAGTCCAAGCTTGTGAAAAAAAGTGGGTGCAAACGCAAAGACAACCAAGCTGCAGGATTTATTTGGAGTTCATAAAATAAGTTCAGGAAAAATAAATGTTTTTCCAATTAAGTAAGATCATTGTATACATTTGATACATTCATAGTTAACTACATATTCAGATTTCGCAGACATAGCATTAGTAAACATTTAGAATATACAGCACCTATATTTTTCTTGAGTAATTCTAAGCTGTAATTTAGTCGACTAAAATGCTGTGGTATTTAGTCGACTAAAGTTAGACTAAAACAAATAAAAATCAAGATGACTAAATTGGGACTAAAACAAAACGGAGTTCAAAAGACTATGACTGAAACTAAATAAAAAATCTTTGTCAAAATGAACACAGAGTGTGGGAAATAAACCGGCTCTTAACATTTCTGCTGGTCATATCAGGCCGCGACCATTCCAGAAGCTTCCCGCCGTGTTCCTGAAGCGAGGCTGAGTAGTTGCAGATGTAAAGGCGTAGACGCCGCTCTCGTCTGTCGGCGCTGCCTCCATCCATCACGCCATCCGCCGGCCTTATCAGCGCGGGGTCAGTTCCTGCCCTCTCCTGCGTTTAGCCCTGGCCTTGTCTAGCCTAGACCTTATCAGACGGGGTCCGAGCGTGGTAAATAAAGGTCTGGCTGGGTTACGGCGGGCTGTCAGCAGGCCCGTCCCAGAGGGGAAATAAAACTCGTATTAACATGCTTCTGCTCATTGGCGCTGACAGCTCGATCAATCCGCCTCTTCTGCTGATGACCTCTGCTCCTCTGTCCTCGCCGAGGATGAAATCAACACCCCGTGCCACATTCGGGACCTTTTTGTTTTAGACCAGAGAGAAAAAGCTTGTGATTTTAAAACAAAAGGTTTTAGATTTGAAAACAAAAGGTCCAGAATGTGTTACGGGCCTTTTCTCTCTGGTCTAAGACTAAATGTGGTACGGGGTGTTGATTTCATCCTCGGCTGGTGTATGACTAAACTGACATTTACGAAGTGTGTAAAATGCGTTTGCGTGTTCCCACAGGACCCCGTGGTTTAACGGATGGGGCTTTAACTTGCCTCGCGGCCAGTCTCTCCTCGATAAGTGGAACCAGATCCCAGAAGAAGTCGACGTTCTCATGACACACGGGCCTCCATTGGGTAAGTGTCGGAATGGGAGTGGAATGGCGTGCGGAATCTGAACGGCGGACTCGCTCCTCTAGGCTTCCGGGACTGGGTTCCTAAAGAGCTGCAGAGGGTGGGATGCGTGGAGCTTCTCAACACGGTACAGAAGAGGGTCCGGCCCAAACTCCACGCCTTCGGGGGAATCCATGAAGGTGAGAGAATCCTCAACCTGGATCAACCTGGTCTGAGTGGCAAACTCTTCCCGTGGTCAACCTGGTCTGAGTGGTGAACTCTTTCTGTGGTCAACCTGGTCTGATGGTAAACTCTCCCTGGTCAACCTGGTCTAATGGCAAACTCTTTCCGTGATCAATCTGGTCTGAGTGGCAAACTCTTTCTGTGGTCAACCTGGTCTGAGTGGCAAACTCTTCCCGTGGTCAACCTGGTCTGTGGTCAACCTGGTCTGAGTGGTGAACTCTTTCCGTGGTCAACCTGGTCTGATGGTAAACTCTTTCCCTGGTCAACCTGGTCTGAGTGGTAAACTCTTGTGTTCCCAGGCTACGGCACGATGACGGACGGCTACACGACCTTCATCAACTCGTCCACCTGCACGGCCAGTTTCCAGCCCACCAACCCGCCCATCGTCTTTGACCTGCCCAATCCCGGGAACTCCTGAAACCCACTTTCGTCTTTTTCTACGTTTTTTTTCTCCCCCCTCTCCCGATCTTAGACGTCATGGTCTTTTGTACTGCTTGTATTTAAAAATGCATGAAAATGAATCATTTTTTACCAGTTGGACTGTTGCCAATGCAATTGAAATGACTATTTAAGCTTTTTTGTTTGGTTGAGAGTGGCCTTTGGTTTGGTTTTTGTCCGTCACGACCTTCAGAAAGAGCGCTAGAGATGCTCTTCTAAACGTGTCAGCAATACTTGGCCACACGATCGGATGTTATTTGTGCTTTGTTAATGTATTATAAAGTTATTTAAAAGGAACGCGGCGCTTTGTGTGGTGGATTTTATGTTTGGAGTTGCGTGGTCGCACGGATTCGTTCCCATCACGCTGAACGTCTGAGCATTGAAGCATTCTGGTTTTTAATAAAGACGTATCTTGGCGCCGTCTTGAACTGGAGCTGCTGTTCAGATGTGCAAACGAGGAACATTCCAGAATTAAACTATTAGGGTTAGGGTTATTAAATTAAACTATTGATTTCTGTCGTTTACTACAATTTATAATAACCTCGAGTTTGATGTAAAAGTGTCACTTTTACGCCTCAATTTTTTACCCGTGTCTGAAACATGTACGATTGAAACGTTCAACTTGTTACGATGAAAACTAAATTATGTCAAGGTTTGTGATTGTTTGTTATCGGTGGTCTGACCAGCAGATAACGCTAAGCTCAGCTTTTCTTTTTTTTTTTACTTTCACGTTTACATCATTTTTTACTGTTGTTTTTAAGTGTTGTAACGTCGCACTGTGGATCGGCAATCTTGTACGTACGCAATGATTCTAAAAAAGCTTCTTTTCATTTTCGTTGTAAATGCTTTGTTTTTTTTATGTTCTGTGTTTGTTTTTTTTACTCATTGTGCATTTAACGGCATTTATATGCAAACAAAATAAAATGTTTTATCGCATATTTGTGTTGCTTTTACTGCAGTGTACTGAACAATGGCAACGTAGATTTATGAAAATGCTAATATACAACATCACTGACTTTAGTTTGAGCTTGAGATTTGTTTTGACGGATTTTGGGTTTTTTTTCTTGCGTTTGCGGCAAATCCAGCGTCACACCTGATGCCAAGAGATGGTGAAATTAGCACCAGGTGACGCATAATTAGAATAGGTGACTAATGAATATGCAATTCGAATTAGAATAAAAAATGTGCATACTTTTTAAGAACTTAACAAACGTAAAACAAGTTACATTTCAGGTCAAAAGTGAAGAAATTTTAATATATTTAGTCGAAACACTACAAAACTGTGATGACATTTTTTAGTGTAAAGAAACCGCCTTTTTAATTTGACCATGCACTGTATCTTCAAAAGTTTTAAATTAAGCATCTTTTTTTTCATGAATTTACACAGTCGCCAGAACGTTTTGTCAAAAGTTGTGGGGGGAAAAAACGATGCTACTGTTTCTTTAAGAGCTCGTTCGCAAACGAGTAAAATAGGCGCGAGACTTTCGACGTTTGAAGCAAAGCAACAATTTCTCATTGATTAATGAAGTCGGTTAATTATCTTACATCTGCTCGGGCTGAAAGGGAATAGATCGCTGCGACCCGCGGCGTAACCTCGTGTCGTCCTGTCAGATCCGATTGATTGCGGAAATCTGTCAGCGTGGCCTCGACGAACGTCACGTGACACGCTGATTAGCGCACGCGCTTCCGCTCCCATCAAAACTGACGTACACATCAGAATCAGAACTAGTTTTTATTATTATTATTGTCAAGTATGTACATGACAAACAAGGAATTAGAGTCTTTTCTTACCTCTTGTTCCAATACAAGAAAAAAATAAAAATTGAATACAAACCCACACAAAAGTTAACATATTGCATCTTTAAAAGCAACACGATAGAATGCAACTTTTTTTTTATTCCAATTCTCAGTTTAGAGTTTAAGTTTAAGTTTACAGAAGAAGCAGGAAAGTGTTAAACACACAAAGATTGACACACTCGCAAAGATTGACACACTCAATGTCAACTGACGTCACACAATACAATATATAGATCTATTTTAATCGTTAAAAGGTATTTCTCAAGATCAAGTTCGACACGGATGGCTTCACGTCTCCTTCCCTCGAGCCAAAACTTTCCTATTTTTTGAAGCGTCCTCACATTTTTGCCAGCAACGTTCCCAGTTTATCTTCCATTAAACGGTCACGACCCGTTCCCGTTGTCTTGTCGCGCATCACGACCTTCAAATATAATATAATATTTGATTTGCATGTGTTCACGATCGGAATCTCTTTCTTCATTTAATTTTTCTTTTCTCCGGGGGACGTGGTGAGAAAGAATATATAAAAGACCCCAATGAATGATAAATGTTGAACACGTGACCAAACTAAACGCTTTACTTTAGGAAATATTTCTCCAGCAAATTATTCTTATACTTTCAACATCGCCCGAAATTTCATCATCTGACATCTGATGTGACTGATCTGGCAATTTATTTTGTAATTTCCAAATTACCTTAAACTCAAAAAATTCCGGGGGCCGACAATGCGCATGTCCAGTTTTAAAAATCATAAAATAAAGAAATATCAGCTTTAGCGTTAAAAGTCAATCTGAAATGTATTGATTAATACATTTAATGATTAATACATTAATACAAGGATTAATACATTTAACGAAATGTATTGATTAATACATTTCAATATATTCTTTCTTCGCTTACATAGGTGTCAACCACATGTTTTCAACACTGTAATTTCATTTTTTTGTTTTATTTATCGATCCTTTAATGACGAGATGTTGCGGAGAAAGTGAGATTCTGATTTTGGTCTTTTGGCGCCACCTAGCGACAGATCTGCATTTAAATCTAGATTAACTGTCTGTATTTAGTTTCGCCTTACTTCAGCACAAGCGCCATACTAAATAATTATTTATTTACGATCATTTAAATCTGCAATAAAGTGAATTCAGAAATCAGTGACAAGATGTGAGAAGGTAGTCGTGATAGAAATATCTGCTTTAAAAGTCAAAAGTCAATCTGAAACTTATTTGAATTTATTCTTTTCTCACTAACAGAAGGTATCAACGACACGTTTTCAAAACTATAATTTCATTTGTTTGTTTTATTTATTGATCCTTTTAGGACGAGATTAAATAAATAAATAAATGAGATCTTGATTTTGGTATTTTGGCGCCATCTAGCGACAATTCTGAGTTTCAAACCAAAAAGATTTGTTTTGGTCATACTCATATACGTATTATAGGTACATATTCATGTACGTTATTATATACATGTTTTTCTTTTCTTTTTCTTTTTTTATGTTTTATTAATCCTCCGGGTTCTCCGGTTTCCTCCCACAGTCCAAAAACATGCGCTTCAGGCTAATTGGAATTGGAAAATTGACCGCATAGGTATGAGTGAGTGTGTGAATGTGTTTGTCTGTGTGTCCCGCTCTGCGAATGGTTGGCCACCAATCCAGAGTGTGTATCCCGCCTCCGGCCCTAAGACGCTGAGATAGGCGCCAGCTCCCCGCGACCCTGTAAAGGATGAAGCGGTAGAAGATGACTGACTGACTTCTATGGGGATTTTTTTATTTGATCCATATAAACAGTGTAATAAACACACACAATGGGATGTTATGTACTCACTTTACTTTAATTGTTCTTTTACTTTTACTTAACTTTACTTTGGCAACCTTTTGGTCACAACTCTTTACCACGGGTCCACAACTGCCAATCAATCAACCATCAATCAATCAATCAATCATCAATCAATCATCAATCAATCAATCAATCAATCATCAATCAATCAATCAATCCATCCATTCATCATATATAATATAGGCACGCGCGCGCGCACACACACCACACACACACACACACCACACACACACACACACACACACACACACACACACACACACACACACACACACACACACACACACACACACACACACACACACACACACACACAAAATAAGAACAATCAAGCACATAACATGCTGGAATTAGTTAGCTAAATAGTAACTTAGTTTACAGTACTTGTCATTTTGCTGAAATATTTTGAAATCCATTGAAAAATTAAGAAAATAACAGGTTGTTCTAAAATGTGCAAGCTCTGGACATGCTCACTTTATATAACGCTGAAATAAAATGTATTATAATAACCAAAAAATGTAAGTGGCTGCCTTCGTTTTTTATCCTGAATGAATATACAGTAGATATATATTTGTTTCTAACCACTAGGGGGAAGCAAAACTACACGGCATTTGCTTATACTGTATGCCAAAACTTTCAAGAACAATATTTCAAACCTTCAAGTATGGATATATGCAGACTATTATTTAATACCAATTTTATCTACATATTATTTTAACCATCATTAAATATTCTCAAATAACATAAAACCATCTTGTCTTTCTCTGGATTCTCCCGCCAAATTTCTTATTCGCAAATATTTGCACATGTTCTTTTTTTTTACATTTTCCAATTCATTTGCATTGTTTTTTCTTTTCTTTGTTTTATTGATTAATTAGTTTGTTGTCATTTCAGCTTCAGATGCCATTTCATGACAAATTTAAAATGAACAAACTTATAAACAAGATATGTATTGTCTGTCATATCCAAATAAGGTTCAAGTATTTACTAATAATTGATATTCTGACTCTGTGTTTAATGAATGAATGAATGACAATTTTGCATGACATTTGACATTTCTAGAAAAAGCGCTTTTATACGTAATACATATTTAAAAAACAAACAAACAAACAAACAAACAAACAAACATTTTTTTTCCCGTGGCATTCCAGAACAGAACAGGGCATTCGGTGTTTAACATTTAAAACCACTTCACAGTTTTGGCATTTAGAAGCTTCTTCTCCATTAAGTAAATGTTAATGAGTTTGACATCATTTAAATCTGCAATAAAGTGAATGCAGAAATCACACAGTGATGCATTGGGAAAACGTTGTCTTGATAATTTTTTTTATATATATATAAAGTAGTCTAGTGAATTAACTTTTTTCTATACATTAGTTACAGTAATGTAAATATTGGTCCCAAACTCTGGTCACAGTAAGGTAAATATTACTTTTTATCACACTATAATTAAATAGTTTATATGTAGTTTAACCTTTTTCAGCACAAGTGGCATAATAAATAATAATTTATTTACAATTATTTAAATCTGCCATAAAGTGAATTCAGAAATCAGTGATAAGATGTGAAACCGTAGTCTTGATTATTATTATTATTTTTCGGTGTTTAGGTTTTGCCAAACTTTACTTCCAGGACTTTCCTTTTTAGCCAAGTAAAAAAATACCTTTTAACAATAAAGTATTAAAAAAGTGAAATATTGTAGTATTAAATAAAATGAAAGCTAATATAATAGTTGTAATTAAAATTTATTTTAGTTCATTTTAGTTGTTCTAAAATGTAACTCATAGAATACGTTTTCCTGTCAAAAATAATAACGAGGAGGATGATGATGAAGATGATGAGGACGAAGACTTCAAGGCCCTGCAGCTTCGGAATAATGAATTGCAAAAAAACGGAAAGCGATTAAAACACCGCTTCATTTCTGAATTAAACATCGCTTTTTAAAACGAGCAGGTGAGGAGAAAAAAAAAAAAAGCCTCCTAAAAACACTCGTCCGCCTGAATCACGGGCGTAATTTCCCTCCTCTCATTCTCGCAATCTCTCGAATCACCGACGGCGCTTTTCATCCCGAAAAATCGCTCGGAAAATTACAGGCCTGGCGTTTGCGCCGCCACCAAAACAATTACCAAAGTCTAAAGAATCGACTAATTAAAAGGTAATTTAGCCTCATCGGATCACGCCCGCCCCCTCCCCCTCCCCCACACACTCGCGCCCCGCCCTGTTTGCGGCCTGACATTTAAATGGGCGCGTGTTGAACACATGCGGAATGATGGGACTGCATCAGATTGGGCTTCCCGCTGAGATGATTAGCGTGGCGCTAGTTCATTTACATGCGCTAGCTGCCGTCATTAGCGCCCGCCTCACCTGCGCCATTAAAGCCAGGGACACATGACTGCGCTCGTACCGGCGGCCTTTCTCAACCGTTCTGACGAGTCCCGGTAAGTGCACGCAAAAAAACGCCGCGAGAAAGCTAATTGGCTAGCTTTACGTGCTAATACAGTCGGCCATGTTGATCGTGACGGTTCCGCCCATTGGAGATTCCGAAACCGCCACACATGTTTATCGCTATGGTTACAAACTAATACTAATGCCGAATTGCGACGTCACTTTGCATCAAAAATTATCGTTTGCTTTACCGTTTCAATTACGTTAATATTCTCTTTAAAAGACCATTTTTTCTTTATTTAACAAACCTAACTTGCGACTCGTACCATTTTGATATCGCTTTACTTGAAACATAGATAACAAAAGGTCGATTCTAGTGGTCAGGACTTCATTTCCCAGAATCCATTGCTCTCCAGTCAGACTCCACACATGCGTTTGTTTCAAGCTCAGGTCTGTTTCAAGCTCTCTGTTTATCTGACGCCGTGTGAAGAGGAAGGATTATTATCCCCTGTGCAGCGACCCAGAGTTTTGATTGTGTCTGTTCCTTGGATTTTTTTTTTTTACTTCTTGTTCATGTTCTTCATTTTCGGCTCTTTCTGCAATTACACATTGGATTCATTTGTAGCCGGTTGTGCTAAGATAAGCTAAGCTAAGCGGGTGTGGTTTGTAATCTCTGTTTGTTGTAATATAAACTATTGTACAGTATTTAGTTTAATCTTACTTCTTCCAGTGTTATTTTGTCTCTGTTAAGTGTCACAGCGTGTCTAATATTTTTTTATTTCTGTTATTGAGCTAATAAAAGCTTATACTGTAGCACGTCTGCCTATAGACCATTGTTTAACATTATATAGACGCACACGCGCCGCTGCATAAAGACGACGTGTTTACGTTTATATGTCATTGTTCCTGACTTGAAATACAAACAAATTATATTTTTTTATATTTATATTTACACGCATGTTTGACATGCGATTATAAGTTTTTGAGCGTTGAAAAACCAGAAAAAAGGAGCGCTTATATTGGCGTAAATACGGTAAATGTTACGAACATTTTGTTACAACAGTCACATACAATATATACATTTCACACAGTAGCGGCAGGGCGAGTAACACATACGTTGCAGATTCAAACTGAAGGACCAAAACAATCGCACGTGTACGTATCGCAACTCTTACACACGTGTAATGAAACAAACAGAAGGTCTGCGCACTGTGTAGCTACTGGAGTGAAGATAACACAACGGTCATGTGTGTGTGAGTGAGTGAGTGTGTGTGTGTGTGAGTGAGTGTGTGTGTGTGTGTGTGTGTCAGCTCCCGCAGGGCTTCTGGTCACCTCCTCAGCAAACAGACGACTTTGCCTCGCTGTGGCCAAACCACCTTCTGCGGTCACTTACTGGCCATCACACCCCGGGACAAACACCCCCGAGTGGACGGACACAGCTGCTGCTGCCGCCCCGCAGTCTCTCACACACACACACACACACACACTTCCTTCAGGGACACGCTGACACACACCACCACTCCACAAAGGCGACTCGCAGGACCTGTTGCGTAGCCCCTGGTGACCGCACCGCACCGCACGTGCTCAGTTCATGCTGATTGTGCATTTCCAAGTGGCCGCGGTAGAAAAAGATGCGACTTGTCGTGCACAATCACGAGTCCTTTCAAATGTAGTGGAGTAAAGATACAGATACTTAAATCACAAATGTAGTCAAGTAGAGAGTAACAGAGAGAGAGAGAGAGAGAGAGAGAGAGAGAGATAAAAAGATATAATAAAGAGTGTTAAAGAGAGAGAGAGAGAGAGAGAGAGAGAGAAAGAATGAAAGAGAGAGAGAGATAAAGAGATAAAAAGATAAAAAGAGAACGAGTGAGAGGGATATAGAGAATGAGAGAGAAAGAGAGTGAAAGAAAGAGAGAGAGATAGTGAAAGAGAGAAAGAGATAGTGAAAGAAAGGGATAGTGAAAGAGATAGAGAGAGATAGTGAAAGAGAGAGAGATAGTGAAAGAGAGAAAGATAGTGAAAGAAAGGGATAGTGAAAGAGAGAGATAGTAAAAGAGAGAGAGATAGTGAAAGAGAGAGAGAAATAGTGAAAGAGAGAAAGAGATAGTGAAAGAAAGAAAGAAAGGGATAGTGAAAGAGAGAAAGTAAAAGAGAGAGATAGTGAAAGAGAGAGAGAGATATTTAAAGAGAGAAAGAGATAGTGAAAGAGAGAGATAGTGAAAGAGAGACAGATAGTGAAAGACAGAGAGAGATAGTGAAAGAGAGAGATAGAGAAAGAAAAACAAAGAGAGATAGTGAAAGAGATATAGTGAAAGAAAAACAGAGAGATAGTGAATGAGAGAGAGATAGTGAAAGAAAAACAGAGAGATAGTGAAAGAGAGAGAGATACAAACACAACAAGCACAAATATACATACACATATACTCAAACACACACTCACTTGGTCGCACACACATGTGCAAATGTACACACACACACACACACACTTGGCCTTGTAGAGTTCTTCACAGACGTGGGCGACGCCCGTCTGACGTCGTCATCTTTCTCTGTGAGATTCTCGTGTCCTCGAGGTCGTAGCCGCTTCTGACCCCTGAGCTCTAAAGGTCAAGGTGAAGCAGGTGAACGAGGACCATCCGGTGAATCAGATGAAGCGCTCGTGCTAGCATTAGCTTTAGCATTACACACAAACGCTACACTCCAGAAATGCGACTCTCAGATCAACAGACGAAAAGCCGAACACAAAACAGACGAAATATTAAACAGGCATCTTGCAAGAATGTTAATGATGGCGGGAAGAGCAATAATTAGGCGGCGGGCATCAGGAGAGACCCGCGCTAATGGAGGCCACGAGTCGCGCTCCTGTTGTTTACCTTAATGTAGCGCTAATGCGCCGCCGCTGGCAACTTAATTACACAGACACACAAACTTAATGACAGAGGAAAGTTTTTTTGGGGGCGACTTCCTCTTTCCTCCACGAAACGGGCGCGGTCAGCGCGACTCCCGCGGCGAGGGTTAATGAAAAACGCATTACGGACGGGACGGATACGCCAAGATGGGCACTAAACGCCCAGAAGACTATGAATTAGGCGGAGAATGCAGAATACGCAGTTTGATTAGTCGGTTTGCTGTGCCAGAGTTAAAAAGCGGGTTTTTGTTACTTACTACTTTTAGTATAAATAGCACAGTAGTCGGAACAAATGACACATTTACTAATAATGAATGCCAAGCAACTGGTAATAAATGTTAATTAATTATTAAAATGCATGACAATCATCTTAGAGAGAGAGAGAGCGAAAAAGAGAAAGAAAGAGAGAGAGAGAGAGAAAGAGAAATGAATAAATATTAATTAATCAATAAATTGCATGACAATCATCTTAGAGAGAGAAAAAGAGAGAGAGAAAGAGAGAGGGAGGGAGAGAGCGAGAGAAAGAAGAGAAATTAATACATATTAATAAATCAATAAATTGCATGACAATCATCAATATACATATAAATTGTGAAAAATTGAATGCAAATATCCGTAGATAGTTATGCCACGGAAAAGTTAAAATTAAAGTTTAATGGTAAATATTATTTCAGATTTTTATATATTAATATACTATTTAGACATTTTTTAATACATGATTTCTACAAAAAAAAAATCCAAGTTATACTACAACACACAGTACGAAAGGACACGGAAAGCATGTGACTAACGCAAAGGATCATGGGAAACAGGATGTCATGGGTATTATAGTCCCGCTTATAATTTCGTCCAAATTTAAATATGCGCATATAAGCATGCCCCAAGTTTTTGTACGTCTAAAATTGGGAAAAAAAAGATGCTTATATTTGCGTAAATACGGTATGTGAATGTTTAGAGTGCTGGCGTTGCTATGACAACTCACCAAAAAAACGTATACAATATTGCGATCATGATTGACATTCCACCAAACTTTTACGTTTTTCCCCGAATCCAATTTAAATATGCGCATATAAGCACGGCCCAAGTTCTTTAACATCTAAAATTGGGAAAAAAAGAAGCTTAAGCGTAAATACGGTATGTGAAAATTTAGAGCGCTGGCGTCGCTATGACAACTTCCCACTAAAAAAAGTATACAGCTTCGCGATCACGATCCACTTTCCACCAAACTTTTACGTTTAGCGCGAGCGCTCATGCTAATCGCCGTGTGTCATGAAGATAATTTACACAGCTTTGCGGAAAATCAATTATGTGACGTTACCCCCCCCCACCCTACTATCTACCCCGGTAAGCTTCATTTATTTCCATCAGCGTCTTCTGACAGAAACACCATTAGATATAAAAAAGACCCGACACTGACATTATTTAAAAGAAAGGGCACGGCGCCGTCAACTGATGAAAGCGACGCGGCTCGCGCACATTCCAAATGGAGCTAGACCACTGTGACAGGAAGTGCTCATCAAGTGCTGTGGCTAATAGCTTTAGCGATGGCGCTCCATCACCAGTGTGTGTGTGTGTGTGTGTGTGTGTCACTCAGAGCTGGGCCTCCAGCTGGGCCGCATTTGGGAAATGCCAGTGAGCATGGGCAGCTTGCTTGAGTGGGCGCGGCCGCGTGGACCGCTGGGGATAGTGTGGGCGAGGGTGCGGAGCTGATCCCCCCCGCACGCCCACAACACAAACACACAGGTCCGCACACGCGTCCGCCTCGACCTGGTCGGATGGATAACGTACGCAAAGCGGCGGAGCGTTTGTCTATCCGCGTAGAAAATGGATCAGCGGGGTGTGTGTGTTTGTGTGTGTGTGTGTGTGTGTGTTATCAAGGACGGCTCAAAAATGCCACTTTGGGATGCTGTGGCTTAGACGCTGACCTTTGACCTGTTTGATTATCTTGTTGGCACGCAGCTAGCATCAGGCTAGCGCTTCATTAGCTCGGTCGCTGCAGCTACTGGGGAAAGAAAAAAGTTTCAAACGAAAACGTGAAGCGAAAAAAACAAAACAAAAAAAAAACATACTTGCAAGCGAAAAATTTAAAAACAAACGTAATTGTGAAGATTTTTCGTTCGTTTCTTCTGAATTTACGTTTGATATTTTTGACTAATTCCATAGTAGTGAACCTGCAGGCATCTTGAAACGCACGATTCAGACGCAACGTATTTAAAGCGCATGAAAAGTGTGAAATGTTACATGGAAAACGTTTGATCAGTTTTTACATTGATTTTTTTTAAATGATAAAGTTCAGTTTCTTGGTAAATGGACTTAGTTACTTAAGTATTTTTGGCTACTTTGTACTTGTACTAAGTATCAAAACTATTAGTGACTTCTCTACTTGACTACATTTGTCATTGAGTATCTGTATCTTTACTCCACTACATTTGAATGAACACTTACTCGTTACATTGTGATACTCGTTATATCTTTTTTAACACTGAGGCATTCAATTTCATTTCTGTATTAGTAAGTTAATCCTAATAAATATAGAGTTTTGTGTTTTTCGAGCCTAAATTCAGTAGTAGTAAAATACTCAGGTCCTTTGAAATTTGGACACTTTACGATTTTTACTCAAGTCTTCTTGGAATTGGCGACTTGTAACTTGTAATGGAGTAATTTTTAGAGTACGGTATTCGTACTTTTACTCAAGTATGGTTTTCAGCTACTCTTTACACTTACTCTTTACTCTTTAAGTCAGTCTGTCTGTCTCTCTGTCTGTATTTTGTCCACATGATGAAAATACAATAGTCGCAACAACTTCGATATAATCTAAATAATCTGTCAAGCTAAATGTAAAATCTAAACGTATTGACATATAAAATGACACTATCGTATGATCCGTCTCTATGTAAGATGTTTGATTTTTAACGACTCTTTCACTCTTGATCAAACTTATTAAAACGATGTCTGGCGACGAACACGAAGCCGACGGCGTCACTTCAGTCCACAATAAACGCTCCAGAACAACAGCAATCAGAGACGATTATTACAGTCCGTGCACAGCAAGCGTTATTAGACAGATTACAACTTCATTATCTGAGAGTTGTTTTGTTTACAGACGATTGGTATTTATATGCTAATAACGGCGGCTAATGTGTGTGTGTTAAATTGTCTGTCACTAAGGTCCGTGTGTCCGTTCTCTCTCGCACACTCACCTCACAGTCTGTTTGTCTGTCTGTCTGTCTGTCTGTGTCTCGGTCAGTTTTATTTATATAAAAAACTCAAGCAATTTTTACTCTCTACTTGACTACATTTGTGATTGTGTATCTGTATCTTTACTCCACTACATTTGAATAGACACTTACCGTTACTTGTTACATGTACTGGATGCTGTTAATCAACTAAATCACGATCAAGTTCAAGTTCAATTTGATTTAAATAGCGGTTTTATAAGTGAGATAAGAGACCAACGCAAAGTCGCTATGCAAATTAGGGGAAAAAATTGTCTTTAAAAAAAGAAAAATGTCAATTATTTATCTGTGATTCAAAAATTTGGGAAAAACAAATAGCGTGAACATGAATTAACAGTGGCACTTTTTTTGAGTTTGACTGAGACTAACTTTTTTCTACTTTGATCTCTTTTGTTCTGCCATTTTGAAACATTGACGTGTTAAATATAATTTCTATATTTGGAAATAAATCCTGATAAGTAAAGATTTTCTCGTTTTTCACATTTCTTGTTTTTTTCTACCATAAATTCAGTACAAGTAAAATACTTGTGTTATCCTATTTTAAAATGTTCTTTTAAAATAGAATACTTTACGACTTTTACTCAAGTCTTCTGGGAATTGGTGACTTATTAACTTGCCATTTTTACAGTACGGTGTGTTCCTCCATCCAACCATCACCTTTTACTCAAGTAAGGACTTTGTGCACTATACTATACAAACCTAGCACTCGGGGTCCCACTTTGATCTAAATGTCTGTACACACACAAACCCCCACACACACTCTCGCACAGGACACTAAAGTAAAGTGAGTGACGTTGCGTGCAGGACTCAACCATAAAGACTTTGCCCTTTGACCTCTTCTGATCAGAGTTTAGTGATCTATCGCTCTATCTATCTATCTGTCTGTTGTCCATTCATCTGTCTGTCTGTCTGTCTGTCTGCCCATTTGTCTAACTATCTGTCCATCCATCCATCCATCCATCCATCCATCTATCCATCCATCTATCTATCTAACCCTTAGACACTTGGGATGGATGGATGATAGACCATCCTTCAGAAGCCTGCAGATGGCGATATCACCTTTTCCGCACAAGAAAGGTAGGTAGGTAGATGGATCTATATTTTCTCTTACATATATTCACACGTGCGCTTTGAGACAGTTAAAACTGTGAAAAGTGCCTTTCAAATGCTCAGAACTTGAACTTGAACTCTGTCTCTCTCTGTTCACATATCCATCAATCCACCTGTCTATCATCCAATCAAGATATCCTTTGTAATCCATTCTTTCTATCCATCTGTTTCTGTCCGTTTATCTCTGTCTATCTGTTTGTTTGTTTGTCTATCTATCAGTTTCACCATTCATCCATTCCATCATTGATCCTGGTTTGTTTCTCCCATCCACAGGTAAATGGATGGATTTATAGAGACAGAATGGATGGATGGACGGACGTACAACCAGACAGATAGATAGATTGGCATGGACTGAATGATAGAAGGATGGATAGGTATGGAAAGATGGATATGTGAACAGACAGAGACTATCTGAGAACTAGGGAGAGTTAAAGATAGCGCTCATCCTCAGACACTTGAGGATGGATGGATGATAGACAGAGGGATGGATGGATGAGGGGATAGCTCTCCGATAGACCTCCTCCCGGGCTGAAGAGGGCACGTCTTCATTAGACCTGGTGTGACTTAATCACAAACATGGAGTGGGACACAGCGAGCGCCAGCCAATCATAGGACACCTTTGCCCAGCGCCCGCGTGTGTGTGTGTGTGTGTCCAGTGGAGCGTGACGGCCCCTCCTGTCACCCACTGACCTGTGAGAGAGTGTGTGTCAGCCTAAGCTCTTGTGACAGTGCCCCCCGCCCCCCCAGCGGGCACAGCTGTGCCGGACCCCGCTGTTGTTTTCCCACCGCCTGCTGGGCAGCTGCACCCCCCCCCCCCTCGCGCCCTCCACATCCCTCCGTCACTTTTTCAGAATTGCATGTTTTCGCACAAAGTTCCCGGGCTGGTCGGAACCAGACTGGGAAAGTGGCAGTTGGCGTGAGGGTGGCGGCCCCCTGCTCTCAGCTCGTGGTGGGCGACCGGCCTGTGCTCGGGGGGCTGCTAATCCTTCAGTCTGGCCGTTACTAGTTCAGGGTCATGTGACTCCTCCACAGCTCACTGAACTCTGACGAGGAGAGGTCAAAGGGCAAAGTCTTTATGCGCAACGTCACTCGGTTTACTTTAGTGTCCTGGATGGGTGTGATGGGTTTGTGTGTACAGGCATTTAGATCAAAGTGGGACCCCGAATGACATAGGTTTTTAGTATATAGTACACTAATTCCCAGAAGGAGTGAGTGAAAGTCGTAAAGTATCCAATTTTAAAAGAAGTTAAGTGTTTTACTCTACGAAGTTAAGTATTTTACATACAGAAATGAGGGTCCAAAAAACACCAAAAAATGTGAAAAATTTGAAAAAACTTAATATAGATAAAGAAACTTAATATAGAAAGGAAAGTTAGCACCTTGATGGTTCAAAATGGCTGAACAAAGATCAAAATAGAAAAAAATCTGTCTCAGTCAAACTCAAATGTGCGAAAAAGTGCAGCCGCTAATTGACGTTCACGTGATTAGCTGATAAACAGCATCCGGTACCTTCAGCATCCTGCAGATGGCGCTATCACCTTTTCCGCACAAGAAAGGTAGGTAGGTAGGAAGATTGATCTATATATAGAGAAGTCTCTCTCTGTTCACATATCCATCCATCAATCCACCTGTCTATCATCCAATCAAGATGTCCTTTCTAATGCATCACTTCTATCCATTAGTTTCTGTCCGTTTATCTCTGTCTATCTGTTTGTTTGTTTGTTTGTTTGTCTATCTATCCCTTTCTCCATCCATCCATTCCCTCATTCATCCATCTATCCTGGTCTGTTTCTCCCATCCACAGGATGGATTCATAGAGACAGACAGAATGAATGGATGGATGGATGGACAGACAGACAGACAGATAGATAGACGTGGACTGACTGACAAATGAATAGAGTTTCTAACTATTGATTGATTGAGAGAGATAGATAGATAGACAAATAGATCCAAATGGGTCCAATCTATCTATCTATCTATCTATCTATCTATCTATCTATCTATCTATCTATCTATCTATCTATCTATCTATCTATCTATCTATCTATCCATTCATCATATTAGTTTATCCGAAATCTGTCCATCCATGGCAAACAAATTCAAAATAAAATGCATCGTCCGCTCATCAATTTAGTTGCAAGTTGCTGTGCTTTATTCAACATCAGAATTTTTGCAACAAATAGTATCACACCTTTTTTCCGAAATCGATCTATTTAGTTTAAAATGCGTAAAGTGTATAATGAGTGTGTGTGTGTGTGTTCTCAATGTAGGTGCGCATGACATCCACGGAGAGGTCACCTGGAAAGCCATCCACTGTTTATTATGGGTGTGGGTCTGTAATGGCGCCAAGTGGGGCGTGAATCTGCAAACGGGCAAACGAAAGACAAAGCAGGAGCAGAAGGGGACAGCGCTGATGAGTCTGAAGGTTACACACCTATTAAACATGGTGGAAGCATTGTTCTGCGGCGGAGCACATCTGGGGATCCGCGACTTGTTGAGAGCGTCACGGCCAAACACGGGCCGCGGTTAAATCGAATCACAGGGGCTGAACGAAAATCGACGACACGCACATGATCCGATGTGTTCAAGCATCTGCCGCGCATTCCACCGCACTGTACGATAAACCCACTCACCCAACAAACGTCTTCACAGTCGGCGAGAGCGAGGATAGCTAACGCGCTAATCAGTGTGTGCAGCGCTGTCTGAGCCAGAGGTGTGTGTGTGTGTGTGTGTGTGTGTGTGTTTGTGTGTGTGATAAAAAGGAATTACTCTTAAATCAGGAAGGCTAGGAAACAACTTGACCTTTCTCAATTAACGAAACTGTTCACCTGTTCGCTAAAACCTGAGGTGTAAATAGTACCATACTTGAGTAAAATACCTTGTAAAACTACTCCATTGCAAGTTACAAGTCACCAATTCCAAGACTTGAGTCAAAGCCGTTAAGTATGCAATTATAAAAATATTTTTCTCGTACTGAAATCAGGCTCAAATACACCAAGAAATGTGGAAAACAAGAAACTCTTTAGTTATGAGTTATGTTTTAGTTTCTGTTTAGTCTTTAGTTATGTTTGTTTCCTAATATAGAAGTGAAATTTAACATGTTTCAAAATGGCAGAACAAAATATATAAAAAAATGTTGTGGAGTAAAGAGACAAATGTAGTCAAGTAGTGAGTAAAATTAGCTTATATTATTGATACTCATTACAAGTACAAAAATACTTAAGTAAAGTCAATTTCCTTAAGTACTTTACACTTTACAGAGTCAACTACCAGACCACGAAAAGAAAAAGTAGAGCGTCATATGAACGTTGGTCTGTGCCAAAGACAACAAACTTGCATTTCCTTTCATTTGTAAGAAAAAAATTGCTCACAAGTCAGAATATTATCTCACTTACACATTCAACAAGTTTAGATTGATCAGCTGCACTAAAACAGCAGTAGATCAGCAACTCAAGAATGGCCAGAAACGTGAAACATCACAAAAATAAACAATGAGAAAAAAAGAGGGCCTAAAACTGAGCCCTGTTGAGCTCCACAGCTTAAAGCAATTAAAGTCATGAAAGAGTCATCGCACACTACCGGAAAATAACCCCTTTTAAAATAAGAGTCACCAAGGTGGTTGTTGTGTTCTCGGCGATGTATAGAATGATCGATGGTTTCGAAAACTGCTGTCATCAAGGAATATGATTGTCAAGCTTCAGAATGTCTTTGTGGACGTGGCATTTGTGTCCAACAATTAGACCTGTGTGTCACAAAAACCTAGGAGGTTGGAATCCTGGTCGGTTAAGTTCAACAAATTGCCACCCCCAACACCCCAACTTAAGGCTGCCCACTGCTCCTGGTTTAGTATGTCACTTCACTAGATGATTAAATGCAGAGCACAATTTCAAAACAATGAACCCTCGCTACTTCGCGATTCGGCCATTGCGGATTCACAACTTTGCAAATTTTTTAAAAATGACATATGTAAAATTTATAAAAGAAATATACTGATATAAATAAATACAAAAAGAGCCGCGGTATGTGAAGATCCCGGCTGCTACGTGACTGTGTATGTAACTCTAACCTGTGCTGTAAGTGACTGTTTGAAGCTTGAACTTTTTCTTGAACTTTCTGTTTAACCCCTGCAATGGCTCCCAAGCGTTCTGCTTCTGCTAATGCTGGTACTGAGCCTAAACGGCACCGAAAATAAACAGACGATTGCTGAGAAGATGACTCTTCTCGATATGTGGAAAGAAGACCAGAAGTTACGCGGCCACATTCCACCATTCGCTACATTGAGAAGGCAGAGGCGAACATTAGGAAGTTCTTTAGAAAGTCAGCGAAGCGAGTTGTTACGGCTTGTAATAAAACGATAGTTATGGTTCTTAACTGTATTGTTGTACTGAGTGGTTTGTTAACAGAATATGTACTTTAATAAAGAGTACTACGGAACTGTTTTAAAAGTCTGAATACATGTTAAATAAATACGTAAATATGGTGTCCCTACTTCGCGGATTTCCAGCTATCGCAGCCCGGTTTGGAACCTATCTACCGCGATAAACGAGGATTCACAGTACTGTCCCTAGTGGTGATAGTGAGCAACTCCCTGTACCTTAAGCGGGAGGCAGCGAATCTGTCGAAACGCTTGCTCTTCTGGAACTAGTTCATCACAGAAGCGGTGTGTGGGTGTGTTTGCGTGTGTGTGAGCTGTTGTTCTCTCATTAGCAGCTCTGCCCATCTGAAATGGCTTCATAAATGCACAAACTTGCTTGGAAACTTCAACAAAGGGGGTAAACACTGCGACTGAGCCGAGCAACACCCCTCATCCGTGCGTAATCCCCCATCATGCTCCTCTTCATTAGACTAACGCAGTGACGAGACGACGCCCGTCTCATTGGAACAGATTAGATTACTCAACAGTGATCCAGTGACGGAGATGGTGTCATCTCCTGCGATGAGGCTTCGGCGGACCCCCGGCCGGAGGGGAGGCAGCGAGGGGGAAGATCGCAGCTCCTGATGCGCATTAGACTAAAGGAAGGCAAATCATCACAGCTCGGAGCTGACCTGCGCTTTCTGCTACGTATCAGGCCCAAACTAACTCCACACTTGATTGATTTCACACTCCTTTTACCACAAGTGCGGCCGTCCTTTACCAGTGTGTCAGCGCGAGGCATCGGGCCGGAAGAGCCGCAATTACGAGCCGCCTAGTGAAGCTCATTCCTGCAGGCCGTGGGATTTCAGGCATAATGAGACCAATGCGGTTGGAGACCTATGCATATTTAAATGCCTCGCAAGACGCCCTTCCGTCCGTTGTCGGTTTCAGATTGCAAATCGCACTTCGGGACATCGGAGTGTGAAATCCCGATGAGACGGAAGTCTAATTCAGATGCGTGAAGTCTCGAACAAACAATCCCGACTCCATGATCCTCACAAGAACCGCCAAGCCGCCGGATAAGTGCGGACCTCTAGCGGCCTAGCGCTGGAAAGACGGACTTTACAATCATCTTGTAAAGTCGGCAGCTCTTGCTTTCCTAGTCTATAGAGCGCTGGTGATTGAATCGCCAGATCATGGGTTCGATTCCCAGGGGAAAGCAGGGATTTGTTGAATTGTAAAGATTGTAATGTTGCTTTGGATAAAAGCATCTGCTAAATTACTGTAAAGTAAAAGTAAAGTAAAGGTCTCAATCGTCCTCTTTGACTTGATCAGTTGCCCACAAGCTTTTAACCACCATGGACAAGTCAACTCTTGACAATCCCTCTCTCCATCCATCCCTCCATCTGCCTAGACATCCATCTATGCAACCATCCATCCATCCATCGATCTACCTAGGATTTCTCTATCCATCCATTTAGCAGTCCATACCATCCATCCTCCTATCAATCTATCCATCCATCTGCCTAGGATTCCTCTATCCATCCATTTAAAGCAGTCCATCCCATCCATCCACCTATCCATCCATCCATCTATCCATTCATCTATCCATCTACTCGATTCCGAACACAATTCTGAGACGATTTAAGGGCGTGGCCCGCGGATGATGGAGGCGTTTCTGTTTTCCAGAATGAGCAACATTTGAAGGCAAGTTCCATTTGAAATTTCAATTACAGAGCTAAATTCAGGCCAAGTTTGAGGCCCAATCTGGGTCTTTGAGTTCTGCTCTTTCTCATGTTCACGTGGGTTTCCTCTGGGTCTCCAGTTTCCTCCCACAATCAAAACAAAATGCTTGCATGGTGTAAGACTGCGTGTGCATGTCTGCTGATCTGTGATTGGCTGGCTACCAATCCAGGGTGTGTCCTTCAAGCCCAGAGTTTCCAGGATTGGCTCCAGCTTCTCGTGACCCAAAAATGGAACAAGTAGATAAGATAAATACAATTTATTGTTGCTTTTGTCATTCTACAGAGTAGAATGTAAAACATATATTTAATTAAAATGATTTAGAAAAAAATCTAAATAAAAACAGATAAAAGCAAATTAGTACCATTTTGTGAGCAAACAGTTTGATTTCCAAGTTATATAAAACAGCACATGTTCCGAGTGCACGCGGATCACATCTTTCCTCCAATTATCAACTGGACAAGTGTTCTCTTCGAAAAATAATTAATCAAATTAGCGAACCCCGGGCAGAAATAGACTAATTAGCAAATGTTAAGACATTCACACTCTCGTTCGAGACTAATTTGATTAATGCCACGTTTCCTCCTCAGATTAAGACAAAACATCATATCAATTAACTGCTTGAAAAGACACTCAACATCTGTCCCAAATTAGCTTTGATTCCCGAGCGCTCGAGCTTGAAATCTCCGACGTTCGATTAGAAGTCTGTGAGAGCTCAGAGCGAATCACAGTCAGCGTGGCGGCGATCCCCTCCCACTCCAAACGGACTTCATGACAACTCCATTACTAGTCCGCCAACCAGTTCCCAAGGTCTTGATTCCGTTAATTAATACGTAAAATATCACATTAGTTGGGAACAAAAAAAGCAGCTGATGCATGAAGTTTCCAGCGATCTTACACTCGCCTCAGTGAGCTCTTCTCCGTCTCCCAGGCTCCTTGACAAGCCGCACACACTGATCCTTCACCGCGGATCAGCGGACGCCGCGAGATGAGTCTAACCTCGCGACCTCTGCTTAAGCTCGCGTCAGCACAATAGAGGTCACGGCCCGGAGGGTGATAGTCAGCAACCCCTCTGAATGCTGACCTTTGCCCCCGGACCTCGCTTGTTAGGGTCCAGAGACCCCGTACAGGTCACGGACCATCGCTGCGTGTAAACTGAAATGGATTTGACAGTGAAGCTGGAGCCTGAAAGACGACGTGTGTTTGCGTTTCCTGCCGGATGAAAAAGCTGAAAAGGTTTGGGGTTCGACTCCCAGTGAAAGTGTAAAAACCAGAGAGGAGGAAGAAATCGAGATTAAAAAGTGCAAGGGATTGTTGAACGCATAAACGCAACGTTAAAGTGTAGGAGAATCCGTCGCGCTTTTTTGTGCAGCGTTTTCTAGAAAACTCTACTTTTGCAAGAAGATTTACAGCTTTTCACGCTCACAAACCAGACGCCATAGACATCGGTGCTGGGTTAGAGCTTCGCAAAGTCGCTTAGTCGAGAGATTCAATGACTTTTCAGGCGACGCAATCAGAAAAGTAATTACAAACTGGTCGTGTAGTCGAGAAAGTAATTAGGCGGTAATTAGCACAAGCTAATGAATGAAGCACCGCGGCTTTCAGCTCAGAATAATCCGTCGATTTTTTTTTTCATCCGTCGTAATCAACTTCCTTTCTCAACTAGTGTCAGATTTATCGACTGTGCGCAAGACTTGACGAGAGGTTGCCAAACATAACCGGTTTAATTTAACTAAGCAAAAGACTTGAAATTAAACATAAACCTGGGCAGGCATTGCATGTAACTGGAAGCACTACAAACAAGGACGTAACTTCAATAATCGACGAAGAACAAAAGAACGGGTGATGACTTAAATATACTTTGAAACATAGCAACGTTAATGACCGACAAATCAAACACAGGTGACACAACTTAACAGAAATCAAAAGCAAACAACCCAAATCAGGAAGTGTCGGATGGAAACAACCAAAGTTCAGGAGACAGTTCAAAATAAAAGTTCGGCATTAAAGTCTCTCCGTTGTCGCCAGTATAGATCGTGACAACTAGTCCAAGAAGTCGGAATTATATGCGGCGAGGAGTACGTTTGCACGACAAAAACGGTTTAAGCGTTACACATCGGATACCACTAGACACGCCCCTGTCACTTTCGTTGACTATATACGTGTTGTATATTGTACCGTACTAATTATTTTATGCATACTGTCGATTCTGTACATAGCCAAGGTGTGTATCATGTATTTTTTTGTGTACATTCTGTGTTTTTATATTTTTTGTATGCAAACATGTTTTTTTTACAATTACTTTACTTTACAGTCATTTTGCAGACGCTTTCATCCAAAGCGACTTACTAAAATAACAAGAAGTGAAGCAATTTGTCTAAAAAAGAGACGCTCGTACGAGACTATTTGTACAAGAAACTCAGTAGACAAAACCGTTTTTAAATTTTTGTTTTGTTTTTTTTGCTGGTGAAAGAGCTTTTTTTTTAAGTTGCGAAGATGGTAGATTTTCTAACATGGATTGATAGGTTGTTCCACCAAAAAGCCACAGAATGAGAGAAGGTCCGACTGGACGTCGTTCGTTGTCAGAAAGTAAATTACGTGAGTCAGTCTTTTCATATTTTGTGTTTAGTTTTTGCATGTTCTGTGTTTTTAATGGCAATGTAAGTACATTGTAAGGGGAACTTGCACAAATGACAATAAAGGCTTTGAACTTTGAACTTGAGAAGGAGGTGCTAGTTAACTCTTCGCTAGATCTTATTTTCAGGAAAGATCTTGTTCTGTATACAGAGTTCCTTCAGTCCGAGAAAAGTCAAATTCACGCACTTTCACAGTCCAACAAAAACCAAGTAGTCCTTTGCAATAGTAATTGGATAATGTCGCTGTCTAGTCGACTGTCAATATTAGTTTATGTACAGTCATTATAAAACAAATGAATGAAATGATAATGAACAAAATGCACAAATGACTCGCTCACTTAATTGTTCAAGTTAAAGATTTGGGTCACGGATATTTTTTCTTAATCTTTTTTTTGTTTTGTTTTTTTCTCAAAACAAACCATGTAGCATGCGTTGCTATTACACCTGTTGCGATATTTGATCATATTTGTCTGTATAAAAAAATCTGATTTTACAGCTTATTAGGGGATTTACATAAATTAATTGCATTCTGATTTATGACATTTTTGCTTTACGTTACGCGGATTAACCTTGTATATTGGTGTACCGATTTATTTGATTGTTGTGCATTTTTTAGTCCTTGAAAACACACTGAAAAATCAAGCATTTTCAAGGATTTCAAGCACCCGCATGGACCCCGTGTATAATAAATGAGGTTTATTATATCCCTGTTAGTGTTCTGCATTTGGGAAAAAGAAAACACATATGGAAAGGTAAACCGTCCTCTTGGACTGTGAAGCTTGGCCAGATGATGGAGCGAGTAGAGGACTGAGCAACGGCGTTCGGGGACAAACCGAGTTGTTTCTGGTCGGATGCTCAGCTCAACCTAAGGTGATGTACCAGGCAAGATGGAGGCCAGACTCCACACAGCTGCCCGCTGCTCCCCACGCTTCCTCACTGGGGAATACTAACCTCATCTTAGGGGCCATAAGGAGAGCCAGAGGGACCCCCGGGACCAAAGCCTCACATCACATGACTGTCAACCCAAAATAAACCATCCAAAGAGCCTCTTGTGCAGATGCAGCACACATATACAAGAGCTGAGAAGGAAATATATGGAAAAGATGCGCTTGGAAAAAGCTGGAATTTAGGTGTAAAGTACTTGAGTACACTTCAGGGATTTTTGTACATTTTGTAAATATGCAATATGTATGCATATGTATAATACAATTGATTCGAAAAAAAAAAAAAAGTAAGATGATTGAGTAAAGAAACTGAAAAAAAAAATCTTTTGAAACACAGAGAATAGTAATGTGTACTTGTATTAGTACTTGTACTTTATTGATTGCTTGAATTTATTCGGACTGCGTGAATTTAGAAGTTGTGAATATTTTTGCGACTCAGTACATTTACAAAGTAGCCAAAAATACTAATAAGTAAAAAAATATTTACAATAATTACAAAATCTATCTATCCATCTATCCATCCATCCATCCATCTATATATTAAACCATTCGTCAATCAATCAATCTATCTATCAATCCATCCATCTATCCATCAATCCATCCATCTATCTCTGTCTCTCTATCTATAAATATAAATACGTTATAGTTACACAAAATGTTATGTTCTTATTTCCAACCCATAATTAAGGGTTAGGGACAGGAATCATGCTAAACAATTAAAATTTAAATCTTCTACCTTTCAAACCATAAATAAAAAAGCACTTTATTTGTTCTGTACCGGAAAAATATACAGTAATTCAGTTTTGTATATGAAACTATATATAAAATATACAAATAAATATACATGTTTTTAATTAATGTTCTATACTGTATTTGACGTCTTATTCCCAACGTCTTTAAAATGACCGAAGACAATTGGCGAGTAATAACAAGTAATAAAAGCGTCTCCACGATCTAATCGCCGCTACGTTCGCACTCGCTCAAACGCCGTTTTCCCCTGCACACAATTTCCTCTAATCTACTGGTGTAGGAGCGTTCCACGGCCTCGGAGGACGAGATGATGCGAGTGGGTCAGGAACCTGGGAACAATGACTCGGACCCCCGCGGCTCCTCCATCTGCAGTCATTACACTGACTAGTCAGACATGAAGCCAAGAGCCCATCTCTCTGTCACACAGCCCGAGTGGATGAAGACCCTCCATTAGCCCAGAGCTGTCTGGTGCTCGGGGCTCCCAAGACTCGGACGGTGGGACGGCCATCAGCCAGCAATTATTCGCCAATGTAGGAAAAGCGGCCCACCTTCCACTGCTTAAACCTCACGCGCTTCCCAAGAGCCGACGAGACCCAAAGTGCCCGACTGTGACCCGGGATCAGTTAACCACACCACTACTCAGAGAGAGGAAATGGACTTCCACAAGCGTGGGGAGAAGAGCCTCAGAGATAAAGAGAGAAAGAGATAAGAGAGGGATAGAGAGAGAGAGAGAGAGAGAGAGAGTCAAGAGAGAGAGAAACAAATGAGAGAGAGATAGACAAAGAGACAGAGACAAGAGAGAAAAATAAAGAGAAAGTTCAAGTTCTGAGCAAAGAGAGAGAGAGAGAGACGAGAGAGAGAGAGAAACCGAGATGAGAGAGAGATAGACAGAGAGAAAGAGAAAGAGAAAAAGAGTCGAGAGAGAGATAGACAGAGTCGAGAGTGATAGACAAAGAGACAGAGACAAGAGAGAAAGAGAAAAAGAGAGAGAGAAAGTTCAAGTTCTGAGCAAAGAGAGAGAGACAGAGACGAGAGAGAGATAGAGAGAGAGAAAATTAGTCGAGAGAGAGATAGACAGTCGAGAGAGATAGAGAAAGAGACAGAGACTGAGACAAGAGAGAAAGAGAAAGAGAGAGAGAGAGAAACGAGAGAGAGATCGACAGAGATAAAGAGAAAAAGAGTCGAGAGAGAGATAGACAGAGTCGAGAGATATAGACAAAGAGACAGAGACATGAGAAAAAGAGAAAGAGAGAGAGAGAAAGAGAGGGAGAAAGAAAGAGAGACAGAGACGAGAGAGAGATGAAAGAGAGACAGAGAGAAAGAGAAAAAGAGTCGAGAGTGAGATGAGAGAGAAATAGACAGAGAGAAAAAGAAAAAGAGTCGAGAGATAGTCGAGAGAGATAGACAAAGAGACAGAGACAAGAGAAAAAGAGAGAAAGAAAGACAGAGAGAAAGAAAGAGAAAAAGAGTCGAGATAGAGAGAGAGAGAGATAGACGAAGAGACAGAGACAAGAGAGAGAGAGAAAGGGAAAGAGAGAGATAGACAGAGAGAAAGAGAAAAAGA
>CM051501.1:2279289-2289347 GCA_028031935.1 Paedocypris micromegethes | reverse complement strand
TTCTCCTGCAGTTGTGACTCGTGTAAACACAGATGACCTGTAGGTTTTTCACTATCATTGTGTCCTCTCGTCACTCTGCTGTAACAGATTCAGTCTTAATTGTCGCAGTGGGACGTGTGTTTGCGTGCGGCTTGGCTCTCGGGCCTCGTCGTGGAACAGGAAGCAGCGTGTGAGACCTCCAGCTGCCCGAGAAGACAGTGAGTGAAACCCACCCGAGCCCTCACGCCGCTCATCACCCGACACAAACAGACAGGGAATCATCTCATCCAGAGGTACGAGACAGACCCCGGGTCAACGCCTCTCCACAGCCTCCGGACCGGAAGAGCAGGAGAAGATGGGAGTTGGATGGCACTTCTTCAGCCGTCAGGGGACGTGTAGGAGGGTGAAGGGTTGCAGGGGTGTTTGCAGACCACCGCAGACACTGTGACACCCTCCTCAAACCTGTTTCACTGCCCTTCACTTCACTGCTTTTCTCCGTTTGTCACACCAGCAACCATCACTCGCTCTGTTGGAAGAAAAGAGCAACTGGAGAAGTCCAGAAGAAGTAGAAAAAGAAGAAGAAGAAGAAGAAGAAGAAGAAGAAGAAGAAGAAAACCTTTTTTGTCTCAACAAAGAGAAATTTACATTTTCTCGAGAACAACATCAGCATCCTCCTCGTTCTTGAGGACTTCTGAGAGTTTAATGTCATTTGGATTATACACACTATAAAATAATACTGCTGAAATAAAACTGTTTTCTTTCTATCTTGTTTCCTCTCACCCCAACAGAGAGAGAATTTGTTTTCCTAGCCACTGTCCCGTATAGCTATTTTTCTTTATAAAATAGCTTTTCTTTTCTTTTGCCTAATTCGAAAAAGAGATGAACAATGGATGTTGTTTTTTTTCCTCTTCTTTTTAAAGACTTTTGTTTCCTTAATTCTGCATAGTGGCTTTGCGTTGGTCTGGGACTGAGAAAATCGTTATAATGAACTTGAACCTAAAACTTCTCTTACTATTATATATTTATGTACAATGCATTTTAAATGTGTTTGTGTGTGTGTGTGTACACACTATATACTATACTATAATACTATAACACTTAATTTTCAACTTTTGGTCTAGCATGTTTCTGCTTTGTCTCTGTGTATGTGGATAAAATATTTGTTTATTTTATCCACATATACCGGTTATATCCAGTTAAGTCAATTAAAAACAAATATTTGCTATAATTAAATAAAAAAAAAAACGTATCTGCCTTAAAAAAAAACAGGCCTTTGTATGTTTATTCATTTCACATATATTCATTGCACTTATACAGCGTTTTTCCTAGCCTTCAAAGCCACACGTATATTATATATTGAATATATAACTATGCACAATAAACAAATACTACATAATCACAAACAAAATATATAGATATTTAAGAAAAGAATGCTCACAAAAATGTTTATAAATAAAACATTGACTGAATAATTTTTTACTACATTTTTTTACCATTACATTTTTTTTTTCAGCAAAGAGGCTATGACTTTGTTTACTCGTTGTCTATCAGTATTTGTGACCCGTGTGTTTTGTGTGACGTGTTTGTTTCCCGCGCACTCGTGGCTGACAGCATCAGCGCGGGAAGCCGAGTCCTGCTCGCTTTCATCAACTCCAAAATCCCATGAAAGGAAACGCGCACAAACCCGCCGCGGGAAAATGGCAGCGCGCAGCACGTGGCACTCGCCCGCTCACGGTTCACGTCCGCAGCGGCTGGAGACACCAGTCACTCGAGATGTTCCTTCTCCTCCGGGTGCTGCTGTCATCTGGGCTCGTCCTGACATCTGGAGAGAGGAGGGAGAGATGGAGGAGCATCTGCTGTTAGGACAGCTGTTACACACCTCAAGCCCAGGACGCAGCAAACACGGCTTTACATTTGCACAAGTCATTTAGATTGTTGGAAAAATATTGAGTGAGAGAGACAAAGATGGGAAAAACGGAGCAGAACAAGAGCCAGACGAGAGAAGAGAGAGAGAGAGAGAGAGAGAGAGAGAGAGAGAGACGAGAGAGGAGAGAGAAGAGAGAAGAGAGAGAAGAGGCAAGCGCAGAGAGAGAGGATAGGAGAGAGAGAGGAGGAGAGAGAGAGAGAGAGAGGAGAGAGATGAGAGAGCAGATGAGAGAAGAGACGGAGGAGAGAGAGAGAGGAGAGAAAGAAGAGAGAGAAGAGAAGAGGATGAAAAGAGAGAAGAGAGAGAAAGAGAGAGAGGAGGTAGGAGGAGAGAGGAGAGGAGAGAACAGAAGAGAAGAAGGAGAGAGAGAGAGAGAAAGAGAGACGAGAGAGAGAGAGAGAGAAGAGAGAGAGGAGAGAGAGAAGAGGAGAGAAGAGGAGAGAGAGAGAGAAAGGAGAGAGAGAGGAGAGAGAGAGATGAGAGAGGAGAGGAGGAGAGGAGAGAGAAGAGAGAGAGAGAGAGGAGAGAGAGGAGAGGAGAGAAGAGAGAAGGAGGAGAGGAAGAGAGAGAAAGGAGGAGGAAGAAGAGAGAGAAGAGAAGAGAGAGGAGAGGAAGAGAAGGAAAAGAAGAGAGGAGAGGAGGAGAGAGAGGAAGGAAAGAGAGAGAGAGAGGAGAGAAACAGGGAAACAGACAGAGAGAGAGATAGAGAGAGAGAGAGAGAGAGAGAGAGGAGAGAGAGAGAGAAGAGAAGGAGAGAGAGAGGAGAGAAGAGAGGAGAGAGAAAGAGAGAGAGGAAGAACGAGAGAGAGAAGAGAGAGAGAGAGAGAGAAGGCAGAGAGAGAGAGAGAGAGAGAAGGAGATAATGAGACTAAGATGGGAGCGCAAAAATTAAAATAGAGAGACCTAGAAAGAAAGAACGAGAAAAAAAGATAAAAGAGAGAGAGAGAGGTAGAGAGAGATTGTGTGTTAGAGAGAGCAGACAGAGATGGACATGAAAGAAAAAAGAGGAAGAACAAAAGTGAAAAATGTAGAGGGAAAAGAAAGAGAAAGACGCTTGGAATAAAACAATTAAAAAGAGACAACATGAGAATGATGACAAAAAGAGAAACAGACATACATAAATACAAAAAGATAAAAACTAAAAAAGATCTTTCTTCATATATATATATATATATATATATATATATATATATATATATATATATATATATATATATATATATATATATACGTAGAGAGAGAGAGGGAGAGAGAGAGATTGTGAGTGAGAGATATGAAGTTAGAGAAAGAGTGATATGAAAGAGAGAGAAAGAAAGAGAGAAAATGGAGACAGAGAGAGATATGGAGATAGAAGAAGAGGAGTGATGAAGAGAGAAACAGTGAAAGGGAGAGATAGTAAGAAAGATAAAGAGAGAGTGATAGGAAAAGGAGAGAGGGAGAGAGACAGAGAGAGAGAGAGAGAGAGATTGTGTGTTAGAGAGAAGACATAGATGGACACGGAAAAAAGAAAGAGGAACACCGAAACAGTGACCACATGCGACAAGATTGGAACCGAAAATGTCTCACCGAGTAAAACCCCAAGAACTCAACGATCATCTGAGGACACGGACGGGTTCTACTCTCACCTCGGCCCGTCACGGGAGCGGGACAAAGAGCTCGTTGTGTCGGATCCCGGGGCGAATACGTTGCGAGGAGGGACCGGCCCGTCCGGGGGGGGGGGGGGGTGGGTAACTGTTGCGTGCACGCATCTGTTTGGGCTCAGTGAGGCAGACGGAACCGGCCGAGCTAATGAACAGAATTGCTTTCACGCAGGAGCCGAGCAGGACCAACAGGGCCCCAGCGCTCAAAGCCCCGCTTCCCCCTCCACCCCGCAACACAACAGGCCCGACACCATCAAACATGGCCTGCGTCAGTGTGGAGCATAAAGGAGCTCCAGAAAGGTTCTTTGAGTGGGGCTGGTAATGAAGACCACAGCGTTCGAGGACCTTTTCCCTCTCCACCCGGATCAATTCACTATCTCTCTTCCCCCTAAATCCACATTGCCAAATCAATTACCCATCCTGGAGTGAATGGCGGGAGTTACGTAAAAGGGTCGTTGAGGTTTGTGAGGAAGAGGGAAACCAGAAGTTGCACAACGCCTTCATCAGTTGGTGAAGTTGAATCGTAGCTTCAAACGCAAAGATTGAGTTAGGTTTAGGGTTACATTTAGAAGTGTAAAGTACTTGAGTACACTTTAGGAAGTTTTGCAAATATTGTAAATATACAATATGTATAATACAATTGATTCTAAAAAGGTAATAAACGCGTAACGAAACTGAAAAAACACTGAGCATAGTAATTGTACTTGTATTAGTACTTGTACTTTACTGATTGTGTGCATTTATTGGGACTGCGTGAATTTAAAAGTTACTTCTAATTTTGATACTCAGTACAAGTACAAAGTTGTCAAAAGTACTAATAAGGAAAACATACTTACAATATTTACAAAATGTACAAAAATTCCCAAGTGCACTCAAGTATTTTACACCTCAGGTTAAATTACAATTGCGCACTTACCGATTATGATAAGCATTGCTTCTAGTCTTATGATGTCATTGATGGAATGAACCAGTAATAAACCAGTCTGTGGGTCGATCTAAAACGCGCGTTGAGTGTGAAACCTACTGGGAAACCCATTTTGGTCTGAAGTGGAACCATGGGAGTTCTTCGTTTCCCATTAAACTGTGTAAACCAGCGATCACCAACAAAACCATCTCTCTGATTGGCTGACGAGTCAACAAATCATTTGGATCATTTCTTTTGACATTAAGAACCTTCTTTATGTTTCATATGTGGGTTGATAACCAGACTCCATAGATTTGTATGAAAGTAGTTTCCTTTTGAAAAGACAAAAAACTGACTGATCTTCAAATCAAATTTAAATTGATAAAACGCACAAAATGCTCAACAATTTAATGTAAACTGAGTCGTACGTTTTGTTCGCCTAAGTTTTGTGCCACCAGGATGGAGCTGGCGTCGCTCGGAGGACTGACGGTGCCACTAGGATGTCGAAGGACATCATCATCTTCATGTCATTCTTCTGGTCTCTTCTGAAGATCCGGTGCCTTTTTGTCATTGTATGAGGAATGGAGCCGCCTCCTTTTTCAAGTCGTTTTGTTTTCCTAGCCACTGTCGCGATTGTAGCTGCTCTCTGTTCAGTCACAGTCTTAACACCGGCAAACAAGGGCCACATTTGTAAATTACTTTATTTTTCCTAATTCCGAAGAGAAAAGCGCTATATAAATAAACTTGAACTGAACCTGTAATTCAGGTGATTCTGATTCTAAACCCGAACTCTGTAGCGGTTTAGAACTTCGAAAGTAATAGTGATTATACATTTGATTATACATATGAATGTTACTTGGCTCCAGCTCCAGTGACCCAGAAATGTCCTTGTAAAGCTGAATGGATGAATTTTTCCAGCTTGAATGTCCAAATTTCTTTTAGTTTATCGCCAAATGGAGAACGTTCTTTTGCAGATGAATAAATGTCATATATTCTCTAAAACACTTAATCTTTTCAATGTTGACACTGTATATTATGGCCTGTTTTATGTCAATTTTTTTCTTGCTTTTCAACATGCCTTTCAAAAGTTCAACTCGCTCTCAGTTCTATCTTTTTATTTCGCAGTTGACGTCTGGCCCTATTTCGAATTGTTCACAATTGATTAGATGCTGGATGAACAACAGAGGGAAAGGACGTCGCTGGAGTCGAGCAAGACTCAGGTGTCGGGATCAGAAGTTAAAAAGCTTTTCCGAGCAGCAGCAGGAGGTTTGGACCTGAAAGCAGCTGGTTACTGTAACTGTTTCACCCGCGGCCCAAAGAGTAAATGATGCTTGATACTTTATGACAAGTGTCTTTTGATCATGATAATGTAATGAAAGAACAGGACGTGTAGCTTTAGGATTCAGATCAGTCTTTAGCACGACACCTTCATGCTTTCATGCAGTAAATATATACGGCAAGCCAAAAAACCTTTAACTCTTCATAAAACATGTTCTAGTTGCTCTCTGAGACAATTTTTTTCAGTAGCGGGAGAGTAAAAATTGCTTATATTTTTTATATTCTCAGTAGAAGTACAAAGTAGCCGAAAATTACTTTTCAAAAAGTCTGTTTAGTCAAGGAACTGTCCTCGTTGCCTCCTCTCGCTCCTCCAATGGGATGCTGAGGAATACCAGCCTTTGTCTTCAGCGTGTCCTGATTTTCCAGAACAGTTTTCAAAAAAAATTAAAACCCCCAAAAAAACGTTTAATCAACACGGCGACTCAGGGCTGTTTTTGGTGGGCTTTGCTGTTGGGTTCTTGATCGTGTTCTAAAATCTGGGACGTATTGGATAATGTGAATTAGGTGCGGGTTAATACTTCTAATAGTGGAACTTTAGGCCCTTTGTAAGAAGACGTTGAGCAAAGTGTCCCTGAATTTGCTCATCGTAAGCTTAGGTGGAATAGGCTTTAATCTGCTTGCTGGTCTCATCACTTCTAGAAGTTCTTCACTGTTAAATATGAGGACCAGAATGAAGCGACCGTTATATAACGTGTGTAAAACAACACAGTGTGGTCCATATAAAGGCTTTTTTTGGACAGATGGTGGGTTGAGGCCTTGGGCTCTTCAGGTCTGGCTGTCCACCAAGTGGGTCATTGTAGAAACGAAGACACTTGGGCGCAGTTCATCTGGTGGGATCAGCTGGATCATCTGCCCCGTTTTTTGGTACATGCACTTCATCAACCGTCCGCCGAGATCAGTGCTGCCCCTTTCATCCAGGTTAATCTGGACCTATTAGTGGCTTTTAAACAGACCTTCTGGTTAGATGATTGATGTCCACCCAAACTTCACGTTGTTGGCTTAATCCTCTCCCAAGATGGGTCATTTTTAACTAACCAACGTATCAACGTTTTTTTTATTTTTTCATTTGAGGTCAAATGGTCTGGCGTTGATGGACTTTTCCATCAAATAGTGGAGCCTCCATGAGTAGAAGAACCATTGCTCTCTCTTTTAGATGACCTTGTTTTAAAATGCATAATCCAGATTAGAATGAGTTTTTATAGTCGGAATAGTCGGAATCAGAACGTCGTTGTGACTTTCAACTCCTGATTCCGGCACCTTGTCGGGGCTTCCTTGACTAAAATGCAGAGTCTTGAATCTGCCAACTCTTGAACCAAGTTCAAGTTTATTTAAATAGCGCTTTTCTTAGTCCCTGATCAACGCAAAATCGCTATGCAAAAGTTAAAGGGTCTTTAAAGAAGAAAAATGTCCAAAGCTCATCTGTGTTATAAATTAGGAAAAAATTAGGTTAAAAAGGTAAGGTTTGGTTCCGGGCTTCTTCCTTATGCAGCCTTCCTATTTGTTAATATTAGTCTTTGAACATGCTATCATTACAGTTATGAATATGCTTCACTGAAGAAATGTGTTTTCAATCTAGATTTAAACTGACTAACTGATTGTTATTCATGAATCGTGCTAGGCAGAGCCATAATTTTGGTTAGATAAGCGAAAGATCTTTTCCCTGTGAAGTTTTTAGAGATTTTTGGGATGTCTGGTGCAGCGGTCTCAAAACTCGGAATCGAGCGATACGACGGTGTTAAGCAGGTACATGTTGTGCAACGACATGAGCGTCTCTATTCTACATTTTGATACAAGTCGAGGGGAATAAAGGACTCGGAGGGAGACTGCGGTCCTGGCAATTCTCACGCAAAAGAAGCCGTCATTACCATTAGACCCAGTAGTCGCCGATGGTGTCAATGACCCTAATTCCGTGCACTATATTTATCTAATTGAACAAAGGCGGATGAAAGGAACAAAGCTTTTCCCGGAGCCCACATTAAAGGCAACAGAGGTATCTTGGATGCACCTGCCCCTCGTGCCGGTCGGACCCTGCCACTGTGGTTTGTGGGCTGGATATCAAAGCGCCGTGGCTGTGTCCTAGGTGGGGAGGGATGGGGGCAGGGTCCAGGCCTCCTGAAGGGGATTAGCGCTTCCCAGGGAGAGGAGAGAGGATGTGGAACGAACACCTGCTACGTTGTCAATAGAGTGGCTGAGACCCACGACAATCATACACAGCACGGCCTTACGCGGTGCGGGCTAGTGATGGCCAGCGGGGGTCCGGAGGAGAGAGAGGACGTGGGCCATGAGCAAACCAGCTCTTCAACGCCCGCTAAAGTACGACACGCCAGCAAAAACATGCCTCTGATTAGCCGTTTGGATACACGTGAATGCGTTTAAATGCTCGTCGTGCAGTTTCTGAGGCGATGATGAAATATTGGGAACATGTCCGCAGTGTGGCTTGGGAACATGTCGCTTGTTTGAAAATGCCATGAGCTTCCTTAGTCATATTGTAAATATGTAAATGAATGTGTTTGTGTGTGTTTGTTCCTTAGTATACTACTATACTAAATATACTAAATCAATTTTGTTCTTGGCGCTCAGCTGTGTGTGTGTGTACATGCCATTCCTTGTGTAGAATGTGTGTATATATGTGTGTGTTTAAACCACGTGAAGAATTGTGCGCTTTGTAAAGCTCCATATACTGAGTGTGTAAATGCTGTCATGCAGAGCTTTACAGTCATTAGCTGGAATGTGAATGTTCTTTAAATTCTCTGTCGGTTATATATATATAGATGGCAAATCTTTTGCGTAACAGACTCTGTTATCTGAATGTTAGATTTAGGTTTAGGATTAGGGTTGGGTTTAGGGTTAGGGTTAAGTTTAGGATTAGGGTTAGGTTTAGAGTTAGGTATAGGATTAGGTTTAGGATTGGGTTTAGGGTTAAATTTAGGATTAGGGTTAGGTATAGGATTAGGGTTACTGTAGATTTAGGATTAGGATTGGGTTAAGTTTAGGATTAGGGTTAGGTATAGGATTAGGTTTAGGATTAGGGTTACTGTAGGTTTGGGTTTAGGGTTAAGTTTAGGAGTAAGGTTAGGTTTAGGAATAGGGTTGGGTTTAAGAATAGGGTTTCGTTTAAGAATAGGGTTACGTTTAGGGGTAGGGTTACGTTTAGGAACAGGGTTACGTTTAGGACTAGGGCAGAAGAATTTACTCTCCACCTCCTGGCCAGCGCAGATCTTCCTCAGTGAGCAACCTAATGTTCCACGTGCTTTCATGTGCAGTGGCTCGTGGTCTTCTAAACGTCGGGAGAATTCTCCCCGTCCCGTCAGTCTGATGGTGCGGGTATTGTGCGAGCCGGTCTATTCTTGACAGCGCCGTCACAATATCGCCCCATTATCAGCACTTTTCATTTGTTAGCTCCGACAATGACCCGATGATGCTAAAAAGGGATCATATCCTTTCATTAGAGAGCGGCGTGACCTCCGCACACCTTCTCCACTCGCTGTCACTCCTTCAAGTTTCTCCAACACAATCACTCTAAAGAAAACAGTGGTGGGCGCCCATCTTCCCATTCTCCCGTCCTCGTCCACCTCTGGACCCCGGCGGATGCTGTAAGAGGCTCTTCCTTTTCATCCAGTCACTCAGCCGCTTCCGCTCTAAGTGTGATTAAAAGCCCTTGACTCACTCGGGCAAATTGGAGGAACTGTCAGACTCCGTGGTTTAGCCAAATTGAGAGGGAGAATGAGGTAAAACGCTGGAGATGATGGCGGCTTTGTTAAACTTGACACAAACATCTCAATTACAGTCCGTCAGGATTAATAACAGCGCCGGACCCGGACCGCCGGGGTCCGCTCCCATTCTGAGCTCGGTTAGTCACTTTGAGAAAGTTCTGGATCAAGTGTGTGTTAAATATACTTTTTTTTGTTTGTTTTATATACTTAGACGTATTTTAGCTTTAACTAAGTAGCTGAAAGTTACTAATTAACAAGGAGTTTGTCAATTAGTGTTGACTGTCATTTTTGTAATATGAAAGTGTTACAAATTTGCAAAACGTTACAGTAGGTTAGTGTTACAAACATAATGATCATGATTCCATGACACACTTTTAAATTTGAAAAATATTCGTATTTTTATATATTTTTTATACTATCCCACTAAATCAGTTGTTGTATTCTAAAATGAATTGTTGTATTCATTTTTAATTTGCAAATACATAGATTTTAAGTCTGCAGTACAGTATATTTCTAAAAAAAACAATTAAAAAAATAATATATATATATATATATAT
>CM051501.1:2202687-2279270 GCA_028031935.1 Paedocypris micromegethes | reverse complement strand
TTTTTTTTTTTTATTTGGGCTAGGGTAATAATGAATGGCAGTAAATTAATGGAAGAAAAAAAACATGGTTGTCTTCAAATAAAAAAAATCTAATCACATCAAATTCAATTTTCATTGATCACATACATATTATACGTGGTACAACATGTAGTCAAACGTGTTTTGGCTGTTCCAGCATTTTATCATTGCAATGGGGGAAATACAATAAAAGGATAAATAATAGTACAAAAAAGTACAATAAAAACAGTAGCTATTAGGATAAAAATACTTCATACTGTTGGACGCTAAACACAGTAGAAGTAAATAAGTCTCTCTGGTGGGCTACAGTGGTCTTGTATGATGCATTGGTTGTCGGGTGTCTTTAACATTGCCTGCCTGAGCTTTTACATTTTCCTCCTCCTTCACGAAGGCGATCCACTCGATGGCCCGTGATCGATCTGTTGGTGTCCTTTTCATTTTCTCCCGCGTTTATTTATACGTTCAGCATATTTGACCCCATCTTTAGCCGCTCAACATCGAGACCCAAACCGGCAATCCTCCTCATCATACTAACGGCGTTTGCTAAATAAGCGGAATATCGACACGCCGTCGGCATTGTCAGGCGAGCGGCGAATCCTCTCCCACCCGCCCGGGTGCCAGCGCGGTGAAGACGGTAGGATCAGAGGGCGCGAGTCAAGAGTTCACTGATTGAGCCTGGCGCAAGAGGACTCGCTGACAGCACAATCAATCCGCCGTCGAGTATCGATCCCGCAATATCGCAGCTGCCTCCTAATGAAAGGGTAGCGCCCAACCAGCAGAGAGGCGAGAAGGGCCGGGCTGGAATTACCTTTCGATTGGCCCGGGTCCACCGTGTTGGGACTCTCATTTTGCCGCGCCACCTTTCCCGGCTGATCAATACGACATCAGCCAGCGAGGCGGTAATTACCATCCCTCCGGCTCCACACAAAGCTCGGCGGCAAGGGCCGAGGTCGGGCGGAAAAAAAAAAAAGCAGCCGGCCGGGATGAAGGTGACGGGAGGTGGCGGGGAAGAAAGGATCTCCTCGCGCTCGGCGAAGTACTTAGCTGGCTTTTTAATTACTGTAATTATCCGCACGAGTCAGGAGAGCGAGCTGATGAAGTCAGACACTGTCCTCCCCGCTGTTCCTGATGAGGCTTGATGGGCCTTCAAATGACGCATTGACTTTGCTGTTTCGGTTCCCAGTGTTTAGTACTAATAACCTGTAGAGCCCCTTCTTCCCTCTTGGTTTTCACCCCCCCCACACACATTCACTTTACCTCTGGTGTCACATCGGTAATTACACTGTGTGAAATCTCTACCGCAATCACAGCTGTCTGGCCATCTTCTCGGCCCAGGTCAACCGGGCCACGGCTAATCCACCGCACCATCAGCCTCTGTGAAATCACGCACTTTAGATTTCCTCAAGCCTGGGACTCTGTCGGAAAGCACTTGTTTTCTCTCGAGTGTTGTTGCTTTTCTACATTGTTTTTTGCAGTGTGACGGTTTTAATGGTCATTTTAGAGATGATAGAGAGAGCTGATTGAGATCCCGGTGACCCAGAAATGGAAAAGACCAATCGAAGCGTTTGGATGCTGGCAAAATATTGAAAAGTTCTGTTGCTGCCACGAAACGTCATTTACATCAAATTGGGGGGGTTTTATTATTATTATTTTTGAATACCCCCGCCCCTCTCCTACTGGGCAGAGTTTTGTGGCAGGCCAATCACAGAGCGAGACTTACACTTTCACTCACACCTAAGAGCAATTTCCAAAACTCCACTTCTCCTGTATGTTTCTTCACTGTAGGAGGAAACTGGAAAACCTGAGGAAACCCACCCAAGCATGAGGAGAACAAAGACACAAACCAGGCCTCAAACTTGACAGTATATTTAAAATAAAACTTGGGCTGTGCTAACCACTGTGCAGCCCCTAATAAAATATAGATATGTATATTATGTACCATATTAATGCAAACATAAGCACACTTAGCAGTGGCTAAGCTACGTTACCTCACATGCAACCACATTTAAAATAAAACTTACACAAATAAAAGAAATAAAGAAGCCTTATCCAAGCAGTGACACTTAGAAGTGGCTGAATGACACTGGATGAAAATAAAATAAAATGAAAAAATTAGAAATGAAAAACTAAACTAAATTAAATTAAATTAAATTTCTCTGTCTGCCACAGTGAAAACCGAAATGCGCCCATACTTGGACATAGCAAGTGGAATAAAGCACTCTACTACGTTTAGAAATAACATTCAACTTTGTTTTTTTTATCAAAGTAAAATGTCAAGCAAAAGAGTCACAAGTTAAGGTTTGGTAAAAGAAGTAAAGACATGTTGTCAGAGAATTTATTTAATTTATAGTATTCAGCCGGAATATTTGTTTTCTGGCATGAAAAAAAACAAGAAAGTAAGGGAATGCTTATGTCCGCATACTAATAGAATGTTTTAATCTGTGCCTGGAAAACCCGAGGGTGCTGTTATACATGTAAATAAGGCATACGTTTCCGCTCTCCATTTAGCCACCAGCCTACAAGAAAAACTTCAATCAGACAAGAGAATTTACAATCTGCACTGGTGGCTTCTACATAAACGTCACTTATCCGACGCTTTTAAGCCATTTGCACAACACCCAGCCTGGGAAAGTGAACCCTCGACCCTTTGCGCAGCTAACACCGGGAACTCTCGGAGCTACAGGCCCCGTGGAGACAGCGGCCATGTTTCACGTGAAAAAAAACCCTGCGACTTCTCGGACTGAGTCGGATTTACTGCGTCTGACAGAGACGCGGCGCCGGGGCTCATAAGACACGTCCTGGGGCGGGCCGGGTCGCACCGAGACATGACAGGTCGCATTTAGATGTTTGGATCAGGCAGAGTTATGCAGATTCCTGATGGAGGCCGTGCAGACTGGCATCACCCCGGGTGCCACGCACAACGTTCCCAACAATAGGAAGTGACAAGAAGCAGACGGGCCACATCTCCTCACTGCCACGCGGATCAGGACAATGCCACTTAAACTGGTGGCTGCTAAATTGGGTGTAAGGTCGGGGGCACGCGTCTTTTAGACCGATGAACGACGGACATTTTTCTTTTTTTTAATTGACTGTATTTTCCTCGTTTTTAACACAGATGAACAATGGACATTTTTCTTTTTTACAGACGGGTTTTCCTAATTGCACATAATGTCTTTGTGTTGGTCTGGGACTAAAAAAAGAGCTACATAAATAAACTTGAAATTGAATTTTTTATCATTAATCATACATCGCTTAATCATACTCACATTGTCGCTCTTGTTTCAAGGATGAGTCGCTAATTTAGACAACAGTGACCGGGGTAAAATACCGTAGGTGGCACAAAGACAAAACTATCCTGAAATGTCACTGGAGTAAGATTTTCCAATATCACATTTTGATGACAATTCTTTAGGTGAGTGAAGATTACGTACATTTAAAATTTTTGGCTAATTTGGATTAGGCTAATTGGCTAAAGCCGAGAGCTGCTTGGCTAATTTTTTTCTTAGAAAAAAAGATAGCTAAAAAAAATATAATCGGTCTTGAGTTTTATTTGATTATATGGTTTACAGATTCACCAAAGCTGGCGACTTGAGCAAATATGGCTTCGAAAACCTCTGTAAAAACAGTTTTGTCATTCAGATAGGCTAAATGTGCTAATCTCCGATAATCAAGCTAATCCTTGTGGCTTTACGCTACCAGTGGAGGTGGATGCCAAGCCAAACATACAGTACCGTATTTATGCAATAAGCCCCACCCCCTGATTTTTCAAGCACAAAATAAAAAAAACTAAATAAAAACAAAATATTACAGGCTAAAACTAAGTTAAACTTCTCTTAAAAATAGTGTCTCTTAAAAAAAGTGTATTTTTTCAACAAACCTAACTTGTGACACCAGTTACTTTGATATCGTTTTGCTTGTGTAATAGATGAAAAAACATCCATTATAGTGATCAGAACTGCACTTCCCAGAAGTCTCAGCGGCATATGCACGTCTGCCTCTGGAAGATTTGTTTAAAGGAAAAAAAAAGGGTGTGCATTTATGTTTATTTGTGATTACTCCTGACTTAAAATTGTGCACATTTTATAAGCAATTTTATAAGGCGTAAATTATAACCAATATAACGAATTTGTCAATTATAAGCACCCCCCAAGTTTCCGAGCGTCTAAAATTGGAAAAAAAGATGCTTAGATGCTTCTACCTATAATCTAGGGATCTTCAATTCCGACGTATCCACGATTCACCATCTCTGCGTCGCGTCAGTCTGGTTAAAGACAATACGTCTGCGTCTCTACAGCTGGAGGTGAAATGACCAGTGAAATCCGACGGCTGGTGTGTTATTTCGCTCCCTGGGCGGCGACTGTATGTATTTATTTTCACACAATAGAGATGCAGCCAGGCTGGACGCTCTTTCATTTTCATCCGCAGGGGTGTTTGCTCTCTGTTGAGTGCAATTAGAAGCTGGTCCCGGCCGCGCCCGCCCGGCCTCCGCAGGCCCTGACATTGATCCTATGGAGCGTCTCTTCTCCTGTCAGGCCTTCAATTAAAAGCCCACACCGCAGCGCGTCAAGCCCTGCTTTACTCGTCTGTGTCGTCCATCACGGAGAGAGACTTAACTACTGCTCGTGTTTTACACTGACCCTACGTTTCAACACACGTCCACAGAATTACAGGATAATTGCATTTCGTGCTATTTGGGAAATTTTGGACCGTGTGGCGCATGCTTTTTGGAAACCAATTACCGTATTTACGGGAATATAAGCACCACTTTTTTCGAATTTTCGACACTCTTGGGAGGTGCTTAAATGTTTTTCAAATATGCGCGTAAATATAAGCCCCCATTTTTCCGTATTTCAAGTCAGGAACAATGACATATAAACATAAACACGTCGTCTTTATGCAGCGGCGCGTGTGCGTCTATATAATGTTAAACAATGGTCTATAGCTAAATAACACTGGAGGAAGTAAGATTAAACTAAATACAGTACAATCATTTATATTACAACAAACAGAGACTACAAACCACATCCGGGTTAGCTTAGCTTAGCGCAACCGGCTACAAACAAGTCTAATGTGTCATCGCAGAAAGAGTCAAAACAGTCGAAAATGGAGAACATGAGCAAGGAGTGAAAAAAAAAATCCAAGGAACAGACACAATCAAAACGCTCGGTCGCTGCACAGGGTATAAATAATCCTCCTGATATTAATGTAATTGAACCAGAAACAAAAAAACAAGTAAACATTTTTCGTTTTGTGCCTACAAATACAGAAGGATTCTTATATTTGTGTAAATACGGTATCTTTTAAACTTTCATCCCAATTCATTAAATATCCAATTAAGGCAATACTAGTAACACACACACACACACACACACACACACACACACACACTTTTTCATTCTTGCCTATGTGCTTGATCTTCGGGTAAATATCTCAATATCTCTCCATTTCTCTCACTCAATCAATCACTCTTCCTCCCAATCTCTCTCTCTATCCATCTATCTATCTCAATATCTCTCATACCTCATTCAATCAATCTTTCCTCAAATCTCTCTCTCTCTGTCTATAAATGTCTCACTAGATATCCATCACTCTATCTCAATATTGCTCTATTTCTAATTCAATCAATCCATCATTTTCTCTCAATCTCTCTCTCACTCCATTTCTCAATCTCTCTCTGTACGTCTCACAATCTACCTCTCGCTCTCAATCTATACTAATTTGTGGTTATGTCTACTTCTTCCATGGGTACACAGATGTGACTATTTTTATGTTTGCCAATTGTATTCATGTTTTTATTTTATCCTGATCAAATAAAAGTGTCATTCCTCTATATTTTGTATTAAAAAAAAATGTGTATTGTTATAAGTATTGTTATATTCTATACTTTTTAACACGCCAGTGTCGTCCACCCACATGACTTATACATCTGCTATGGAAAATAGACCACCATTAAAAAACGCTTGACAATTACTAAGCATGAGTTCATCACAAGTGAACAAAAGGTTCGTGAGAAACAAGAGGTTCCTCTGCGCTGTGCTGGTGTGGGATTCTGACAGGTGCCTGCTGGAATCGGAGCATCTCTGGAGGAGAGTGTGATCGTGTGTGAGCGCGGAGGCTGGCTGGACTGGACGCTTCAGGACTCCACACAACACATGGAATAAATCACACACAACTTCTCTAAAACAAATAACCATCATCCCAGTTATGTCAAAGAAGTCTACAGGAATGTTCCTTACGGTGAAAAATGTTTTTCAAAGTTCAAATCGGCAGATTTTCACCTAAACCGTGATGCCCAAGCTAGTGGTCCAGTACAGAAGGGGTTTGATTTTATTTTCACACACACACACAGATTAATATTAAAGTGGGGTCCAAAGATTGACTTGCATACCCTCAGTCAAAGCACCCGAATGTGGCCATAGGGCCCCACTTCAGTATGAAATCTCAGCATTAGGACCCCACTTTGACCTAAAAGCCTGTATACACACAAAACGCAGGGTTATACGTAGACCACTGTAGGTTTTGTCAAGAACACGACTCATCTGACAGCCGCAATAGCTGCATGATTTATTGCAGTATTATGTTTTTAGCATAAATGTATCACACTTAAGTTAGTTAATTAAGATGAATTAGGAGAAATTAAGTGCCATATTGTAATAGTCACAAAAGGACAGCGTAGAATGTAAGACATTGAAATTAAAGAGAAGCCTCTGTAAAGCAAAGTATCACACACATCGAAGTTGCAAAGCTTTAAGAATGTTAAAAAAATTGATTTACCAGTAAATTATATATTTTATAACCTCTCTCTCTCTCTCTCTCTCTCTCTCTCTCTCTCTCTCTCTCTCTCTCTCTCTCTCTCTCTCTCTCTATATATATATATATATATATTTATATATAAATGCATTATAGTCTAATGTAATAAGGTACAAATTTGGCCATCATGATTATCATCTTTCCAATTACTAAAATAATCAACTTTCGTGATGGTCTTCTTCTCAGTAAAGAAGTTGTTTGATTCTATTTTTGAACACACACACACACACACACACACACACACACACACACACACACACACACACACTGGCATTATTATCAAAGTAGGGTTCCAGCCAAAGGCCCCGTAGTTTTATGTTTTTAGCTTAAACATAAGTCTGACAATGAATTAATTATTTCATTCGTTAAGTGCCATATTGTAAAAGCCATTAAATGACAGCATCAAAAATATTAATTAATTTTATAGATGATTTTATGTTTACATTTTTATACATTTTTAATTATTATTATTTACAAACAATATTTTTTATAAAAACATTATACTTTAATGTAGTATGGTACAAGATGGGAAATTGGTCAAAAAAGCTGATTCTGGTCTCATCTCATGATAATTTATTGGCATTTTGAATAAAAAATATCACGATTATCATCTTTACAAATACTAAAAAAATCAACTCTCGTGATGGTTGGTAGACTGTGCTTGTTCGTCAAAAAAAAAGTGAGAATTGGAATCCAAACTCCTTAAAGTAAAAGGAAATACCTGCTGTGATTTTCTCTCTTGCTGGAATCCGACATATACCATGCGATGGCTTTAAGACATATTCCCTAGTGCAACTGCTCTGATCTTTTTAGTCATATGAAAATCAGCTTCTCAGTCGCCTCGTGCTCAGTGACATTTCACAGTATCGCTGCAGATACACCAATGAAGCTCCGCAGCAGAAGGTGAATCAATATGACAGGACAGGAATAGCTTCTCCAGGAATTGCTATAAAAATGCATAATAACACAATTAAAAACAAAGCTGATATATAAAAGAAAAAAAACAATATACTGGTCAAGAAGAAAAACAATTCAGCAAAGACGTTTCACACACATACACACTTTGTAAACAACTTTAAAAAACTAATTATTTTTTTCAGTTGTAAAATTGGATTAAACGGCGTTTGATATATTCTGAATCAATCGTCATAATTCAAGCAACTGGTCAAAATAATTTCAGCTGCACAAATCGATTATTCAAATACTCCTGACAAATGTATTTTGACAAAATCTCCGGGAACACGGCTACAGACTGTCGCTTAAAGCCAATTATGAATGGTTTCATGATCAAACCTGTAATATTTCGTCTCTTCGGCGTCTGTAATTATCCTCTAACCAAGCGTTTTTGTCTGACGGGACATTATGGAAGTCATCGAGGTGCAGTTTGGGGGAGAACTACGGAAAGAAAACCCGCTGAAACCATATTATTTGACGGCAGAGAGAGAAGTTGTTTACTCGCTGAAAGCTTGAGGTAAAAAAAAAACGAAATTAAAAATGCCATGTGGCGTTGCATCCAAATGTCTTCATCAACAGCAATCACACAAAATATGCAAATAAGTACGTCTGTCCTCACACACACTTGCATCACAGTGACTTACATATAAAACATTACACCCACCTCACACACACACACACACACACACACACACACACACACACACACACACACACACACACACACACACACACCATAAACCTAACCATCAATACCCCCATCCACAAATTTCTAACCTTTACCAATGCTAAATTGTAACTTCAAGCCCAACATTCCATGTAAACCCAGACAAAGATCCCCACAAGTGATCATAGGTCCCCACTTTAGTATAAAAACCTAGCATCTGGGTCCCCACTCTGACCTAAACGCCTGTAGACACATACACACACTTCAGCGGAGGGTCTGTAGGTGGCAGTGTTGCCCTGCCTCTCACGGCACAGAGACGCTCCGGAGAGATTCAGTCTCTTATTTAAAGAGCAGCCAAGCGCGAGGCATCGCAGTCTTTCATTGATCACAGACATCACACTTTTTCCCTTGTCTTTCTCTCTCAACCCTTTTCTTCTCCTGTCATGGCAAATTCACCTTACGCAGTGAAGCAAATCACCGACACCTTTTTAAGAAGTGACAACCGCGTGTATTTCATGATAGCAAATTCCATTTTCATATCAGCCGAGACGAGAATACAATTTTCACTTCATTTAATCAAGGTGGGAACTTCTACGGGTTCCGCCACTTAGAGTCGTCAGAAGTTTAGGCCGCGCTGTCAATCTCACACCCGACACTTAATGAAGCTCATTCAAGAACTTTCCAATTAGTGCAAAGGTGAAGCGTTGTGCCATTAAACAGGATAGCCAATAGAAATCGCTTTTTGGTGTTCATTTGCAACTTTGTGATGCATTTCTGTCAGTCTCATTCATATTTATGAACCTTGCCAATGATTCTACTTCCAAAACTACTTTTTAAGTGTCTTCCTATAGATCAACTTTCTGTTCTGCTCAGCTATTCTCAGGTTGGCTAACAAACAGACCACAAGCTAACTAAAACCAAACGTAAACCAAATAAGAATCAACTAAATTTGTGATTAGCAGGATCTACAGATGAAAACTTTAGAAAAGCTCCATTCATCCCGAGAACATCGATAGGTATGAAGGTAGGTATATATTTTAATAATCACTGGGAATTCTTCTTAAAAGCAGCATTGGGGATAGAGATAGCACACAACTAAAAAACTAAAGACATATTGCACCTATACAGACAGATTACACACAGGTCTTGTAAACTTTTAAGCCATGGATGATAAAATATTATATTTGCGAGTTGAAGAGTCTTATGAATTGGGGGTGAAAAACTCCTAAACCTGTTCGTATTGCAGGGCGGACAGGTTGTCCAAATAAAAGTGTATTACACACAGGCAGTGCCTCCATCTATAGCTATTACCCATTTAATCGATAAGTCTACTTCTCTGATGGCAAACTGAAAAAACGCAGTGGGCTTCACTTACAGGTGAACACTACTCCTCCCGTCAAACGTACTCCTGTGGAATGACTTTGCTCCTCTAAAAAAGCCAACTCTTCAAAATCCTTTGACAAGGAAAGCTTCACTCCAGGCTAAAGAACAGCATGGACTTGTGAAGTTAAGTGAAAGTGGCACCACCTTCCAGCCAAAGCGGTTAAACGTGCTGCCGACTTGCAGACACCCCAATAGACAAACTCTTTCCGGAATCGGTTCAGAACAGCAAGCAAAACCTCAAGTACGGATTCAAGGCATCACGTCTCACCTGACTCAGTCCCCAATGCCTCATCTCCAAAGGGCCTTCGTCAACTCCCTCGTCCACCAAGGCCTCCACTGTCCATCTCCGCATCGACACGGCGAGGAACATCTCAACCCTTGGTTTCAATCCAGGTAATCCCACAGGCTCCTCCAACAAGAACAGGTTAGACCAAGGAGCATCCAAGCGCCGGCATGAATGTTGTCCACCATCAGGGATGTGAACATATATAGCGTTCCCCCCCAGCTGCAGGACTCGCGGGCACACCTGAATGGGCTCGAAGTGAGTCTAACTAACTGCTCACCGTGTCATGGTGTGCTCTGATTGCCTTATCTTCTCATTTATCACAGATGAATTGGAACCAGCCTTGCTGAAAGCTCCTTTCATTGTCGGGGAACGGGAAACGGTGTGAAGCCCGGTGTGCATCCGAACAAGGGGCCTTCTGTCAACCCTGAGTGGGTGAGGAAGAAAGGTGAGTGGAGAGGAAGAAAAGAGAGAGGAGGTGGAGGAGAGCAAGAGGCAATGAATAAATGTGAGTGAAAAGCAAGATTATGTCAGCCTCAGGAGTTATTGAGCAGATTCTTCGAAAGGTAACAGTGAACCATGATGCTTAACAACGGTGTGCGCGCTAAACAACCACAGGGCGAAGTGAGCATGCTTCCGCCAAGTTAGCACCCTGCCAAGCTCATCGACGGCAGCTTTGCTTGGTGTTAAAAAGAACGGGGGAGAAAAAAACCACAAACAAAAGTGAGGGGTGTGTTTCACTCCCGTGGAAGTCTTGCTCCACTCGTCAGGCACGCATAGATTTAATTTGCAAGTTTTGACATCCAACGTGCCTGGTGCCAAAAGCTGCTCCTGTAAATGAGATGCATTTGGATTTCACAGGAGCACATTGGGGGGGACAAATATTAGTTGAAGAACACACAGCCCACACCACCTTGTCCCATGCTCTTTATTCAGACATGCAGGTTGTGACGTATTTGACCCCGTGTTGACACTTGGCCTAGCCTGGCATGCCTTCTCGGTTTCTCACTGAAGAGCTAAATATCAATGCCTGTCTCAATCTAGCTCATCCCAGTGCTGTAGGCTTAACGAACTTTAAGGAAAATCCCCAACATCTGTTTTCTCTGCGGTGATCCAATCGTATTGGCAGCTCTTGCCCAAAGGGCGACTATACTAACGCTGCCATTACGATTGGTGACCTGCAGCAGTGGGTCGTCATGGGCCTGCAAGCTCTATAGCGAACTGATGTTAATTACAATTACGTATATAAGAACTAATAGACCGGTGATTAAACCCAATGGTCTGGCCACTTCTTTGAATTGCTTTTTTGAAGGTGGCACCACTTTCAAACATATATTTCAAGAGACCCTGGGCGGAACTCTTTCTTGGCACAGTTTTTAACAATTTATGCATGTACGTATATGTCAAAATTTTTTAAATGTCCTAAATATTGGATATAAGCATTTTGAAAATATATATTTAACAATGTTTCACATATATGTAGATACATTTTGTCTCCGTATGGAAGACTTTTTTTATAGTCCTATATTGATAAAATAGATACTGTAAATATGAAGAGAACGCTGTTGCATGCATTTATTTTTAGCTCGTTTTCCCTATTTTCTCCTTTTTTTAAATTGTGCACCCGACAGGTTTACGGATTCTAATCAACAGATACATTCCCCTCCCCCGCCCATCACAGACTTGGTTTAGTGCGGCCACCAGCTTTCTTTTTTTAAAAACGTAAATTGCCTTCTGTGCCCCTGCTCCGCCTGCGTTTTCTTCTTCTCTCACATTTTGTGTGCACGACTCCTTCAGTCCAACACAAACAGGGGCGCAACAAATGTATTATACGTATAATAGAATATCGCTTGGCAGACGCAAAAACATTTTGGGACATGAAAAATTGCCATCCATGGGTGACTGCCCCATTAAAATAAATTGGTTGAAAATTACTGAAGTATTTAGCCAATCACATTGCAACAAATCATTTGTTACCAGGCAGGTCAACGTCTGCTTGACCTCTTCACGTATAACTTGCGTTTCATTCAATCCGATTTCGGGGTTTTTGCCACACGAAGGCTTCTAGAAGACACCAACAACGACACGTTCGACTTTTCCAAAGACGACAGCGTGACGAAACTAAAAGGCACAGATTCTCTTCACTGTGAGTAATTGAACAACCGAATCTGTAGCTGCAGTAAGAGACTTGCCTACTCAGCAAAGAAAGCTGTATTCCTGCATGTTGGTGTGGTTTTAATAACCGTAATTGGCTTTTAAGGGGCAGGTAGACGGAGCACCACTAAAGGCCCAGCTGTGAAATGCCCCGCCCTCCCACTAGTATACTTATATCCAAATGGGGCAAGGTTGCACTTACTGGGGTCTAAAAACGGGTTCCGAAGCTGTAGTCGCAGTGGGGAAAAGTGCAGACGTATCTGAAGACGTGTTTTAATTGCCTGGATGAGGAGCGACAAGGGTGGCAAGGCAATTGATAGATCTTCATCCTCTCCCTCCCCGTAAATCAATGCACACTTTTACAGAACGGCTCGAGTCACGTCTGTCGATTTAAGAAGCGAGGAAGCCGTGCATTGGATCTGCTGCAGGATATCTTCTGCTCGGGCAAGTGGACTGAGAACTATGTGAATTGTTAATGCCTTTCTGCCTCGGCTCACGCTGATTGATCAAGTTGCAACTGTATCTACTCTTTCTTCCATGAAATGCGGTGTTAGCGTCAATGCGTGCACGCGTGGGGAAGGTGGGGAGGGGATTCCAGGCGGAGAAGGTTCATCAGATTTCGGGTTAAATTGAGAGTGAAGGAGGTTTGCTGGGTAGATGGAGGGAAGGGGGGGGAGACGAGTTGGGTTCCTGCCTTCAAGCAGCATGGGCCCTACAGGAAGACATACAGAGGCACTCCGTCGATCACACGCTCCCTGAACTCCAATGGGACCCAAATTGCATGGGATGCGAGGGTCTTTCCCCAACATATTTATATCCTTTACTCTTTACAAAGCCACTCAAACGTGCATACCACTGACTGGCAATGGAATGGATGATGGGCTGGGTGGAGGGTTAAAGGAACAGTGCTGTAAAACAAGGCAGGTTATTTGATTTTGGATGCGCACAACACAGGCCGTCTCATAAATAATGCATCCCACTGTACAAAAACAGTACGGTGACTTGTTGCCTTCTGTTTGATTCTAGGAAGATGGGATTGTCGGGCACGGAGATGGAGCCGCGCTGTCTGACCTTTTGTAAAAATCTTTCACTGCGGCCGACTTGGCCGATATGATCGGACACTGCAGGGCTTCACAACTTTTTTTTGAGATTGGCGAGGTGGGGGGGAGTTGTGGCAATTTGTCCTAGGTTAAATTGCATATGGTAGATGACAATTTACAAAAAAGTGGGAGTTTTACAAATTTAGAAATTTAGATGAACAGAAACATGCCCATTGTTGGAAAGAAGTATTAGCCAAAGACATTTTAAACTAGCCTTTATTACAACTCCAGAGTTATTTTGAGATTGGGGTGAACGGGGTGTACATTTGTGGTAGCAATTTCCAGACAGTTGAGGCAATTTTTCCTAGGTTAAATTGCAGATGGTCGATGACAAATGACAAAAAACGTGGGAGTTTTACAAATTTTGAAATTTAGATGAACAGAAACATGCCCATCATTGGAAAGAACTATTAGCCAAAGACATTTTAAACTAGCCTATAGTACAACTCCAGAGTTATTTTGATATTGGTGAGGTTGGGATGAACGGGGTGTACATTTGTGGTAGTAATTTCTAGACAGTTGTGGGCATTTTTTCCTAGGTTAAATTGCATATGGGACTGTAGATGACAAATTACAAAAAGACATTTTAAACTAGACTCTATTCCAACTCCAGAAATGACTCCTCATACTATCTGTAGGTTAAAAATGCATTGATAATTAGCAGAACATGGTCGTCCTGATGAGCAGATCCTCTTCCAATACCACGGTTGCAAATTTACTCTGGTTGGGTTTGTCGGAGCTACAAATCTATTCCTATACACCAGCCACTCACATGCAATATTTCTGGTTGCCTAGACAAATATTACCACAATACATTTTAATTTCGTTTTGATTGTGCATGAAATCAGCCATCACAAAGGGAAAGAACAGGCACAATTTAGTTTGATGTTGTACCAGTGTCACCAACCTGAGCAATTTTGTCTCACAAGGACAAAGAAGAAAGAGACCACAAAACCAGAAGATGGTGACAGCCAAAGGAGATTTAAAGGTGCTAAAGCGGGCGTTTGCTCAAAAGTGTGACTTTGGGAACCACAATCACACTTTTGCTACAGTGTTGTTCTCCACAGTAAAGGTTAGTGACAGACTGGTCCCCAGTGCTCCAGGCAATCACTGCAAAGGTGTCAGAACCAGGATCTTGTGCAGAAGACCTACCACCAATGGTGCCGACCCCATCAAGAGGCCGCAAAATTAGCATTTAACCGTAAAAATAAATTAGTAAAGATTTTGCCTTCCATCTGTAGCAGAACTGGGCAAACTAAGTTTAATGTTTTAATCCGGCTCGCTGAACTTGTAAAAATTAAATGAAAGTCGGATTTTTTTTTTCAAAAGCAAATCCGGTTAATCCATTATGAAGATTTACTTTACCGTATTTACGTTAATATAAGCACCCCGCAAATATGAGCAGCCCCCTGATTTCTCAGCCGCAACATTATTTTTATTTGATTTTTTTACATTTCTGGTTTAATTACAATTATTTTCTCTTGAAAATACAATTTTTTCTTAATTTACAATAATATCACTTCAATGTCGTTTTACTTAAAAAAGAAATTAATTTAAAAACAAATCTATTCTATGACTTAATTGCATTTGCGGTGTTCTTCGTTTTGAACGGTTTTCTTTTTGCTCCAAAGCTTTTGTGTGCTGGAGCAATTTGAAGCACCCACCAAGTTTTAGCATTGAAAATTTGAAATAAAGGGGTGCTTATTTTCGCGTAAATAAGGTATTTTTTTATGAACATATTTAAAAAGCAGAACCGTACACACACACACACACACACACTCTCTCTACTCAACGCTGCGAAACAGCACACGCCAATGTTTTGTTGAGATCTTTCGCACAATCGCGCTTCTCTATAATTTCCTTCTTCAGCTCAATGGTTATTTTTCCATATTTCATGTCAGGAACGATCAATAAATAAACAGAATCAATTAATCGCTTACATTTGCCTAAATACGGTATTTTAAAACCTTTCTCTCACATCCATTACGGCACATTTTCATTCATTTTCGCTCGTTCTGCTTTCCTTGGATCCATAGAGGAAGTTTAGTGCAGCAATCGCTCAAACTGGATGATTTTTGCGCAAAAATAAATAAATGAAAACAAATCTTCAAAAGAGTCTTCACACTACCCACGGTATTACCACTTATTTCTGTTCAATCCTTTTCTTCTCGATCACTGTGTGAAAGCCTGAAGAAAGCATCAAATGTAAAAATGAGGTGTATTTTTATGAATTTCGTGTTTCGAGGTACCGCTTCCATTTATATTTTCTCGGTATTTCCTACACTATCCAAAAATGTATATATTTTGTCCAGCCCCTTTCTCAAATATTAGAACGCAGTTTGGCCTGCGAATCAAATCAATTGCCCACCCCTGGTCTATAAAAACGACCCCAAGCGATCAAACCAAATCTCCACTTTGTATGTGAAATTTCCGTGAAAATATCAACGAACAAACCAAGTAAATCCACGTTCACAGACACGCAAAACTGTTAAGGAGCCACCATGCGCCATGACTCAGAGATCTGAGAAGTAATCTACGCGATTAGACCGACGTTTCTGACACAAAGACACATGACAAGTCGCCCGTCATTTCTCGTTACGACATGCCAAGTCACGTTACGCGGCCTCAGCAGAACCGGCACCGGCGGCTGAAGCCCGTCATTCCCACGGCGCCATCAACTTGCACTGCAGGTGCCAGGACCCAGAGAGAGCGGGCGGCGGGCACAAGCTTTAGCCTGAAGGAACGAGGAACGCGAGTATGTTAGCATGAGGAAACTGTCTGGCCTGTCGTCTCTTCTGCACCGACTGTCACTACTGGACAACACGCGGCACAAATATACCCATCAGATGCTGCGGAAGAGCAAAGTCCATCTGATCCGGATGGAAATGCCAGGAAAAAAAAGCTGAAAGTGACTGAGACAGCAGAAGATCAATTATTACAAATGTGTCAATATTAAGTGAATTAAGTCATAATTAAGTGATGCAACGAGTCACTTTTTTATTTTTTTGTTACAATTATGTGACCAATTAATGCCTAGGTTTTGTTACAGCACATCGGAAAACCATCCAGCTGACCAAAGCAACTTTTGTTGTAAAGTTTCGATGACACTCCCAGAAAAAACAAAAGATAATCAACCATGAAAATAATTAATATAGATAATTAAATCAAATAATAATTGACAAAAGGCTCCAGGAAACACACGGGTTGGGGGTTAAAAATGAATTCAATTTAATTTAACTCAATTTCAATAGGAAATCAAATATATTTTACTGAAATAGAAGGAGCTTGTCCAATTAATAACCTCAAAAATACAGACTAAAATCTTACATTTCACTCTAAAATCAATTAGCTCTTACAGTTGAACAGTAAATATTATAACTAATTATTATTTAGGCATATTATTTATATATTAATCATATATATATATATATATATATAAATATATATATATATGAGATTTTTGTTTTTCAATATAAAAGACCAAAGCAATACAGAAAAGTGGAAAAGTGACAAATTAAAATGTTAAAAACAGTAAAGTCTGTTGGAAATTGGAAAAAAATATCAACTTATGACAAAATAGAGGCCATTATTAACTGTTGATAACTGTTTGTTTGTTATTATAAGGAACAATTTTACATTAATTAAAATAAAGGGTTAGTGAACAAAGCCGCGTATCACGAGCGCAGCGAAATTACAATCGTGCACTTCACATTCCATCGAAGCATCATGCGAAAATAAAACAAACAAAAAAAAGAAACCCAGCAGAGGCCCGCAGAAGGAATGTAGCGTGCCACGCAGGAGCAGTGGCGCTTTAACCCTCTCGGCCTGAGGAACTCTCAGTGGAATAGCACCAGGAAGAACCTGAAAATTGACTAGTGAAAATTGGTTAAATGGTGTGAAGGGACAAATGCCAAAGCGAACAAAATGAGCAAAACCTTCTCCACGGTATAATTGCTCAAAGCCAACAACAGTTCCGTTCCCATCACAGATAATAATATTCTCAATCTAATATCCTTTTGACTCTCCACCCATCTGCTTTTCTATCTACACATCCATCTTACAGTTTTGTCCAACTATCCACCCATCCATCAGTTCCTTCATCCATCCATCCATCCGTTTGTCTATCCATTATCCACTTTATCAACCATCTATCCTCTCATCCCCAAATCCATCTCTCTGTCTGTCTATTCACCAATTTTCCATCCACTCATCCATCCATTTGTCCAATTATCCACCTTTCCAACTATCCATCGTTCTATCCACCCTTCAATCCATTTTTCTAACAAATCCATCCACATACCCATTCATCCATTCTTCAATCTACCCATCCATTAGGGGTGGGCGGTAAACCGGCATGAACGTGAAAACCGGTATTAAGTTGTGCCACGGTATGGATTTTGCAATTCACACGACCTTTGATACACAGACTCGCACGGGAGAGGAGAAAAAAGACGTGACGTGAGAAAATGTGATAACGTTTAGAAACGAAGAACTCACTCTCTGTCTCACTGTCTCTCTATCTTTCTCAGCCTCTCTATCTCTCTCAGTCTCTCTCTCTCTCTCCCACTCTGTCTCGCTCTCTCAGTGTCTCCATCTCTCTCTCTCTGTCTCTCTCTCAGTCTCAGTCTCTCTCACTTAACGTCTCTCTATCAACGATACACTGTATTAAAATGGCAGATGCTTATCCAGGTTAAACCATGCGTCTAATTTCTTACTTTAAAAAGTTTTAATACAAATGTATAATACATAATGTATTATTGTCTACTAAAATGTAATGTCCAATTCCGTGATATAATACTGCCTGGACACTAGAAAATATGTTCACTTATTACGCCCACCTCTACCATCCATCCATTAAATGTATACATTCATCAACTTGTTCACCCATTCAATTTTCCAACTCAAACAATTAATATTCAAAAAATATAAAAATAAATAAATAAATAATAATCTCAAATATCAATTCATAATGTGTCCACACATCAATCTGATCATATCAGTGGTATTCCATTTTTTGGTCTTGATTATTGATTGTTCCTGATTCTTTTTCTTGATTTACAATTTCATCACATAGTTTTAATACAATTGTATTCAAGTCTGGTTTAGAAATTGCCTCGCAAAGCCTCAATTTCCACTTAAGGACATCGCATCGAGAAAATTAAGCAGGTCTTCTGGACGTGGAACCTCTGGTTGGTGACCAATGAATGGTCATTTCACACCTTCTAGTGTGCATATGTCCGTGCATCTCAGACAGCGGGGAGCAGGTTGCTCGAGCTGATGGAAACCATAAATCAGCGCTCCTGAAGGGAACAGATGCTAGGAGCATGTGGGAATCGCTAGAGAAACTTAGCCAAAATTGTAGTTCACCTTAGCACGGTTTCACTACTTATCCACCCATTATTTCTTCTGGATTCGGTATTGGTTGTCCTAATGGTCCCGTGGCGTCCACCCTGCCGACCCTTCTCACTTCCGTCCTGATCGTGGTAAGTGCTGGTACTAAGACTTAAACATCACGTGAACAGATGATCTCCAACACCACGGGGAGATAATCTGTTATCTGTAGTTCATCTCTACGTGCAACTTGCTCTTGAAAAAAGATTAAGACAGTAGAGATTTTTTTTTTTACTTTATGCATAGGCTAAAACGACAATAAACTTAATTTAATGGAAATAAATAGGCTCTAAAAACAGTCCTACGCCGACTTACGAATGTCCTAGACAACGAAATCCAGAGTAACAAATGCGTAACATTGAAAATGTCATCCCAAATTCCGGGAATAAATTCTTTACGAATAATTTACGAATCTCTACTCGCTTTTACGAATAGAACGCCACTTTTTCTTACCGCTAGCGTGCAGAGAGATGAGAGTCCAGACGTGTGTAGAACAGTCGTTTAATCCTTTTTTCACGTCAAATAAACAACAACAACAACAACAAAAAACAGCAAAAATACTACCGTTTTTACATAAATATAAGCACTCGTTTCTTTCCAATTTTAGAGGCTCAAAAACGTGCGAATGCTTGTAATCGCCCATTTCAAATTTTTCACATGAATATAAGCGCTCATTTCTTTAAATAATGGTTCTGGAGGCAGACGTGCATGAGTTTTTATTTCCTCAAAAACAAAAATAAAGAAACATTAGACACGCCACGACACTTCTTTAGATTGGCCACGTAGCATCTTTTATTTACACTTTATTACTAGTATTTTATCATTTATATAAAAAAAATGTCTGAATTTACGACGTCATGCCACAGATTACATGTAAAATGCAGCTCAGCTAACGAATTTCGCTCTTGACACTGATTAATTTCGCAAGTCGGGGTAACTCTGTATTTCACTTTTTATCAATGCGTTTAACGTACAAACACAAAGTCATCTAATTTAAATGTATTATTTACGGAAAATGTAGGCACGCCATTTAGGTAAGACGTGTGTCTTTGGTTAGGACACAAGGGTCAATGGAAAAATATGCAAATTTTAAGTAATAACATATGTTGTTATATAAGCTTCATTTTTACACTTATTTTAACTGTGAAAAGTACCTTGCAAACGCACTGAACTTGAACTTAAAAGCACAACTGGCAAAGCACATTTTAATAAAAATATAATCTCAGAGCTCGAGTCTCTAGAGGTTAAGATACAGTTTTAAACGAGTTGAGATGTAATTAAAGCACAATTACGCTGAAATCCAGAGGCAGTATTTGTAAGTGATTGCCTCGAGCCCGTATCTAATGACTTGGCATTGCAGTCATGTGACAGACAGTGCCCTCAGACAGGCATTATGATCAGTCCATTAGCTGTGCCAGTCAGCCTGTCAGAACACACACACACACACACACACACACACACACACACACACACACCTATAAGCACATTCCAAAACATACTGTCCTCGCCAGCATTAGTGTTGAGCCTGAGATCTTCTGAGATCTTCGCACGTGTCCTCTTCAGCAAACTGGCTGATGCCACTACGTTCGAGTTTTATTACAGAAAGGTTTACGATTAATTCACTACAGCAGAACCACATGAGTTGAGAAGATTTCAACTTCAGATCAGATCCAACTTAAAAAACTTCCAAATCACTTTACATGCATCACTTGGGTTACTTTTTGGTGTTTTGCTCATTCTATTGTATTTTTATCTTTTTTTCCATCTTCATAGTTAATATTTGATATTTAGTTCATATTTTTATGCTAATATATTCATTTTGTATTTGCATCTCTTATATTTTTATCGTATTTTTTTCTTGCATGCACACCATGTTTAAATGCTGGACAATTGTAAAAAAACATTTCATTGCATGTTGTTCAATTTTTTTAAAGTATATGACAATTAATATTTGAATTTAAAATCACCTTGCAATAACCTTTTAACGCTATTGCCAGCAGCACAAGATCCACACGAAAGCGTGTTCAATGAAACATAATTTGTCATAAATTGAAAAAAAAAAAACAATATAAAAGTGGTTTGGTGCAGTCCAAAAATATTTCATATTTTGAGAATTCGGAACAAAGTATTGTAGTTTTTTTAAAAGTCAAATTTCCAAAATATGTTTATCAATGTTTCTTTAGGTGTTTTATTTAGTAGTAACGACTTATCACGGGCGCGGTTCCACTATGTGCACTAATAACTCGCAGAAGAATGGAGCAAGACCTTCAAACAAAGCGCAAGTGATAGATTGCAAATGCTTTGGATTGAAATGTTTTTTAAGAATATTTTAGTTGACTGTGAATATCATATTTGCGCAAATATAAGCACCCCTCGAATATAAACTACCCCCTGATGTTTCAGGCAGAAAAAAAAAGCATATATATATATATATTTATTAATTTCTGGATAAATTACGTTAATTTTCTTTTTGAAAAAACATTTATTTTTATTTAACAAACTCAACTTGTGACTCGTATCACTTATGACGTTTATACAATGACGTTTAACTTAATAATATAATATAAATAAAATTAAAATAATAAAACAATCGTCTATTCTAGCTATCGGAACTACATCTCTCATCACGCTTTGCTGCTTTCCCGTGAGCCTTTGCCCTAAAAGAGCATAGAGTAAAGATGACTGAGCTTGGGGGTTTTTGGACATATTAACAAGAACAGTCATATTTTTTTTGCTTTGAAGCTTTTGCAGCTGCTGGTCTCGTTTTCAAGCGCTAGCATGTTAGCCTTTAGCATGGCCATCTACCGGATCCAATATAGTCTGTCTGTTCAAATATTAATGATTGTTCTTCGTTTAATCTTGCTTCTTCCAGTGTTCATTTATCTCTGGTAATTAAGTTCTGCTAAGTTTCTAATATGTTCATTTCTGTTATTGACATATGTTTATTTCTGTTATTGAGCTAATAAAAACTCATACACACGTCTGCCTCCAGAACCATTATTTAAAGAAATGAGCGCGTATATTTACGTGAATATTTGAAATCGGCAATTATAAGCACCCTGCAAGTTTTTGCTTATCGCGTAAGTACGGAATATAGACCACATTTCTTTACCTAGTTTCATAGTGTGTATGACACAATTTATTTATATAATTTAATTTATATTTGCTGTGTAAACCCCGAACTCAAGGCAACAAATTGAAATGTTATTTGTTTTTGTTTTCTTGATCTTAGACTAGTACATTTTTCTTTTCCTTTTTAATAATGGTAGACTTGCTATTTTTAACCATTTCAAGGATGCAAAAACACTTTAATGTTTTATGTAAAATGTGGAACACAGAAGTATAAATCTATCATGCACAAATGTTGGTGAACTGATCGCGCGTATTTACCAAAAAAAAAAAAAAAATCACATATATTGCCTCGAGATTCACACCCTTTCTTACCGCGCATACATGTCGCTCCAAGCGTGTGGGAACATTCCCGTGCGTTTGTGCTTCGTTTCACAGCAAAACTCAACTCACTTTAAGAACAGAAAATGACAGCGCAATTACGCGCCGGGCCGCGTTTGACGCGAGGAGGAGTGTTTGTTAGCGCGCGCTACCTGTCCGTGCCTCAGTTTCCCGCGCGAGTCAGCAATTATCCGGATGTGAAGCCGTCCTCTTCCGCCCAAACAACAGACTCGCGCCAACAACACCTCTCCGCGTCAATCAAAGCCCGTCACAACACATCGGCTCCGTGAGCAAACAGTGGAAAACGCGTCATGGCAGCTCGGCCATCTCCCACGCCTCGCACCTGTAGCTCCATCGCCTGTGTTTTCCTCCCACACCTTCATTCCTCGGCTCGTGAGAAAGTGCGGAAGTGAGTGTTCGCCACGTCCCTCGACGCGGTCGGCTTGCTTTGATGAGGGAAAAATGTCGTCCGGTCAGTTTATTGTGTTGATAATTAAATAATTATTTTTTAAAAATGAGTGTGAGCTCGCGCGTGGGCAGATATAAGTCGGATATAGGCAGGGGTGTAAGGTACTTGAGTAAATGTACTTTGTTACTTTACTTAAGTATGTTTTTGGCTACTTCGTACTTGCACTGAGTATAAAAAAAATAAGCACCTTTTACTCTCTACTCCACTGCATTTGTGATTGAGTAGCAGTACTTTTCACTCCACTACATTTGAACGAACACTTATTGTTACTTGTTATATTGTAATTGTGCGCAACAAGCCGGAATCGATTTATACTTCGGCGGACGAGGTGAATATCGCCATCTTTAGGCTGCTGAAGGTAATGGACGCTATTTGTGAATTAGAAACCACAAGAACGCGAATTAGGGGCGTAAAAATGTGTTTTACAAATGGTATTATATAATATATAACTTTATATAATACATATATATATATAATTAACTAATCAGATTAATCATTGTATTTTATATCTACTTGCAAATTTAAGTGATTGAGACTGACTTTTTGTTCTTTTTATCTACTTTGTTCTACCAGTTTTCAAACATTGACATTCAATTCTGTTTCTGTATTAGAAAACAATAGTTTTTCAAATTTCTTTTTTATTTGGGCCTATATTGAGCACGAATAAAAATACTTCTTAATACTTAAGTTCTTTTAAAATTGGATAGTTTGCTACTTTGACTTGTACTGAAGTAATTTTTACAGTAAGTATCTGTACTTTTACTCAAGTATGGCTGTCGGGTACTCTTTACACCACTGGATATAGGACAGGTTAGACGTGCACTAAACATGTGACAACTAGCGGGATAAGACAACCAGCTTTAAACGTGTTCAAAAATGGGGTTTGGTAAGCGAGAAACTCAACCACATTACACATTCACAGGTCGTTGTGATTCGAAATTCCCCTAAAAATTCCAAAATTCCCCCCACCCCTACCTGAACCTCTCCAGGTAGGCAATATGAGTGAAAATTCATATCACGATAGTTTCTAGTGTCCAGACAGTATTATATTAATTATATTATTTGTAAACAAAGGTTGTATTCTAACTTTATTTAAAGTAAGAAATTAGATGCAGGGGGTAACCTGGATAAGCATAAGAGAGAGGTAGAGAGAGAGTTTACATCGTCACGCTTTCTTTCTCTCTCGGTCACCTTCTCGGGCGGTCAGAATCCGAACGTCGCGTGAAACAAACGTTTACAAACGACTTTGATAAAAAAAATTAAAATTAGCAGAAACAGTCCTGCGCATGACTTTACGGTTCTCTCTCTTTGTAGAACCGCTCTTAAAGACACACTACACATTGGAGCAGCTCGCGGTCGGGGGCGTGGTCTAATAATTCAGCCTGTTAGTTACAGTGACAGTTAAAACTGTGAAAAGCGCCGTACAAATGCTCAGAACTTGAACTTGTTACAACGCTTTCTATTAGCATTCGATTAGCAATGTCTTCGTGTCGTCATTAAAAGTTGTAACGAAGCAAACGAAGCTAAACTGTATTCAAGCGTTTACATAAATGTATAAATATTAAACTCATGACTGTGTGACGATATTTTAAAATCTCTTTTAAAAACACACTTTTTCTCCTTGGCGTTTTAACCCGGTACGAGTTGTTGACTTTTGTTGACTTTTACTGCCTTTTATTGTCTTACCTTTGTTTTATATCTTTTTTTGAACTCATTGTTGTAATAAGTTTGTAGTGGTGTGTGTACAGCACTTTGGCCAACTCAGAAGTTGAAATTAAGGTGCTTGACAAATAAAGTTGAGTTGAGTTGAGTATCCACGATATTGCGAAATCCAAACAAAACTCAAACCAGTTTTCACGCTAATACCAGTTTTCCGCCCCGGCTCGGGATCTGATTATCAACACCTACCGTCCCCGTGGTTCTCCTGCTCTGAACCTCCACAGAGCTGGGAGCTAAATCTGTGCCTCCAGTTCACCTTTCTGCACCGGGCCTGGCCTGGTCTCACCTAGCGTCTCTTCTCTCAGCAGACAGGCCCCATCTGCCACCTGCTCCGCCTCTCTGTTCCAGTGACAACTGTCGAGCAGGCACGCAAGATTGATTATCAGTCAAAGCCCATAGCGCTAGCAGCAGATTTCGCTAGGTAAAGCTTGCTGATCCAGCAAAGAGCCAGAGCGCGAAGTTACGCTGCGCCTTGCCAACCGCGCTCCGCTCAGAGAACAGCCGTGCGTGTCGCCATGAAACCCAGCCAAGGAAACACAGCTGCAGCACAGAAGTTCCGGCCCGGAGAACTTGGCACCCAGAGAAAGACTCATAAATAAACATGGCTGTAAGATGGCAACGTTTTTGGGCGTCACCTGGGCCGGGAAAAACAACACATGATGGCATACGGAGCTCATTTGGAAGGTAGCGCCACTGAAGAACACCTCTTCAAACGAGTCCAAGCTGCTTGCGTCGTGCTCGGAACTACAACCTTGTGGGTTCGAGTTCAAGGGAATGTGTGAAAAAGTGCTAGTTTTGATTAAAATCATTTGAAAAATGCAGAATAAAATTATTATTGACTATTAATATTGATTAAGTGTATTATTATTGATCAAAATTATTATGACTACACTAAAATTACTATTGATGATGCCAGCAAAGCAAAGAATAAACTTTGACCCAAGTTTGTACAGGTGTTTGACTACAATCTGTACATTTGCCCAAACAGGTGTTTAGTTATTACAATTGGTACATTTTTGTTGAAATACTGTGTTTAAGTGAATAAATGCACCACTTTTTTCAAAATTTCGACACTCAAAAACTTGAGGGCTGCTTATAATCGCCGATTTCAAATATGTGTAGAAATTTAAGCCCCCATTTTTCTGTATTTTAAGTCAGGAACAATCACAAATTAGCAGAAACACGTCGCATTTATGCTGTGAAGTGTGCGTCTATATAATGTTAAACAATGGTCTATAGGCAGACGTGCTACGGTATAAGCTTTTATTAGCTCAATAACAGAAATAAAGAAACATTAGACACACTGCGACACTTAACAGAGACAAAATAACACTGGAAGAAGTAAGATTAAACTAAATACTGTACAATAATTTATATTACAACAAACAGAGATTACAAACCATGACTGGTTAGCTTATCTTAGCACAACCGGCTACAAACGATTCCAATCATCGCAGATTTGAAACAATCAAAAATGAAGAACACGGGCAAGAAATAAAAAAAATAAAATCCAAGAAACAGACACAATCAAAATGCTGGGTCACTGCACAGGGGATAATAATCCTTCCTCTTTACACGGCGTCAGATAAACAGAGAGCTTGAAACAATTGCTCTGCGCATGTGCGGAGTCTAACTGGAGAGCAAAGGATCTTGGGAAATGAAGTCCTGACCACTAGAATCGACTTTTTGTTATCTATCATTTGAATAAAACGATATCAAAATGGTACGAGTCACAAGTTAGGTTTGTTAAATAAAGCAAAAATTGCATTTTAAGAGAATATTAACGTAGTCGAACCAGAAACATTAATAAAAAAAAATCGGTGGTGCGCTCATAATAGCATGTTGCTTATATCCGTGCAAATACGGTAACTGAAAAAATAAAGTATTACAATGTGTTATAATCATTGTGTTCGACTGAAGTTCCAAACGGTCCATTATGTCAGCACAGAGAAGCTAAGCCCAGCTAGTTGCTTCAGATTGAATGCTCGTCTTCAAGCAGAGTTTCTAAACGGGACAAACACTTCCAAACTTGCTTTCTAAAGCTCGTCCCAAAACCTCAACCATCTTCCCCACGTGAGACAATCCCCCTTGAAAGACAAACGCGAGGCCCTGGTGCTTCTGGGCTCAGCTTACCTCCTCCAGGAGAGCTCGGGTCGGTGGTGGAGAATTCACCTCGTGGATAATGATGGTTGGCAGGGGTGCTGGCTCGCTCGTGGCACCCTGCCAAACTACCGTCGCTCAAAGCCCCTTGAGCGGGGGAGCCATTGTGGCAGATTTGCATTAACCACAGTACAGTTGCGTGTCGTGCTGTGTTATAACTCTTTAATCCGTCATTATTCACTTGAACCCGCATTCCGCTTGTTTTCTACTTGTCGTCTGGCTTCTCCGACAGCATTATCCTGCACCAGCTTTATGTTCAAACCCAGGGCCTCTTGGGTGGGGAAGACCCTGCCGGCCATTCAGGGTCCGAATTCCTTCCCTCGCGTCGTGACCAAGACTCAGAGATGGGATTCTTCTCTCCTCCTCGTCTGTATCTTTGTAGTCTGCCTGTTTAACTCGCAGCGCCCAGTGTGTGTTCAGCGGGGGCAGCCCTTCAGACTAAGTTTGGGGGCATTCGTGTCTTCCAAGAACAATTGGCGGACCTGAGAGAAAAGCTGCCCGCTCTACTCGAATTACAAGTGGTTGGTGCGGGGAGAAGAAAGGCGTCTTCAATGCTCCCTACAGGGGGCACCGCGCTGCGTCTCATATGGAAATGACCAGTGCAAACATTCAGACTAACAAAGTGACACTCAAGTACGCAGCGGATTGCTGATTGCAAACAACTTTGAGATCAACAGCAACACAAGGACTTGTTGAATGTGGTGGTGAGCGGTGGAGGGGATGTGAAGACACAAGGTGTTCGGAAATTCTGCGTTTGGCCTCCTGAATCACTTCATTCGGTGATTCTGGGATTTGCTATGTGTTCTGGGACTGTGCTGTTCTGGGATTGGCTCAGAGGTGTATAGTACTTGAGTAAATGGACTTTGTTACTTTACTTAAGTATGTTTTTTGCTACCATTTGTACTTGTACTGAGTATCAAAAATATAAGCAAATTTTACTCTCTACTCCACTGCATTTCTATTTGAGTATCTGTACTTTTCACTCCACTATGAATAGACACTTACTGTTACTCGTTACATTGTGACTGTGCGCGACAAGCCAGCATCCCTTTATACCGCGGTTAATTTCTCGGCCGGACAAGGTGATAATGCCAATAGAGCTAATAATTTTGTCCTCAACTGTACATAATACTGTACCTCGGTATGTTTTTTTTTAATTACATTTAATTGTGATTTATTTCTTTACACCATTACTATTACATGACATTGTTTTTCATTCCATTTCTTTAAATTTATAGCAAAGAGTAATATGTGTTATTATATTGCTGTTTGACTACCTGCTTTTCAGGGTTAAATATTTTAAATAAAAAAATATCCAGAATGGTGAAAAAAATCGTGATCTTGAATTGTTAAAAAAAGAAATTGTGATTCTCGGTTTATCCAAAGTTGTGCAGCTCTACATTATACTGTTAATAAACATTTAAAATGTGTAGTGTGCGGTATATTATGAACGTCAGATGGTCAAATATATTATATATTGCATAAAGTCTTAAAATGGCATAGCTCTATTTTTTAAAATAGAGAATCGAATCAAAGCGTGACTTTAGAATTGAAAATGTAATCGAATTGAAAATTCGGAGGATTGTGACATCCTGTATTTTGAGATTCTGAAACTTGCTATGTGTCCTGGAATTCAGAGATTCTATTATTGGATTGTTCTCACAGGCAAGAATTGGACAGGTTTAGAATTTACAGGTTAGAAAAAAAAAAAAAAAAAAAAAACAAGAGCTGGATTTAATTTTTGAATAAAGTTTGAAAAAAAAAAAAAGTTCTATATTACGATAACATGGAGTGCAATACTTGGAGATTTTGAGAGTCTTATGAGGTGCAGGTGTGATTCGGTTCCGAGCAACTAGACTAGGCAGTCTTACTATACGATTATATTAATTGATCCCAAATGTTATTATTACAGGACAATATATGTTTCGTTGAAGAGACACGTTTTCAGTCTAGACTTAAATTGACTCACTGATTTTCGAATTGTGCTAGGCAGAGCATTCCATAAATGTAAAATGTATTCCTAAAATGTAAAAGATCTCCTCCCTTGTAGATTTTGGAGATTTGCGGAATTATAAGATGGCCGGAGTTTTGTGAGCTCAGCAGATCTGTAGGCTCATAGTAAGTGATAAGCTCACTGAGATGTAGAGGAGTTAAACCATTTATAACCAGCTTTATTACTGATTAAAAGAATTTTAAACCAAATGCGAAATTTAACAGGTAACCATTAACACGGGACTAATATGGTAATAGTTTTTTGTCTTTTTTTAGTCTAGCAACTGCATTCTGAACTAACTGAAGTTTATCTATTAGTTTGGCAGTATGTCCCAGAGAAATCGAGTAAGTGGTATAAAAAGAATGGATGGATAGTGTATTGTGCCTAGTTACATTTTAGAAATAACACAGTGTAAAAGAGTGTCGTAACTTGTAATATCAGAATCAGAATCAGCTTTGTTGGCCAAGTATGTACATGAGCAGCAAGGAATTGTTCCCAAAAAAATACTGTAAAATTTTAAATAGAATTAAAAGAAAAACACAAAAATGTAACATAAATATTTACATAATAAAAAAACTGTGGTTTGTTATGAAACATAAAAAAATAGAAAACTATTGCACACATTATGCACGTTCACGGAGGTTACAGGCGATTGCACATGATTTAAATTGCACAACGGTTAAATTGAGTATGTATTATTCGCAATCTAGCTTGATCTTCTGGTCATAGCCCATAGTCTGAACACAGATGAACGATGGACTTTTTTTTTTTAATTGACTCTTTTTTTTTTCCCTAATTTTGAACACAGATGAGCAATAGACATTTTTTGTTTTTAAAGACTCTTTTCTCCCCCTTAATTCTGCAAAGTGACTTTGCGTTGGTCTGAGACTAAGAAAAGCCCTCTATAAATAAACTTGAACTTGAGATTAATATGACAATGTTTCATTCTTTTACGCATTTTTTTTTTAACAAGGTCACGGTTTTCAATTGTTTAACTGTTTTCAAGTATCAATAGTTTATTCATTTGGGCTACACATCATTCATACAACTTTGTGTACAGATGTATAAATCACCAGTACTGTAGCATTGCACACAAAGGATTGGCATTCATTTGATTTGGCATTGAGAGACTCCAGCTACCCACGCACTTCCTGCTGAAGATGGATATGTTTGGAGTGGGCAAGTCCACGGTGAAGGTCACATTGAGCAGCTTCTTCACTGGTTTGGCCCATGATCCACTACTGACAAGTGAGATAAATTTTACTTTTTTGTATTTTACTCACTTTTTGTATTTTTACGTTATTTGGCTGTATTGTTATCTTTATAATCTTGTATTTGCATTCATATGTATCTACATTTATATCTACTGTATTTAATTGTATTTCTATTCTTTAGCTTCATTTTATTGTATTTCCCTTTTGCCCTTTTTATTGTATGTTCCCCATCCTTATATTTAAATGTCGTACCACGTATAATATGTATGTGATGGATAAAATTTGAATTAGAATTTAAATGAGTGCTTGGTAGAGTATTTGCATTTCGTTTTATAATAAACATGTTTGACAGGTGAATGTTTCTTTTTTCATTTGCTTTTATTCCCTGTTTTATGGTGTTTCTTTGAGACTGCTGGTTTCAGGGTCACTAAACAACCTGATCATTCACACTGCCTCGTCTGTTACACTTAATACACAACACACTCATCCTGGTTTGTTTTTAATTATCGTTGGCTTTAATTTTCACAGCAAAGCTTCTTGTGATGGAAAGATAAGAAAACCGCCTCATCCAAACACACTGATTCAAGACTAAAAGTAAAAAAAAAAAATTGTCACAAGTTGCTTTTGTTTTGTTTAATGCTTGAACAGCTTTAATTTGGTTACAATTAACGATAATTGATAATTTACACGTGTTCACTGTGATTCGTTCAGAATAAATAAAAGATAAGCATGCTTTAATTAATAATGCCCTTCTCGAACTTAAACAGGTGCTTTTGCTTGTTTGATCAAAGATTAATTAATGGAAAACACACACACACGCACACATACACACACACATACACACACACACACACACACACTATTGACATCTCATCAGAATCCATTTTGCTAATTGCTTTTTTTTAATCCCATCCAACTTCTAAGTCTATATTTATAATTAAATGTTAAAGACAACCCACCCAAGTCATCAATGTTCTTCTCTGAAGTTGATGGTTTTCTAACTATAATTAAAGTAACATTTGCGTTGCGCAAGATATGAACTTTACAAGTTCTTCTTTCTTCCCACAGTTTGAAAATAGCAAGAGAACTCAAAGGCTTTTAGATTTACTTATTAAAATATTCACAGCCTAAAGTAACTATATTATTACTTTAAATTGTCAACAAATCACAATGATAATGTACAGTGTAAGACACACACACACACACACACACACACACAAATTAATATAATGCACTTATTACTACGCTGAATATTTTCATATTTCTGTTGAGCTTTTACAAATTATTTCTCCTAATATAAGAAAAAACAAATGTGTGTTCATAATACATTATACAGATACAAATTTAAACTACATTTTATGTAATATTTTCCTTTAAGATCAAGTCCGAAATACTGCCAGATGTTAACTTTTTTTACACATCAGGAAAAAAATATATATAGATCCTGATTAGAAAACATTAATTGCTTCACACGAAACCTAAACTGTGTACACAATCAGACAAACAATCTGTTTGTGTGGCTCGCGGCATCATCAGAGCTCATTAACGACGCTGTTAATTAGTGGCACGAGACAGTGGCTCGCGCCAGACTGTTTCTTCTTCTTGCCCTTCGCGGTCGAGGATCTTTGACATCGAGATGTTTTTGATCGTTTCCATCATAATTAACAAACATTCACCTGCTTCTCCCGCAAAACTGTCAGGACGATTTGAATCTTTTATCCTCCAAATCGTCCTTGAAATTGCACCTCATTGTCTGAACTGATCGCTTAAGTTTATGGTTTTCTTTCTCTTAAAAATTATAATGATTCATTTATAAAGGCATTTCTGTAGTAACCCTGTGTATGAACAATCTATCTATCTACTGTCCATCCATCTATCTATCTATGTCCATCCATCCATCTATCTATCTCTCTATATATCTATCTGTCTGTCTGTCTGTGTCTGTCTGTCTATCTATCTATCTATCACCTCTTCCTATCTCTATCTATCTATCTATCTATCTATCTATCTATCTATCTATCTATCTATCTATCTATCTATCTATCTATCTATCTATCTATCTATCTATCTATCTATCTATCTATCCTCATCTCTATCTATCTATCTATCTATCTATCCTGCCTCTTGTCGTCTCTCGTCCCATCCATCTGCCTCTGTTCATTCATCTGTCTATCTATCTATCTGACTGGTTCTGTCTTCCATCCATCCATCCATCCATCTGTCTCTGTCCGCCTATCCATCCATTCGTCTATCTGTCTGTCAGTGTGTCCATCTATCTAAACCGTCCATACATCAATATTCTGTCTCCACCATCCATACTTATCCACTCACTTCATATATTTATATTCTTTCTCATTTCAATCCACTGTTTTTTTTATTATCTATATATTTATAATAGAGTCAGACCACACTCCATTCCACACTCCCAGACAGTGGCTCGCCCAGACTGTTTCTTCTTCTTGCCCTTCGCGGTCGAGGATCTTGACATCGAGATGTTTTTTTGATCGTTTCCATCATATATTAACAAACATTCACCTGCTTCTCCGCAAAACTGTCAGGACGATTTGAATCTTTTATCCTCCAAATCGTCCTTGAAATTGCACCTCATTGCTGAACTGATCGCTTAAGTTATGGTTTTCTTTCTCTTAAAATTATAATGATTCATTTATAAAGGCATTTCTGTAGTAACCCTGTGTATGAACAATCTATCTATCTAGCTGTCCATCCATCTATCTATCTGGTCATCATCATCCATTACTATCTATCTATCTATCTATCTCTACTATCTATTCGTCGGGTCTGTCTGTCTGTCTGTCTGTCTGTCTATCTATCTATCTATCTATCTATCTATCTATCTATCTATCTATCTATCTATCTATCTATCTATCTATCTATCTATCTATCTATCTATCTATCTATCTATCTGCCTCTGTCTGTCTCTCTGTCCCATCCATCTGCCTCTGTTCATTCATCTGTCTATCTATCTATCTGACTGTGTCTGTCTGTCCATCCATCCATCCATCTGTCTCTGTCCGCCTATCCATCCATTCGTCTATCTGTCTGTCAGTGTGTCCATCTATCTAAACTGTCCATACATCAATATTCTGTCTCCAACCATCCATACTTATCCACTCATCTAATTATTATTATATTTCTTTCATTTCAATCCACTGTTTTTTTTTATTATCTATATATTTATAAATAGAGTCAGACCACACTCCATTCCCTGTTGTGATTGTAACTTGGCCAATAACAATTTCTGATTCTGATACGTCTATCTATCAGTCTGATAATGAATATGTAATTACCGGAATATTTGTTATTTTGCCCTTAAAAACATTTAAAGAAGGCATTGCATTTTTTTGACTAATGTATACGGCACGTACAGTATGTGGATGAGTAAAAGCCGAAAGAGAAGTAGACAGTATGTGGATGTCGCATGTAGCGCTTTATTCTCAAATTAGACTGTCCGTGTTTGTTTCGGTGAAATTCCTCCGGGTGGAAACATCCTACTCGCGACGTTCCGCCTGTTCACCAAAAGCAACCGAATTAACAAATGACGCCTTTACACTGCACACATCTTACTGTAGTGCACATCCGATTAAGTTAATCGTTTATCGTTATTACGCAGCGGATTTCTGAGCATAAATCACAGTTTCGTTCCCGTTCTGTCAGCGGTTTCTGTCAGTGTCTCAAACAGCGGCGCACTCTCTCACGTGGCTCCTCGACCGGCGGCGCCACGCGCAGACCATAACAAACGCTGACATTTGTTTTAAAACGTCTCGTGTGTAAAGGTTCGTACACGGACACAGTCCAATTAATGTGCGAATTTATATGTAAGTTTAAACTAGACAGGTTTGCGTGTGTTCGTTTGCGTGACGCGTCTTTTATTCTCTGTTTTTGTCATTACTCCACTCCCACTCGCCACTTTCTGTTATTTGTTTGACTTTTTGCACTTTATGTATATTTTGTCATTTGCATTTTTCTTGTGTTTTTGCTCTTGTATAGTGTGTTATATTTAAACCGTCTCCTGCCTTCTATATTTTGTACCATATTTTAATGTATTGTAGTTATTTATGTTGTTTATTCAGTGTGTATATTCTTATCTCATCCTTTTTTAATCCCCTTATTTTATCCTTTCTTTTGCACCTAATGGAGTAGCAATACTAATTTAATTGTAACCCTGTGATACAATGACTATAAAGGCATTCTATTCTATTAAATTCTGTTCTATTCTAATCTAATCCATTCTATTGTTTTTTTAATTATTATTGTTATTATTAATCACGCACACTATTTTATAGGTTATGGCTGATTCCGAGACTTTGGACAAGAACTGGTACTCGATTCTCGGCGCCTGTCCAGAAGACGACACGCAGGAGCTGAAGCGCAAATATCAGAAGCTCGTGCTTATGGTGAGTGTTATCTAGGGTTATCACTTCTAATACCCAAAAATAAGGGATGCACACTACTCGGGGCGGGGCTACAACGTATTTACTTTGATGTAAAATATTTTCAAGAAAGTATGAACACTGAAGCATTAAATTAAACTGTCTTTAATTGAAATATAATAAGTATTTCTCTTTTACTAGTCAACAGACTTCTCTCATGATAATCGCATGTTATTGGGTGGCTAAAATATTTGTCATTTTTTACAGTAACAACTATCCAAACATGGAAACAGCACATGCATAAAATAGCTACAAACATTAGCTAGTGACGTTTTTTTGTAGCCTGTTTCCAATTTAAAAATATAGAACGTTGCAATTTACTAGTATTTTTTCTTTACACATGGGCATAATGTAAAAATTGATGTTTCATTTAATAAATGCTTTTGTGTCTGTCTGACCATAACAAATCAAAGCAAATAATAATACGCATTACATTGGATTATGATCCATTTACATTGTATTTACAGATTTTTCTGCAAACCAGGCCAATAGAGTTTAATTTTAGCCATTATCTCACTGTGATTTCAGTTGTCGGCATGGTTTTACTCATTTAATATTAAATACTTAAGTATAGACACTAGAGTTACAAAAGACGTCCGTGGAAGTAAAAGTATCCACTCAACCTTTTTACTCGAGTATACATACTGTTTTGATAACTAACTTGAATTCTAACAGTAAAAGTAATACAGGTGGAAAAAGTAGTATACAATTAGTATACAAATATATACAATTATATTGAAAATAATGCACACATGTTAAAAGTGAGAGGTTTTTGAACAAAGTGTGCATTACTTGATTTTAAATGGAAGAAAACACGCACAGATATTGTTATTTATTTAACATAAACAACTGAAATTAAAGCACACCGTGTCTAAATCAAACAATCACTTATCAAAAAAGTGTAAAAAAAAAAAAGAAAATAATAATAACTTGCATGCTTGGGTACTGAATAAAATATTTTTAATATTTTCTTATTTACGTGGAAAATTAGCAGTTCTCTTCTAAATAAAACAACTTGTATTATTTATAAGATACGCATAGTATGCCCTGTGCATTTCTTGTATCTTCTCTAAACAATGTATCAATGTAAACAACAGATTGTTGTAATGAAAATACGTTTTCTTAAAGGGAAAGTAATCAAAATAACCGACTTTATCTCTCTCCCTCCCTCTCTCTCTCTCTCTCTCTCTCTCTCTCTCTCTCTCTCTCTCTCTCTCTCTCTCTCTCTATCTCTTCTCCCTTATCACTGTCCCTCTGTCTAAGGGACTCTCTCCTCCCGTACTCTCTCTTTCATATCTTTCTTCTCGTTTCTCTCTCTCTCTCTCTCTCTCTCTCCTTCTCTCCTCTCTCTCTCTCTCTCTCCTCTCACACACACTCACACTCACACACACACACACACACACACACACACCACACAAACACACACAAACACACACACACACACCACACACACCACACAACACACAGACTGTACAGATGTCGTGTCGGGCCAGAGTTCTCAAAGGAGAGGGGAGAGCGGGAGAGAGAGAGAGAGAGCAGAGAGAGAGAGAGAGAGAGAGAGGAGAGAGAGAGACTCTCTCTCTCTCTCTCTCTCACTCACTTTACATATCTTCTCACTCTCTCTTTCTCCCCCTCCCTTTCTATCTTTCTCTCTCTCTCTCCCTCCTTTTTCTTTGTCACTCCCTCTCTGCCCCCATCTTTCTCCCTTTTTTGTCTGTCTGTCTGTCTACATCTGTCCATTCATCTTTCTCTTTGCACACTGTATTAATGTAATGATTTCCGATTGTTATAATCCCGATCAGCACAGTGAAAATTTCCTCCGAGGGCAAATTGTTATTGCTAAACACGAGCTTATGCACAATTAATCAATGGCTCCGAGTTTCGCGTCAGTCGCACGTTGCGGCTTGAATTATCCCAGTCAAGTTTTCTTCAAGCTGATTAGTTTAATCCCGATTCCATTTTCATTTCAATCACATCGCACTGATCGAGTCGTCGGGATGTGTCCCGCAATTTATCCAAATGGTGTGAAAACTCATCAGGGCAGCTTATGCGACGAGTGGTTTGTGATGTTTAATGCTTTCTACAACACACGAACACCTAGCGTTTCACTGCAGAAGAGCATCACTATCTCACCGGAACCTTCTCTCGTTCAGTGATGTACCAATTCTAACTAGAGAATAGAATTATACTCGCACACGCGCGCAATAAACAACCAGGACTGGCTAAACATAAAAAAGTGTTTTTTTTTTTTCATGGGAACGTGGAAAACAAAATGGTAAAATCTAAAAGCAAATATGTGTCATTTTACTTTCATTTTTTTATTTAGTTTAGAAATAAATTTATTTAGAATAAATTAGAAATCATTACAAAGAAGTCATTACATTTGACACTCCTGACCCGTGTTAAAGTTAAAAATTAAAAATACTTAAGTACTTTAAAACTTCTCCTGCTTGTCTTAGATAAGTGTAATATATATGTACATATAAACAAATAATGCCCGCTACATGAATTTATTACAAAGATACTGTTTGTGTCAATTTGACCCTTCAGGCAAAATGGAAGAGTCAGAAAGATCAAAAATGTGTTTCTTTGCAACATTGAGACATAATACACCGCTGTCTCACACGCACATACACAGTATTTTTGTAATGACAACATGTAGCATGGTGTTACACATACGTGAACTAAATCATTATATTTTTTAAATGATGATTACACCAAATAAGACAAGCAGGAGAAGTTTCAAAGTGAAAAAATACTTTTGAGTATTTTCGATTCTTGCGGATTTTACAAACTTTCTGTAAGTCATTAACAAATAACAAAAAAACAATTATAAACTCAACACATTTTCAAATTGAAAAATTCTAATTCAAATTGTATACGTCACATTATTATTAGTCAAATACATATATTGTTTATGGTGTGACATGTAGTAGAGTGTGTTTTTGACCGTACAGCATTTAAACATTGGGGATGGGGGAAATACAATAAAATGTGCAAAAGGGAAAAACGCAATGAAACGGAGATAAAGAATATAAGTACAATTAGATACAGTTAGGTTTAAAGATTAAATATGAAATGAATACAAATACACAATTATGAAGATAAAAATACAATCAAACAAGGTAAAAATGAGTAAAAATACAAAAAGTTAGTTTCAATATGTGATGTACAATCAGACAAATAGTTCTGCCAATGGCTTCGTTTTTATAAAAAAAAAACCTCCGGATAATTGAACAGTGTAATAATGGCGTGTATAATGAGCGGCCAGCAGGTGGCAGTAGTGTGCTGGGGGTTTCTCCCCGGGCGCGGTGATGTATTGTCGGAGCGGCCGAGTGCTCCAAATTGCCCGGCCTTTTATATTGTGTTCCTGCTCTCCAAGCTCCATTAGCCCCAGTAAATGAATATTTTACAATGCGTGCAGAGAGACAGAAATTAAAGCGTGTAACTCCGGAGGGGCAGGAGGACGGCTTCAGCCCCGCGTCCCAACACTGATGGAGGAAGGTTGTCCAGAGCGACAAGTCCCGTGATCGATTTAGTCCGATTTAAGTTCTTGATCGTTTTTAATATGCGTATGTTTTGTGTCTTATTTGAATCACTTTAAGCAGTAAAAGTTTTTTCACGCTGGGTATAAAGGCTAAAATCTGGCAAGTTTTAGTAGACTGTTAGTAGGTTTGATTTTTACTTAGTGGGTAGGTTAACTAGGATTTGTATTAGGTTAGTCATTTTCTAGGTGGTTAACTAGGATTATTTTTTGTAATTGTAGTTTAGATTATTATATTATATTACATTTAAATTTTTCTTAGTAGGTTAAGTAGAATTCTTTGGAAGGTTTTATTTTTAGTAGGTTATTAGCAGGTAAGATTTTTACTATGTGGGTTAACTTGAATTTTTAGCAGGTTAGATTTTCCATAAGTTTAGTAGGATTTTTTTTTAGTAGGCTAGTAATTTACTCTGTGGTTCACTAGGATTTTTAGCTGGTTAGGTTTTTAGTAGGTTACAGTTTTACAATGTAGGTTAACTGCAATTTGAGCTGTATGTTTGATTTTAATTAGGTTTTATAAGTTATTTTTTTACTTTTTTACTAAATATAAACTAGGTTAACTAGCAGCTTTGTTGGTAGGTTAAGTGGGAAGTTTTTTAGTTTAGTTAGTTTAGTTTTTTAGTTTTAGTTTTGTTAGTCATTTACTAGGTGGTTAACTAGGATTTTGTAGTATATAACAATTTTACAAGGTAGGTTAACTACACATTGTGAAAAGAGATGTAGTTTTTGTAGAGATGTAAGTGTGGAAAACGCAATATTATATTTATTTTTTTTGTAATACTGTCTCTCTTTCCTTTTACATATGTTATATAAATGTTTGTAAAGTGTGTTATAGAGTTGTAAATCTTTTTAATCCTATATATCACACACACACACACACACACACACACACACACACACACACACACACACACACACACACACACACACACACACATATAATTGTAAACATGTAATTATACAAGAACAGTTGCTGAAAAACACATCCTTAAATCTTTTTGAAAAAAAATTCAAAAACTTGTCATTTGACAACTTTTAATAAATGTGTAACTTCAAAGAGTGGATTATTTCATTAAATATTTTTTAGAATTTTGTCATCAGGAGGAGTAACATCATTAAATGAGTTTTATTATAAGACTCAAGATGAAATATCAAGCGAAAGTGTGTTTGTGTGTGTAGCACAACCTTGTAAATAAACGTCTTTTTAAATTAAGTGGGATCCACTGGAGCTTCCAATAGTCTCTATTCATTTTTTTTTACATTTTTAAAATTATCATTCCTTACGTTTTTTTCCCAATGTATTCATTTTTTAAAAACGTACCAAATTATCATTCCTTGCGTTTTTTTTCCAATTTATTTATTTTTATATGTTATTATATAAGATAATTATTTTTATATGCTTAATATAAAAAAAACAAACAAAGAAACCCAACAAATTTGACACGGAATCTGAACTTTGCTTAATGATATCTATGGAAATGTACAGGATGTTGTACAGTGTGTTTAGAAGACAAACTGTCATAAAGAATCAAAATCACCGTATTACAAAAAAATGTTAGAGAGAGAGAGAGAGAGAGCATCAGCATCTTTTTGTCTCCTAAGTGTTATCGAAAGATGCTTTTCATGCGATGCTGTCATCCGAAGCCCAGAAAAGGTTCTCACATCTTTACATCTCGGCCCAGAAGGTTTTTTTTTTCTTCTTCTCGCTGTCTGATCTTCCATCAGACGCCGGGTCTGATGTCTGTGGAGCGTTGGCCCGGCCTGAGCTGCTCTTCACACCTGTGCTCGACTCCTCCAGCTCCGTCTCAGCCACCGGGGAGGAGGTCCGAGTCCCGCGTCCTGCTTCAGCCGAGGGGGAAATTGTGGCGTGAAGCTCGCTGGAGCGTTCCTGGAGTCGGGCACGAGGAGATTGCCATCGTGTTATTGAAGGAAGGAGGAGGGAAAAAAATCACGTTTCATCCCAGAACGGATCGGTTCATGGGTTTGAAGAAAAATCTAGAGTTAAACATATTTGTTTAAAGAGAGTTTTTCTTTTCGGCTGCTCAAGGATGAATCATACGCGAATATTAATGTGCGTATTTCAACGATTTAAAGTAAAACTAAAAACAGTGATGATAAAAATAGGCGTTCACTTTTACTTTTCTTTTATCCAAGGAAACTTGCACATTAAATTATGACGTCTATTCTCTTCCCAAGATTTGAGCCCGAGACCTTGTGTTGCAAACACGTCTGCCATTGTCGTCACTAACACTTTCTCATGTGGCAAAAAACCCCACCACTTGTGATCAGATGATTTTTGTTGGGTTTTTTTTTTCTTCTACTGTGCATATGTTTTGTAATTTAATGAAATTATGGAAATAGAAGAATTTGGTTGGAGGTTAGCTAAGATTTTTTTATTAGGTTGGATTTTTACCAGGTTAGGTTAACTAGAATTTTTCTGTAGGTTATTAGTATGTTGGATTTTTACCAGGCAGATTAACTACTTTTTGGTAGGATAAGTAGGATTTCTTTTAGTAGATTTCTGATGGTAGATTTTGTAGATTTTACAATGTAGGTTAACTACAATTTATGTGGTATGTTGTTTGATTATTAGTAGGTTAGATTATTAGTAGGTTGGATTTTTTTTCCAAGTAGGTTAACTAGGATTCTTTAGTATAGTAGGTTCGGTTTTTACTATGTAGTTTAACTGTGCTTTTTTGTAGTAGGTTAGAATTTTAGTTGGTTATTAGGTTTAGTAGGTTACTTCAATAGGTGGGTTAACTAGAGCTAGGTAGGTTAGATTTTTATGTTTAGTAGGATTTTTTTATTAGGTTAGTCATTTACTAGGTGGTTAACTAGGGTTTTTAGCAGGTTAGATTTTTAGTAGATTACAATTTCACAAGGTAGGTTAACTACAATTTGAGTTGTAGATTTTATGTTTATTAGGTTTTAGTAGGTTGGATTTTTACTAGGTAGATTAACTAGACTTTTTAGTAGGTTAGATTTTTTTTGTTGGTAGGTTAAGTAGGATTCTTTAGTAGGTTAGAATTTTACTAGGTTGGTCAACTAGATAATTTGTAGTAGGATAGCATTTTAGTAGGTTTTGCAGTAGGTTATATTTGTACTAGGTAAGTTAACTAGTAATTTTTAAAAGTTAGAATTTTAGTAAGTTACAATTTAAAAACGTTGGTTAACTACAATTTTTGTTATGTTGACGTTTTTCAGGTAGGTTAACTAGTGTTCGGAAGTTTAGATTTTTACTTGTTTAGGTTCACAGAACGTCCCTTGAAAGCTGGTTTAATTAATATACACGAATACGTAAATACATAATCAAACCTAATCAAATATTTTCCCCAATACGTTTTTTTCACTTGAAACTTGGCATGAAAAGCCATTTTAAACTGTTCGTTTTTGTAAGTTCTCTAAATGTATAGTCCACTTCAACAGCAGCGTTTAATAATAAGTAAACCTATGTAGTTAATAGAAACTATAGTCTGTCCTGAAAAGCGTTTCTGGTGGTTTCTCTGGGATGGAATGAGCTTCGTCTGTAGTTCTGGTCCAAAGAGACAAACACGGGTGTAATCCGCTTATCCGGAGCCCTGTGTAGCTCCTAATCTCACCGTCCTCAATGTCTTTTCCCTTTTATATTATTCTGCTTCTTTTAATTAAACTAAGATTTGAGTGAAGATGCTTTTGGCGGGTCACACGGTGATGGGGAAACGCTTCTCCGTCCTTCATCTGGAGCTCGCGAGGCCAGAGAACTGCTAATGATTCTCTCCATCGGGAAGTTAATTTTTGGCGTCCGGGCCGCCCCGCGAACAAAGTGAACGCCACAACAAAAACACAAACAGAGAGAGCGGGGCCAGAGCGGGCGCCCTTGCATTTTAATTAGTTTTAAACGTAATTGCTTGAAATGATTCGCTGAATTCAGTCTTGCCGTTGCTTGAAATTAAAAATATAATGGCTGTGGACAGTAATTGGCTGGCACCGGGACTGTCGCTCATTGTGGGCCAGTGTCGCCCCCTGCGTCATTACTCGTCCCGAGACCGAAACACGAACGCGGTGCCAGGAACTTGGGTTTTTCTGTTGGTGTTTAGCAGTTGGTCGATTTTTACTCTGTAGGTTAACTAGGGTTTAAAAAAATTTTTAATATAATTCCGTATTTACGCGAATATAAGCACCCCCCTGATTTTTTAGGCACAAAAAAAGCGACTGATTATTATCCCCTGTGCAGTGACCCAGCGTTTTGATTGTGTCTGTTCCTTGGATTTTTTTTTTTTTACTACTTCTCCGTGTTCTTCATTTTTGACTGTTTCGACTGTTTCTGTCTACGCACCATTGTTTAACATTATCTAGGACGCACACGCGCCGCTGCATAAAGACAACGTGTTTCAGTTTATTTGTGATTGTTCCTGACTTGAAATACGAAAAAATGGGGGCTTATATTTACACGCATATTTGAAATCGGCGATGATAGGCACCTCACAAATATTTGAGCGTTGAAAATTTGAAAACAAATGGGGGCTTATATTTGTGTGAATAATGTATTTTTTTTTTTCCCAAGATCAAGGTACATTTTCACGTTACAAGTTCACCAAACTTCCACTGAAAATCATTTTAAACTGTGTTAGTGTTTGTAAGCTCTCTAAATGTAAAGCCCACTTCAACAACAGCGTTTATTATTACTATTATCATTAATATTAATAATAATAAAAATTACTCAACTTTATTTATTTATCAAGCACCTTAATTTAAAAGATTTAAACATCAGAGTTGGCCAAAGTGCTGTACACACAACAGTCAAACTTGTAAAAACAAAAAGATACAAAACAGATATAAAACAAAGGTAAGACAATAAAAGACAGTAAAAGTCAACAACTCACACCGCGTTAAAACGCCAAGGAGAAAAGTGTGTTTTTAAAAAAATACATAAATAATGAATATTAATAAGTAATAAAATAATGTGTTTTAAATAATAGTAATAATAATGATAATAAAGTAGACTTAATGTAGTTAATAGGAACTATTGTCTGTCCTGCAAAAGCGTTTTTTCCCCTGCGTCATTACTCGTCCCAAGGCCGAAACACGAAACCCGCGTGCGTTGCCAGAGCGCCATCAGAGTCTGGGCGAATGCCCGCTCGCCAGGATCTAAGTTGTTTTCCGTTTGCCCCTTTCCACCCCGCTCTGCTCCAGCGGGCGATCGACCCCCGACCCGCTAATGGAGGCGTCCAGGCTGAAGGCAGGTGTCAGCATCAGCCCCGCAGCTTCACCCGTGTGCCCGCGTGTCCTGCCGCATGAATGTGTGTTTGTTTGTTTCGCCGCCTTTCAAATCTCGCGGCTCCTTCAGATTCCGCGCGCTAATCTCTTAAACTAACTGACACGACTAGCTGTAGCACCTCGGCGTTTCCGCGCTTTGTTGTGTTTTGTGACGACTGTGACTTGTTGCATCATTGTCACGACGACTTTGCGCTTTTCCCGAAAAACAACAAATCTTGACGTATTTTAGCATCTCTTTGGTTTTTGCTTTCTTTTTCGCTTTCTTTATTTGTCGTCCTGGTTGTTTCTCTCCTCCTCTCGGCGTCGTTCTCGCTAACACTCTCTGTCGCTTTGTCTCACGCTTTGTTTCATATTTCAGTTTCTGTCCTGTGTGTTTCTTTCTTTTTCGTTTTGTCATTCTTTCCCTGGTTCTTTGTCTGTTTTATTTTTATTACCCGTTATTTCACTCCCATTCTCTCTTCTTCTCACTTTCTATGCTTTTTTTTTGCCTTACTCTATTGAATCAGATTAGTGGCAAAAATATCAAACGCAAACTTCTAAGAAACGAGCGAAAGTGCTTCACATTTACGTTTGTTTTTTTTATTTGTTGCTCACAATCTTCACGTTTTCTTTGAAACTTTTTTTTTTTCACTTCAGATTTTTCGTTTGGATTTCTGGCCCAATGTCACGTGGGGTCGGCCCTTTCTTTGATTGGCTGGTGAGAATGTGATTGACAGCTCCGTGACTAGGAAGTGCGGGGGGTTTAGTGTGCGCTAAACACATTCAGAATTGGAGCAACTTCATAGTTTTGAGTATTTATCCGTTTGTAGTGATTTTTTTGTAGAAAAAAATGTAACGAAAATTTTGAAGCGAAAAAGGTTTCAAACGAAAACGTGAAAATTGCAAGCGAAAAAAAAACAAAAAAAAAACAAATGTAAATGTGTGAAGCATTTTTGTTTGTTTCTTAGAAATTTACGTTTGATATTTTTGCCACTGATCTGCATCTGCATCTGATTCTGTAGACCAAAACCAGGGAAATGAGCACACACACACACACACACACACATTACAGCATTTGCTCATCATGCCAAATCTTGCCACCAGGGCACAATCTCTCTACTATCTTGCCTTAATCTAGAGCAAATTGTATTACGTGGGATTCGTCACTTTACCGCCAAAAAAGCGTTTCTTCATCAAACTTGATCTGCTGATTGGAGCAGTGTAGACTTGCTGTTTTTGTTGGGCACATGTCCGTTCGCTGTAGTTATGTCGAGATTAACCGCGTGTTTCTCGCCGCTCTCCAGTTTCACCCGGACAAGCGTCGCGCGGGTTTGTCTGAAGCAGAGGCCGAGCAGCATCTCCAGAGGTTCATCGACATCGATCAGGCTTGGAAGGTCTTGGGTGACGAAGAGAGCAGGAGGAAATACGACATCCGTTTGCAAGGTGAAGCTACACTGCGACATCGATAGACTGTCTTTCGACGTTTCAAAGTGGCATCATGGGAAAAAAAATCGCCCAATTGTCGTATTTTTGGACTATATGGTGCTTAATCAAGATCTTGAGCTCAGAATGAGTTTCTTCAGATGGTTCGTCAGCATCGGTCTGACACGCATTGACGTCACGGACCAACAAAGAACAGTGTAGAAAAGCAACTGTGGCAAGCCAATTTAACGGAAATTAGCAAATCTTCAATGCTGGAACCCTAAAGGAAAGCTTAAAATGTTTTGGGGGGTTTTTCGATTCCACATGATGGTTGCATTAATAAAAACTAAGATTTTTTTCAATGTAGCACCAGTGATACAAAGTGCATTAGAGGTAAGGGTTAACGTTTCAATCACAATAATTCGCCACACCACATTCAAGCAACCCACCAGACGACCCTTCTCATAGAAATTTGAGTAGAAATTTTACTGTTCTACCCTCCTAGACTTACAGAACTTGTTTTTACGAAAATGTGAAAAAATCCCACCTTTTTTTTTTTTTTTACTTTTTCCCCAAATCTGCAGCAGCGCCCCTAGTGTTTCCTCTGGAAAACACCAAGTAGTGACTGATTGCTGCCACCTGGTTTTCCAATTATGTATTACAGGTGTATAATTGTATTCTTTTTTTTTTTCGTTCACTTTTTCATTTCTTTTTGTTGTTTAAAAAAAACTAAATTAGGTCCCTGTATACTGATGATGAACTTCGAAGCGTATCACCAGTGAAACACTGTGTATTAAAGGGCTTTTTTCTAGCCGTTTCCTCTGTGTTTGACACATTGTCTGTAACAAACACAGTAGTAATAGTAACTAGTCCAACTCATTTTGATTATTTGCAGAGGGACAATGGTAAAGTGGCTTGCCATAGTTCATTCTTTTTCTCTGTGTTATGTATTACTCAACTATCAGATAGCGCCGCATCTTTGTAACACAGAAGTCACTGGATTGTTCTGACAGATTTTTGGAGCTTCATGTTCCACAGTAAAATAATCAGTAAACAACCAAAGTTCACACAAACAGCGTCAGATCAGTGTGTGTGTGTGTGTGTGTGTGTGTGTGTACAGGCGATTTAAAACCAAAAAAGTGAAAGGATTTTAAGTACGTCTTCCAGTCTGAAAAATACGTACATTTGTCTTTTTTTCCCGCTCTGCATAAAAATAAATTATCAGTAAACAACCAAAGTTCACACATATGGCGTCAGATTAGTATAGTTGCTAATCATAGGCTATTTAGAAACGAAAAAAAAAAAGAATTTAAGTGCATCTTATAGTCAGAAAGTAAGGTATAATTATTTCTATGTATTTATTTTGCCTCCAAACCTATTTATATATTTTTGGCAATTTATATTCCAGTTTCAGTTATTTATGTGAGCATTACACACACACAGCAAAGAAATGTTTTTTTTTTCCGGTTTCCAACAAAGGTTTCGCTGGAGAAGTAGCGTGGAGGCAAGCGTGGGGGATTGTGGGTAATGAGCACAGAGAGAATGTAGGTCAGGTCTGTCACACGCCGCCGTTTCTTACATGAAGTGATAGTCGGCTCGGCTCTGGCCTGAGGAAAAAGCTTGGGCTGGATTCCATTAGGACCCTCAGCTCCTGCTCTGCTCCTGCGGGCCGCCTGGGCAAATGTGATGGAGTTTCACTCTGTTTGCTACATTTTCAAAGACTCGAAATCTAAATTATAAATATGAAATATTAGAACGCTTCTAATTCGACGGTTTTGAATTTGTAGCACAGACTTGACCTGTTGTTAAACTCGTGTCAGCAAATATTTCTTCCTCTGTCTCTCTATCTCTCTCTCTCTCTGTCTCTCTATCTCTCGCTCTCTTATCTATTTCTCTCTCTCTCTCTACCTCTCTTATCTCTCTGTCTGTCTCTCTCTCGATTTCACTTTTTCTTTACTGCCTTTGTAATCACTCTCTTTTTTTTTTTTTTTTCGATCTCACGCTCTCTCTCTCTCTTTATTCTTTACTCTTTTTATAAACTCGTCTCAGCAAATCTCTCTTTCTCTGTCTTTCTCTTATCTTTCTGTGTCTCCTTCGCTCTATTTACTGCCTCTGTTTTCTTTTTCTCTCTCGATCTCTCACTCTCTCGCTCTCATTTTACTCTTTACTTTTTTTACAAACTTGTCTCAGCAAATCTCTCTCTATCTCTCTTTCTCCCTCTGTCTGTCTGTCTCTCTCTCGCTTTATGCTTTTTCCTCTCCTATTTTCTCTTAATATCCTTCTCATTCGCTCTCTTTTGTGTCATCTCTACTCTCTATTCTGTATCTCTTTCTCTTTCTTTCTCACTCACTCTCACACATCTTTTTCTGCCCACTGTTTCTCGTATTCACACTCTATTTTCTCTATCTTTTCATCTTGTCTCTCTTTACCATTTTCATCTCTTCTGTTCTTTATACCTCTTAATCTTCCCATCTCTCTTTCTCCCTTTCTAGCTATCTCTACTCTCGTCTCTACTTTTCACTCACTCTCTCTTTCTCACTTTATGCATTTTTTTCTCTCACTTTTTCTCTAAATATCCTTTTCTCTCATGTTTTCTCTACTCTCATTCTTTGTAAAAGTGAAAGTTGTTTCACTCACTGTCTCTTTCTTTCTTTCCTAATCTCCTTCTTCTCCCTCTTTTTTATTCTCTCTACTCTCAGTCTCTGTCTTTTTACCATTTTTCCACTCCCATGTTTTCTCAATCTCATCTTCTTACTTTATTTCTTACTTTTTTTCTGTACTCGATCTCTTTCTTTATTTTTTTTTTGTTTGAGTCTTAACTTGGCCTTAGATTTGCCTTTGCCTTTTAACACTTTAACAGTCTCGCTGATGTCCATCATCCGCTCCTGAAGCCCGAGGACTTCCAGCTAATCCAACCAATCATCACAGAAGCTCGTCAATGTATCTGACTAGGACTTTCTTTGAACTACTAGTCATTTAGGAACATTTCATCTTTGCCCATTTAAGAAAACCTGCTAATTGGCGTTTCTGCGACAGGATGCGGCATCTCCTGGCAATATTGCACTTTTCCCACTTGCTTTTTGAGCTCAGATTAATTCATCAGCAGCATTTACAGCAGAACCTTTCAAGACGGCAGCCATTCCCAGCGATGAATATTTAAACCGTGTGTGTGTGTGTGTGTGTGTGTGTGTGCGGTTGGAGACTTTTCTAGGACACGGTGTGACCTCGCCTGACTTCACTGTTCGCCTCCTTCGGTATTTTCACGGTTGCGTTCCTCAGGTCGTTAGTTTCGGAGCGTCGTACCAATCGGATCGTTTACCAGGACCAGTGACCTCGTGCGCTTTTCCGCTCCACTGTAAAGTAGCTGCGTACGTTGCCGCTGTCACAATATTTCCTGCTCGGGATCGTCGAGCTGCGGGAGTTCAAGTGTGGAGCCGGGACCGTCCCGTACAATTTGGGCGCTCACAATTGTAATCAAAACTGGTCACTTCATTAAAACACCATAAGAGAAAAATTAGAATTAGAAGAGAAAAATTTTAGAATCAAAATTTTGATCTACTATCAAAACCACTGGCCCAGGTTGACATGTCGTGTATTGATCCCAATAATCGCGATTTAAAAAAACGATTTATTCAATATGTTTAAGGTAGGATTAGTGCAAAGTGCAGCAAATCTGAGCAAAAAATATAGAACAAGTGCCAGGGTTCTTACAAGTGGTTGAAATCCTTGAAAATGCTTGAATTTCAATCATGTGTTTTCAAGGCTTTGAAAATGCTTGAATTTTAAATGAAGTGCTTGAAAATGCTTGAAAATTTAGTTAAACAGTGGATTCTGGATAAATGCACGTCCTCGGGACCGGATCTGAACTTAGGCGCAGCGTGCGGTTTCTCTATTAGATGAAAAATTCAAGGAACAGACACAATGCGCTCTGAGCTTTGAGACAGTTTGTGCGCTTTGAGACAGTTAAAACAGTGAAAAGCGCCTTACAAATACTCTTATTATTACAATCGAAACGCTGAGTCACTGCACAGGGGATAATAATCCTTCCTCTTCACACGGCGTCAGATAAACAGAGAGCTTGAAACAGGCCTGAGCTTGAAACAATTGATCTGGCTGGAGAGCAAAGGATCTTGGGAAATGAAGTCCTGACCACTAGAATCAACGTTTTGCTATCTATTATTCCAGTAAAACGATATCAAAATGAAACAAGTCACAAGTTAGGTTTGTTAAGTAAAGAAAAAGTAGTCTTTTCAAGAGAATATTAACGTAATTGAAGTTTGAAGGATGTTGGGACGCTTGTGTGTGCAGCGCTGCGGCTGAAGCAGGTCTGGCCGGTGGATGCTCACGTCTCACTGGACGACATGGACTGGGACGGCGAGTGCTACACGTACGGCTGCCGCTGCGGAGGAGAGTTCGTCCTGGAGAACGAGGACACGCCGGAGGTGGAGACGCTGGTGTGCTGCGACTCCTGCTCGCTCAGCATCCAGGTCAAGAAGGTCACGTGACACTGGGTTTCTCCTGGGGCACTCGAGTCCAGTCCAGTCGGCACGGGTGGTTTTACCATGAGCAGTCGCACTAATAACGATTTCGTCGCGTGAGAGATTGTCGCCTGGTTTTTCCATCACTGCTGCTTGCGTTTTCCGAAATCTCAGAGTGTTGGGTCGAACTAATTTATTAAGCTTCTTCGAAATATTGCACAATTTAATTTTATTTTTCTAAAAACCGAAGCCAAAGTTCCGACATGTCTGGGCAAATGCGTCCCACTTTACAAAATTGCTGTTGAAACAAGGCACACATTTTTTTCCGTAAGTTGAGGTGAACTTAGAATGGCGTATAAGGACATGGCATGTGAGCAAAGAGACAGTTACGGGAAGTTTGCAAGACACTTGCTTGCTTCAAGGTTTTAGTTCAAGATTAAAAGATTAAAAATCTGGTTGAGCAACACGCACACTCACTTAGAAAATGTCAACTTTCCTAATATTAAACCTTTAAGACACTTTAAATCTTTTTTTCTTTAACACCTTATTTGATGAAGCAGGGTCTCAGAAACCAACAAGTGTTTTTGTTTATTGCATGTGCGAGAACATTAAACAACAGTTTTTTTACACTCCTGGACTCTCTCATCTGTCTCCCTGCATTCTAGCGGTAAGAAAAACCAATGAATCTTGTCGGCACAACATTTTTATTTTTTTTATTTACTTTTTTTCACATTTTTTAACACCGATGAACAATGGTCATTTTTCTTCTTTAAAGGCTTGTTTTTCCCTAATTCCGCAGAGTGACTTTGCGTTGGTCTTGAACTATCAAAAGCGCTATATAAATAAAATATTTCGTAACGAGAGACTTTTTTTTTCGATGACGTCCAGTGAAAACGTCATTAGTGTGGAGCAGTTCGTATGTCAAGGTAGCACTGCTGGATAGCCAACATTCATCTCTTCTCATCAAACATTTTTATTTTCACTATGCGGCCATTTTCCTTTTTTTTTTTTTTTTTGGACTTCATTGACTTTCATTTTTGAACACAGATTAACAATTGACGTTTTTCATATTTGAAGAACTTTTTTTTCCCCTCTTAATTCTGCATAGTGACTTTGCTCCGGTCTGGGACTAAGAAAAGCCCCATATAAATAAACTAGAACTTGAACTTTTTGTGGTGAACATCACAGCAGAAGAAGTGGGTCACGGCCACGCCCCTCGCCGCTCTGCGAGGGATCAGACTCACCAGCGGCGTCCTCCTCTCCCGAGACTCCTCGCTCTTGTTAACTTTGTTTACATGTAAATAACGGCGCTTTCCCCTCCTCGGACAATCAAGACACAAACTGCCTTTACACATCACTGGTTGGAAAAGGCCTTCCAGTTAATGACCGGCGTTCTTTCGCCTCATTGTTGGGGCGGCCCGCTCGGTTCCGAGGGGATCCGGGAGGGTCGCGGCTTTATTCTACTTCAAACGGTCATTAGGCGGTTTGCTAAAACGCGTCGTCCCGCGGTAGAAAACGTCTCGATCCGGGCAAAAACCCGGCTTTTCATGGACGTCCCCGGGCCTGAACCGAGGCGAGACCTGCCAACGGACCGGACCGTAATTGACTGTGACATCAATTAGGGATAATCTCATCACTTTTGGAGAGTGGGCTTGTCAAAGCTCTAATTAAGTCCTGGTTCCCTCGATATGTGCGGACACCCTCACCAACACATCACCGTGCGATGATAGACATCAGCCTGTTTCGGAGGGAACGTCACGTTTAACCTGCCTGACTGGGATTCGCTCCTGCCTTGTACGTTGTAATTTACATGCTGCTTCAATTACAATTTACTTTTGTCGTCATTTGTTCACTGTATGTTACGTGATTGACATTCACTGCTCTGAATCTGACAGTTTTCACTGCAACTAATACATGTCGTTTTCGTCAGTGTTTCAAAAGTTGTGTGTGTGTGATGTCACGGTCACGTGATCTGGTTCAGTTTTCAGATCCGGCCAAATTCAGTACTAAATCTCACACTTTTACATACCAGCTTATTAATATTTTACATATACGCTGCAAAAAAACATACAAATGTGTAACTTTATTTCACACAGACACACACACACACACACACACACACATTTTGTATTTTTAGGAAAGTATTTTTCCCATTTGAAGCTCCTTTTACACTTTCAAATTTGTGAATCTAAATCTATTATTTTTTTTCTTGAGAGCTACGACTTTGTACATTTTTCCGGAAAAAGGTTTTGTCTAAAAAAAAAAAAAACTGAAGACATGAACTTCACCATTGTTGTTCAAGTTACTTTAAAATTGTAGCACATTATACATTACTTGTTACTGTTTGTAAAAAGTAATTCGTTACATTACAATACTGCTGTCTCAGAATTGTAATATGTTATCTGTGCTACTTTTAAGTTACTTTGATCAAAATAACAACAGAAGTAGAAATTAATATTTTTATTTATTTATTTATTTATTTATTTATTTATTTTAATTATTTTATTTATTAAATTAACTAAAATAACAAAATTTACTTTTTACTTGTATTTTATTTAAGGTGATGTCATGTAGCCTGTGGCCTATCCAAGCTACTAAAAACATGATACGTAGTTTATTATTGGCGAAGTGTTAAAAGTATGGTAGACATAAAGCAATTTTCTGACAAAATCTCAGAATAACAAATTTTAACTTCTTTGCCGTTTTTTTAGTAATATATTCAGGCACAAAACAAAAAAAAAAAGTATTTTTTTATCAACGTTTCTGGTTCAGTTACGTTAATATTCACTTAGTTTTTCTTTCTTTATTTAACAAACTTAACTTGTGACTCGTAACATTTTAATATTGTTTTTCTTCTAGTGGTCAGGACGTAATTTCCCAAGATCCTTTGCTCTCCAGTCAGACTCCGCAGAGCAATTGTTTCAAGCTCTCTGTTTATCTGATTTCGTGTGAAGAGGAAGGATTATTATCCCCTGTGCAGTGACCCAGCGTTTTGATTGTGTCTGTTTCTTTTTTTATTCCTTGCACGTGTTCTTCATTTTTGACTGTTTCAACTCTTTAACACTATATAGTTTAACATTACACAGATGCACATGCGCGCCACTGCATAAAGAAGACATGTTTCTGTTTATTTGTGATTATTCCTGACTTGAAATACGGAAAAATAGGGGCTTATATTTACACGCATATTTGATATCGCCGATTAAAAGCACAAGTTTGTGAGTGTTGAAAATTCGAAAAAAAAAAAAAAAAAAAAAAAAGGTATACTCATATTCACTTGTAAATGTGCTTGTACATGAAGTGCATTTCTTAATGTGTTTTTGTACACGTGGCACAAATAGACAAATGTGTGTGGAGCTTAGCGAAGCCTGTTGCTGTTGTTGTTTCTGACCAGAGGTTTTCTGCCTCCCATCATCCTCTCCGTTCAGCCGGCACTGATGCGGATCTGGATGTGCCGAGGTGTCTGTTTAGAGCAGAAAGCAGCGCTGCAGATGCATCAGAGGAACGGCCGCCTGAATAATGCAGCTTAATTAAAAGCCGTCACGTTTACGAGAGCCAGCGTCTGAAGCTTGTTTTTCTCAACGTGTGTGAAAGGCCGGAACCAACGGCACAGATTTTATTTTGTTGCCATGTCTATACAACTTTAGCCGTTTGTTCCGGGTTCACAAACGGATTTGTTTTGTACAGATGCGGAATCATAATTTCTAGTTTGGTTGGCAATGGCAACAACGTCTTGGAAAAGATTATCGTTTCACAAGCATAGACTCGATAATCTTTGCAGATTAGATTAGATTAGATGTAATACAGTAGGTATCACATGGGAGAGAAATGAAATGAGATAGAATCAGAAATTTTTATTGGCCAAGTTACAATAACAGCAAGGAATTGAGTGTGGTCTGACTCCATCTTTTTCCTATTTTACATATATTTTCATAAATTCAATTAATAATAATAAAAACACAGTGGCCTGAAATGAAAGAAACACGCATTTCTTACAAAATCGCAGTTCTCTGGGTGAAATCATTTGTGCAATGGCATTTTTGTAATATTCAATAATATTAGAACTTTCTGACTTGGTCGGTTTGGGAAACAAAATAAAACGTGTGCAAAATGATGTAATATCTTTTTGCGTCGAGGTAGTTACTTTTAATTAAAAGGTTAAATAGTTCTACGGTTCAAGCTAAACTGTACCTTAAAAGTTTAGCTACGTTTAACTTTTACATTTGTTCCCAAAAAAAAAAGAGAATTTCTAAATATTTTTCCCCTTTTAGAATACAGTAATACGAAAAAATAAATCCAGATTACAATTGGACATCAACTCAAATAAATGGATCTGATTCCTTAAAATGCCTCGATTCCTTCCCATCCGTGTATAATTCCGGGCGTCCTCAACTGTGCCATCTTTTCTGGGACATTCGCACACTTGTTGTGGAAGCTGTTGCCATGGCGAGCCACGATGCCACGTTGTCCCCAATGTGCGTGCCGGGCGGGGACGTGACGGCTCTGGTTCAGTCTGACTCCAGTGGGTCCTCAGGTCCCCACAAGTCTGAGCATGTCACAACCTGGATTCAAAAATACCTACTGCTTGTTAATCAGACCCGTACGCCCAAAGCCACACACCGTCCTCCCTCGTCGGTAATTATGTCAACCTGCTCGTCACACACCTTCATTTGCCGGGTTTTTAACGTCAGCGTGACAGACAGGTGTGTGACGCTCTGTGATTAGCCTGACGCCATTTCTAGAAAGCGTGTGATTTCTGCTGTTCATCGATGGTCCAATGAGGAACTGTTTTCCTGAGTCAATCGTGTTTGCTTTGCTGCTAATTGGTTATTGTCTTTGTTTTCCGGCGCGGTTGTAATTTAAGGTGAGAGTTTGTCCTGGGTGTCCTGACAGTTGCGTTTTCTAACAAGCTTGGCGAGTTTTTCTTTTCTGGCCTTTCCTGAAACTCCTTGTCGGGATTCGGTCTCCTCTATCAGCTTTTTCCCACAACTTCCGGGTCTAAATCCCATCAGGTGGTATTGATTCCAAGAGGAATGGGAACCTCTGCACGTTTTCGGCTGCGGCCGGGATAATGAGGTCGGTCCTTTATTCCCATTGCCCCGTCGCTCCTGGTGATGGAATTAGCTTGAAGCAAGCAGAGCGGAAATCACCCTCAGCTTTATGAATGACATCCCAGAGGTGGGAACGGATTAGTCCTCTCCCACTCTCCCTCTGTCTGTCTGTCTCTCTCTCATTGCTTCTACTCTCCTTCATGACTCCAGGTGGCTTTTTTTTTTTTGCCAGGCACAAAGGTGTTTCGCTTAATCCCATTACCTTGGTGCTAAACCTCACCAACGTCAAAATTGCCCCAACCAGCACCAGCCTGTAAACCTCCCTGCTCACTTTCAGTCCTGTTCTCACGAGTGACTGAAAGTGGCTTTACCTGAAAGAAGGCAAGGTTTTTATTCCTTTCCTCCCTCTCTTTTACAATGCAGCCATCGTTACCCTAGCAGGCATGCGGTGAATGCCAGTCTTGATCCAATTTTAACATGCTGGTGGCCTCTTATTCCCCTGTCCAATAACGTGTCCTCTGGAAGAAGACTAATCCTAGCTGCAGACCGCATGTCAATCTAGTTCTCGAAAAGAGAGGGAAAAAAAATCAAATCAAAACCATACATCTGGTCCCGCCCTGGATCTTTTCTCCGGCCTCTGGGGATGGCTTTTAAGTCCCCCGTCTTTTCTAAAGAATAGAGCAAGGATCACACAACGTGACCTACCAGAACCTTGCTATCACAATATTGCCACCCTTGGGTATTGAGACATAGGTGCAGATTAAGACTTTGCATAATAAGATTACATGGTGACTGAATGATATCAAGGGACAATCCATATGTGGCAAGCTGGCTTTCCGTCGCCGGCTTGGTAGCGGGTGGCGAGGCTTGAGTGGAGGAGTCTGGGTGAACTGCTGGGAATCAAATGGGATTCGGGTTTTCAATGAGTTGGTCATTTGCAGTCATGACTATCAGACCTCGGATATTTCGTAGTTCATAGTCCCGTTTAAGACGTCAGACCAGCTGCCATAGCTTTCGTCTCCTGGGACCCATGAACCGCCATTCCAAATGTCAATGTTAGCTGATGAGGCTTGGTGTAGGCTGAACCGTCAATTGTTGTTGTCAGTTGTCTAGATTCCTTTATGAGAATAAAAAAAGAACCAGTTATGTGATTGACAAAGAGGGTTGAGGAATACTTGGAATGCCAGAATTGGGCAGTTGCAGCCCCTGCTGGGACCGCCATTCCTGCTCCTCATTCCTGCATCTCCACATTGGCATTCTGAGAAAACCTGTCTCCTTTCCTTCCCAATGAGCTGATCTAGACTCGTCAAACTGTATTTCCTGTCCCATTGTGTGCTGTTGGAAATAGACTTGCCTGTTGGTTGGATGGGATCAATAAGCAGGGCTGGAGCATCGACCCGCCGCTGGCCAGAATGACTGTGGAAGTCCTTGTCTGTTGTGTTGAGCTGTCAGGCTCGCTAGGGAACATGACATGCTTCAGACCAGGGGGTCCCGTGCTAGAGAAACATCCCTGGCTTTTAAACAATACATACCACACAGTGTGTGAATGCCAAGCACGCCAGTTTGCAAACACTCATTCGGATGCTGGGATTTTAAGCTGCTGGAATAAAATCTTGGGAGACATGTTAACAACACCAAGTCTTAAGAGTGAAATATTGTAGTAATAACAATTTTAACTTTACTCATCTCTCCGTTGGGATATTTGTCTCCGCATTTGACCTATCCGAACAGCAAACACAGAAATCTCGGAGCAGTGGGCAGCCTTAAGCCATGATGCCAGGGGTCACTGTCTTGCTCAATAACACTCAGTTGGGTAACCAGCCGGACTGGATTTTGATATGGCAAACTCTTGGACAACTACAACTGGACTACAACTGCCCGGTTTAAGCATGCAAATGTTGCATACTCAACACTGGCCACGCCCACATGTTAAAGAACAAAACCTCTGGTAGAATGTCTGAACTGCCAATCATCTTCAAGCTTTCTCCCAGTTATAGAGCCAGAGCACGAGAGTATGCTCCCCGTTTACTGGGATTTAACATGTTTAATTGCTTCTGAGCAAAAATCTCCAGGACTTCTGGTCTCTCTCTCATATTTCCGAGTATCTTGGGCCTCAAAATTTACGCGATCCATGACATGTCTTACTAAAAAATCTTGTACCAGGAGATTGACAATCTATGTACTTATCCGTGATGCGTACTTTAACACTCGTGTACTCAATCTCTACTCTACTCTATTAATGCACCGAGCAATAATCCACGGTTGTAATTGTCACAGAAGGCCTGACACCTGCCCGTCCTCCATCAGCGCTGCTTATGCTAATGAAGAGCCGTCCTGTAGATTACAAGGTCCCACCGGTCAGATCCCACCTCCCTGGAGGTTTGCCTGTCTGATCGCGCTCGCTGGCACACGCAACTACGACATCACAGACTCAAATTAGTCGAGCGCGGTGGAATCAATGGGGATTAGAAAGATCCACTGTCCCAACGGCCCATCTTACAAATGACTTATGATAATCAAACAACACAATCACAGTTGGATTTGATAGCAAGGCTTTGACAAAACGTCGCTCCCGGTTGCTTGTCGTAATTGCGTCGATGCAGGTTTGCCAATACACCCAGTGGTTTTGTGATTGGAGAATCTGTTAGTTCCACTCAGTTGCTCGTTCTGTTTCTTTGATTTCATTTCAGCTTTGCATTCTGAGTTGTTCTATGGATATATTTGTAAATTGAATTTTTTTGTTCTGTTGAAATCACCCACGATTGGCTGCGAATTATTTGCTCTAAACAGATGGGCAATGTTTTCTACTGGGTTGCTTTGATTTTTACGACTTTGGATGTTCAGTTGTCGATTGAGCAGCTTTGATCACGATTTGTAAGATTCCGAAATTCTTGTTGCTAATAAAAGTTCCCAGCCGCTTTTACCGCAATCCTGCTCGGAATCTGGAATTGTCCAACCGCACACTCATTGGATGACCTTACTGAACAATCCAAAGAGCGGGAAAAACAGCTGGCGTTAAAATTGGATTTAGCATGTCATTTCCTCCGAGGTCCCTGTCGCATCTGTCAACAGGTGAGACGCTCCGCACGCTCCCGTGGCTCCTGCTCAAACAGACAAATTCAATAAGGAGATGCTCGTGTTGAATTCACTCAAGGGGTCCGGGAGTTCAAATGTTGGTGGGCCGAGCGGGAGGGAAAGCTGACACCAGCCTTTTCAGTCCCTTAAGACGACTTCAGATTCCTCACCTGCTGTAGTGCTGTGACGATGGGTGAATTGTCAAGTAAAGAACCAGATTTGTCCGCCATCGAATGTGTACACTAGCGCTACTCGGCCACATCCGAACAGCTTGTGGCCCTCCTGAGATGTCTTCTCGCCTCTTTGTTGTCCAGAGTTTATTTCTTTTTAAGAGCAAATGCCTCTCCTCGAGAGAGAAAAGGCCTTAAACGCAATTGTTTTGGTGACTGATCTGTGGCCCAGACTGTCATCATTACCTTCTGTGAGAGGAACTCTCTCGCTCTCCTAAAACAATCCACTCTCGGCTAATGGCTCCTACGCATTTCATTTGTAAGACACTATAGAAAGTGGGTGACAATAGGCTCCATCTTGAGAGGGCCCATCTGGGGGCCTCTTTTAGCCTTTGAACGGCACAAAGGGTTGCTGACCTAGAAAGCCATCAATAAAAGACAATCCTTGGGACGACAAATTGAAGAGCGGAGGAATCTCTCGTCGTGGCTTTATTCGCTTTGGAGTTTATTGGTGAGGCAGATGATATTAATTCAGAGCATTATGCCGGCGACTCGCCGCTAATTGCCCAAAGTTCAACAGGGAAGATATGTACAAGAATGACCTTTATCTGTGGTTGTGATCGGCTTAGACGGAGGTGATCGCTTTCTTTTGACTTTTCAGTCGTTAGCTCCACTTTTTCAGTTAGGTCTTCGGTGCTTGTGAAGTGCAGGTGTAGATTTGACGAAAACAAGAAACCGTTTGAACAAAACAGCAAACATTCAGAAAGTCAAAAGAATGCGTTTAATTTATTTGCAGCCTTTCGAGATCCTCAAGGTCGATTGCAAGCGGAATATGAAAACGTGAACGGTTCATTCCTTGTAAATTCACGGTACGGTATTTTTGGCACTAATTGGATACCATACCATCCCGCTACATTCATATTTTATTTAGTACTGTTCGTTCTTCTCAACTTAGACACACTCTGATTGGTTAATGATTTCCCCCCGACCTGATTGGCTGACACTTTGATTGTGCACAGGAATGTCTCTTCATTACACATGCCATTGTCAAATTGCGCTTTTTTGTAATTACGATTATTTGCACGGGCCTTTTTCAGTAGTGATCTCAGGACATTATGAAGAGCCAATTAGGCTTCACCATACACGACACGATCGATCCTAACCACCGTCTTGAAATGACCTGATGAGTACGTGATCATCGCCCATCGACAGTCTCTCAGAATAACCTACAATACACACATCGTGATTCCCGCTATCGGCCCGTGGGAGCTAATTGTTCACCTTTCTTTGGTCGATAATCAGAAAAGGTCAGCAGCAGAGCTGTCACGGCCGTTCACAATGCCAGTCAGGCAACAGATGTTAATTTGAACCATTACCGTCCCATCGCTCCGCAAGATGAGTTCATGACAAACAGCAGAGCTTCTCCCATGCAGAGCGAGCGACGATCCAACAGACTATAATTACATCCAGTGTCATGAGACTGATGGAGACAAGCCCTGCAAAAAAGGACCCATCACCTACCTTGGATATAATATTTTACTACCTAGTAATTTATCCATCACTCTTGAAAGCATTTGGGACCTATTGTTGTCAGAACGAGGGAACGCAGGCAACGGCGAGGACTTCAATATCTTAAATTACACCGTTTTGGAGACAAAGGCGAGATGGGGAGAGAAATGGGAACGCCGTGCTTTTGGGTGGCACTTTTATCATTGAGTGGCAGTTGAGCAGAAGTCTGGGGGTTGCGTTTGTTGTAAAGCCGCGTCGTAAATGGGTTCAGCTCCGCAAATAGTCGTTTGTGGCGTATCAAAATATCGTTTTGCTGCAGCTGATTGTTATTTGATTGGCTTGGTGTTGGAGATTTACTAACTTTGGGTTTGTGCTTTGATTCTCTGTGGGCACAGTTTTGAGATTAATTGCACTTCAAATCCATTTAGGGCGGCCATGTTTGTTTTTTGGTTCTTGTACTAATGTTTTTGGGGACATTTTTTTAAGGAAAAGTTAAGTTGTGTTTGTTCCTTTATAGCTGTAGTTGAACACCATGACTGTATTTGTATGAACTGTATTTTATGTACTGTCAAGCGGTCACATCTTATTTATCCTTGTAATCTGCATAAAATACACAACATAAGACAACATAGAAAATATAAAGTAAATGGACATTTACGTTGTGAGCATATCATGCTAATCTCCATAAACTAGATTTCTTCAGAGGATTCACCTCCAATTTCCAATATACTGTCGGTTTTCATTTTTCCTTTAAAATTCCACTATTAAAAAAATAAATAAAATGTTTTTTTTTTGTTTTAAAATTACAATTTCTCATTTCATGTACACAGATGCATGGATTCTCCAATAATGGTCTGATTACAGAATTTGACACTGTACGTTAAAAACACATGTTCATAATAACACAATCAATAATGTTGAATAATCATGAACCTGGAAAAAGTTACTTTTGAAAAACATTCACATTATTAATGTTCTAAATTATCAGAAAATATAATAACTTATTAATAACTTGTTACTTTTTATTATACAAAAAAAAAACACCAAATAATCAAGAATTATTCAATAGGTGAGACCAGAACCCTGCAATATAAAATAAATATAATAATAATACATAATAATATAAAATATAATAATATAACATTTATTTTTATTCTATTTTTTTGGGGGGTGGGGGGGCAAAAGACATGTCATGTACTACATACATGGCCAATAAAGCAGTTTCTGATTCTGATATTTACATGTCAAATGTATGTTTATTATGTATAGCTTATGCATTGTTTATATAATTTATGCATATATAGTGTATACATTTATTTAGTTCTTTCCTTTCCCAACTCTGGAATCTGGCGTGGAACTGTACTTACTAAAAATAATTAAAATTTACAGGTAACAGCTTGTAAAAAAAAAAGTTGCTAGTTTGTAATTAGGAACATCAGATTGTTGAAATATTTGAAATGCAAAGCATGTTGTATGCCACATAACAGAACAAATAATGTTACGTAACAAAACACAAAAATGTATATTGTGTATAGCTTGTGCATTGTTTATATACCGTAATTTATGCGTATATACATTTCTGATTCTGATATATAAGTGTAAAGTTTATGCCCAGTGTGTATAGCCTATGCATTGTTGATATAATGTATGCATATATAGTGTGTACATTTATTGAGTTCTTTCCTTCCCCCACCTCTCTGAAACTGTCGAGGTGTTAGAAATGTCCGGTGGGCGTGGCCAGAGTGAGCGGGCAGTTTTGGAATCCCAGCGAAGAGGAAGCTTGTCAGGACATGGTGGTGACGCGGCGGGTTTTAATGACCCCGGGCAGCATTCACCAGGGCCGGGGGGTCACAGGAGCCCACCACTCTCCACCATTAATGCCAGCTAGAACACAAGCACCGGGGCTGCTTTAGTTCACTGGACAGATGGGAAGCCATTGTAAATATTTTGATTGATGGAGGGTGGGGTCAAGGCGTAAACCTTTGTTTTCCATATAAATGGGGAAGGCGGGAATTTTATGCAGGACGCTGGCTTGTTTTCGATCGGCCTTTCATTCCGCCGCATCGCGGGTCGGTTACTGCCGAGGTTAGGGAAGGTTTGCGTGGAATTCCGCGGGTCGGGAGGTTTGTGTGTGTGTGTCTTTGCTAAGCTCGGCACAACACCAGGTGGAGAACAAAAATGCAAAAAAGTGTTTTGGGGGGAAACAAAGTCCCCAAAAGTCGTTGGAAAATAGTTATTGGTAACTTCCTGTTTTGTTTTCTTTCAGTCAGCTGATCATATCCTCCTGCTTTTTTTATCTGTCCACCTTGATTTTTACTTTTCACTTTTCTCAGGACATCTCATATACAGTCGACTCAGTGAATCGGGACACGCCCATTTTGCCATAATAAAGCAGTTATGAGATGTGATTTGGATTGGATTTTTCCCAATAAATTCAAAATTCGAAAACATTCAAAAAACTTTATTCATCCCCAGGGGGAAATTGCTTTTTCGGTCACAGTTGCTCACACAAAAGAGAAATATAATAATAATAGAAACAAAAATACAAATCTAAAGCATCTGCTTCCTTTAACCGGCGGCCCAATCAAGCTGAGTCATCTAAATTTAGTCGTGTATATAATGACGGAATCGTTTTATTCAAAATAGAAAGTGTATCACAAACAATTTGTCAAGAATTTTTATTAAATGCTTTGGATAAAAGTGTCTGCTAAATGACTGTGAGGTAAAGTTAATTTATTATTTTAAATATTATACTTGAAATGTAAATGTAAATTTGGACCAATGAGAAAATGACCTATGATCAGAATGCATGATATATCATAGGTACATTTATGTATTTATTTACAGCATTTTACAAACATTCTAATAGGTTGGGATTTTTTTTTTTTTTTTACAAAATATTTTTAAGACTTATTTTTTCATTATTATCAAAAAGCATCTCGTGGCCAACAAAGAGTCATGTGACTTCTACACCATCGCTTCCCTTCCAGAAAACAGCAACAGTGACCAGCCCAGGGATCCCACACATTAGCCTAATGATGTCACAGAGGACGGCCCCCTGGTCCACATCTCTGATTGGCCCCCGGCCCCTCACAGGTCTAATCAGGAAGTGTTGGTGTTAAGAGAGGCTTGCTAATTCAAGGTGTGATCTGCAAGACAATAGCCTGTTGTGTTATTTCGTTAGAAAGGTGATTGTCCTGGGGATCGAGCGCCGGCTACAATGTTCCGCGCTGCCATTTTTAACCGGGAAAGTGTAGCTGTTTTGTTACAATTCACCCTTGGAGCTCCATCTTAAACTGTAACTTTGTTCAAAAACTACAATAATTCTTTACATGTTTGCGAAGGAAAGAAGCGCTGATCATTTTCTCAGTTGTTTTTTTTTTCCTTTTCTTTTAAGTGGTGGAGAGCTGGACTTGTGACCAATAGGTGGCAGGTTTGAATCTTTTTTATCTGGAAACTGGACACTTTAAACAGCTTCTCTAGAGCCACGTTTTCTTGTATTGTACTCATGTTTTATTTTATTTGACTGTATTGTATTTTTATCTTTTTTATTCATCTTGATAGTTTTTTTTTTTTTTTATTCATATTTTATCTTTATTTTTAATGCATTTTATTGTATTTTTATCTTTTCATCTTTTTATTTCTTTACTTGTTTTCTTTTTTTTTTTCTCTATATTTTTGCTCGCTTGCCCAATGTTTAAGTGCTAGACAATTGGAAAAATATTTCACCAAATGTTGTACCATGTCTAATATGTATGTGATATAATTTGGATATAATTTGAGAAAATAGAGAATAGAATTGGAATCAAGACTCTGGCCGCCACCTGCCCCGACACACAGCTTAAGACTGCCCACTGCTCCGGGTTTGTGTGTGTGTAACTTCACCAGTGTTGTGTAAGTTACTTTGAAATTGTAATACATTACACATTTCTTATTACTATTTGTAAAAAGTAATCCGTTATATAACAATATTACTCAGAATTGTAATATGTTACATTACTTCTGTATTACTGTATGTCGTTGAGGAAATTACACAGTGTTACAAAACACGACACTCCTCCAGCGAAAGACGAAATATTAGGAAATATTACATTTTTTGTTTATTGTCTTTAGGGTGAAAAGTTTGATTTTGAGTTTGAAGCGCTACTTAGCGTGTAGCGAGTATTATATTGCTGAAAATACAATTAGTAATGCGTTACACTACTGCGTTACAGCAAACATTTTATTGTAATATATTACTTTTGTAGCGTGTTACTCCCAAACGGAACGATTCTGCCCCTAGTGGCCATATTGACAAACTCTCCTCACTTCACTATACTGGCATAGCTTGAAATGGGCCACACCCACCTTTTATTTTCCTAAAGTGCGAACAGCTCAAAAAACAACATACATTCCTTGAAATGAACGAAAATGCTTCAAATTTATGCGTTGTTTTTTTTTGGTGGCGTTTTTTAAAAAAAATCTTAGCGTTTTAGTTTGAAACTTTTTTTTTTGCTACAAAATTTTCATTCGTATTTAGTACGCGCGTACACAGGGTTAAATTCTAGTTAGCACGGACTTATAAGAGTTTTTAAAACAAACAAAACATTTTACCATTATTTTCATTATTAATATAAACACATTTTATTTGTAAGACATCTTTCGGGAGCACTGCACATACACAGCATTTCAATGTGAAGAAACAACAGTGTGTACTATTATTCTGAAGTATCTGCCACCACAATAATTTAGCAATATTGTGCAAAAACAACACTTATTTTCACACAACACCCGCCAATCACAGTTTGTGTAATAGGTAAAAAAAAATAAAACCGTGAATGTCAAGGTGTGCATTCGCTCAACTCCACCCACACTTCCTGGTCAAGCAACTGTCAATCACATTCTCACCAGCCAATCAGAGCAAGGGCCGCCCCCACGTGAAACTTGGGCCAGAAAGCCAAAAGAAAAAACGAACCAACGAAAAACCCGAAGCGGGAAAAAAAATGGCAAACGAAAACGTGAAGACTGCAAGCAAAATACAAACATGTACATGTGAAGCATTTTCCTTCATTTCTTAGAAATTTACGTTTGATATTTTTGTCACTAGTCTGGTTCCATAAAAAGCAAAACAATCCTTTTTTTGGTGTATTCTGAATGCGTGAAACCAATGTGATTTTTGATCGGCACAAAGTTCGTCGAATCCAGACGTTTGCCAGCGCCGTTGCGATTCGTGACGCGGGCCACCTGGACACCAAGGCGTGGCTATTGTGGACGAGGCGCGGCTCTAATGGTTCAGTCAGTCGGGGCCGCTTTGGTTCACGTGTTCACACTGCGGCGTTTGACAGGGGTCACCACGAGCCGCCACCTCATTACCCAAACTAAATATCCCGATTCTCTCAATTAAAGTCATGTGACATGCTACACATTTGCTAACGCGAGGCCCCGACGACAGACCTGCAGCAGAAAGATTGTTTCGTGGTTATTCTCAGTCAATTGACTGCGCTGTTATGTGTGATGCGGGTGTCCTGGAGTCATTATGGGTAATTCCGCCGAGCTTTCAATCACGCCGCGCATGTGTTTGACTGGTAGCGGCTGTTGCCTCCGCACTCCGTTTATCCTAATGCGAAGTGAACGCGCTAACAACTCCGCCGCCGTCAGATATCATTTCGTATCAATCATGTGTTAGCGCTAGAGCGGTCAGCGGCGCCACAACAAACACAGACCTCAACTGCCTTTAATTGTCGACGTGCAGTTGCGTTCGGCGATGAAGGCGGAAAAATCGGTGGAATTTTTTTCTTGGTTCCTACGGTGGGAAAAAAATGGAGGAATTTGGCTGATGTTGCACAGTTAGTGTTCAGTTGTTTAATACGGTACAATGATATGACAATGCTTCATGTAAAACTTGTGAACTTTTTCTGAATGGAAAACGTTTTTCAACAATGTACATAGTGCATTTAAATATTTTTTTCTCTTTTTCTCTTTCTCTATCTCTCTCATTCTCATCCTCAGTCTATCTCTATCTACCCCCCCCCCTCTCTCTTCCTCAGTCTCTGTCTTCCTCCCTCACTACTCCTCTCCCCCCCTCTCTCTCTCAGTCTCTGTCTCTATCTCTGTCTTAATCTTTCTCACTTCTGTATGTCTCTCTCTCACTCATTCTCATCCTCAGTCTTCTGTCAAACTATCTGTCCTCTCTCTCTCTCTCTCTCTCTCTCTCTCTCCCGCCTCTCTTCCTCAGTGTCTGTCTATATCACTTTTAATCTCCCTCTCCCTTTCTCACTTACTTTCTGCCTCCCTCAGCCTCTCTCCATCCCTCCTTTCTCTCCCTCACTCTCTCTCTTTCTCTCTGACACTCTTCTTCAGCCTCTCTCTATCTGACTCTATTGCTCCCTTCTTTTCCTCAGCCTGACTCCACCCCCTCTCACTATCTTTCTCTCTTTCTCTCTCTCTCTCTTTCTCTCTGACTCTCTTCATCAGCCTATCTCTCTTTTTCTGTTTCTCTCCTGCCTCTCATCACTCCTTCCCTCTATTCTTTTCTCTCTCTTCATCATTCTCTTAATCTTTTCTCCCTTTCTTTTTCCATCCCAGCCCCCGTCACTAACCCGCTCTCCCTTCGTTTCTAGTTTCTCTCCCTGTTCACAGGCCTGTCTCTTTCTGTCTGTCTTCCGTTCTCTCCGTCCTCATCCTCCCGTAGCCGTTTGATGGCGACACTCTTTCATGTCCATTAAGCGTCTGACGGGCTACAAGCAGCTACTTGACGGGCTCTTGTGTTCCTCTCTGCTTCAGTAGCCGGCGTAATCAGTTTGTTTGGCGTCACGTAGCGTTCGCCGTTCTAAGCAGAGACAGGATGATGGCTATTGTGAACTGAGCTAATAAAAGCATGTGGTAAGAAGTGTGTGTGTGTGTGTGTGGAGAGCACTTGAGATTTGTCCCAAACCACTGCACCCTTTGTGGCCGCTGGAGTGGGAGTGATCCTCCGCCAACAAAGCTTGTTTAACTTGTAGAGTTAATTTTTTTTACACTGTTCTGTTTACCCAGTCGTCCAGCGCACAATGGCTTTTCCCGCCAAAACGCCTCATTACCCGAATGCGCTTTTTACCGTTCGGAAGCAACCCAGTGTTAAGTAAAGTGATGTAATACAATAAGGCGGAACCACATCGAAATTGGTGCCCGGCTTTTAACCCAAGAAGTGAGGTGCATATACACATGGTGTAACATGAAGCAGTGGGCAGCCTAAGGGAGGCATGCCCTCTTCCTCAAGGACACTTAGTTGGTGATCCAGCCTTAGGGGGATTCGAACCTTCTTTAGGGCAACTTTAGGGTGCCTTTAGGGCAACTTTATGGTGTCTTTAGGTCTCCCAGTGTCTTTAGGGCGACTACTGGTGTCTTTAGGGCGACTTTAGGGTGTCTTTAGGCCGACTTTAGGGTGTCTTTAGGTCTCCCAGTGTCTATAGGGCGACTACTGGTGTCTTTAGGGCGACTTTAAGGTGTCTTTAGGGTGACTTTATGGTGTCTTTAGGTGTCCCAGTGTCTTTAGGGTGTCTTTAGGTCTACCAGTGTCTTTAGGGTGTCTTTAGGTCTCCCAGTTTCTTTAGGGCGACTACTGGTGTCTTTAGGGTGACTTTATGGTGTCTTTAGGTCTCCCAGTGTCTTTAGGGCGACTCTAGGGTGTCTTTAGGTCTACCAGTGTCTTTAGGGTGTCTTTAGGTCTCCCAGTGTCTTTAGGGCGACTTTAGGGTGTTTTTAGGGCGACTTCAGGGTATCTTTAGGTCTCCCAGTGTCTTTAGGGCGACTTTAGGGCGACTTCAGGCTGTCTTTAGGTCTCCCAGTGTCTTTAGGGCAACTTTAGGGTGTCTTTAGGGCGACTTCAGGGTGTCTTTTGGTCTCCCAGTGTCTTTAGGGCAACTTTAGAATGTCTTTAGGGCGACTTTATGGTATCTTTAGGTCTCCCAGTGTCTTTATGGCGACTTTGGTGCTGTTCCGTCAACGCACGACGGCCAGATCTGACCGCTCCATCCTCGGCTGGGGATTCCTTGTGCTTCCTCGCCCTGCTGACAGGCCTATTCTTCTTAAGAAGGTTGTCCCAGCCTCGGCCCTAATCGCCACAGATAATAAATTGATCAACTCTTAAAGTTCCGCGAGGGCTGAATGGGGCTCACCCCGTCCATTTAGAGCGGGCGGATTACTCACGCTTAGTTGGCTCTAGGTGGGCTTTGGCAAGCCTCCCCACCAGGCCTGGGAATGGGGCTTCATTGAGGGCCATTGATGAGTCCCTGACACAGAGCGTGCTTTTATACCATTGTGAGGAGGTCCTGGGCCGCCCACCCCGGCTTGTCCTCGCCGCGCTCTTTCTTGCACGTTGGGAAAAGGTTATCCCCTACCTTAATCCATATTGCAATGTGGATTAGAGGGTGTGTGTGTGTGTGTGTGTGTGTGTGAGCGGCGTGCAGAGTGTTTCAACTTCTCGGAACCCCCGCCTCATCACCGAGACACGCTCGCTCGCTCTCTCTCTCTCCGTCTTTGACAAAGTGGTGGAGGATTTGCATCTTGAATGGGTAACCTGCCGTTCCTCTCAATGAAGACATCAGATCAAAGTTCAGCCAGTCAAAGCCCTGCTAAAACGTTAAGGAGGCCGGCGCGGACACAAAGGCGAAGGATGAACGCCAACCGCTGCCTCCAGAAGACGCACTGGAATCCCTGATCCAGATTAAGAGTGGATTAAGCCATTCACCAGCGACTCGGTTTCACTCGGCTTCTCCGGAGGAATCGGTTTCATATCGTTTAATGGACGTTTGCCGCGTTCGACCTGGAGCCGCCGGTTTTCGCTTGATGAGTCGTTACCTAAAGGCCTTGTTGGTTTCCGCAGCAATTTATAAAATGTATCAATGCGTTATTGTCACTTTCCCCTGGTAATTGAAAAAAAAAGTGATTAAAAACGTCGATTTGATGCAATTCAATTGTTTGTTTCCAGCTGTAATGTTTAAATCTCGTGTTATTAATGCACCACAAGAGAAGCTAATTGAGTAAACAAGAGCTGTGTGTGTGTGTGTGTGTGTGTGTGTGTGTGTGTGTGTGTCTCATTTGCTTTGTCCTGAGAGTCCAAAAAAGTTGTTTATTTTACCAAATTAGACGCTTGATTTCTTTACATTACATGTGTTTTAAGTTGTTTGATTTTACTCTACTTTGGTTAGTCGGCATTTACAGCTTCACTAAATAGTAATAATGAACTCACACTCCTGTCTGTCTGTCTGTAGCCCTCTATATGTCTGTCTGTCTCTCTGTCTGTCACTCTGCAGCTTTCTATCATTCTGTTTGTCTGTAGCTCTTTATCTGTCTGTCAGTCTTTCTGTCTGTCTGTAGCATCTAACATGTCTGTCTATTTCTCTGTAGCTTTCTGTTGGTCTTTCTGTCTTTCTGTCTGTCTTGTCTCTCTCTGTCAGTCTTTCTGTCTCTCTGTAGCCGCTAATATGCATGTCTGTCTTATTTTTCTGTCTGTTGGTCTTTCTGTCTGTCTGTCTTGTCTCAGTCTGTCTGTCTTTCTCTCTGTGTAGGTTTCGTATGTTGCTATTGGTTTGTAACGATGTATCCGTCTATTTCCCTGTCTGTCTTTCCTCTCTCTCGCTCTCTCTCGCTCTCTCTCTCTCTCTCTCTCTCTCTCTCTCTCTCTCTCTCAGTCTGTCTGTCTTTTTGTGGCTTTCTACCGGTCTGTCTTTCTGTCTGTCTTGTCTCTGTCTGTCTTTCTGTCTCTCTGTAGCTTTCTATCGGTCTGTCTGTATGTAGCTATTCATCTGTCAGTTTGTCTGTCTGTCTGTCTGTCTTGTCTCTGTCTGTCTGTCTCTCTGTAGCTTTCTATTGGTCTGTCTGTATGTAGCTATTCATCTATCAGTTTGTCTGTCTTTCTGTCTGTCTTGTCTCTGTCCGTCTCTGTAGCTTTCTATCGGTCTGCTTGTCTGTCTAACTATTTATCTGTCTGTTTTACTCTTTCTGTCTGCCTGTAGTATGTTTGTCTCTCTATATCTTTCTATCGGTCTGTCTTTCTGTCTGTATGTAGTCGTTTATGTCTCAGTCTGTCTTGTCTCTGTAGCCGTCTATCTGTCTCTCGGTAGCTGTCTGTCTATCCTCTTGTCTGTCAATATGTCTGTCCTTCTCATTCTTTTCCCTCTTTCTCTTTCTTCCTCCACCCCACCACCCTCGTTTAGCTGAGCTCTGTTGTGTTCCACTTTACCACAATGCTAGAAACAAATTCGAAGATGTTTTTTTTTTTTTTTTTTTTATGAAAACAGAAGCGTTTATTTCCTCTTCCGTGGCCACTTTTCTCCTCAGAATCGCGTCGCCTGGAGACCCACAATGGCGTCTCGCTGTGAGCAAACTGTACGAGACCCTTCTCCCGGCGACTCTCATCTTAATTAACTAGCGGTATTCACGTGGGCGTCGACCAGCGGGACCGCCGCGATACAATGTAGCGCTCACAAAGGTGGCGGTGTGAAGTAGCAGCGCGTCCACAACACTTTTCCGTGGATTTAATTTGGGCCTTGCGAGCGATGCTTAGCGCAGCGGGCGCCATTGTTTGTTTGTCAAAAGTTAAAGCGCCTCAGAAAGCCGGTTTGATGATGAGCCCCCGACGCTAAATTATAAAATGACGTCCTGGACGGAGCGTTTTGATAATTGAAGGGTTTGCGTCTGGGGATAAAGATGGAGATTAAATGGAGCAGCGGGCCTGGTTAAGGTCAATGTGGCAACTGGCGAGATGGTAAAATGTTAACGCAGTTGAGAGTAGATTATATCCCACTCTTGCTTTTTCGTTTGAAATGCCGAAAAGAAAATCAAATTGAAATTTTGTTTGTCACATACAAATTATACGTGGTACAACATGTGGTGAAATGTGTTTTTGATCGTTCCAGCATTTAAGCTTAGGAATACAATAAAAGATAAAGAATAGAATTAGGATTAAAACAAGATATAAAGATGAAATGTGAGTAAAAAATTCCAAGATAAAAATACAATTGAATGACGTAGAAGTGAGTAAAATACAAAAAAAAGTACAAAAAAGTGACTCCAGAAAGGTTTAAAGTGTCCAGGAGTTGTGGAGTTTCATACTGGGCAAGAGTCGAAATTGGAATTTTCTACTCGTCCCTTACTTAAAAGCACACAAGTAAACAATGTGCAGTATAGACAACAATTGGACATGCAACAACAATTTTACAAAATGTATAAAAATGTGCAAAATGGTACAAATGTTACAGTGTTGTGTGTGTGAGTTGAATGACAGACCATTGAGTGTGTGTGTGTGTGTGTGTGTAATGTGTGTCTGTTTGTGAACATAGGAGTTGTATGATAAGGTTTGTTTTCCTGTACAACATTTGTGTGTGTGTGTAGGAGTAGTATGACAGACCGTTGAGTGTGTGTGTGTGTGTGTGTGTGTGTGTGTGTAGGAGTTGTTTAACAGACCGTTGAGTGTGTGTGTGTGGGAGTTGTATGTTGTATGACAAACAGTTCAGTGTGTGTGTGTGTGTGTGTGTGTGTGTTAACAAGGTTAATTTGACCGGCTGACATTTGTGTGTATGTGTTTGCGTGTTCATGTGAGTAGTGTCCGACAATTGTGTGCGTGTAGAAAAAGAATAGCATAATTTTGTGTGTATAAGTAGAAAAACGTGTGTGTGTGGGCGTAGTTTGACTGACAGCTGTGTGTGAGAGAGGGTGTAGTGTGGCAGACTGCTGTGTGTGTGTGTGTGTGTGTGTGTGTGTGTGTCAGGTGAAGGTGCTGCCCTGATTCAGCTGTGTATTAGCGCAGTAGGAGTGTGATCAGGTGTTTCTCACCCGGACCCTCATTAATGGCTCCTTCATTAGTGGTGATGTAGCGCTGAAGCTGGTAACTTCCATCATTAAATCCTCTTACTGACTGCGTGAGAGTCTCAGCTGATCCTGACACTGATCGCTCATGTCGGTTGGTTGTTGGTCATGTGACATCAGACTGTCAGAAGTCGTAGAAGTAGAAGTATAGACACTAGAGTGAAAAAAGACATCTGTGGAAGTAGAAGTATCAACTCCACCTTTGTACTCAAGTGATAACTACTTGAAGTAGAAATGTAGGTGGAAAAGGTTTATTCGCCGTGGCCGAAAAAGTAGTTGATAACTGTTTTAAGTAATAAAATAATGCTAGGGAAACATATATGATTACCATATTTACGCAAATATAAGCACTCCTTTTTTCGAATTTCCTACGCTCAAAACTTGTGAGGTGCTTATAATCGCTGATTTCTAATATGCACGTAAATATAAGCCAAGTCAGTCGTTTTTCAAGTCAGGAACAAGTCGTTTTTCAAGTCAGGAACAATCACAAATAAACAGAAATGCGTCGTCTTTATGCAGCGGCGCGTGTGCGTCTATATAATGTTAAACAATGGTGCGTAGACAGACGTGTTACAGTATAAGCTTTTATTAGCTCAATAACAGAAATAAAGAAATATTAGACACGCTGTGACACTTAACAGAGACAAAATAACACTGGAAGTAAGCTTAAACTAAATACTGTACAATAATTTATATTACAATAAACAGAGATTACAAACCATGACTGGTTAGCTTAGCTTAGCTCAGCCGGCTACAAACAAGTCCAACGTGTCATCGCAGAAAGAGTCGAAACAGTCGAAAATGAAGAACACGGGCAAGAAGTAAAAAAAAAAAAAAAAATCAAGAAACAGACACAATCAAAACGCTGGGTCACTGCACAGGGGATAATAATCTTTCCTCTTGTGTTATAGAGGAAATGTTATACCAAAAGACAAACCTAAAGTGATTTAACGTTCTAACTCACTGGAACCAATGAAGGCAGCCGTGTTGTGGTATTTGAAGTTTCTTTTCCCTTCAAAAATCTGAAACCAATCTATATTTGCTTTTTCGTTTATAAAATGTCAGACACTGTTAAAAAATTAGACTTTATTAAATTCCCTCCTTTTTTTACTGGGAACTTTGAGAAAGTTTGACATCTTTCTGCAGAACTTAGTAACTTTGTAAGCGCTAAAACGTGAAGTTTTATTGAACATTTGCAGAAAACTTTCCCCAAAACGGTAACGTCTCATCTTGATCGTGTTTAGGCGAAATTTTAAATACAAATTTGTCCACAACTGTACAGCGTGAAACTTCAACGTGTACCTTGAAAAGTGTTTGAATTGTATCTTTCAGAAGTGTAGGAACCCTGTGAAGAGATAATCAGGCAGACAGATGCGACAATTATGGGATGCGTTGGCTTCCTGAACTCGTTAGGGTTTTGACACCGTCCCCGTAGCAACGCGGCCTTCGCTTTCCTTCCTGCGAAGCCTTTCCTCCCCTGTCATCTAGTTACTGATGTTTTCTTCTCGCTCCCCGGGGATTCCTGTCCTCCTGGTTCCAGCTGTTTCCGTGTGTGTGTGTGTGTGTGTGTGTGTGTCTCATGACTTTCCTGAGCTTTACACTCACTCTCTTCTCTATCGTTCAGTCCTGTTGCTTTTTTAAATGGCCTGATTTGATGAAGAACCAATGATGGTGTCACGTGCTTAAGATGTTTTATGTAGTGTGTGTGTTTCTATTGGTTTGTTTGTGTGTGTGTGTGTGTGTGTGTGTGTGTGTGTATCGTTTGTGTGTGTGTGCATGTATGTGCGCGTCTGAGGTGTTTTCTTTTGTTTCTTGCCTATGTGTGTTCTGACTCTGTGTTTGTGTGTCTGTGTGTGTGTGTGTGTGTGTGATTGTGTGGTTTTTATTTTTTTGTTTTCATAATTTTTGTTTACTATGTGTGTGCTATTGTGCGTTTGTCTTGACTGTGTGCTCTGCCTGTCTGTGTGTGTGTGTTAAATGTTTTGTCTGTGTGTGCATTTTTGTGTATTTGTGTGTTTGTCTTGATTGTGTGCGCTCGTTATATCTGTGTGTGTGTGTGTGGAATGTTTTATCTGTGTGTGCGTTTTTGTGTATATGTGTGTTCGTGTTGATTGTGTACACTCTGATTGTCTGTGTGTGTGTGTGTGTGTGTTTGTGTATTTGTGTGTTTGTCTTGATTGTGTGTGCTCTGAATGTCCAAGCGTTTGTGTGTATATGTGGCCATTTGTTTCTCCTTGTCTGTGTGTTTGTAGTTTTGTGTCGGTGTTTGTGTGTGTAATTCACTGTTTGTGGGCGTGTGTATGTGTTTGTCTGCGTATGTGTGTGTATGTGTGTGTTTGTGATGTTTTGCCTATTTGTGTGCGTTTCTGTGCATGTGTATGTTTGTCTTGACTGTGTGCGCTCTGAATGTCTGTGTGTTTGCGTGTATGTGTGTTTATTGATGTGTGTTGTGTATGTGTTGCTGTTTGTGTGTTTTTCTTTTCTTGTGTGTCCTTTTCTGTGTGTTTGTGTGTACGGGTGCATGTGTGTGTGTTGTCGTACATACGTATTTGTGCGTGTCGGTTTGTTTTGCATGTGTTTATTTCTGTGTGTGTGTGTGTGTGTGTGTATGTGTGTGTGTTGTTGTTGTTAAAGTTTTCCGAAGCATTATTTTGCAGCACATCATCACTGTTGTGTCTCGTGATCTTGTGGCTTGACGACATTTTTCTTTGGCGTGTGTGTGTGTGTGTGTGTGTGTGTGTGTCTCCTCTGTGACGTGAACGTGATGTGCCAAGAAAAGTTGTGTGTGTCTTTTGAAAGCCGCCCAGTGTAGAAGTCTAGACAGATGATCGACTCTTTTGTCGTCTGCCAGACTATTTTTAAACGGCCTAGCGTCATTACGGGATTTAAACGCGCGACAGTAACGTTTCTCCGTCATAATTTACTGTCTTCGATAAACTCAAATGAAGAGTTTTGTTATATTTTTTTTATTATTATTAATAATTGAAGTTTGGCGTTTTAGCACACTGATTGGCTGTGTGTGTGTGTGTGTGTGTGTGTGTGTGTGTGTGTGTGTAGTCCCCCTCGGCTTTTACTTTCACACACAATAAAAAGGCACTTTGAAGGAAACTTACTTAGCGTCTCTCCTGTGGGCTAATGAGCTTCTGTTCAATATGCTATTTTCCCTTTTCCATTTGATGTATTGAAATATTAATCGAATGAAATATGAATGTGGCGCGAGTCTTGTGCGGGCGGAGCAGCGCTCCCGATTGTGTTAATGTGACGGAAGCTTCTGGAGTTTGTGTGCGATCTGCACCGAGTGTTTGTCCTTTCTGATAAATAATTCCCACATTACAATAATTACTAAATAAAAGATTTGGTTCGGATGACTCGGAATTTCTCAGTATTTTAGCATAATATACTATAATAATAATAATAATAATAATAAGAATAACTTTCCATCTGTACATTTTCTGACCTCTTTTTTTTTAAATTATTTCTGGGTTCTGTTTTTATTTACGTGGAGCTGGAGCCAATCCCAGCCACTCTGGGCTTGGAGCAGGACACGCCCTCTGTGTGGCTGACCAATCACACGCATTCACGCGCTCGCAACTATAGTCGGTCTGTCTCCCAGACTCCAGTTCTCCTGCTTGTTTTGGACTGTGAGAGAAACTCACGCAAGCAAGCACGAGGACATAATTATACCTTAAGATAAACTTTGACATGTGCTGAATAAGAGTAGTCACGTCCATCTTTCCAGTCCGTCAATCAAGAAATGGTCAGGCATTGTAGTGTCTGTAGAGCAGAGGCGTAGCTGAAAGCCATACTTGAGTAAAAGTACGGACAATTACTCCATTAAATTGAATTGAAAAACACTTTATTAGTGCTCCATTACAAGTCACAAGTCATCAATTCCAAGACAACTTGAGTAAAAGTTGTAAAGTATCCAATTGTTAAAGAACGCAAGTGTTTTACTCGCACTGAATTTAGGCTCAAAAAACACCACAAAATGTGGAAAACACTGAACTCTTTATATATGAAGGTTTTATTTTCAAATATACAAATAAAATGTGACACCTCAATGTTTCAAAATGGCAGAACAAAATAGATTAATAAAATACACAAAAAGTCGGTCTCGGTCAAATGTGCAAAAAAGTCCAACAGCTAATTTATACATTTTTGCTGATAAACAGCATCCAGTACCTTCAGCATCCTGCAGATGGCGATATCACCTTATACGCAGAAAAAGATGTCAATGTAGTGTAGTGAAGATACAAATACTCAATGACAAATGTAGCCAAGTAGCAAGTAAAAAGTTGCTTCTATTTTTGATACTCGGAACAAATACAAAGTAGCCAAAAAAACTCAAGTATCAAAGTCAGTTTACTCAAGTACTTTGCTTGTATGCCAAGATAACCTGGAGCAGCAAAACCAGGTCGTCGATTCGTCTATATTTCGCGATTCCTCCCTGTGTTTTTATGTATATATTTATGTTAATACATGTAAAAGAGGGAAAAGGCGGAGTCAGACCAACTCAATTCCATGTTGTCATTCGCAACTTGGCCAATAAAGTTTCTGTAAATTCTCCAAGCTGTGAGACTCGGGTGTCTCTCCGCCTTCTCTCACGGACCATCTCTCCTCCAAAACCACGATCATGTTCACCTCACGTAGTGGTATCGGGCCGCTGTGGTCCTCGTGCTGAGGCGTGTGGAGACGTGTCAGCTGGGTGGGCATATGGGGGTCTTGGCTGCGGGTGGAGGCAGACTGTGGGCAACCCTGGGTCCAAACCTGGGCACATTTGTTCTGTGGGCAGAAGGCAGGGGCAACCCTTCCACTGGCCCTGGGACCCGGGCCCTCGCCAGATGCCTCGCCAGCTAATGCCCACACACTTGGTGAGAGAGGCTGTCCCCGTTACGTAAGAGAAACTTGGGCTTATGGAGTCAGATCAGTGCCAAATTATATCAAACGTACATTTTTTAAGAATCGAAGAGAAAACGTGGCGTGTTTTTTATTTTTCGGTTGCAATGTTTTCATGTCATTCTTTTTTTTCGTTTCAGATTTGTTTTTGTGTGTCAGTTTATTGCGTTTGGTCTTTTAACATGTGACCGGTTCTTATTCTGATTGGCTGAGAATGTGATTGGCCAATCAGAATAAGACAAAACCAATAATAATAATACATTATGTCTTTTCGGGACCTTATTGTCGGTTCACAGACACAGTTTCACAATACAATATTTCGATGTGTAGAAACAAAAATGTCTACTATTATCCTGAAGTATCTGCCAACAAAATAATTTCGCTAAAGTGTGCAAAAAATACACTTTAATTACAGTTTGTTGTGTAATATTAAAAATATTTTACAAATATAAAAAAAAAAAACAGTAAATGACTCGTCCCACGCTTCCTGGTCAACTGCTGTCAATTACATTATCACCAGCCAATTAGAGTAAGGGCCGCCCCCATGTCAAACTAGTGCCAATGCGCAAAAATCGTGCAGAAAAAACAAATTTCGAAACGAAAACAAAAATGCGAAGAGTGAAAACAACAAATACAACACCGGTTTGCTTTTGTTTCGTTACATTTGTGTTTGATATTTTTCTCTCACATTTTGTCCGTTTTCTTAGAAGTTTGCGTTTGAAATTTTTGCCGCTAATCTGGTTCCGTAAGTGCTCGGTGTGGATGGTCAGCAGCGAGTTTGACTTTGGCGTTCCACCGCAGGCTCAGTCGACGTTGAGAAAGATCTGGTTTTATCGCATTTTCCGCGGGAATCCATAATTTAGCGGCCGCTGCATCCCGCCTGGAATAGTTACGTAAAAGCAATCTCCCGCCACCAGCTCCGAAACGTCCGCCAGCCTCGCCAGGCTGATTAGCGGGAAGACGCTGGAATTAGTTGATCTTGAATTGACCCAACAGGGATGGCGGCGCATAATGAAGATGTAAGGAGGTAAAGAACAGCGCTCTCCGGGCATCAATCTTTCATCAGCTCCACTGAAAGCCTCCGCCACACAATCCACCTGAAAGTTTAATTCTACCTGGCTGTTTGTCTACAACAGTACCCCCCCCCCCCCCCCCCCCCCC
>CM051501.1:2164268-2185127 GCA_028031935.1 Paedocypris micromegethes | reverse complement strand
CTCTCTCTCTCTCTCTCTCTCTCAATCAAGCTCTCCTTTTAACCCCCTTTTCACAATCTCTCTTTCTCTCTCGCAATCTCTCTCTCTTTTCCCCTCTCTCTCTTTCTCTCTCTCTCTCCCTCTCTCACTCTCTTACTCTCTCTCTCTCGCTCTCTCACTTTTGTGCCACCTTTCTCGCATCTCTTTTTCCTCTCTTGAAATCTCTCTCTCTATCCCTCCTTTACTTCCTCTATCTCCCTCTTCTCTCCCTCTTTCTTTAGCTTTCTTATTTGCCCCCTCCTCCCCTCCCCTATTCCATCCTCTCATATCCTCTCTAGCGCTCAGTATTTTTCTATCTCTAGTTTCTTTTCTCTTTCATCTGTTTATTTTGTCCATCTCTCTAACTCTAACTTTTCTCTCCATCTCTTTCTCTGTCTTTCTGGCATTCTCCCTCTCAAGCGTCCACCTTTCTCTTCACTGTTTCTCACTCTGAGGAGTTTGGCAGAGTTCACGAAGCGGTGGAAGAGTTTGTGTTGCGCTCGGCAATGTTGTAGGACAACAGATCTGCGTCCAAAATGGACAAGGTGACTGTAGGTTTTGTGGAAAGTTTGACCAAAGCCAAAGAACTGGTGGCAAAGGGGATCACGATAGCCCACAAAGAAGGTTAATGTCGCGCTACGGAGAGATTGTGTCACTGTTTGAGAATAAATCGATCAGTTCCTGCTCAAAGCGGCTATAAAACACAAACTATTATGTTGTTTATGTAATATATAACTTTAAATACTTTATTACTTTAATAAATGTATTATTAAATTATTTTGTCCTCAACTGTAAATCCTTGGTTTGTTAAGTGTCATCTTCTGGTTTTACACCGCAGTAAACACACTTTGTGAATAAATTATTTTTTCAGATACGAAAATGTCCGAGTAGATGGCAGACTTACTTGATCGTTGTGTTTCCTCACTCATTCTCTCTGTTTATTGCATGTTTTTTTTTTTTTTTTTTAACTCTACTGGCGCCCGACTCACATACAACGTTCTAGTGCAGGTAATAAGCACACGCGATCGTAACGTTCCCGACTTGAAATACGAAAAAACGCGGGCTTATATTTACGCACATATTTGAAATCGACGATTATAAGCACTCCCAAAGTTTTTGAGCGTTGAAAATTCGAAAAAAAAGGGGGGCATATATGTAAGCGCATATTTTGAAATCGACAATTATAAGCACCCCCAAAACCTTTGAGGGTCGAAAATTTGGAAACATTTCGTGCTTATATTCGCGTAAATACGGTAACAGGTTTCCTCTCCAACACATATTCTGTGCAACATTACGACGGCCAGACATGTGTGTGATAGACGGTAGCGTGTCGGGTGCTTGCTTGGTTTAAGTCACCGCCGTACGAGCTCTACGCCAACGTGCTACCCGCTAGTTCTGCCATCAGCGCTTCAAAGTTTTCCCAGTCTGTTGAAGTGAGATCGCCCCTTGTTTGTGTTTGTGTCTCTTTGCCCGGCTGAAAAGAAGCGCTCCCCGCAATTACCCCGCCATACCCCTCCATGCATGTGACGCTTTTCAAATGGCCCTCTTTTCTCCTTTCAAGCTATATTTCATTGTTGATGCCGGCGGGCCGTGTCTATGTATTTAGGGGGTAATTGGTGGGAGATTGCTGAAGTACATTCACTTATCTAACGTTGCCTTTTTTTTTCAAGCCATCCAGGCATCTCCGTCAGATGTCTGTTTTATACCCAGGTGGACAAACACAATCAAAGGCTGGTAGGGCATTGTGCCCGCCCGTCTGAAACAGTCTCCGTGCCAAGACCTTTCGCACAGCTCTGTCGGCCGGTCGGCATAATCTAATGGTTCCACTTACACCGCCCTTACTTAGCACCCTGGCGGAACGCAAGAAATCAGCCATTTATAATTTACATGTCATTTGCTGCCTCATATTGTGTGAAATTTAATTACGGCCGTGGTCGGATTGTGGCCGACGCCCGCTCCTGTACCCCGGCACAATGCGGCATTGATGCGAGTCTCTTTTTATCTCTTCACCTTCTGCTGTGGCCTTCAAGTCCGCTCGGTCCCGTCCTTTCAGGCCTTTGTGAGGAGATGGAGAGAAGTTGACCCCTCATCTTCGTTTGGAAATCCGAGGGACGGCGTATAAAAGATCGGCCTTCTTTTGAACGAGTCCCATTCAGAACAAACTGATATTCCGCATTGAGGAAGTGCTTTGCTCGCCCGTTTTTTTCCCCGTTGGAAACTTTTTCGCCGCTGGATGAAAGCGCCGGTCGGCCTCGTGATTCTCTGGTGTCTCGGTCCGCTTCTGGAAGTTTCCGTGGAATCAAAGGCGCCGGCGTGTTGTAATTGCAGGCTGCCGGCCTCCTGCCGAGCGATTCATATGACTGTAATCCACCTGACAACTCCGACTCTGGCAGCCGGCCCGATTCTCAGGCAAACACTGAAGTCGGAATTAGGAGGATGAAGAGGATAATTATTAGATTCAGACACAGTTTCTCAGCAAAGAAAACAGTTTCTCTCCGCTGGGAATCGTCTGATGCAGCGGATGAGATGCTTTGCTGGAAACTGTTTTAGCTTTGCTACATTTATCAAAGGCTGCTGTCACACCTGTGGTTCGGTTCATTTGGTCCGGACCAGGGCAATAAATGATACGTTGTTGGTCCCAGTTCACACACACTTTCTGCTCTCATCCGAACCGAACCAAAATTCAGTCATGTGACAACATGCACGTCACTCATTGGCCAGATGTGTCCTTTTAATATTTCCTAAACTGCTTTTCAATTAATCAGAATTGCGGGTAAATTCCAGTGAAGCTAGTGGAAGTGAATCAAAATAGACAACATGCCCTTATTTAGTCTGGAGAGACAATATTGTACTGTAGAACTGTTGTATATAGCTTGTATTGATCGCTTGAGAAAACATTTATTATAGACACTTTTATATTTCGAGAGCGCTATACACTCTCAAAAATATTTTATGCGTAGGCGCTTCGCACTTCACTTTGGGAGAAATCGTGGCACAGAAATCTACTGGAGATTGGTTATTGTTACCACCAAGATCTCGTCAAAAGCAATCGGACATGAGAAAGCAGAAATGTTAGTATGTTGTAAGTAGGACTTTGTCACTGGTTTGAGTCTATAATCAGTAATTCCTCAATTGATCAAGACATTAAACACGATCTGATGGTTCTCCAAGTCGCTTTGATTAAAAGTGTCAGCCTCAGCCAAATGGATTTCTAAGAAAGGCCCGCTGTGGCCTAATGTTTGTGAACTTGAATTTGCAGGAGGTTGCAGGTTTGAATCCAAGACAGTCAGGTATTACAGCCGAAGTGATGACCTTTTCTTGATTTCTGGGTTTTGGCCGGACGGTCCGTGAAAAGTCTTGTGTGGTGCGAGAAGAGATACCAAACCAAACCAGGACTTTTTCATGACTCGAGAAAGACCCCTGATTCAAGATCTAGTCCTGGACCTATTTCTGTGTAGAGTTGTTCTTCTGCTGGGGTACGTTTCCGTCGGTTCTTTGGTTCTTCCCAATGATCATAATCATGCGTTCAGAATTGAAGCCTGGAAAATCACTCATTTGTGAGTGGGAATGTGTCTCTGTGTCCTGCTCTCTGATTGGTTGGCTACCTAGGGGGTGTCTCGTCTTCAGGCCCAGAGTTGATGATTTTGGAGTACTTATTGGATGAATGAATGGATGGATGGATGGAAGGGTGGGTGGATGGATGTGTGGAAGGATGGGAGATTGATGGACAAATGGAATGATGGATGGAAGGATGGATGAATGAATGGATGGATGGATGTGAGGATGGATGACTAATATTCAAACAACCTCAAGTTTTTAGTTTAATTGGCAATAATCATTAATTTCATTCATTCTAAAGAAAAAAATAAGCCAAAAACATGGCATTCATTGAAACAAGATAGAAAAAAAGCTCAAATTGTGCTTGAAGAGAGAGACCAAATTGAACGGACACGAGCTCTTATTTACATGCACCGTATTCATATTCATCGAGCCGCTTTACGCTGATCGTCCCATCTGAGGAGACACGTTAAATGTGTTGTCTGGAGAGCTGGAGGGTTTGGAAGCCTCACAAATGTCATGGTTGCTTTACTGTCTAGTCTGTCCAATCGCTGCAGGAAAAACTCTGAAAACAGGCCGTTTCAGCGCCAGCAGATAGATTCATACTTTATCAGTCCCGGTGGGAAATTTACAATGACCATTAAATAACCATTAGTAATAATCATTAAAGTGCGTTTGTTTTTCCTCGCTCAGTGGAGCGTGTGCTTGCTACGTCTCATGCCTTGGGTTCGAATCCCAGAGAAATGTCAAGTCGCTCTGTATTGAAGCACATTACTTTGGATAAATACTCACATCCCTGATCACATTGGATTTAAAGTGAATGATTAACGTAATCAGGAATTGTAAGTTAAAGAGAGAGACAGATAGAATGATGGAGAGGGAGAGAGTGATAGAAGTAAAGAGTATGATAGAGAGTGAATTAAATAAGAGAGAGGGAGAGAGAGAGAGAGAGAGAGAGAGAGAGAGAGAGAGAGAGAGAGAGAGAGAAAGTAAGAGAGACCAAGAGAAAGAGAGACTTGGAAAGAGATAGATAGATAGAGAGAGAGATACAGACATAGAAAGAGAGAGAGAGACAGAAAAAGAAAAAGAGACAGATTGAAAGAAAGACATTGAAAGAGAGAGAGACATAAGAAGAGAGAGAGTGAGAGAGAGAGTTTGATTAACAAAAAAGATAGTTTGACCTCGACTGGTTGAAGATGCGGAGGAATTGAGTCGTGAATTGAGTGTTTTTTAAGTGTGTGTGTGTGTGTGTTGTCACTGGTCAGTGGATTGTGTGTGTTTGTTCTGGTAATGATACTATCAGACCTCAGCAGAGCTCATAAAGGCCAGATTAGCATTGTGTTTTACGGCTAATTAAGCGCGAGCGTGTGTGTTCCGGCCGGATCTGAGCGGAGTGAACAGCGCCGTCATTAAAAAGCATGTTTCCGTGTCAGTTTGGACATGCTACATCACACGTTTTTAACCGAGATTAGCATCTGTACGCGCCGCGTGTCAACAAGCGGGGAAAAGAGTGGCTGGGGAAGATTAGCAGGGATTTCTCTATGAATATTCATTTTTGTAAAGGCCAGCTCATTAATATTAATGAGCTCGCCTCCAACCTACTTTTGCTGAGACTTTTATTACGTAACGCACGTTTGTTGTTTTGATTCTTCTTCTTGTTTTTATGGCAATTTTTTATTTTATTTTGAAAAAGTCGCTTTTGTAACAATACGCATTTGCAGTTTTTGTTTGTTAAATTTTAAATGCGATAATTTGTCTCTAATTGTACCGTTTTTCAGTTTGTGCACACGGGTATGTATGTGTATTTTTATGTGTGTGCGTGTTCATGTCTGTGAGTGTGTAGTTGTGTGTATGTATGTTTATGTGTGTGTGCTTGTGAGATTGTGTGTGTGTGTGTGCGCACATGCCTAACCCAGTATGTAAATAGCCTTCAGATATGTTGTCATACTTGGTCCCGTTAGAACATTTGCGAGTCTGTGTATTGAATGTGAAAGCAGCACTTACATGTATTTTGCTCATGCAGTGTGTCGTGCTCTTGCCCCCTGGGCCAGACCTCACACTCTTCAAATATTTAACACACACACACACACACACACACACAGTTCTCGGTACATGATTATGCTCAACCCCTGCTGCCCTCGATTCAGCAAGATCAGACACATTGATACACAGAGAGAGAGAGAGTGAGAGAGAGACAGAGAGAGAGAGATGGATGGATGGTAGATAGATAGAGAATAGATAGATAGAAGAAACGGGGAGATAGATAGATAGATAGATAGATAGATAGACAGACAGACAGACAGACAGACAGACAGACAGACAGACTGACTGACTGATTGATTGATTCATTCTGACATACAAACATATATGGATGGATAGATGGACGGACAGAAAGACAGATCAGATGGATGGACAGATAGAGATGGATTGATAGATAGACAGACTGATTAGATGAATGAAAGAATGGATGGATGGATGGATGGATAGATAGATAGATACAATGGACAAACAGATAAACAGACAGACAGAAAAACCATATGGATGAACAGATGGATAGATAGACATTATGTGACTATTGAAATGATTTTTTGTGACTATTAAAACCCAAAGCATTTCTTCAGACTTTGGTTAGTGTTTGGTTATGTTCCGCGGTTCCTCTGTTTGCGTATCTGTCTTGACACTGATCGGAAGGGAAATGGCGCCGAGCTCCGTTCAGCAAATTCCAAAGGTCTTTTTACTTCCAGGTGAATATGTTGGTGATATATTACAACTGACCTTTTCACGCAAGCGATCCTGGGAGATCCTGAAGCCGATCTGCTCTTTATTATTCAATCGCCGTGGCCTTTCCGAAGTCTGACGGACTGACGGGAATCTACATGTCTCCTTCCTCCTAGATGGTGATGATTGTGACGCGACGAAGGTTTTCTATTATGTCCCTCCATAATCCCTTCGTTTAAAACACTCCATGCCACCCATCTCCACCCCTGTAGAACATCTGCTCAGGTTCTATTGTGAGGAGTGCGAGTCATTCCGGAGTCCCGGGGACAATGAAGCGTAACTGGAGATGACTCGGGGCTTATGGGTCGGTTTGTGTTCTTTAACAGTAGGGTTGAATTTCGGCAAAAGATTACTAGCAGCGAGAAGTGTTTGGCCAGGAATCGGATTGGATTGCTGAGAAACCAGCTTAATCGTCACCTTGAAAGGAAATCCAAGAGCGAGCACAGATGCCTCGACGTTTCTGAGAACGTAGCCTGGTTTTGTGTAGCTCAACCACGTAGCAACAGCACGTTTGATTCCGAAGGAAGGGGAAAGTTTGTTTTAATCACAGGTGTAAAGAGTAGATGAAAACCAGCCTTGAGTAAAAGTACAGTGCCTTACTGTAAAAAAATTACTCCGTTACTAGATACAAGTCGCCAATTCCAAGAAGACTTGAGAAAAAGTATGGTACCTTACTGTAAAAAATAATTACTCCGTTACAAGATACAAGTCTCCAATTCCAAGAATACTTGAGTAAAAATACGGTACCTCACTGTAAGAAATTACTCCGTTACAAGATACAAGTCTCCAATTCCAAGAATACTTGAGTAAAAGTACAGTACCTCACTGTAAAAAATTACTCCATTATAAGATACAAGTCGCCAATTCCAAGAATACTTGAGTAAAAGTATGATACCTCACTGTAAAAAAATACTCCAATAAAGGATAAAAGTCGCCAATTCCAAAAAGACTTGAGTAAACGTACGGTACCTTACTGAAACAAAATACTCCATCACAAGAAATAAGTCGCTAATTCTAAGAAGACTTGAGTAAAAGTATGGTACCTTACTGTAAAAAAATGCCAAAAGACTTGAGTGACAGCAGTTTAAGTATCACATTTTAAAAGATACAGATGCTCAATGACAAACTTAGTCAAGATGTGACAAAAACTTTTAAGTTAAGTAGCAAAGTCCATTTACTCAAGTACTTTACACCACTGGTTTTAATGCATCACAATGCAAGCAAGGATGGTCAATTCAGGTCTCAGGTTCAGCTGAAGGATTCCAAAAAGACTTTTATTTTGGACCAAGAATAATTAGACACTTTTAATCCCAGCAGGTACTCAGTACAGTAAAGTAAGTTCTCAATTTGAAGAACCTTGTAGATCATGTGTATAGCTGTGAAGGAACCAGAGTTGAGTCTTGAATCTAGTTGATAATAACGTAAAAGTTTATCAACCTTCAAGAGCAGGTTCTGGTTCTGAATGATGTGAAACCAAGACAAGAACCAAACATATTCCCGAGAGCTTCCACGGCAAAGTGAGCAGATTTAGCCGCTAATGCTGCTGTCATTCCTGTCTCCGGTCGGAGGAATTCCTTTGATGCTGTTCTTATGACGGGGCGTTTGGCTAATCTGGGGTTGAGGAAATCGTGGTATTTGGGTCACCACTTCAGTCGCATTAGTGATACGGTAACACTCCGAAAAGCAGTTCTCGGGGTTTCGCCTGCGTGTTTGCAGAGGGGAAAAAATGGGGGGAATAGCAGTATAAATGAATTAACAGACTAAGGAAGAGTTTAGTATTCAGACGGATTAAGATTTTAAAAAGAAACCGTAACAATGAGTCAAATTAGTAAACGTGAGAGTATTACATTGTTGTAACACTTGCAACCGGTTTCTCTTCTCTCGTTACAAATGTACCTCCATTTCCAACACTAAACTGACATTTTACGTCCAAACTTTATTCGTCTTTTTTATTGAAGCATTTGTTATATCTGTATTTGTCATCTATCGGTCTGTCTGTCCAATTATCCATCCGTCTGTCTATCTTTCTGTCTATCTGTCTTTTGTCCATCCATCCATTCATCTATTTATCCATATCTATCTTTCAGTCTGTCTGTCTGTTCGTTCATCCATCTCTTTTTTTCTGTCTGTCTGACACTCCCTCTCTCTCCTTTTCTCTCTTTCCATCTGTCTATTTCTCTCTCTCTTTCTTTCCATCTGTCTATTTTTTCTTCTCTCTCTCTCTCTCTTTCCATCTGTCTATTTTACTTTCTCTCTATCTGTCTGTCTTACTCTCTCTCTCTCTCTCTATCTGTCTATTTATCCATCTGTCAGTCTATCTTTCTGCCTATCAGTCTGTCCACCCATCCATCTATCCATCGTCTTTTTCATTGAAAATTTGCTTGTTTTTTTTTCATTTCGATAAAGTTCCACAATTCCATCATTCCTTTCACTCTCAGTCAGCAGCGGAGATGAGCCACAAGACGAGAAAAGTGTCTTCACCCTCATTTCCAGTCAACGGCAACTTGGGCTTCTTGTTTTTTTTTATCCTTGCTCACGTTTTTTGGACCAATTGGGCAGAATTTTGGTCCAATTAAGCGAAACACATCAGGCTTTTGTACCCGGGTTTTGTTCGATCCATCGGGATTCCATTTGAAAAAGCCGCTGGTCGAATGAACCGCGATCATCGTTATTTCCTCCGCGCAACATTCGCCATCGCTCCCGAACTCAAGAGCGTTCCCACCAAGACTTGAATCTCTCGTCTGCGTCATCCACCTCTTTATTCGCTTTGGCTCGTTGGACCGGCTTTGCGTCTCTTGGCAGTGGTTTAGTTAGAAAGCTGGTTGGGTTTTTGCCCTGTCCCGCAGTCGCAGACGGGGGGTTGGTGGCTCACAATAGAGAAGCGCTGCCATGCTGCCATCACCGTGATGAGCTCTGGCTCCGAGAACGGCACACCGATCCAGAAAGACTCGCTTCCTGTCTGTCTGGCGGGCTGGGGGTGTCCCGGGACGAGGCGGGGAGACCGGACCCTTTCTCCGTCTGCTGAGTCGAGCTTGAACCAGAACCAGACCAGACCAGGAGATGTTTTTGGCTATGGACGGCTCAGTCAGTTGAGTTTGGGTCTGGACTTTGATTCCAGGGAACCAAAAAGTTCAAGCTCAAGTTCAGATGTTTCCCTCCTGAGTGGGGAAAGCGGTGTCTCCATTTGTCCTTCTTTCCTAGGAGCAGTCTGATAGATGTCATATTCATCTGGTTCAAGTTCAAGTTGTAGTTGTGTAGCGCTTTTCTCAGTTTGAGACGCAACGCAAAGTCGCTATGGGATTTAGGGATCAAATAGAAGAAAAATGTCCATTATTTATCCGTGTTCAAAAATTAGGTCAGTTTATGTCAGATAAAAAAGAAAAATGTCCATTGTCCATCGTTGTTCAGACTATGGATTATAACCAGAAGAGCAAGCTAGATCGCGACAGTGGCTAGGAAAACATAATCTGCTGGCACCGACACTCCTCCAGGAGGTCAAACGACACTCTTCACTCAGAAGAGGAATGAAACACAGAAAAAACAAAGCATTTGGAAAACATGAAGTGCCATAATTAAAGATTTAGACAGTTTTAGAAGGTGCAGATGTGATTCGGTTCCGAGCAACGAGACAAAGCAGCCTGTCTATACAATTTTTTTACTTATACGATATGTTATTATTACAGGTCAATTGAAGTTGAATAGATGCGTCTTCAGTCTAGACTTAAATTGACTCACTGATTCTGAGTCTTGAATTGTGCTAGGCAGAGCATTCCATAAAGTTACTTCAAAGTAAATATTGCAGCTATAAATATGCAATGCAAATATTGACATGTTTAAGTTAGAGTTAGGGTAAGGGTCTTTTACCTAACCCACCACCCTGGTGTTTCTGGTGTGGAGATGAACTGATTTGTACAGGAACACGGAGAACATCTCACCACATCGTGCCCATCGCTCTCCAGTAATCATCAGCAGGATTTGCCTGCGCTAATGTGATTAAACACATTTACGGCTATTTCTGGCCGTAAAACACTAAGTCCTTCCTCTCATAATTCCACCATTTTATTCTAATAGCAGACATATGGAGAAGGACATCACGCTCAAGGTCACGCACCTTTAACTCAGTAGACGGCCATCTTTATTCTTCTCGCTGTTTATCCGTCTGTCTGTCTGCTCCTCTATGCAGATTGTCCAATATTTTGTTTGTCTGTCCGTTCATGTCATCACACGTTGCTCTATGTGTGTGTTAAAACAATATGGCTTCTCCAGTTGGTAACCCATAGCGTGGTCTTCACCCCAAGAGCTTTGTGTTCTCCTGATGCTCTTGAGCTCTTCAGATGTGCTGAAGTGTCTCTTCACCCACTCCAGTGAAAAGCCTCTGGTTAACCTGAAGAACCCTCTCAACAGAAGAGACTCCATTAGCCACGCGTCTCTCCTCTTCTCAATGGCGTCTGACCCTGAAGATCTGACAGGCTCATTCCCCAAAAGCTCACGCCGTCCTAATGACGAACCTCGATCTCTGAAGACGCTTTGATATCTCTGTCCGTCTTACTAAACATTTGACTCTCTCTGTGTATGTAGTCGTCTGTCCAGCCATTGTTTTTTGTCTGTCCATCCGTCTATCTGTCATCAATTTTTTATTCTTACAGTCTGTCTTTCTTATTCTCTTTCTCTATCTATCTATCTATCTATCTATCTATCTATCTATCTATCTATCTATCTGTCTGTCTGTCTGTCTGTCTGTCTGTCTGTCTGTCTGTCTGTCTGTCTGTCTGTCTGTCTGTCTGTCTGTCTGTCTGTCTGTCCGGTCTGTCCGTCTGTCCGTCTGTCTGACTCTCTCTCTCTCTCTCTCTTACTGTATGCCGGTCTTATTCTCGTTCTGTCTTTCTCTCTATCTATCTATCTGTCTGTCTGTCTGTCTGTCTGTCTGTCTATCTTTCTGTCCGTCCATCGATCCATCCATTTATTCATATCTGTCTGTCCATCCATCCATCCATTCATCCATCCATCTCTTCATTCTCTCTCACTCTCTCTCTCTCTCTCTCTCTCTCTCTCTCTCTCTCTTTATCTATCTATCTGTCTGTCTGTCTGTCTGTCTGTCTGTCTGTCTGTCTGTCTGTCTGTCTGTCTGTCTGTCGGTCTATTTTTCTGTCTGTCGGTCGGTCGGTCTATTTTTCTGTCTGTCCGTCGATCCATCCATTTATTCATATCTGTCTGTCCATCCATCCATTCATCCATCTCTTCCTTTTCTTTCTGTCTGTCTGTCACCCCCCCCCCTCTCTATCTCTATCTGTCTGTCTGTCTGTCTGTCACTCTTTCCCTCCCTCTATCTCCCTCTATCAAATAGCAGTAACAACAACAATATAATTTAGTAATCCACACATACACACTGGGACATATAGACTATATGGAGAATGGCGGTTGGGTCTGTCTGTCTTCACGCGTAGATGAATACAAATGGTCCGTGTAAAAGCTTCGAGGTGTCGGGTGTTTTCGCCGCAGTTGGATTGTTTCACCGTCGTTTTCGCCTGGTTTCTCCGCGCGCGGTTAGAGCCACGGACTCATAATTGCGTCCTGTCATATTTAAACGCTCCTCAGCGGCGGACAGGGGCCGAATCTCCATCTCCATCTCTCCGCCGCCGCGGTGTTGCTCTTTTTACCTCCTCTCTTCTCCGTCACGTCACGCCGGTGCGGTTTCGCCTCCAGACTTGTCAGAAGAGCCCTGGCATTTAGCAAACAGACTGGCAGAATCCCGAAAGTGCCAGAGACGAGCTGATAGCTGAAAGCACCTGAGATTCCAGTCTTTATGGAGCTATTTGAGGTGTTTACAGGTGTTCTGAAATATCCTCCTATACGGGAGAATATCCTACATTGCGTTATGCGCATGCACGTTAAAAATACACTTACACGTGATTATACATATTAAATCATATTCATATTTTTTCCTTTTTTCTTATTTAATTATTGTTACTATTACTTAAATAGTATTGTTTGTATTTTATAACAATTAAGATTATCCCATGTTGGGTTTGATTCCCACGTTCAGATGTACTACAAACTGGAGTAATAATAAATTTAAAATCAATTTTCCGGAACTGCCTTTTCCATTTCTGGGTCAGAGTGATCAGGAACCAATCCCACCAACTCTGGGCCTGAGGCAGGACACACACCCCTGTGTTGATGGCCAATTACAGAGCGGCTCACACATTCACACTCTCACTTTGATCACTTTGCTTTTTTACACATATGCACTTCAGGTTGCAAGTTTTCTACTAAATTGTACCAATTGACTTCAGTGTGTGTGTGTGTGTGTGTGTGTGTGTGTGTGTGCGTGCGTGTGATTCTGCTTCACATCCAGAGTCAAATATTGTGTGTATTTTCTAGAACATTTTCCTCTCAGTGAGTTGAAATCTTCTTCTCGCAGTTGTGATGAAGAACGTAGTGGACATGTAGATGGACGGAGTGGGTTTGAATCTTTTGGTTAATTGTGGTAATCACAAAAAGAAGGGTCTTTTACAGTATGGCGTGTGAAAACGAGACTTTTTATGACCATCACTGACTCAAGTGAACCTGTTTGTTTATTTATTTAAAAAGAAACACATATTGATTATTTAATAACAACAACAAAAGGTATTAATAAATACGTTATTGTATATTGTTATACATGTTTATACATTTGAAACACTTTTTATTAATTTAGATAGACTTGATTGATCCCAAAAGTGGACGTTTCTGAAAAAATGTGTTTTAAATTAAATTGCATTAAGAACATTTTTATATTTATATTTTAAATGCTTGTAATAATAATAATAATAATAATAATAATATAATTAAAATATTAAATATAAAACCAACTTTCATAACTTTCAATATTTTTTTTTTATATCTATTGCTTAGTCTGATCCAGTTTCTGAATTAAATAGGAATTATTTATAATTTAGTAGCTAATTTAGAAATAAGCGTGTCTGGTCGCTTGGTTGGATTCGTTTGAACAATGAAGTGTGATTTTTGCTTATACTAGCCTATCTTTCAATTACTTATCTTTATTTACATAAAGAAGGTAAATGTAACCAACCACCCTTAAATAAAGCCAGTATAATTAAAATATTTCCAGATTTTCTCTATTCAACGTGTCACTGCTCATTTCTACAAACCTTGAATAATGACTTCAACATAACATAACTTTTGAATAAGAATGTTTTTGCTGTTCTGTTCTTCAGGAAGGGATTGTGCGGTTGATAGATTTACAGTATAGGGACCGAATGATATATTTACAGTAACAACCGAATAATTGATTTACAGTAGTGACTGAATGATAGATTTACAGTTGTGACCGACTGTTAGATTTACTGTAGCAACAGAATTAAACATTTACAGTAGCGACCGAATGATAGATTTACAGTAGAGATCCGAATGATAGATTTACAGTAGCGACTGAATGATAGATTTAGAGCAGAAACGTAGTGACTTAAAAACGGTTCTCGTTTTTTCGTGAATAAAGAAGCGTTTTTTATCTAGCTTCGTGTCAACACGATTCTTGATTCAAAATCCGGTCCGTCTGTGTTTTAATTTCTCTGATCCAGGACTACTAAAAATCAATTACTAAAACAATTACACTAATTTCAAACAATTACAATTACTAAAACTCAGTTACCTCAACTCAATTGCTAAAAACAACGACCAATCACATTAACTTGGGTCTTGAGTAGAAGAGTTCTAAAGAAACTGCTGCTCTTAAAAAATATTTTAGCGCATTACTTTTTGTAGATAAGTTTCTTATCTTGCTTTGTGTCAACTCGATTCTTGTTTCTGAATCCGGTTCTGCTGTGTTTTGATTTCTCCAGTCCAGCACTCACTTACTAAAAGTCAATTACTAAAACAATTACACAAATTACAAACAATTACAATTACTAAAACTCAAATATCTCAACTCAATTGCTAAAAACAACGACCAATCACATAAAATTGGGTGTTGAGTAGAAGAGAAACTGTTGCTCTTAAAAAAATGTTCAGCGCATTATTTTTTGTAGATAAGTTAGTGTAATCCGGCTGTTGAATGTATGATCAGCAGTTCGAATCCCAGTCCGATGGGTTCAAGACTATAGACAAGTTACGCTGCCCACTGCTCCGGGTGTGGGTGTCACTTCATGTATGTGTAACATTACTGGGTGGTAAATGCAAAGCACAATTTAAACACTGCCCCTAGTGGCCACACTGACAAACTCACTTTTAAGGGAAGCATGGAGTGTTCAAAGAATTATAAAATGAAATTATTTTATTATAGAAATTGTTCTGCGAGACTTCTAGGGAAGACAAATACTTACATTTGGACATAACAAAACGTATATCAAAGACACAATCTATCGTTTTAAGCTACCGAACATCATCTCCGTGGCTTCAGCGGTCCGACACTCAGTCTCCGGGGTCCGACAGGCGACTTCCAAAGTCGAATCGCCTCCCTTTTGAGTTCTCTTGCTGTCTTAAAAAGTCTGTATGTCGTTTGTACAGATCCATGTGTGAAACAGACACGGGCAGAAGTTCTCGTGGTTGTCTGATAATGAAAGATGGTGCCACTCGTCCTCGCGGCTCTTTCACAGTTGATCCTCTTCTTTTTTTTTTTTTTTCTTTCATTTTCAATTTTTAGTTTTTTTACAACACACAATTGGCCATTACATGTACAAATACATCGAAATGACTCGGGTTCAAATGAAAATGGAAAAGAACGTTTTACGATATAATACCGGGCACTTTACAGAAGTCTGTTTTTTCGTTAAGTCTTTTCGTCCAGAAGCGGATGGAGAAGTGGCACCGTGCCAATAGAAAAAGCGGGTCCTTGAAGTCCGTGGTGAAATACTGAAGCGCGTGAAGGCGTGTCTCCGCTCACTGTAGTCGTGGCCAGTACTGGGACATGTCGGGCTCGCTGCCTGGCACTTGGACCGGTACCGACACGCCAGGCGAGATCAGACCTGCGGAAGCAAACACCGTCAGTCTTACTGGACAAGTGTCGCGTTTCCCTGAATATAAAACCTAGCAAGAATCTTAAGCTCTGAAACGTGAGACTGACGTAGTGGTTGTCAGTAAAACCCGGAAAATCCCACTGGAATCTGGACCGGACTCTTGTGAAATAGAACGGTGCAGCGTCGCTTTGTGCTAGATCAGAATGTGGCCAATGAGGTCATGATGTCACTAATGATGTCATCACAATCCAAGCGCTGAATGAGGTCATGATGAGTCATAGTAAATTGGCATGACGACTGAGGTCACGATGTCATGGATGATGTCATCTTGAATGAAGTTGTCCTCGCCGTTACAATTGACGTTATCACTAAAGATGTTGTAGTAACAACTGACCTATTGAATGATGCCACCGCCAAATATATACAGTCGACTCGCTTAAAATGTTTCTCAACTCGACGTGTCACTGCTCATTTCTAAACTTGCAACAACTTTACAATTACAACTAGTGAGTTTGAATAAGGACTTTTGAATAAGAATGTTTCTGCTGTTTTGTTCTTCAGGAAGAAGAACTTCTGTTCTTCTGAATGATAGATTTACAGTAGCGACCGAAGGACAGATTTACAGTAGTGACTGAATGATACATTTACAGTAGCAATAGGATGTAACATTTACAGTAGAGACCAAATGATACATTTACAGTAGAGACCGAATGATAGATTTACAGTAGAGACCAAACGATACATTTACAGTAAAGACTGAATGATTGATTTACACTAGCAACTGAATGATAGATTTACAGTAGTGACCGAATGATACATTTACAGTAGAATCTGAATGAAATTCACTGTAGCAACTGAATGATAAATTTACAGTAGAGACCGAATGATAGATTTACAGTAGAGGCCGAATGAAACATTTACAGTAGCGACTGAATGATAGATTTACAGTAGAGGCCGAATGAAACATTTACAGTAGCGACTGAATGATAGATTTACAGTAGCCGATTGATTTTGCGGTTATTTCAGTCAAATGTTTCCCCAGTTAAAGGGAACAGCCGCTTTATTGAGAGATATCCTCCTTGAGTGAAGGTCAAGTCATATCTGATAACGCAAATTTGTGCCGCTTTATAAGGCAGATTATATTCAAGAAGGATGCCATCCAGTCTGACGCAGTGATGTCATCACAAATGCAAAGTGAAGGTGTCCTTCGCTTTTTACCCATCGTCTTGTTTCAGGTTTTAATATTAATAATAATACATTTTATTTATAAAGCACTTTACATTTGCAAGCAAATCTCAGAGTGCTGCAAAAGGTAAGAATGGGTAAAAAAATTTAAGAAAAAAAGATTTAGTAAGTGAATAGTAGTGCATAAAATACACATAATTCATGCTTCATTTTCGAAACCAACTTCAAAACAATTAAGAAGTTTGAGTGACTTCACACCTGTGGAGGTTGTGCCTGAGGTGGCCATGGATTGGCTGTTCATGTGCGCCTGCATGTGCGGGGGCGTGTAGGTGTCGTAGCTCCGCCCGTTTACCGAGGGACTGGTGGGCAACATGCAGGAGTAGGACGAGGTCTGGCTGGGCTGTGGAGAGGTAAAGAAGGGCGAGATGTCAGCATCACTCTGGTCTCTCCGGTGCTGATGCTGCGGAGCATCCTGCATGTCAGACGTACTTGCATAGGAAGGTTGTTGGCCATGGTGAAGCTGGGCATCGGGGGCAGGGCGCTGTAGGTGTTTGTGAGCGCCGTGTCTGATCTCCCCAGCATGGAGCCGGATGTGAAGGACACTGTTGGAGAAGCAGAAGATCTAGGCGTCTGCTGGCTGGGGCTGGTGGGCGGAGCCGTACCTGGCGTTGAGGGCTGAGGGATGGGCTGGTAAACACTGGTGCTGAAGCTGCTGCTGATGGGGATGTGACTGGAGGAGTTACTGGCTTGTCTTCGCTGGTTTCGCAACTTCTCCTCTCGCCTCCATTTCGCTCGTCTGTTTGAGAACCAGACCTGGGGGGATGTGCGGTGAAGAGTTACTGGAGAACTGTGATGTCAAAGTGTGTGTGTGTGTGTGTGTGTGTGTGTGTGTGTAGGAAAGACCAACTGGAAACCATTTGAAGATATTTGTTGAATTCAATATTCATCATAAATTGTGCAGGATTGTGATTCGTTCAAAATGTTGACAATGTGAAGGATACCTGTCATTAATTACAAATACAAACTGATGTGCTTAAAAATTACAAAACTATACCATTCTAAAAGCATTTAGTGCACAAATAAAATGGTCAGGTAGCCTTTTTAAGTAATATTTTAACGTATTGCTTTTTGAAATGCTCATGAATGTAATTACAACTTATAAAGAATTGTTTATAAACACACACATAGATGTATAATGACAATAAGACAATATATATTATATATTTGTATATATTTTTACATTTCAGCGTAATTTTACTGTAAAAAATAACAGTAATGCGTATTAGTTCTTACTAGTTAGTAAGAAGAATTAAAAAATAGTCAAGGTATTGTGTTGAATTACCGTAAAAAAAGAAACAATATATTTTTGGTACAAATTTGAAATGAGCAAATGTTAAATCTGCTCAGCAGCAAGTGAAACACTCTATAGTAATTTAACAGTAGTCACAGTTTCTGGTACTTTACCGTAAAATGTTTTTTTTTTTTTATTCAAGTATTGAGTCATATACTTGTGCCCATGTTTTATTGTAATTATTCATAGGCATTTTATTTACAAATAAATAAAAATATAACATAACATTTGTCATTGTAAAGGAAAACAGTAAACAAGACTCATTATAAATTGTGTTATTTTCAAACGGCTTAATAAAAGTCTCCCCACCTGTATTCTTGCCTCGGGCAGATCTATTTTCGCAGCAAGTCGTTCCCGTGCGAATACGTCAGGATAGTGTGTGCGCTCAAACTCTGGAGGAGGAAAACAAACCTCGGATTAGTTTCCTCGCGGTCAAGCGAGACCCAGATCGTCTCACCTTTTTCAAGTGCTTCGATTTGTTCTTGTGTGAAGGACGTGCGGTTCCTCTGCAGCTTCCGCTTGAGCTGGAGCCGCATCTGAGTCTCGTCCGAGTCTTCTCCGTTAGAGCTGATGGAGTTTGTGTTCTCGCCGCCTCCGTCCGACTGCTGGCAGCCATCTTGGAAAAACAACACGTGGTTCTCACAGCGTCCGGCAAACTGGGGTGTGAAGTAAGAAACGCTATAACTCGCCCCAGAAACCTTTAACGATTCTCTGAAATGCTTTTTAGAACACACACACACACACACACACACACTCTTCCGCCGCCATATGGGAGTTTGCAGCACTATTGAGCGGCGCTACTTGAATGGGAGAGGAACGCTTTCACAGCCACACAATGTGGAGACTCTTCAACAGCGACGGCAAACTTTCGTGGGTTGAATTTTGAGGACACAATTGGGAGAAGTGACAAAGGGATTCTCTCCAGCACAAGGAGTCCAGTCAGTGGCCGTGTTAACCTTTCTGCTCTACTGTCATTAATCACTGTCCCCAACCTCACGCAGGATTTATTCCTCTGTAGGAGGCAGAGAGGGAGAAGAAAACTCGGGCCGGAGGGAGAAACTTTTGAGTAGTTGTTTGTGTTCCTTGTTTTTTTTTGAGGTTTTTTTGTTCACGCACTTTGCAACATTGTTGAATTTTTTGCATGGTAGAATCGACAATGTTATAAACCTAACAATGTTGCAAAGCATGTGAAACAATGTTTGACTTTTGTAAAGAGTATCTGAAAACCTTACTGTAAAAATGACTTTGTTACTAGTTAGGATAAGATAAGATAAGATAAGATAAGATAAGATAAGATAAGATAAGATAAGATAAGATAAGATAAGATAAGATAAGATAAGATAAGATAAGATAAGATAAGATAGTCCTTTATTCATCCCACAGTGGGGAAATTTCCTTGTTATAGCAGCACTAAGAAAAACACAAGCAGCATCAAAGAAAAAGTATGTATTTCTTAGAAAATACAGTAAAATAAGAATATAGAATATAAAAATATGACACGTGGGAAGTTACAAGTCACCAATTCCAAGAAGCTTTGAGTAAAAGTCGTAAAGTGTCCAGTTTTAAAAGAACTTAATGTATCGTACTCAATCTAGGCCCAAAAAGTACCAAGAAGTGTGAAAAACAAAGAGGCTATGAGGTTTTATTTCCTAATATAGGAATGAAATGTAACACCTCAATGTGTCACAATGGGAGAACAAAAAATATCAAAAAGTATAAATGTCAAAACAAAAAACAGTCTCTGTTAAGCTCAAATGTTCAAAAAGATGCCACTGCTAATACAATATTTAGCTAATAAACAGTATCCAGTATCTTCAGCATCCTGCAGATGGCGATATCACCTCATCTACCCATTAAATTAACCACGGTTGAATAAAATGGCAACTTGTCACGCATAATCACAATGTACCGAGTAACAACAAGTGTCAATTCAAATGTAGTGGACAAAAGTGTATACTAAATCACAAATGTAGTCAAGTGGAGAGTAAAAGTTGCCACATTTTTTGACACTCAGAACATATACAAAGTAGCCAAAATAGGTAAAGTAATGTAAAAGTCCATTTACTCAAGAACTTTACACCATTGCCTGTTAAATTTGTTGTGTAGCTCCACCAAACTTGCCACACCCAGGTCAAGGGTCGAGTCTGTGTGGGTGTCAAGGGTGTGTGTGCACGTGTGTTAATTTGACCAAAAATCGGAAAAAAACGCTTTTGGTCATAGGATATGTTAATTTCAAATGCGTTTAGATACATTCAAATGTTTTTTTTATTCGATGGATACATAGATGTGTGTGTGTGTGTGTGTGTGTGTGTGTGTGTGTGTGTAATAGCCATTTAAGGCTAAATATGTGTTCATATAGTGCTTTTTTGCTATTTTGTGCAATTGCGCGTCTGATTTTCATTCATCTTTACATATATATCTTTACTTAAACCATGGTTTTTCTTTACGGAAAAAGCACAATAAAGTTAGTAAACCAAGCTAAATACAAATTACAATAATTACATTTGGCATTGTTTCTAATAGCATTCTTGTTACTTTCCCTAATGAAGCATTAAAAAGTTGCCTAACCACTGGGAAGTGCAGCGAATGTTTCCTCCACAAACTCTCTCAGATACATTTCTTTATCGGGGGCCCTTGTCTGTCTTCTAAAAGGTTTAGAGGGTCTTTGGGGCCGATATACGCACTTTTCAGGAGCTAATCCGAGTGTGTGGCTTGTTCTCAATAGCCGGACCAACTGTCGCCAGATTTACTATTTGTTTTGTGTGAGAAAGGCGGTGGGAAATAAAATCATTCCTTACTGGGGCGTTGTCGTGACCAGTGAGGCGGAAGCGAGCGAGAAGGTGGCACAACAGCAGCGTGTAAGGGCCCCGATCAAAACCTCAGGGCCCTTGAAAAAGGGAAAGTGTTCAAACCTTTTATGTGGCTTTAGTGAATGAGATAGTTATTCTCTCTCTCTCTCTTTCTCTCTCTCTCTCTCTCTCTCTTACTCTCTCTCTTACTCTCTCTCTCTCTCTC
>CM051501.1:2153902-2164254 GCA_028031935.1 Paedocypris micromegethes | reverse complement strand
CTCTCTCTCTCTCTCTCTCTCCTGTCAGCTCAAATGAATTCACAGTTTAATTCAGTGTTGCGTGACATTCGTCGCATTGCAACCGTGTTTTTCTGGCTGCTCACACACCTTTCTCCTGCAAATACTTTGTGGATGGTTCGAGATTGAATGAGTATAAACGAAAAGATAAAACATTCAGATTGTCCTTAAAATAAAGCATAGTGGAAACGTTAAGCTAAGCACTTAACTATGTAGACAATTCCTGTCTGCGAAGCTGCAGCTTTGACATTTAAAAAAAAATCTAATTACATCCTTCAGAATGATGACAGCTTACCCGCCAGTTATCCGTGGTGTATTTTTTTTTAGCATAAAATAATAATTGTTTTATTTTTAACTGTATTGCTGTTATTATAGGATAGCATTTATTGTCATTACAGCATTCTAACGAAATTACAGAGAAATTCTATTGCAAATTTGTAGATCTTAAATTTCCACAACGTTCAGTAGAAAAAAAAACAATGTCTAAATTGCATTTTTTGTTTGTTTATTGTTTATTCAAAAGTATAGTATTTTATTTATAAATACTGATTTTCTTTTAGCAGGCTGTTTGATAGTATTGTTGTTTTGCCCAAAATAGGTTATAACATCAGGTTAATTAAAACAATTATATATGTAAAAAATCATTAGGCACAATATAAATGTTTAATTTGACTATACAGTTCTGTTCTGACAGTGTTCGTTCAGGTTATGTTTTGTTGTGGTGAGTGAGGTATTTAATTCAGTTACAAGTGAATCTGGCAAACGTTTCCACATCGTGTCCAGGCTGTTTCAGTTCAACATCCCAAGCTGTTTATCCACATTAAAGCGCTTTAACGGGAAGCAAAACGTTCAGTAATGAGCTATTACACCGCGACAGATCTGTTTCCCTCGCACATTTTTCAAAGTGACAGAAACATATTGTTCGTGTCATTGCTGCTGGTTTTATTGATTGGTGTTTAAATTCCCAACTTATGAATGGCAAATGTGAATTTTAGTCACGAATTGCTTTCATGATTAATGCTTAATATGTAATGTGTATAATGTAAATTAATTATTGTTTTCAAACCCTGGTTATTAATAAAGTAACTGCGTTTTAATATTTCCAAACCAATTTAAGACAATAAATTATCATTGTTGCTACTAATATTATTTTATTACTACTGCTATTATTGTTATTGTTATTATTATTATTATTATTATTATCATCATCATCATTATTATTATTATTATTCGTAGTAGTAGTAGTAGTATTAATTTGTTTTATAAAATATATCCGTATGATACTGTTTAATATAAATATTTTGATATTTTATACATAATATTAATTAATGAAGAAAATATATGTTTTATTTAATGCGCTTTATTAATGAATGAATTAATTAGTCGTGTTGCTATATGAAAATTTTTTCTTATTATTATTATTATTGTTATTAGAACTATTGTTACGATTATTATTATTATTAGTAGTAGTAGTAGTAGTAGTAGTAGTAGTAGTAGTAGTAGTATTGGTGTATTAAAATACGAATTCTTTCTCATTATTTAGCCGTAGCAATGTTCGAGTTCACAAAGAGTTCAACGTTCATTCCACCACAATTCATTCGATGTCAAGACTCCCGTAAACCTCCATTTCGACACAGTAAAGTGCCATACCTTGATTGGGCTGTCCTGGCACGGAGGTTCCGGGGTACCAGCCCGGCCGAGTCCCCCACGTGCCGCTCTGACCGTTCAGCATCCTCAGCTTTTCATACATGCCATCTGCGCCCATCTGTTGCTTCTCGCTAGCCAGGTTGCGCAGTACTCTGTTTATCGATGACACCTGAAAGACAAACCAGAGCGCGTTCACAAAAGCGCGCGTCCTGGATGCGGCACGTGGGGCACGATTGGCCCCGTTTGTGCCCACCACTGGATGCCAGGGCATCGCATCGCGTTACATTGCGCGCTGGTTTAGAGGAGATTAGGCTAGAAGTGGGTGATTTTACGCGATGTTTGCCTTGAGGATTACAAGTGCGCGCATCTCCAGGCTGCTGTGTTCCAATCTCCCAATTAATAATCATAATCGCAGTGCTTTAGCATTCATGACAGCGTCACACAATACACTTACACTGGGTATATTGTCGTTGGTGCAGACCCCCTCTGACAGCAATCTGTCTCGGATTTCCCACGCGAAGATTGACGGGCACTCCCTCTTGTATTGCGCAATTTTGCCGACCACCTCGGGAGTCGCTACTCGCGGTTTGCTTCCTCCGATCGCCCGCGGTCTGATGGAGCCCGTCTCATAGTATCTCCCCAGGATCTTACTCACGCATCCGTTGGACACCTAGATGAAAAACAAAAGACACAATTGACATACATTATTTAAAACTAGCGTGAAATGTAAGTGTGTGTTCAAGCAGTGTTAAGCTTACGTTTTCATTGTCCAGCACTTGGACTTTTGCATCAGCATGGGTCTACAACACAAAACATACCTTAACATAAAAAGGTCTTCCGTGGCAGGAGAAACTACGCACTTTTTCTTAAAAAAAATGCATCCAAATGTTTTTATTTGATCCAAACTAAATTTTGAAGAGAATCGCCAATTTTTTTAAATGGCCAGGGATGGAAATGTGCAAAGTTTCCATATAGTTTGAGCCTGATAATGCGCAATCCAAGCGAGCGAGAGAGACAAAAATCCAGAGTAAATCCTCTTTGCATCCTGGTAGGAACAAAAAAAAATCCCCTGTGATAAAAAAGAAAATCTGAAACGGCCCCAAATTGCGTTATTCGTTTCTGGTTTTGGTGTGAGCCCGAATCTGAAAGCAAGCTGTTGCTTAGATCGGACGAACACGGAACGGTGGAGCTGCGGAGCGCGTGCGTTCAAATCACCTGCAGAATCCTGGAGATGTCGCACGGCCGCGCGCCGCTGTGCGCGAGTTCCACTATCTTCTGTCTGGTGGAGTCGGGCAGGGGTCTGCCGTTGACGAACACGCCGCCCAGCTGGTTCACTCCACTGTGACCTGCGGAGCGAGAAGGAAATCGTTGCAATCGACTGCAAAAATTTTTTTGTTTACATACAGTCTAAAAACCGACTCGGTTTAAATTGTTACCTGCACTTGTAATTAACAATTGCCAGACATCGAATATGAGTTTAAAATCGTCACGTTCAAAACCGTCTCGATTTAATTCGCCACTTTTTATTATTTCAGACTCACAAATGATCCATAGGAAGGAGGACACGCAACAAAACAATGAAAATAAAATCGAATTGTAATTCTAAAACGAAACTTTTTTTTTGCCAAGCACCAGAAATAGTTTAACTTGTAAAATAAAATCAGTCCCGCTGGATTTTTCAAGCGCATGCTCTGCTGTCAAACGCTTACGACTGTTGTCCAGATGTGCCCGTAACATCATAATCCCCGCTGCACAGCTGTAATATAATTACACAGGCTCGCAGACGGATGAGAGTCAGCGCAAAACATCTCCAACCCACTGAGTCGAGGTTTGCTCGTCTCTGCAAAGCTCCAAACCGTTACACGAAAAAAAAAAACGCCGCGTACTTTTGTTTGAAAACAGTGATGCGCGCGGGGCGTCACGCGGCACCCGGGTCCCGTAGCTGGTCGGGTAGAATAAAAGCCCTTAAAGCAGAACGAAAGCGGCAAACCTGAAGCCCGTAACGCAGAGCAGCCTCGCCGGGTTCGCTGCACCTCTCAGCTCCCTTCCCCTCCGAAGCCTCGCGCTAAATTGAGCCGGAGCGCACGAGCTCCTTTGCAATAAATAAGCTCCAAATATAGAAGAGGGGGAAAATATGATGAGCCTGCCTGACATTTGTCTTTAAAATAAAGCTAGCTGCACGTCAAGTTTGAGCTTAATTTCTGGAAATAGGCGGAAGTCGTCCCGGATCATGCATGGAAGGCTAATTGAAAAGATCAGTTGGAGCACTTGTGGCAGGCATGTCACTTTATGACATCGCTCTGCTTTTGAAAATCGCATCGTCACGACAAATAGTAGCATGATAAAACGACCCTTTCTGTCTGCATTTGGATATCACTCAGACTAAATTGGACTCTACTCATTTCCCCTTTAAGGGAAGCTTAATTTTAAGGTAGCCAGGGGCTGCGCGCGCGCACGTACGCCGCGAACGCGCTTCGACCTTAATGTATTAAAAGTGACATCTTCTTTTTTCCCAAGTGGCAAACTTTCCCTGACTGTGTTTACGCGCTGGGAGCGAGTCTGCGGGACACTGTTTTGTTCTGGAGGTTTATGCATAAAATATCTCAACGAGTAAATGTAAAATCTAAATTACACCGTAATATTGTGCGCGATGAATGTATAATGGATTTACTTGGAAATGCATTGTTTGCCTTATTTCCAGCGAATCCTCCAGGATTTCTTTTTTTTTTTTTTTTTTGCGAGCAAGTAATGTACAAGTTTGACGGTTATTAAAAATTGTGGTTGTATAGTTTGTTTTTTTTATTATCGATATATTACGATATGATTGTGTAATTTCATTACAACACGGAAATAAAGTGTCTGTCACTCGGTGTGAATCACAAACTCGAAAGGTTGAATCTTAATCGTCCCGTAATTCCCTGGCGATCGGTGTCGCATCATTGCTGCTCGGTTTCTAATCAATTAATAAGAAGACATATGGTGTCAATTTGGACGCTTCACTCTATATACACCCAAGAGTTATTAACACAAAGGTTGAATTGCCGCCTGTGACCTTTAAACAAACCAAAGGTCGAAACCGAATGATATCTTTAAATAATGGGTTAAGCACAAGATTCGGCTTTGCGTCTCGTCAGTGGAAAAAATAGCAAATATTTACATTTAAGCCAAAAGCCAAAATAAATAAATATATACAGTACTGTATATATAATTTTATAAAAACTAAAATTAACAGAAAACAGCATTTAAGCTGTCATTTTGATTATTGTTATTATTATTGCTTGTTTTTTTAAATAAGATTTTGTTATTCGTGAATGCGCGTTAATGGTTATATATTTGTATATTTCTATGCAAAATGATTGGGCATAATATAGTAATATAGTATTTTATGACCTTTTTAGAAAAACATTTTTACGCGAATATTTATTGAATATTTCTCATTGCACCTGTTTTCCGACGTGACAAAATTATTTCTACTCCCAACCCTCTTTTACGAATTATAAGTGAACATTAACATCTGTGTGTTTGCTGTTACAACACAAATAAGCAGCACATGAAATAGGATGACGTTCAACACACCTTCGTTACAGATGTCATACACCTCTTGTCCAGCATTAAGAGAGAGAATAGGTCTTATTGATTGTGATCAGAACTCATTTACCCTACAGTAGGTATACGTTCCACAGAAAAACTTCAGCAAATTATTAGTCATGATGTTCCTCCACTGCCCTTCACACATCTCAAAGACACAAGCACAGCAGCAGATGTAATTTATTCATGCTCCAGCACAAAGCTCGGTCTATTATTCCACTCGTGGAGTGTTTCATAAACATGATAGAATCATGCATTGTAAATGTCTTCTCTGCTAATGGACTAGGTGGATTGACCGCCAATGTTAACATTAATTCAGCAATTATTTAAAAGCAAGTCAAGCAGAAACATCCCCTCTCTCTCTCTCACACACACACACACACACACACACACACACACACACACACACACACACACACACACACACACACACACACAATTATGCAAAGAGCATATGGGTTAGACACTCTAAATAGGTTGTGATGTTCAGGCATCTGCATTTATGACCTGCATATCTCTTTTTTTCAAAACGAGTAATATTTGCTCAATTTAAATGTATAATTGACAAAAAAAATCCACCAGATTTTTTTGAACATGTCACGCAACAAATTTACTTTTTTGCTCATTTTTTTGGCAGCATACACACAAATACCCATGACATCCACTGAAAACTGTCACTAATGCACCAAAACAAACTCCTTCTGTCTAGACTATCTCTCTTTTTCTCGTCATCTCTCCCTCTCTCCCTCTTTTTCAAATATCTTTGTCAACACATTACATCCGCATTAATAATCGAATTTAAATATACTTACTGTTTTGCATCATCGACGCTACTCCAGTCTCCCACGTGGTCCGGTTATAGTATTCTATTAATCATAAAAACAACAACAATTAATTAAAATATATTTTAACCACGTGTATTGCAGTGCATTTGCTTTTCTTTTTCACTGTGCAAGTCATTATGCAATATTGTGTTTGCTGAAGCTACAATATTCAGCAGTTTTGCATTCATGCTGCAAAAAGGTGAGGGGGGGAAACTGTCTCCACAAATACATTAATGTCCAGGGTTTAAACTTGCCTGGAAACAGAGTTGACTGTCCACTTAAAACAATTTATAGACTCTCATCTGCTTCGCTTTATTAAAATAACCCTAGGACAAAGCAAAACAATTTATTAGTACACCTATCTGTAATTATTTCTTACGCATGAATTACTTTTAAATCTACCATTAGTGTATTATTAGGACGGCGTGCTAATGTTTATTAAACGTTTTAAGTCTCGTTTCCTGGCAACTTGTTCTCTGTGTTAATAGTTAACTAATGTTTTGTTTTGATGGAGAAAAAAAATGTTTATTGTTGTTTAGTTGTTATTATACTAATAATAGTTATTTTTATATGCACGAATAAAAATAAACACGGCAAAAATAACAGATACAAAGATACAACGAAACTAATAATGCCAATGATGATGGTAGTAGTTTATCGTTGTGCTTTATGCATTTTGTATATTTACCGCACTAACTTTATTTAAAGTGTACCGTTAATTCATATGAACTCAAATTATTACCACACCTTCGATGCAGAATATTATGTTTTAATTCACTCCGAACTTTTTAAGTGCGCCACCTGCACTAATGTCTTCCTGGTTGTCAGTCCTCGTTACCATAAAACCTCAAATGTCATCGGAAAGACATTCTTTTCATTTTATTTTGTCATAGCTTCTCTCATTTCGTGACACACGCTGTCTTCCTCGCCTGGCTGCGCTGGAAAAGTGAAGCCAAGAGGGGTGAGGGTCCCCCGACAAAGCCCCGCTGAATTTTAACAATGGCTTTCTTTCACCATACACGCCCAAACCCGGAGAGTAAAACCCGGGCTCACTAACTAGCTACACCGGCTTCCAACGAAACGTACCAACAACTCTCAGGAAAAAAAAAAAAAAAAAAACAAAGAGCTGAAGGGAACAAGCACCCCCACCCACCCGGTTCAGGACCCCCGTTCCCTCTCCACAGCCAGTGCAGCTCACCGTGACCCTGTGCCCGTTACTTCAATGCCTTTTTGTCTGTGTCATTGCGCAAAATAGAAAAGTAATTTCTACTCATAAGTATCTGGAGGTAATTGTGTTACTGGTATGTGTCGTTAAGGGCTGTAAAAAATATACAACAGCGCAGTGGGGCGCTCAATTGGTAAAAGACAATTGCAATAAAGAGCCTATTCAGTACATTTGCCGAAAAGGGGGCCACTAAAGAAATACCCCCTTACTTTGATTTATCTGTTTTAAGTGCATAGATTATATGCGCGTTTTACAGTGCAATAAAAACACATCTGTAAGTCTTTCGTCGGTTTAGACTGAACACGTGCTTAGGCGAATAGACTCGGAATCGTTTTCATTTTTACACGAATGCTTTCATTTTCCCATTTTGTTTAATAGTATAAATTATTACAAATACAATAGTTAATAGCAGTTGCGACTTTATGGTATTTCGATTAAATTGAACATAACGTTTTTTATATTGCAATAGTTTTTTTCCTGGGGTTTTGCGTTGTAGTTGTGATTTTTATTTTTACATGTTTTTATCTTTTAAACTAGTGATTTGTTTAAAAGTTGCCGCCTGCAATTGAGAGGGCCTAATCGTTTAATTCTTTCTAATTTGCCGCGCGAACTAAAGTGACTAATTTACAGATTAGTAATTAAAAACACTTAAGCGTTTTAACAATATTGTTTTACTGATTCGGTAAATCAGTTGACCATTCCGTTTATTTAAACATGTTGTGCATTACAAATACTGTAGTCCAACAAATATAACATTTAATGGTTTTAAGTTGTATATTTTTGCGACATCTTAGTTTTCTCTAAACGTGTTTATACTGGCAATTATTTTCGATAGTTTTATTCATTGTTGTAATATATATCTTAGCGTAAAAATTACAACAGTTGCAAGTGTGGCCAATTAAATGTTTTTTTTTTGTGTACTTTAAAAAAACAATTCGGCCATTCTGTGCGTTTCTGTAAAATCTTCTAAAATTCGTTGTAAAAAAATATATATCGCAATACGTTATAAAAACGTCTTTATCGTTAATGTTGCAACTAAGTATCGGTTATAAAGAATTTTGTCAAAATATTAATAGATTAAAAAAGCAAAACACCAAGTTCACGGTGTAGTGGCGCCAGGCTAAACGCGAGTGTGTGATTCGACCTGACACTCCACCTCATCGGGTCATTGCGCTCCCATTTTCAGAGCTCGTCTTGGCCTGTAATGACTTTTGCTTTCACTGTCGTAAATGAGAACTTTTCTTGGCAAAAAACCTGGACATATCCGAAGTGTTAAAAGTCGACGGTGTGTTTATACACAAGGCGTCTGCAGCTTTCTGCCCTTTATTCTGTGTGCCGCAGAAGTTTTGGAATGTTTTACTGCAGCTTGTCTTGCGGTCGTTTCCCCCCATAGTTGAGAAAAAAAATACACAATTGTCCTTGTGCAAAAGTCTAACAAAAAAAATCCACGTGTGCACTGAATGTGCTTCAAAACCAGAGACAAATGTCTAAACTCACCTTTTTGAGGCATAGTTCCCAGTCCTCGAATCCTCGATAATATACTTGGTCGAGAATAAGGAGAAGACTCTCTCGAAGAGCTGGAAATCGTCCTCAAGCAGATTTGTCCTTTATAGTTTCCAAAATGGTCACGGGTGGAAATGTTTTAATTCCTGCGAAGGAAACAAGAGATTGACAATAAAGTGGGATGTCAATGCTGCGCGAGACTGAAAAATGTGCGCTCGTGGGAGTGAGTGAGTGAGTGAGTGAGTGAGTGAGCGAGCGCGAGGGAGAGAGAGAGAGAGAGAGAGAGAGGAAGAGAAGGGGGAGCGCGCCCACCTTTGCTGATTGGTGATACCACTCGTGCATTAATGTGTGTGTCCGTGGTCTGTGCCTCGCCTCCTCTCCTCTTCAGTGGCCCATTAGCTGAGCCTGACCTCTGTCATCATCTTCCAGCCAAACAATTCCTCCAGCCCCGGTGCCAGAGCGCGAAACAGGGCAAGCAAAACGCCAACGACTCCTTCTCATTCTCTCAGACTAACATCACCCCCTCTTTGAATCCCAAGTGCCCGAACAGACACTTTTGGGCGGGTGCGGGCCACGTGACCTTGAGTGACCAACATGGCACGCCAAGTGTCCGGAGCTGGAGAGCGGGCGAGAGCGGTCGAACTCGTGTCCAATCGATGCCTCCTCGAACTCTTTCCCACGTGCCTGGAACTAAAAGGCGCTCGGTGGGCATTTCAAGAACCCCCCCACCCCACCCACACCCCACATCTGAGTACATTACTGGGTGATTTGTTGTCGTTTTCAGGAGAATGGCAACCTGCGTGTCGTGGGTTGCCAAGGGGGGGGAATGAAAATATCATTACGTCCTCGGCCGGACACTTAACGCGCATTTGTTGATTGCCCGGACATTAGCGCACAGCTCGGTACACCCCAAAGCAACCCCTCGGTGCAGCGCCATGCGCCGCTCCACCCGTCCACTGGAGTGGAAAGAATTCCGGGTCGGGATACAAGGACCGGCGAGGGGAGGGGGGAGGCCGGGCGCGGTGGGACAGCTTTAAAGAGAGACAAAATGTGTCGGGCATAAAATTAAGCCGTGGCCGCATACACTTGACTCCGTTTTGACGTGTGAAAAGTGCTAAAAGTCGGAGCTCATCAATAAACTATCGCGAGAGTGAATGCGAGGCCCTGACAACCATCGCATTCCCCGCTCGGGCACAATGAGGAAACAAACGACGCTGCCAAAGACTCGTGAAAGGCCGCATGAATGGGAGTGGGATAATGAGCTGGCGCGACCGTCATGCGCTGTCATCGCGGTGCCCTCTCTGCTCGGGACCCCTCCGGTGGAGCCGCGCGTGGGGTTCGGTTTGTCCAGTTTGGTGCCGGACTCCCTGGGACTGTGTTGGGTCGGATGCCCGATGCTGAGCCACGTGCTTTATTTGGCTTGTTTGACGTGGTCCTCCCGACAATTAGCGCTGGTCGGATTTGGAGTCAGTGATGTTTGGCGTGAAAAACGACCCTAATCTTGTCGTTATTTGCCTCGGGCGAAAGAGACGAACACTACACGCACG
>CM051501.1:2130114-2144265 GCA_028031935.1 Paedocypris micromegethes | reverse complement strand
AGAGAGAGAGAGAGAGAGAGAGAGAGAGAGAGAGAGAGACTGTACGAGGGAGAGAGGAAGAGAAAGACGGATTGAGCAAGCAAGAGAGAGACAGATTGAGCGAGAGAGAGAGTGAGACAGAGAGAGAGAACAAAAGAAAAAGAAAAAAAAGAAATGAATAAATAAATAAGAAAGTTAGAGGGAGAGCACGGCAGACAGAAAAACAGACATAAAGAAAGAGAGAGAGAGAGAAAGGCAGGCAGACAGATAAAGAGAAAAGGGGGGAGGGCAGACAGAGAGAGAGAAAGAGGGCAGACTGAGCAAGGGAGAGAGGAAGAGAGAGATGGATTAAGCAAGTGAGTAAGAGACAGATTGAGCGAGCGAGAGAGAGAGAGTTAGAGAGAGAGACAGACAAACAGACAGAGAGAGACATAGAGAAAATAATAAAACAAAAAAACTGAATGAATTATAATTAGACAGGTTTGAGGGAGAGAACGGCAGACATACAGAGAGAGAGAGAGAGAGAGAGAGAGAGAGAGAGAGAGAGAGAGAGAGAGAGAGAATATCAGGCAGACAAAGAAAAAAAGTGAGGGGGTGGCAGACAGACAAACAGACAGACAGAAAGATCTTTCTGAGACAGGCAGGCAGACAGATAAAGAGAAAGAGAGGGGGCCCAAGCCGACAGACAGACACACAGGAAATAAGAGTGAGACAGAGAGAGAGAGAGAGAGAGAGAGAGAAAGAGAGGCATACAAATAAGGTTGCAGGTTTGAATCCCACTGCTCCGTGTGTGTGTGTGTAACTTCACTAGATAGTGGCCACACAGACACTCACTCCTTTTCTTCCCTCTTTTCTTTTCTAACTCTGACTATTGCTCAAGCAGACAGCCGCTGTAGGACAGTTCAGTAAGAGCTCCTCCGTCTTCAGCCTTTTGATGCATGAGCGGGGAAAGTTTTCCGCAGGTGACGGCTGAGGTCACGCGTGTGCACTTGAGCTCGGTGCCAGGCGGGTTGGAAGCGGCGGATTCACCCGCTAGGCAGCATATGCCTCCGCACCCGCTCCCTACAGGCCCACAACCGCCATTGTGTGATGCAGAAGGACGCGCGTTAGCCAGCTAGCGTTAGCGTGGGCGGGTTTTTTTGCCACTGTACTCGCGTGTTCGTAATCTTTCATTCTTAGTGTAAAACGCAAGTTCGGAAGTGATGGGTTTAGTCGTGTAGTGAGGAACCTTCCGTCCAGAGGCTGTGCTGTGACCTCCAGAGCTCCACAGGGATCCCATCAATTTATAACGGCCAGCGTGGTTATTTATGATGCTTTACCTGTGGTGGACGGATTGTGTTCACTGCGATGAAGATGTCCGTCTCTGGCGCAGCTTCTGCCCGAATTGAGAAGCAAAGGTATATCTGAGAACCATACTGGGGTAAAAGTGCGAATACCTTACTGTAAAAGTTACTCCATTACAAGCTACAACTCATTAGTTCTAAGACTTGTAAAGTTTGTAGTTTCCAATTTTAAAAGAACTTATTTAAGAACTATTTTACTCCTACTGAATTTAGGCTCAAAACAAAAAACACCAAGTACTCTTAATTTATGAACTTATATTTTCTTACGTAGAAATGAAATTTAACACCTCAGTGTTTCAAAATGTCATAACAAAATTGATGACAAAGAACAAAAAGTCAGTCTCAGTCAAATCCCAATGAGCAAAAAAAGTACAACTGCTAATTCACGTGATTTAGCTGATAAACAGCATCCAGTATCTTCAGCATCCTGCAGATGGCGATAACACGTTGTCCACCCAAGAAATTAACCACGGTAGAAAAAGACCACGTCTTGCTGACAAAGACGACAATGTAGCGAGTAATATTAAATGTCTATTGTAGCGCAAATGTAGTGGAGTAAAGAGTATAGATACTCAATCACAAATGTAGCCAAGTAGGAAGTTAATTTGTAAATTTCCCATTTTAAAAGAATTTCAGTATTGTACTGAATTTAGGCTAAAAAAAACATCAAGAACTCTTTATTTATGACATTTGCATTCCTAAATGTCCCAATGTCCATATTTCGCCCAAGAATTTTACCGCGGTAGAAAAGGATGGAAATTTATCGTGAGCAGTAAGCAATTGTCTGCTCAAAAGAACGTTGTTGGGTCTAAGACACTTTAAAACCGGTTCCTTGTTGAAAATTACTGTACTCTATTAAGATATAAAACACACGACACAATGATTAAAGTTAATTTCAAAGTCACAGAGGAGTGGCACAGACCCCATTATCAAGCCGTGTCCTTCTTATCTCTGAAGCTTCCGTGTCTGTCTCCCCTTCTCAGTTTGTAATCTTTATTTTGAAGAGAAAAGCCAGGAAATGTATAGGAATCAGATGCAGTTGAGAAAAACATCACCATATATAGTCATTGAGAAGAAGAATCTCAGAATGCTGTATCAGGACATGGCAAAGTCAGGAGCAAAGAGACAGTTACGGGAAGTTTGTGAGACTTTTGCTTGCTTCAAGGTTTTAGTACCGCTAAATCTGATTTGAGCAATAAGCACAGACACTTGGAAAATGTCACCATCACCTTTTTCATCTGTGATTCAAGCTTACTTAAAATTAAATGTTTAAGGCATTTAAAAACTCATTTTCTTTAACATATGTAAAAATACGGATGCCTGTGAAAAGCACAATCACAATGTAGCAAGTGTCCATTCAAATGTAGTGGAGTAAAGATACAGACACGCAATCACTAACTTAGAGAGTCAAAGTTGCTAATATTTTTGATACTCAACAAGTATAATACATATAGTACAAGTATATAAACAAGTACAAAGTAGCCAAACATACTATAGTAAAGTAACACAGTCCATTTACTCAAGTACTTTCCACCACTGTGTAAGCACCTGAAGAAGACAGAAGTGGCTCGACCTCCTGTTCCATCCCGTGTTGCACGATTCCTCGCTCATAAGCTCAGCATGGCTTTGGGTTGTCGAAGACGCTTCTGTCCCGTCAGCTTGAGCTTGAGCGGAGCGGATGTTTCCATGCTCGGATTTGGCATCGCTGACCCTCCACTGCAGAAGTAACGGCGCTTTGGAGGATGTAGAGCCGAGTCGTGCAGACGGCCTTCTGGTGTGAGCATCATCAGCATATGGGACTTCTGATCCGATCACTCACGTTTACCTCCGACACCAACAGTGCATCTGTTCCTGCCACGCCGCATCTCCAGCAACGCTGCTCAGCCCTGCCCAGCCAGATGTGCTGGAGCTTCACCACACACATCTGCCGGGACGCTCGGACGGGCCTAGGTGGCTCTGTTCTGAAATAATTTCCTACCCAGGAGTAAATCCTTCCTCGCAGTGAACAATTGTGTCAAGTTCTGGCCACCTCTTGAGGTAAACACGAATAATTATGTCCATCTTAAAAAGTACATTTTAACAGTGTTGATTAGACAATCCTACTAATATAAAATGAAGAATGTAAGGAATAAAGTTTAATGAAGCTTAAACATTGTCAACAAATGTTCACAGGTGTCTCATCAGATCAACGTAGAGAAATTTGTTTTAACATACTACTTCTAAGGTCAAACTTGTTACACTTGATCACTTAGGATCAACTTAACATTTTTACTTTGACAGGAATTAACTATTGACTACTTAGCCAATTGCAAAAAACATCTTTAAATCAAAGTAAGTTTCCAAGTTTAACAAAATCTCAAATGATACCTTTTTCCTAATGTTTTCTCTTCAGATGGGTTGAAAAACAGACCTCCATCCTAATATATGCAAAAATTCAGATCATTTTTTGATTGGGACTTGTGTACTAACAGGTTGAATTTAAATAATAATAAGAGCATCTAACATTATATCATACAATCTAAACAGAAATCATTGTGTCTGGCCCATTGAGGTGCATTGAGGTGGAACAACAACTCATTGAAACTAGTTGTCTTATAAAGAGACTACATTCAGCAGTTAGTCTGCTCTATTAGTCCATTTAACATACAGGTAGCAACAGCGCCTCCATTATGGGAATGGCAAACAGGTAGAAATGCAGCCGAGTCTGCTCACATAATGAGACACACTGATGGTTACTTACATAATCACCCTATTTAATTATCTATTGTCTCTTTTTAAGACAAATTTCCTTCTTACAACAAAACAAGATCATGTAAATGTGTTTATGATTTATTTAGTAAAAAAATATATATTGCATAGAGCACATGCAAGCTTCTCATTGGCTCATTCAAGAAACAAGGTCTTCTCTTCTCATCACCATCTCTGGCTCCAAACCACATGTTTACTTTACTTTAAGAAATGTATTTACTTTACACTACAAGACTTACTTTTAATTTAAATACTCTGTATTTAGTCTGTAGTTTTCATATGCAGGACTTTTATTTAGAAAATTGTGTATATAAAAGCTAGTGCTGGTGTGACTTAGTTTGTCAATGGAATCAGTCGTTTAAGAACGTGTAAGTGAAAGAAAGTGAATGAGTGAATGAGTGTGCCAGTGTGGCCACAGGGACAGTATCTAAATCGTACTCTTTACGTGGCGTTTAACCATGGTATAATCGTGTGAGTCGTCTCAACATGATTGACAGTTGGTAATTCATGATATACTTCATTTCATTTCTTATCTTATCTATTTTTGGTCTGTTTGAGGTTTGACGCTGTTATTTACAGGCTCATTTTCGTAAAATCGTAGTATTGAATTTTAAGAAAAAAGTTAACTTACACTTTAGTACTAATACTATACTCAAAGTTACATTTATGTTGCAATATAATTTTAATTTATTGGAAAAGCCACATAAAAAAAAAAATTGGACATGAACGATAGGCAAAAATACACAAATGATCTTCCCATGCAACCGAAACCGGTTTCATATGAGTTGCTTGCTGGCGTTTTGAAGTAGCGCAACTCCCATATGCGCAATAATAACGCGAAAATCAAAAACCCAAGGATCTAAAAAAGATAAAAAAAGGCCCGAACTCCGCATTTGCTGCCAGCAGCTGTATTTCTGCCCAGTTTCTGATCAGACCAGCAGTCTGTGGTTGAATCTTTGGGGATGCTGGTGCTGTGGTGATGGCAGAGTCTCGCCACGCCGCATATGTTGCCCGCACGCGTCTGCCAGCTGCAGGCCTTTGTTTCACCGCAAGGCCGACATCTCTTTACTGGTTCTTCTGTCAGGTAATAACCAGCAGCACGCAGCCGGCTGTGCGGCAAGATGGATTACCTTTTGATTTCCTGCAACGAGGGGATGCTTTCACTTGTTGATGGCGATGCTTTTCAGCTCACTAAGTGTGATGAGGCCCGCCTATCAAAGGAACCCGCGAGCGCCGATCCACGCGCTCTTTGTGTCCGTGCCAGCCTCATTACAGGTGGTAAACACACGCCTGCATCTCTGATGTTTCTGCGGGACCTTCTTCAAACGGGGAAACTGCGGCGGACTGGTTCATAATCGCACGTGTCCGGAATCGCCGCTCGGAATTAGTGCGCGGAAGATTTAATAGGATGAGCTGTTGGATGTTTGTGTCTGTCTGTAAGAAAGTTTTATTCTAGGATGTAGAATTTTTTTGTAGGTACGTGTGTTTGTTTTGTTACTTTGTTTGGTAACTTTGTTACTTAAGTATTTTTGGCTACTTTCTCTTGCACTGAGTTACCTAGGATTTCTATCTTAATTCTTATAAAATAAATATCTATATACATTTAATCGCTTAAAGGATATTGGAAAAAAAAAAAACATATTTTTTACTTCTTATCCGACTGCTAAGGCGAAATAAAGTAGGTATTTTTTTTAACGTCCATGCACATAGGAATTATTTTATCCTGGATAGGTAAATGTCTTAGAACAGATTCTGATGCAAAACGTCAAGACTTGCTTGTGTGTGTGTGTGTGTGTTTTGTTACTTTGTTAATTAACTTTGTTACTTTTCTTAAGTATTTTGGCTTGTACTGAGCAAAAATGTATGCAACTTTGACTCTCTACTTGACTACATTTTTGATACATCTTTATCTTTATTCCACTACATTGGACTATAATTGTTACATGTAACACTGTGATTGTGAACATGCGCGACAAGTTGCATCTTTTTATACCGTGGTTAAATTATCGGGTGGATGAGGTGATATCGCCATCTGCAGGATGAAATCATGTGAACGCCAATTAGCGGTTGCACTTTTTTACACATTTCACTTTGACTGACACTGACTTTTTTATCTATTTTGTTCTGCCATTTAGAAGCATTGTGGTGTTAAATTACATTATAAACTTATTTTTATACCATTATAAACTTATAAAATTATTTCTAAGGAAAGTGTTTTTGAGCCTAAACTCAATAAAATACTTGAGTAAAATACTCGAGTTCTTTAAAAAATTGGATACTTTACAACTTTTACTCAAGTCTTCTTGGAATTGATGACTCAGAACTTGTAATGGAGTATGGTATTCGTAATTTTGGTAGATTATGGTTTTCAGGTACTCTTTAAGCCTCTAGATTAAAGTTTACAGTCTCCCTGTGTTTTCTGTAATTATTTTAATCCTTTAATTTCTCTCCAAATGAATCATCGGACAAACGTCATCTTGACCAGGGAATACCACTTTTGAGCAACAACTGCTTCACACCGTTTCATATATTTGAATTGAAATGCAATTAGAGCTCAATTCTGCAGAATTTAATGTTGCAAAAATAAATTACAATAATTATTTTGTACAAAAATACCTAAATTGTAGCGAAAATCATTCGTTTTTGTGTGGGTCACGTGACTCTTAGACTTGTGATAAACTAATCACAACTTTAATTTAGAAATATTTTTCCAGCGGTTCCGTTTTTACAGTAAAGCCTCGTGTTCAGGTCTACTGTAAAAAGTTCAGGTCCATTAAACGTGTGAATTATGTCGTGTCCCGGGACCCTCACAGGGGCCGGTTATGGTCATCCAGGGGCCCGACACTGGTCCGATCCGGCTTCTCACACACAGCGTGACTCACACAAATCGCCGGCATCAGCGGTGAAGCGCTATCATGTGTTTATAAACACTCCACCATTAGGCTTTTACTTCCCTATAAATCTGCAGCCAATCAGGAGACGTGAAGCCCCCGGAGTGAGATGATAAATCCCCCCCGAGACTCCCGAGCACACACTTCCTCAAACATTATTCCCTTCATTGATGCCCCTCATTTCAAATTTATTTCAATTTAAAGACGCTTGACATGCCGACAGCGCAAAGACTAATGTGAGTGAGCTAAAGGTCTCTCTCTCTCTCTCTCGTCCTCTCTCTCTCGCGCCCTTGCTTTCTCTTTCTCCCTCTCTCTCTTTCTCTCGCGTCCTCGCTTTCTCTCTCCCTCTTTCATCCTCTCTCTTTCTCTCATGCCCTTGCTTTCTCTCTCGTTCTCTCTTTCTCTCTCTCTCTTGCTCTCTCTCCTTCTCGCTCTCTTTATTTCTCTCTCGCTCTTCCTCTGACGCTCTCTCTTTTCTCTCTCTCTCACTCACTCACACTCTCTTTCTCTGTCACTTTCTCTCTCTCGCACCCTCGCTTTATCTCTCTCTCTCTCTCTCTCTCTCTTGCCCTCGCTTTCTCTCTCTCATTCTCTCTCTTACTCACTCACACACTCTTTCTCTTTGTATCTCTCTCTCACCCTCGCTTTCTCTCTCTCTCCCTCTCTCTTTCAGTCTCTCTCTCAGTCTCTCACTCTTTCTCTCTCTCACTCTCTCTCTCTTTCACTCACTCTCTCTCTATCTGTCTCAGTCACCCACTCACTCACTCACTCGCTCCCTCTTTCTCTCTCTCTCGCTCTCTCTCTATTCCTGTCACTCTATTTCTCTCTCTCTCTCTCTCTCTCTCTCTCTCTCTCTCTCTCTCTCTCTCTCTCTCTCTCTCTCTCTCCTCTCTCTCTTTCTCTGGCCCTCTCTCCCTCTCCTACTTTCTCTCTCGCTCTACATCCCCTGTTTATCACTCTCTTGCTCTCACCCTCTCTTTTTCTTTCTTCTACTTCCCCACTTTTTTCTCTCTCTCTTTCTCCTTCTCTCCTTCTTTCTACCCCCCTCTTCTCTTTCTCTCTGCTTATCTTCCGGGGTCTCTGTTCAGAATGAGTGAGTGAGTGAGTGAGTGGGGGTCCGGGTTCAGCGTGGTCACTGGTGAAACAGGGAGTAATTACCAGATCAGCTCAGCTCAAAATGCAGGCGGGGTGTTCGGTGACCTATCATCCGCTAATCTGCATAGTGAAGTGCGGCTTCATAACTGTAAATTGCTGACTTAATTAAAAGCTGGGACCTTTCTGTCATTTAATTACAGGGAGAAAAGGTTATTGCTTAAACGCAATTTTCCAAATGCGATTTCTTAACAGTTATTAACAGCGTCGCTATCATTTATTGTTTCAGATTTTTCAATTTGGAAAATGGCCGTCGCTGACAGAAGTAATGAGTCGGGAGGGTTGGGGGCGGGGCAAGCCAGCCATTCGTTTCCACGAGCCGCCCGCCAAATGTCACCAGGAACCGGCCGCGCGATCACTGAGGTTTTTACTCTAGCGATTAAAACGCAGACGTTCGTTAACGTTTCCCGCGAAAGCGGCAGACGATGAGCCCGACGCCAGCCAATGGGAAGAGAGTCCTCGCTTAATCGCCCCAAACCGCCGCTTTTTGTGCAGAGAAGGCATTGAGTCATGGAACAAAGTTCACGTTTCTCACGAGGAAGTTAAATCGTGTGGAATAATGAATCACGCCGAGCTGAAAATGGCGTTCGGGTGCGGAGGTGTTGCGAGTCAAATCCGTTACGAAGGGTCATTTATAACTCACGCCGTGACGAGTTTGAGGAAAGTTCAAGGCTTTTGTCAAAAAACTGAATCGTTAGAAGTTTAAAAAACACTCTTCTCTATAAAACAAGATGTAGGGTGACGGAGGAGCAGTGGGCAGCGCTGTCGCCTCTCAGAGAGAAGAACCCGTTTGAGACTCGAGGTGTGAGTTTGCATGTTCTCCTCGTGCTGGCTTTGGTTTTCTCGTGATATCCGGTTTCCTCCCACAGTCCAGAACATGCGTATCAGGTGAATTAGCAATAGTGACCATATGGATGAGTGAGAGTGTGAATGTGTTCGTCTGTGTGTCTCAATCTGCGAATGGATGGCCACAATCCGGAGTGTTGAGATTGGCTCCAGCTCCCTGTGACCCAGAATTGGAGTAAGCAATGGTAGGATGGATGAAGGGATGGATAATGAGATGAGTTGTTTCTGAATGGCTTGAGATTTGTCACGCTGGTTCTCAGATGGAGTGAAGATGATGGTCTGTGAGAGAACATGATCCAAGTTATCTTCGTCATCTATCAGATTAGATTAGATTAGATAAAATATTATTAGATTACATTTGATTACATTAGATTAGATTACATTTGATTACATTAGATTAGATTACATTTGATTGTGTTCATTTATGCTATGTTATGTTATGTTATGTTATGTTATGTTATGTTATGTTATGTTGTTATGTTACATTACGTTATTTTAGGTTAGGCCAGGTCAGGTTAGGATAGATTATAATCTAATCTAGATTAGACTAGATGATGTTATGCTATGTTATAATAGATTCGATTAGATTACAGTTGATTAGATTACATTTGATCTTATGTTAGGTTAGATTTGAAAATGTTGTGTTATGTTATGTTAAGTTATGTTATGTTAGATTAGATTATATTAGGTTAGAAGATATTTTATTATTTTACATTACATTACTTTATGTAAAGTATGGCAGCGCTGCCCACTGCTCCATGACCCTAATTGCTAAAAAATATATCAAATATCAGGCCTAGTTAGAGGCCAGGAGCCTATCAAGCCGTGTGAAGTTCTTCACTCGAGGACCGGACCAGGCGAGATGAAGCATCTGATTCATGGTTTTGCCCCGTGACGGGTAAAACGTGCTTGTCTTGACGTGGTTTATATGGGCTAATAAACGTGTCGTCCGGGCTCGTTCCCATCAGCTCTGCCTCGTCACATCACATGCTTTATATGACAGATTATACTGAGTTCAGGCCATTTAATCAACATATGAAGCTGAAATCTGTCAGAAGGAACTGCCGTTTATTTGTAGATCTGGTTAAGGTCCGTTCAGGTCCTCTCCAGTACTAATACCATTAGGTGATATAAACTTTTATGAGCGATAAATTATCAGTTATGATCTCGAGGTTTGTAGTGAGCTGTTGGGATAATAATTCCTGTTGAGGTCTTTGTTAATGACTAATCGTGACTTTGAAGTTGTGTTAATGTTTGTTGATGTGTAATTATCCACATTGATTAGTGTAAAAGTCAAAGCATAATGGGTGTCAAAAAAGAAGATGGAAAGATTGAATCCACAGAATTTACCTAATTATGTATGTATATATTTTTATTTATGTTCCAAAATAATTTATCAGGCGTTGATATTTTTTCAAATATACAGTTCATATATGTTCATATACAGTTCTATAAATATTTATATTTCTATACATTTACAATTTAAAAATCAAAACGTGAGATAAAATGGTTGTAAGGTTGGGCAAAGAAAGAGAAAGAATGTTTGTTTGGTAGTGTGTAATGAGAGCGTGTGGGAGAAAAAGAGAGATAGACAGAGAGAAATAAAGAAAGAGAGAGAAAGTGACAGTTGGTAAAGAGAAAGATTGTGTGTTTGTGTGTAAAGAGAGACAGACAGAAAGAAAAAAAATGAGAGGGAAAGAAAAAGAGAGAGAGTAAAAGTGAAAGTTGGTAAAAAAAAAGATTGCATGTGTGTACAGACAGCGAGAGACAGAGAAAAAGACAGAGAGAGAAAGAATGTGTGTTTGTATGTAAAGAGAGAGCAAGAGAGACAGACGGAAAAAGAGAGAGTGAAAGTGAAAGAAAAAGAGAGACAGACAGAAAGAAAAAAAATGAGAGGGAAAGAAAAAGAGAGAGAGTAAAAGTGAAAGTTGGTAAAAAAAAGATTGCATGTGTGTACAGACAGCAAGAGACAGAGAAAAAGACAGAGAGAGAAAGAATGTGTGTTTGTATGTAAAGAGAGAGCAATATTGTTTGTGTGTGTGTGTGTGTGTGTGTGTGTGTGTGTGTGTGTGTGTGTGTGCAGAGAGCAAGAGAGACAGACAGAAAGAAAGAATGAAAGAGAAAGAAAAAGAGAGACAAAAAAAGGGAGAGAAAGATTGTGTGTGTACATAGAGCATGAGAGACAGAGAGAAAGAAAGAGAGAGTAAAAAATGAATGTGTGTTTGTGTGTAAAGAGAGCGAGAGAGAAAGACAGAAAGAGAGAGACGGTGAATAAGTAAATAGAGAGAAAGATTGTGTGTTTGTGTGGAAAGAGAGCAAGAGGGACAGACAGAAAGAAAGAGAGAGAAAGTGAGAGTTGCTTTAGAGAGAACAAAAAGAGAGAGCGAGTGAGGAATGAATGAATCAATCAATCAATTTAGTAAATAAATAAATAAAATAAATACATTCGTTTCAGTTGCACAGGTGATATGTGGCTCCAAAAATAAAATAAAAAAAGTCGTTTTTTTTGTTGCCATTTTTTAAACACAGACAGGTGTGCTTTATTACTTCCATCCCTTTCTTTACATCGGCACCTCGTGTAAAGTCACTGGACATGCTACTAGCATCAATAGGTAAATGCTACTAGCGTCAATCTGGTGTGGAAGCGCGATTTCCCGCGGAATCCCCCCCCCCCCACCACCACCACTCCTCCGTGAAAAGAAGACATTTATCCCGCCTGCTAACATCGTGTCATTCCCGCCATTGTTCCACGTCAACCTCTTAATTACAGCCTTTGATAGCGATACAGTGTTTCCTTCATTTCCCTTCATCGCTCACGCCCGCCGTCTCCGCGCTCAAGGTGATTAGCGACGTTTTATGTCTCGTCGTTCGTCTGTTTGACAGCCAGCGCCAGCCAACTGGATTAGATTGGACGGCCAAATGAGATAGTCTGAAATCAAATTAAAACTGCGGATATTATACAATATTTTAATTATGCCGGCTGTGGCCAGACAAGGAATATTACCTCGGTTTATTCTTCTCCCATCTCGCGAGTAAAGTGATGCAGGTCGAACGCTTAAACTACGTCACTTTTTCACTTTTGCGCCATTACTTTTAAACGGTAAATGAATTGTGTAATTTCTTAAAAGCCAACTGAAATATACCTGCCAATTGGGAGCCGTCGATCGATGTACAATACTGCCATCTAGTGACAAACCAAAATCATTAAAGGAAAAAGTGTCAAAATATAATGTGTTTACGTCAGGTTTGTCACAGGCAGACCAATTTGGTTCCAAGTTTTTACCGTGAATTTGCAAAGACAAACATGTATATGAAGTTTTGTTTGGATGAGGTTAGCACTTGATATTTACTCTGTTTTTTTTTGTTTAAAGAAGTTGTCTGTGCTTGTTAATTTTATTTGTGTCGCTAATAGTATCTATAGACGGATTTGCACTTTAATGGTAAATTCATTTTGATTAACCATTTCAAGCAGAAGTAAAAATATGTTTTTCTCATCTCAAAAAACAATGAGATTATGACATTTACCACATTATACATATATATTATTATTTATGCTCCAAAATATTTTTTTAATGTGAAAATGTTATCGACATTGATATTCTTTCCAATATTTAGTTCATTAATTCTATAAATATTTATATTTCTATACATTTATAATTTGATAATCAAAAAGTGAGATAAAATGTGTGTATGGGAGGGCAAAGAGAGAGAAAAAATGTTTGTTTGTTTATTTGCGTGTAATGAGATCGTGTGGGAGAAAACAGAGAGATAAACAGAGAGAAAAACAGAAAAAGAGAGAGAAAGTGAGAGTTGGTAAAGAGAGAGAAAGATTGTGTTTGTGTGTAACGAGAGCGAGAGAAACAGACAGAAAATGAGAGAAAGAATTGGCAAAGAAATGGCAATTTGGTTCTATTTTTTACCGTGAATTAGCAAAGACAAACAGGTACATGAAGTTTTGTTTGGATGACGTTCGCACTTGATATTTACTCTGTTTTTTTTAGATTATGGAATTATTAATATTAAATTATCGTTTGTGCTCATTTGCGTCGCTAATAGTACGGATTTCTCGCCACCGAATAATCAATCGCAAATGGCATCTATAGACGGTGTATATACTATACGGTATATAGCTATATACGGTAAACTCATTTTGATTAACCGTTTCAAGCAGAAGTAAAAATATGTTTTTCATTTGAAGGATATTATTAATTATGATACTGCGTAGATATATATATATATATATATATGAAACTGGGTTGGATTTGTCAGAGTATTAAACACACTAAAATAACTGATATGACAGGAAACATCTGGGTGTACACTAAACAGACATGGACTTTCAGAGATAAAGTTTCAGGGATAGCGCCATCTAGTGACCAAAATGTGTTCTTGTGTTTTGGCAAGTTATGCAATGCTTAGTAAGTAAACAAGGCGTTGGGTCCGATTGGTCCAGTTTATATGGACTGGTTAGTCTAGTTCTTCTGAGCCCCAGCAACAGAATATACAGCCCATATGGTTTTCTTCATCTTTCGTTTTATGGCGTCTTTTTATGGGTCTTTAAAGTTTTCCTGTCACATCCTGCTGTGCTTCGATGTCATATGGGTCTATTTTTCACGAGGTGATGCCGACTATAGCTCGAATTCTCGCAAAATGCCCATTTTCAGGGAAGCATTTGGACTTAAGTTTGTTGGAATTTTGCGTTTATCCCAAGATGCTCTGGCGGTCTTTAAAGTGAGTTGACTTTGTGAAGTTGCCAGATATTCCCAAGCTTTCCGGTCCCGGAGGTGCAACCTGTCAATCCTTAACACGGAGAGCAAAAAGGAAGGCGCGGCAATGCTGTGACCTTGATGATGGCGTGGCAACCATCCGTGAAGAACCTTGCTCCTACCCTGAGGAGATGGGACATGGTGAGATGTTTAGGTCCATGTACCGAAGCCCATTTAGCCACCTTTCCCAGTGTCACACAACGATAAAAGGTTGTCTTTCCTGAGCCAGCGCTGGACTTGTGAAAGAGGATTTAAAGACAGTAGTTTCACTGCACTACTTTTTTTTATGTTGTCATGTGCCGCTTACTGTATTTATGCAAATAAAAGCACCCCCCTGATTTTTTATTTAAATAAATAAATAACACATTTTTTTTGTATTCATATTTTTTTGTCTGTGCCGCGTGCTGGTCTCGTTTTTTTTTTTTT
>CM051501.1:2114215-2130091 GCA_028031935.1 Paedocypris micromegethes | reverse complement strand
TTTTTTTTTTTTTTTGTAGAATTTTTTTTTTTCTGGCTAAATTACGCTAATTTTCTCTTTAAGATACAATTTCTTCTTTATTTAACAAACGTAACTTGTGACTCGTATCACTTTTTACTTTATCGTTTTATTACTTTATCGTTTTACTTAAAAGTAATAAAACAATAATCTATTCTAGCGGTCGAAACTACATCCCATCATGCTTTGCTGCTCAAAACTTCAAAGCTTTTGCACCTGCTGGTCTCGTTCTCAAGCGCTAGCCCGTTAGCCTTTAGCACGGCGATTTATCGGATGCAATATGGTCTGTCTGTTCAAATATTAATGATTGTTTTTTGTTTAATCGTACATCTTTTAGTGTTATTTTATCTCTATTAAGTGTCTTGACATCTTTCTTTATTTCTGTTATTGAGCTAATAAACACTCATAGGCACGTCTGCCTCCAGAACCGTTAATTAAATAAATGAGCGCTTATATTTACGTGAATATTTGAAATCGGGAATTATAAGTACATCGCAAGTTTTTGAGCTGCTAAAATTGGAAAAAAAAAACAGGTGCATATATTCGCATAAATACGGTATTTATCCTGAATCCGCCTGGTCTTTTTCCGGCCAGGGGGTCTTCTGAATTCCGCGGCGTCAGTGAGTTTATGATCATGAAACCCTGTGTTTTACCTGGTCAGGGTCTGAGGTTGCGTGTTGTGTTGTGAACTAATGCACTTCAGTCTTCATTAAAACTGCAGAAGCCACTTCAGCCGCTTAATAATTCATGCAGGTGAAAACATGCTACATGGGAAAGTGAGATCCGGCCGTGATAAAACAGCCTCCATTGATTGAGCTAAAGTGTTCCAGGACCCTGCGGAGAAAGTTCAGACAGACTCCGGATCCGAAAGATGAAATATTCAGCCAGTTTTGACAAGTTTGCGGATTATAGTTTGTGCGCAATCGACGGTTTGTGATGGCGAGTGATGAACGCACAACAAAGTGTTAAACCGAGTGGCGACATCTTCAGGATTTGTGCAGATATTGTCTCGGTTTCATTGTTTTGTCTGTGTCTCACAAACTCCATTTCCCAGAATCCCTAGAGTGATCGCTGCTGTCAGAGTTTGTGGTCTTTGTTTGTCATTATTAAAGTGTAATTCGTTTTTACTTTTTTTTTTTTTATTTTTATCCAGACCCTGAAGCTGTAAAAAAAAAAATAACAAGTTAAAGTTCAAGATCTAAATGGTTTTTTTTTTTTTCGCTTCAGATTTTTTCGTTCGTTTCATTTTTTTTTTGTTTGGACTTCATGTGGGGGCTTATTAATATTGTTGTTGTTGTTATTATAATTATTATTACTATAAATGAAAGTCATGATAAAACGTACCATTTGTTTTAAAAATGTAAAATTCGTGCTAACTAGAATTTAACGTCAAATCATACTATGTGCTCACTAAATACTTTCTGGTGCAGTGATGTGGATGGTCCAGAACTCATCACTGCAAACGGATAAATACATTGACGATTAAAATTATGAATGTGTTTAAGTGTTAGCTAAACTCCTCCCACATCTTGCTCAATAAGCTGCCAATTTGATTCTCACCAGCCAATCAGAGTAAGGGCCACCCCCACGTGAAACAAAAATCTGAAGCAAAAAAAACCGTTTCAAACAAAAACGTGAAGATTGCAGGCAAAAAATAAAAAACCATGCATAAATGTGAAGTATTTTTGTTCTTTTCTTAGAAATGTACGTCTGATACTTTTTGGCACTAATCTGATTCCATAAACAACCACAGGCATACAGATTATTAAAAAGAACTGAAGTGCCTCGTGTAGTCAAAAAAGCCCGAGAAAGTTTAGCAAACTGCCCGATCTCCTCAACTGTCTGACCACCGTCGCTTCAGCACTTCAATTGTTCTCACATTTGTGCATTTAATTAATTTTTAATCTTCCATTAATGAGTTATTCCTCGTTGCTCGGTTGAGGAAATGAAGCAGCTTTTCACGTCACATTCACAATGTGTCTCGGAGTTCTGAGTTATGTCTTTCCCTGCCACCTAATTAGAATTATCTTTAATTCACAGGATCGCAATTAATGGCATACTGCAGGTAAACGATTTCCCGGTAATGACCGCGGGAAGATAAATACACCAGTAATAAAAAAAAGCGTCGCCGCCACGTCAGGCCGCACTTAAAGTGTCCGGTTTTTCTCGGTTCCCCGTGTGCTGGCGACACAATGGAGGAGAACCATCGCTCTGTAATTAAAGTCCATTGAGTGAAATTACCTTCTGATAATTACTGGGTAGTTGTCAGCGTTTGTTACCTCGCCTTCTCTGTCTGGCTGCGTTAGAGCCCAGAGACTGAATACATACATTTTCTGATCTGCTCCATTTTCTCATCGGCCAATCACAGCATTATAGGCCGGTGTAGGTACCAAACTGGCTCGGGTGTAAAATCGGCTTCCGCGACTAAGCATGACGTCACTCTATTTAATTGTAAGTCGGCACGATGACGTGTAAGATACTGATTGGTCCAGACAAATCACATTGGCAGATGACAAAAGCTTTAAAAGAATTCTAATCAAGAACTTTCCGATTGTGAGAAACCCTTGTACACTTCATTGCACAAGGGACTTATCAAAGTCCTCACTTAGTTCTTTCAACATGTTTGAAAAGGGAAATGTAACCTTTGCAATCAAATGTTTGGACCATGTTTTTGACAATTATCAACATTTTTAGTTATCAACATGACTGTAGTTATCAATATGGTAAACCGACATTTGGGCAAATTAAACTAGACTCTTGCAGCATTAGTAAATGTTTTCTATACATTTACTCACAGAGTAACAATAATGTCAGACACAACAGACAATTAGTCAGACACACCTTAAAATGAAATAAATAAAATGGTTTATCAATTACGAGTGCAAACATCTTTAGGCTTCAAAAGGAAAACGTAAAATTAAAACAATAATATGATGAGCCGATACAAGATAGGACACACCCCCTAAATTGGTGTCTGACCAATCACAGAGTGAGACACACACACTCTCACTCACACCTACAGTCAGTTTCAGACTCTCCGGCTTATTTTGGTTTGTGAGATTGGAGTGTATTGGAGACCCAGAGGAAACCCACGTAAGCACCAAATTCAAATTTTATTTGTCACATCCACAAATACGTATTTAACGACAATGTGAAGTGAAATGTATTGAATGTACACCAGTTGTGCAAACTCCACACTTGATACACGGAAAAATAGTTCCCAAAAAACGAAACATTGGATGTGTTTTTTTTAAGGACCTCGGATGGATGATGTCGGCTTGGACCATATGACTGTGTGATGGAGGGTGGATGATCTCATTCAAATGTCCAAAATGGTGTTTTCGTAAAGCTCAGGAGTTTCTGTCCTTTGAATAATGCAAAGTCATAGTGCTTTTCAGAGGAGCGCACCGAGGCCACCAGAGCCACCTTTTAGTCGGGAAGATTCAGAAGAGGAAAGGGTAAAAACTCACGCTTAATTGAACCCAGCCAGAGTGCCACTAAATATGGTCACCGGGAGCGACAGAGAGAGAAAGAGAGAGAAATGACGAGTGTGAAATGGAAAATGTGTGTGTGTGTGTGTGTGTGTGTGTGTGTGTGTGTGTGTGATGTTGATAGAAAGAAGAACCAGAAAAGTGTGGAAATAAGTGTTGTGTGTGTGATTAGAGAAGACAAACTGTGTGTGTGTGTGTGTGTGGGTGTGGGTGTGTGTGTGTGTAGATGTGTAGAAAGAATGAAAAGAGAAAAAAGCGTGTGTTGTTTGTGTGTGTGTGTGTGTGTGTGTGTGTGTGTGTGTGTGTGTGTGTGTGTGTGTGTGTGTGTGTGTGTGTGTGTGAAGAAGACCAGAAAAGTGTGGAATTGTTGTGATGCATGATTGACAGAAGGAAAAAGCTTGTGTGTGGTGTGTGTGTGTTGTGTGTGTGTGTGTGTGTGTGTGGGTGTGTGTGTGTGTGTGTGGTGTGTGTGTGTGTGTGTGATGAGATGGAATGATGAGTGTGGTGATTGTGGAATTGTGTGTGTGTGTGGGGGGGGGGGGGGTGACGGAGCGAGAGAAAGATTTAAAATATAAATAATAAATAAATAATTTACTCTAAACAAGTGGAAAAAAAACTTTGTTATATTGCTAATTCCGTTACAAAACACTTCCTAATATGTTACACAATAGAGTCTCTAAAGTCTTTCCATTGATTTGTTCTTGGCGTATTGTTTATATTGTTGTCATTGTTGTTCTTGTACATGTTTGCATAACAAATATAATTAACGAAATGTGTAAACAATTTTCTGGGAAAGTGAACATCTGAACTCATTCACTGGTTTTTGAACACCTACAATAGAGAGAATATACTCACGCCGTCGGGAGTGTGCGCACGTGCGCGCGCGCGAGTCGCTGGGGTCTTCTGCAGTTCACCACGCGCTTATCTTCTACACAGACCCTCGCAGTTTAAGATGAGTATCTAATTATTCACGCGAGGCTAATTTAATGGCTGCGGACAGGTCTCACGCGAACGTCTGTGTAAATTACGCGCCTGAAATAAAAATTACAGAGTCGGGCTGAGGAGCGAGATAATGTAATAAATTATCTTTTAATTTGAATATTAATATTTGAACGTGGCAGCTTCCATATCGGGCGGTTCCTGCTATAATCAGGATATGGGCATAATTCTGTTGATGGGACTTTAAAGCTCGCGGGGAACGAGTGATGGAGATGGAGAGGTGGAGGATGCTGCCAGGAATGTGCTGGAACACGTCAAGGTCAGTTGACTCCATGTGGGAAAAAAAATGAGCGGGAAAATCCTTACAAAGCATTTTCCACGCGAGACTGCGGATCATTTACGCGCGTTGATGGATCAGATGTGAGAAACACGGTGGTCTCTGCAATCCAAAAGGCAATATTGCCCACCACATTAAGCCGTTTAAAAACGAAGCATTAACATCCGAGCATCATTTTTCTGAAACAATATGATGTTCCATTAATATTCCATATCTCCGCCGCGCAGAGAGCGCGCTCCCGCTCCATATCTAACGGGAATCGCCAGTGCGCGTTCCCGGGATGACTGATGCCCGTGCACGGCATCTCGATGAACACGGAGGCCATTAATACGCGAGTTTTATTAACATTATTTCTAACTGATTTGCGATTCTCCCCGTCTGGACGACTACATCAGCGGCAACGGACGATCCTCGTGCCCTTATGAACCAGCACGTGAATTATTAACGTCTTCACGTCATTAAATATTCGATGCTATTTTAAGATTGAATTTGTATGTCGTTCTGGCCACCTCTTTTAAAAATGGCGCATAAAATTGATACTTAACCAGGATTGTAGATATAGAGTGTTTTGTTCTTTTTTTTCCTTTATTTTGCTCAATAAAGTTGAAGGTCGACCATGGTGTGATATTGGCTGCATGGTTTCTTGGTATTTAGAAAGTTCAAAGGAAAACTTCATAACAACAAAAAATATTGCGAAGTTGTCCATTGTTCAGGATACATTTTCTGTATTGAGAATCGCATACTGGCTTATATAATTAAGTTAAATTTTCTCTACATTCACAATGTTTTACAGTGTTACAACTCGCCAAGACCTTTTCCTGTATGAAATCAACATACAGTCGACTCCGCGTAAGTGCAACTCCGCGTAAGTGCAAGTCGCTTAGCTGCAAGATACACTTGTACTTGAGTACACTATAATTTTTGGTACATTTTGTAAATATAAAATATGCATGCATATGTATAATACCATTGATTAAAAAAAGAATAAATAAAATGAAACGAACAAACGCGTAAAGAAACTGCAAAAAAATCTGAGTATTTGCTCTTGTATTACTTGTACTTTATTGATTGCGTGAATTTATCGGGACTGCGTGGATTTTAAAGTTGCTTATATTTTTGACACTCAGCACAAGTACAAAGTAGGCAAAAATACTAATAAGTAAAAACATATTTACAACATTTACAAAAGTCCCTTAAGTGTACTAACGAAACAGAGTGGGTGTGGCTCTTATAGGTTTCTCTTTTACTGAGAGAATTGAGAGAGCAGAAGAAGGGGGAACACAGAACACAGAGAGATCATTACACGCGGTCGCGTTGCGGTAAATAAGGCCTACATAAGAGAATAAGCACACTTTTTGAGTGTTTGATTCACAAAAACAGTTATAAATGCAAAAATGAAATAAAACAACACACAAGCCAAGCCTGATGGATTGTAATAAAAATATAAACCTCCTAGTCATCCTTTTGTGACTTACCATAATTCATTGGATTCATCTTAACATTGCTTAAGGTGTACATGGATGCACATATTTCCTTCAAATACAATGAATTCACTTTTAATTCAATTAATAATTCAATTACATACAATTTTTGAATCAATAAATCAAAACAGTTCTTTAAATCATGAATCGTTATTTTAGAATGACTAATTCTTATAAGTCAATTCAGTCTACTTTATTTTAAAACAATTAAAAACACATGAAAACAATTAAGAAATGTCCATTGTGCAGGAATAAATGCAACTTTTAACAGAATAATTAGAAGTAATTTTCAAAGCAGGTAGTTAAAAGTAACTGTTTTTGTAGTGTAAAACACTGTAAATGCTTCAAAGTCATATTCTAGTGTAGCCGAAATGAAACAGACTGAATTACAGGGAAATTGACTTAAACAGCTTTGAACTTCAGTTTCTCAACGATTCTCTCTCGCTGTTTTTCCCTGTGATGGCGACACAATGAGAACGATATATTTCATTTAAATACCACAAAGCCATTGAGTGCTTAATTAACTTCCACCATCTTTAGGGGAAGAAAGCCAATTGGGGGCCGCCAGCGCGGGTTTGATTCGATATCTAATGGTTTTACATCAGCCGTCTATTTTCCAGGCCTTTTCAAACGCTGATTAACAGACTGAATTACTGTGTTGGTGAAATTCATCCCGTCTCCCCTTGGGAAATCTGCTCTCTCTTGCAGTGAGCGTGATTAGCTCGGCCATTGTTTTCCTATAACAGTATTATTTAATGGGCTTTAATCAGACGTAAATGAAAAGAGCTCGTTTTCGTTTGAATATTCAGTGTTTGGCCTTTGTGATGTCACAATGCGAGTTTTGACGGCGGCACAAAAGTTCATTCAGAATCGGATCTTCCATTGGACTCCATTGACAATCATAAAAATGGAACTGATTTCAGTCCTATTGTTAGTTTTGATTTTTGTATGTATTTCAATGTATTTCACTTATTTTGGTATGCCAGATTTGTGTCGTTTTTTAAACTGAATTATGGAACTTCTTGCCATTTGTATTTTAAATATCTTAAAAATATATGTATTTTCAATCTTGAATTTATATGGAAAGGAAGGTGGGAGGGTGGGTTGCTGTGTGGATGGATGGATTGATGGATGGATGGATGGATGGGTTGATTTGTGGATAGATGGATGCATGGATGATAGATAGATAGATAGATAGATAGATAGATAGATAGATAGATAGATAGATAGATAGATAGATAGATAGATAGATAGATAGATAGATAGATGAACAGATGGATAGAAGGATGGGTGGATGGATGGATGGATGGATGGATGGATGGATGGATGGACGGAAGGACGGACAGACGGACAGACAGACAGATAGATAGATAGATGAACAGATGGATAGAAGGATGGGTGGATGGATGGATGGATGGATGGATGGATGATTGGATGGATGAATGGATGGATAGATGGATGGACAATGGGATGGATGGACAATGGGATGGATGGATGGACGGACGGACGGACGGACGGACGGACAGACAGACAGACAGATAGATAGATAAATAGATAGATTATAATAAATGCATAGACTTGGTTGGATGGATGACAGACAGATAAATAATTAAATTGCGTGATATTTTCACAATGCATTAAACATTAATTTGTGAACCATTTGTTTAAATGCAGATGCAGATAAAAGAGAGAAACAAAGTTTGTTTTCCAGTGTAACTGAAAAGCCGAGCTGAATAATTACACAGGACATTAAGTGATCAAATATTAAAGCCATTACAGGAGGATTTTCTGGAGCTCTCGGAGGAGACGGATCACATGCTTCTCAAATGGAAATGGAAATGATCTTTAATTAAGAGAGCAAGCCAAACATTTTCATTAAGTCCGCATGACAATGAGCTCAGGGATCTGAGTGGTCTCCAGAGACCTCCACTCTCTTGCTCTCTCTCTCTCTCTCTCTCTCTCTCTCTCTCTCTCTCTCTCTCTCTCTCTCTCCCTGTCTCCTCTCTCTCTCCCTCTCTCTCTCTCTTCTCTCTCTCTCTCTCACGGTCTCTCCTCTCTGTCTCCTCTCTCTCTCTATTCTCTCTCTATCTGTCACTGCTCCTTTCTCGTCTCTTATCTATTTCTCGCGCTCTCTCTCTCTCACTCTCTCTTCTCTCTCTCTCTCTCTCTCTCTCTCTCTCACTCGCTCTTCTCCCCCCCCCCTTTCTCTCTCTTTCTCTCCCTCTCTCTACTTCCCCCCTCCAGTCTCTCTCTACCCCCCCCCCCCCCCACTGTTGATTTCTCTCTTTTCTTCTCTGTCTTTCTATTGCTCAACCTATATCTCTTCCTCTCTGTCGCCTCTCTCTTCCACTCTCCTCTATCCCTCTCTCTTTTTGTTTTCCTCTTCTTTGTTCTCCCTTACTGATCTATCTCTTTCTTTCTCCCTGTCATTCTCTTCCTCTCACCCCTATCTTCTTTTCTTGTCTTTCTCTCACCCCTCACCCTCTCTTTCTCACTCTCCATCTTCTCTCTCTCTTTCTCTCTCCCCCCTCTCTTTTCTTTCCCACCCCTCACCATCTCTTTTTCACTTTTTCCCACTCTTTTTGTCTCCATCTCTCTCTCTACTTTGTCCCATCCCTCACCCTCTCTTTCTCCCTCTTCTCTCTCTCTCTTTCTCCCCCTCTCTTTTCATTCTCCCACCCTTCACCCCCTCTATCTTTCTCTCTTTCTCCCAAATTTTCCTTCTCTTGCTCCTCGCCATCACTTATCCAGCTGCTGGTAGACTATTTTCCATCTCTTCTCTCTCTTTTTTTCTTCCTCTCTCTTTCTTTTCCTCTCCCACCCCCCACTCTCCCTCCCTTCTTTCTCACCCCCTCTCTCTCTTTTCCCCCGCAGCAGCCGGAGAGCAGTGACGGGGGAAGGGATTCTTCTTGAGCTCAGCTCCCTGGACAAACACTTATCTGTGCGATGTTAACAAATGTAATCCTATTACAGTCTCTCAGTATCTTTGTTCTCCTGATCCGGGCCAGTATTCCACGACAAGCCCTCAGAGAGCCCATGCCACCAGATAGGCCGAGACCTGATAGACACAGAGATCATGTCACTTTGTCACGACAGGCATTTAAAATAGATGAAAAGACGAAACAAAGTCGCAAGTTGACGTAAGTTACTAGTTAGTTTGTTTTTTAACCATTTTACAGACACTCATTTGTTTACTTGACAAAAGTTACGAGTTAAAGTTAAAGTTACCTCGGAGGGTTAAAAACCAAAGAAAATATATTGCAAATTGAACAAAAATTATACTAAATTATTTTGCAGTATTTAAACTAGTGTTTATTTAGTGTTGGGTACATTCATTGACATATCACACTTATTCTGTGCAAGTTTTAGTCGTTTAAGTGCGATTAATTGCGATTAATTGCGATTCATCTGTTCAAGAAAGTGTGAGTGTGATCAAGAAAGTGTGTGAAAAATGTTTTTAAAAATGAATCATTTGACAGCCCTATTCACAACGTTACTAGTAAGACCGTTTTTTAACCATTTTACAGACATTCATTTGTTTGCTTGACAAAGGTTCCGAATCTGGAGCCCGGGGCCAAACTTGACCCAAATCTAAGCCATTTTGCCCCCAAAGCATTCGTCCCCAAACTTTTGAGATTCAGTCTTCTGCTCTTCACCTCGAGGTTCTATGACCTTTATTGGAAAAATGACAGCAGATTGACACTTTGACTACTCCGACCGAGAATATACGTTCTCTATATTCTTATATAAGCCTCTGATCTGTGTTTGTTCAGTCTTTGGCGTCTGTGAAAAGAAAGGGACTAGTTTGGTGAGTCAGTGGTGAATTGTAACGCTGAAGGGGAACAGACACATCTGTGACTGCGCTTTGCTTGACTGATTCCTCTTTTGTGTTCGCCTGTGGCGCCGAAGCCGCTCGGGCCGAGCCGAGAGCAGACGTACAGTCTGTAGAAGCAGCGCCGAGGCCGTTTTAACCTAATTAGCTAAAGAGTTCAAAGTTGAACCAAGTTTTACAGCTAGCGCCGGAAAATATTTTGATACAGATTAGAGAAACATCTGTGACATAGGTCCAAACCCATGTTCACGTATGGCGATGCTCAAAAACTCAATTTAAAACCCTTCTTTTATTTTGTAACATTTTTAAATTACAGTAATCTACCGGCATTACAAAATGTGTCAACTATTTCTCTGTTAGATTTCCGAAATAGACCCCCAAATTGAAGTGGATACTTCAAAGCTAAGAATGCTTCCACAATTATACAATGTAACTGTTTACAAAGTTGCAGTGCACTACTCAAACCAGTTTCCACATGCTACGTTGAGTAAAACTGCAATTTGTTTTTGTTACTTTTAAAAACCTTCTTTTACATTGTAAAAATGTCCTTTTTAAATTACAGTAATCTACCGGCAGCTAGATACTTTAAAGCTAAAAATGCCTCCCTGTTTATACACTGTAAGTTTTTAAGTGCTTTTTAAATATGCGGTTAATACAATAAAACTGTAATTTACTGTAAGTTCCTGTACGTGTACAAAAAGAAGTCTGGCGGTCGCATTTATATCATCTGTCAAATACTGTTTTAGAATCAGCAAAATAGCAATTCAAATGATATCGACTTTTGCATTTGATTTTATACACAAATTGTAATTGTGAACAGAAGAGTTTTCGAAGTGAGACATTCCTGCATTTCTATAATACTTGTTACATTTTAAAAGCATCACTGTTGCGTACAGCTATATTTGAGATGTTTTTGGGTTTTAAATGATGTGGTTTGAAATGTCCTAGTGTATGATCTCATGTACAGTATTTTACCTCATTCTATACTACATTTTAACTACAGTGAAATTCTACTGTTATGCAACTACAGGTACATGTTTATATCAGCAACTTTATCTCGCTTTAACATTGTGAACTTCTTTAATCTGTGACCTTCATACACGGAGATTTTGGCTGAACATCTCAAATCATTCAGTCATCTTCTACCGCTTCATCCTTTACAGGGTCGCGGGGAGCTGGCGCCTATCTCAGCGTCTTAGGGCCGGAGGCGGGGTACACACTGGATTGGTGGCCAACCATTCGCAGAGCGGGACACACAGACAAACACATTCTTGCGCTCACTCATACCTATGTGGTCAATTTTCCAATTCCAATTAGCCTGAAGCGCATGTTTTTTGGACTGTGGGAGGAAACCGGAGAACCCGGAGGAAACCCACGCAAGCACGAGGAGAACATGCAAACTCCACACAGAACGGCCCCGACCGGCCTTGAACTCACACCTCAAGTGTCAAACGGAACCATCATTCATTTAATCAAAACAACAAAACTCTTCATCCTCAGGTTGACCTTCACTCGGGATCTTCCTGGTTCCATCCTTGTGTCTTTCTCAACAGGCTTCTTGGTTGGAGATGGTCAGAACTTCCTTCTGGCTGACATTCTTCTCTCTGGCTCCCAGCGCCATTTCCTCACCTTTATGCAGGGCTGATTGATTGATTGATTGATTGATTGGCCGATTGATTTATGCACCTGTGCTGCCTCGTTATTGTTTCGATCGCTCACACCTGTGGCTGTGCTGTCTGGGGTTCTGCAGCATCTGCTAGTGCCGTCCATGGTCCTGTAAAGGGCCCGTGTCTCACAACATTTCATTTTTTTAAGCAGTGTAAAATACAAAACTACATATGCTACCACACCAAAAAGTGCAGTATCAAACATGATATACAACCAGAAATTCTTCTGGATTACATGGATTTGCATAGTGGCTTTGAGTTTGTCTGGGACTGAGAAAAGCGCTTTATAAATAAAACTCAATTTGAACTCATGGGTTTCCTTCCAATCTCCCGCAGCTTTGCGTGTTAATTCCCAACTAGGGATGTCAAAGTTAGATAGATAAACTGACAACTGTAATTACTCACACTTGATATGATATGATATGAAATTTTTTTTTTACATAAAACACAACGTCCTATTTTATTAAGAGGAAAATGGGCACTTCAAACGTTCAATTCATGTATAACACTTAGACCAAAATTGACTTTTTTGTGTGTTTTATCTTGAATAAAGAGCACCTCGGAGGGTTAAAAACCAAAGAAAATATATTGCAAATTGAACAAAAATTATACAAAATTATTTTGCAGTATTTATAGTAGTGTTTCTTTAGTGTTGAGTTTACATATATTGACATATTACACTTCATTATCCAATATTACAAGCTATAGTCATTTAATTGCGATTAATCGCGATTAATTGCGATTAGTCTGGTCAAGAAAGTGTGATTAATTTGTTTTAAAAAATTAATCGTTTGACAGCCCTATTGACAACGTTGACCTGAGGCGTTGGATAGACAAGAACCAAAGTTTGCTTTACGTGTACAGTAAAGGAACGTGAAAAGCCGCACAGATGTGAAAAAACCATCAGCCCTCTCCTTTATAATGAGCGATGGAGGTAATTAGTCCGGCCTGTAATGGAGCGGGGCCACTTAAAGCACGGCGACTTGCAAAACGGCGAGTGTGGGGAAGCGAGCGACCCCTCCGTCTCGGACCCTCGGAGGACAGAAATGGAGACGAATGGAGCCCCGGCCACCAAAGCAATCAAAAAAGCATCTCCCATATCTGGGTAATTGAATTGTGTACAAGCTGCAAGTTAATGAGGTCGTCTCCCCTCCAGCTCTGACAGGAAAGCGCAAATAATTATCTCCCCGTTTTTCCTTATGTAGCAATTAATTTGAACCATCGGCAGCCTCCTCCTCCTCCTCCTCCTCCTCCCGGATCCCCTGTGAGTCCCTCCATCTCCTGCTTCTCTCGCTCCATCCTGCCTGAGCGCCTCCTGGTTAAGGCTGAGTGGAATTGACAGGCGATTGATGCGAGAGTGCCAGCGGGGCCGACACGGGCCCGTCCCGCATCAGGACCCTCCAGCTGTCGTGATGCTGAGAGGCTTCCAGGTGAGACTTCAGACGCCAGCACTTGTCGGGCACCGGGGAGCCACGTGTGAAAGGGCCACTGAAGGAAAAGGCTGGTGAGATGCCGTGATGGCCGTGTTTTGTCGTCCCGTGTGAGGCCAGTGGCGATGGGAAACGTTTCAGTCTTAGTGGCCAATGCTAATGCTCGTTTAAACACAACGGATTCTGATTGGCTTGTCAGCGGCGGTTTATTCTGAATTAGTTTGATGCGTTTAGTTTTATTTTATTTTAGTATTTATTTTAGTAATTTAGTATTTCATTTCGTATTTAATTTTTTTTGTATTAAATTTTTTTATAAAATTGTATACAATTAATTTATTTATTTTTTATTACATTTTTTCATTATAGTTTTTTATCAATGCCTGTGTACATTTTGAACAAGACGATTTAGACATTTCACATTGACGTATTAATTTACTTTTTTTTATTCGAAATGCATTCAGTGTATTACATTTTTTGGCTGTTGGATGTATTTATTTATTTTTTTTTTACCTGGCTGTCAAATACAGTTAAGTTGAGGTTTTCAGGAAACAAAACAAACAAGTACATTTTAATTAGATCATCATGGGTTAGATTGTTACTTATGGGCGGAGCCACATCTCCATCACAGGCCTGTGCCCCGCCTTCCGACCCAGGGCTGCTGCGATTGGCTCCATCTCCCCGTGACCCAGAAACAGAACATTTGATAACACGTGAAGTCGTCTCCTTTCACTCAGGTTCAACAGTCCTTGGCGTCAGTCTCAGCGTCAGTAATTGGCGGAGAGACGCGCCAACGTGCCAATTACACCATCATCTGCCATGGCATCAAAGAGACTCACGGGGCTTCGTCCTTCATCCTCTGGCTTCTTCTCCAGCCAAACACTTGTCGTCTCCATGACTGACAGCTACTTTATCTAATCTCTGACAAATCATGGCTTAATGAGCGCTGTGGCCACCGAGGACGTGTCGTGTGTGTGTGTGTGTGAGACAAATTGTGTGTGTGTGTGTGTGTGAGAGAGAGAGAGAGAGGAAGCTAAAAGTGTGTGTGTGTGTGTGTGTGTGTGTGTGTGTGAGAGACAGAAATAGATGAATTGTGTTTGGTGAACAGTCAGAAGCTGGTCAACGACCTTTATTGGAGTGAAAAGTCGGCGGAAAAAATACTCAAGTAAATTACAAACAAACAAACCAAAATTCTACTTGAGTAAAAGCATCAAAGAGACTCTTGGGGCTTCGTCCTTCATCCTCTGGCTTCTTCTCCAGTCAAACACTTTCCACATCGGTGTGAAAAGTCGGCGGAAAATAATTACTCAAGTAAATTACAAATGAGCTAAAATTCAACTTAAGTAAAAGCATCAGGGCTTCGTTCTTCATCCTCTGGCTTCTTCTCCAGCCAAACGCTTGTCTTCTCCATGACTGACAGCTACTTTATTTAATCTCTAACAAACCGTGGCTTAATGAGCATCGCGTGTGTGTTTGTGTGAGAAAAATGATGTGTGTTGTGTGTGAGAGAGAGAGAGATAGAGAGAGAGGGAGCTAAAAGTGTATGTGTGAGAGAAATAGATGAAGTGTGTTTGGTGAACAGTCAGAAGCTGGTCATCAACCACCTTTATTGGAGTGAAAAGTCGTTGGGAAATATTTACTTGAGTAAATTACAAACGAGCCAAAATTCTACTTGAGCAAAAGCATCAAAGAGACTCGGGGCTTCGTCCTTCATCCACTGGCTTCTTCTCCGGCCAAACACTTGTCACACCGGAGTGAAAAGTCGGCTGAAAATAATTACTCAAGTAAATTACAAACGAGCCAAAATTATACTTGAGTGAAAATGTCAAAGAGACTCACGGGGCTTCGTCCTTCATCCTCTGGCTTCTTCTCCGACCAAACACTTTTCACACCGGAGTGAAAAGTTGGCTGAAAATAATTACTCAAGTAAATTGCAAACCGCCAATATTCTACTTGAGTAAAAAAAACATCAAAGAGACTCTCAGGGCTTCGTTCTTCATCCTCTGGCTTCTTCTCCAGCCAAACGCTTGCCTTCTCCATGACTGACAGCTACTTTATCTAATCTCAGACACACCGTGGCTTAACGAGCGGCGTGGCACGAGGGCGTGTGGGTAATTGGGCTAATAGAGGAGGTTGGCACGTTTCTCTGACCTGTGGCCTTCATTAAAGCGTCTACCTCACCCGGCTCCTATGGCATCTCCAGGCCTCACGCGACCCTCTGCTCCTGTTTGGCCGCTCATTACCGCGTCTCGTGGTCATTGGTGACCCCGCCCGCGCGCCTCATGAATTATTCAGCGGTCCAAACACGTGTTTGTTTTCCCGGGGCGTAATGAGAAGGAAATGTGCATCCGTCCTGAATTATCGCAAATGACTCGCGCCGCGCGATTGTGTTTCTGCCTCGCTGCCTCCCGACACACACTCACCTGCTCGCGCACACACACAACGAGCCATTGTGACGCGGGAACACAACAACAACACACACACACTCACACTGTTTAGGAACAATTCTGGTCGTTTGAGATGTGTAGCTCGGTAATGTGACAGAGGAGAGGTCATTTATGAACGCTTGTTTGTGAGACAGAGAGAGAAAGAGAGAGAGAGAGAATATAAAAGTGTGTGTGACAGAGAAATAGATAGTGTGTTAGTGTTGTATAGTTTGTGTGTCTGCGTGTGTGTGTGTGTGT
>CM051501.1:2102456-2113475 GCA_028031935.1 Paedocypris micromegethes | reverse complement strand
GGGGACCGTTGACTAGCCTCCACAAATTTTTAAGGCTGTTTTAGTGTGTGTGTGTGTGTGTGTGTGTGTGTGTGTGTTGTGCTGTAGAAGAGGTAATCTCCTCTGTTAAATCAGCCAGTGTCTGCCGTGTTTATTCTGGTGCGTTGGAGCTTCTCCTCAGACGGGAATCTCAACCATTAGTTTCCTCCGAGAGTAATGAGCTCCTCTTCCGTGTTTCTGGGTCACGTTCTCACTTCAGCATCGCCTCTATCAGTAATCAGACCGCCCGGATCTTTCACTCCATTCCACATCCCGTCCGTCAAGGCGTCTCGTCCTGGCGTGAGTGTGACGTGAAGCGACAGAGGAAGTCGACCATCCGGCTAAATGCTCACTTTGCTTTGCCGTAATGTGAAATGAAACTAACAATGTCCCGCGTGCTCGGCCGAGTAACTAGTTAGGTGAAATGACATTCATGAAAGTAAACTGGCTCGTGCTTTTTGCTCCGAGCGCATATTTACACGCCTTTGCTGAGTGTGCGAGCGCGGGGTGTGAGAGCGAGACTGGCGCTTTAAAGCGGAGCTATTAGCGCAGGGGGGGTGCAAACTTTTTGATTCGCGGGCCACTTTGGGTTCTAACATTTGACAAAGGGGCTGTAACGAGTCCAAACGAGAAAAAAAAGAAATGGACGAAAGAATTTGAAGCGGAAAAAAAGTTTCAAACCAAATTGTGTTTGTTTCTTAGAAATTAAAGTTGGATGTTTTTGGTATCTTATTTCATTGACTGACTGTATAAAAATATATGTTAAAAATATTCTACTACAGTTAATTTACATACATTTTGTGTTTATCGTTTATTGTGTTTATAAGTTGCCATTCTACCACGGTTAATTCCTCGGGCGGACGAGTTGATATCGCCATCTGCAGGATGCTGAAAATACTGGATGCTGTTTATCAGCTAAATCACGGGAATTAGCTATTGCACTTTTTTGAGTTTGACTGAGACTGACTTTTTGTTCTTTTTTAGCTGTTTTGTTCAGCCATTTTGAAACAAGGGGTCGTAAATTTAATTTCTTTGTTAATAAATCAAACATCATAGTTTCTTGTTTTTCCACATTTCTTTTTTATTTTTAGCCTAAATTCTTCTCAAGTTTTTTTAAAAATTGGATACTTTACGACTTTTAATCATGTCTTTTTAGAAATGTTGACTTGTAATAGAGTAATTTTTACAGCAAGGTACTGTACTTTTACTCAAGTATAGTTTTCAGCTACTCTTTACACCTCTGGTAAAACCACAACTTTTTCCTTACTTCTGATTCAGACAAAAAAAAAAGAGTTTTTAAGTATAATCATGAGACAAAACAATCAGGATCATTTTGTTCCTACTTGAAATTTACTTTTGTTTTGCAATAATCTTTCTGCTTCATCTGTAATGGCAAAATAAACAACGCAACGACTAGTCTGAAGCAACACTCCCTGATTGAGCCAAGACTCCGCCCAGTGATGATGTCACAATGAATGATGTACTGGTGACGGTGATGTGTCATGATTCGTTGAATATGTGTGTTACAAATAATGTCATGTTAAGTGATGTTGGCCTAGTGAAACGTAGTAAAATTAACGTAGTGAAATTAAGATTTTGTCAGGAGCGGTGTAATCGAGAAGGCTATTGTGAGTGATGTCATCTGTCGTAATAAGTGATGTCAACGTGTTTCTGCTCCAGACAAACTTGTTACTGAAAGTTGCTTTTTTTTTTATATATTTATTTTACGTAAAATATTTTTCTTCTCTGCCTTTTACAAAAAAGTAAAAAAGAAAAAAACAAATTGTGACTTTTTTTTTCAAAAGCGTTTTGAAAGATTCTTTTCAACATTTACACATTTTATTTATATTTATAGCTGGTCACATGCCACATTTCAACCAAACGTTTTGACTTCATGTTAGAGCTTAATACTAATAACACTATATAATACTATAATATACTAATATTTTCAATAAGAATAAAAGTAACAATAAAATAATAACAATAGTAGTAATAATAATAATGATGATAATAATAATAATAATAAGAAGAAGAAGAAGAGAGTTGAGAGCTTTTGTAATGCACTTTTTACAGTTTTAACGGTCTCAAAGCGCACAGAACAAGTAGAAGTAGAAGAAGAAGTTACATTTATAGAAAAAGACGAAAGAAATTACATTTATATGGCACCATTGAGAGGGTCAAGATATCCTTACAGTAGATAACGACACACACACACACACACACACACACACACACACACACACACACACACACACACACACACACGTGTCAGCTTTTACCTTCAGGACAGACTCAGTGGCTTTTAAAACACACAACATTGTCAAGACACTGAGTTTAGCGCTCCTTGGGTGTGAAGGAAGAAGATGGTCCCGTTGACAACATTAATTCACGATGTACAAGGACGTGAGATGAAGAGCCATTAGACCCTCTGCGCGTCGGAAATTAGGCCTGGGAAATTATTTCTGACGCGAAGCATAATTACCTCTCAGCCAAAGTGAAGAGATCAGGGGTTTCCTCAGACGTCATCTCCAGGCGGAGGCGACAAAAGAGCGGCATCAGGTGTCAGTGCTAATGATGGAGTGCGGAGGACGTCTTCTGTGATTGGCAGAGGTCAGGAGACCAGCATCAGCATCAGCATCAGCGCTGCAATTATCTCAACACACAAAATGGCTGCTAGCAGCGTGACGCAGACTACGAGTCCTCTGCTGCCTGTTAGTCCTAAATCAGCTTGGATGATGGGAGAATGTTGGCACACAATCCCGGAGCAGTGGGCAGCCTCAAGCTGTGGAATCTGCAGAGGAGGAGCGAGATTCAATCCGGACTTATTATTGATATTATTATTACGTACTTATATTATTTATACAGAGTTATACAGACTTATATTATTGATTTAATTCACGTGTGAACTTTATTCCGGCTTTTTTTTTTTGAGTTTTTTTTCAAGATAATCATGGTGTACACATTACACATAGTGTGCAGAGATGCAACTTTATTGGTAATACGTATAAGATTTGCAACTTTTTAGTAATACGTAAATTTTATTCCGCTTTTAGAGTGCATCATTTCGTTCACTTTAACAGCAGAAAATTGCCAGTGACGTGCGACTACACTCCCTGACACTTGGTGGCGCTATAGACCGTTATACATACTACATTTGCTGGTCACAAAATACGTATTAGAAGAAGAGCTGAATAATTTGAAAAAAAGAAAAGAAAAATCATGTAAAGTTTATTTTTAATGCCATTTTCTCACACGAGTCTGTAATTACGGTTTTGATATTATTCTTTGTCAGAAGTGGTTAGATCAAGAAAATGATTTAAAGCATTTAAATTCTTTTTTTAAATCCTGTTTTTCATCTTTTGTACCACTAATTCTCTTCCACAAGTGAATGAATTATGTGTACAAATAGGTACAGTAAATTCATGAGGATGTATAGCTTCTTGAAAAAGATAAAAAAAAAAAAAAAAACCCAACCAATTTTGTAAAATTGGTGACTAATCTGATTCCATACAATTATTTTCCTAATTTTCAATTTATCGAATTTGAATTTGTCAATTGCCAATTTAGATTGTTTCTTAGAAATGTAATCTAGTATTAGTTTTATATTTAGGGCACTAATCTGATTCCATCCATTTCTTTTGCCAATTTTCAATTTATTGAATTTGAATTAGCCAATTGCGAATTTATATTGCTCCTTTGAAATGTAATCTGGTATTAGTTTTATATTTAGGGCACTAATCTGATTCCATTTCAATTTATCAAATTTGAATTTGCCAATTGCGAATTTACATTGCTTCTTAGAAATTTAGTCTAGTATTAGTTTTATACTTAGGGCACCAATCAGAATCCATCCAATTTTTGCCATATTTCAATTTATCGAATTTGAATTAGCCAATTGCGAATTTAGATTGCTTCTTGGAAATTTTGTCTAGTATTAGTTTTATATTTAGAGCACTAATCTGATTCCATCCGATTGCCAATTTCCAATTCATCGGATTTGATCTTGGCAATTGCGGATTTAATTCCGTGTCCATGGTTACACATCTAAACATACTGAGCTAAGCCAAGGCCTTCAAAAGCGTTCTTCTCCTCCGCAGCTGGGTCAGGTGGAAGTGGGTTCCCTCATGCTTCTGCTCTCCGGCCCATATGTGCACATCCTTCCCCGCATCCTTCAGCCGGGCGATGGGAAAGGGCTGGAGGCGAAGGGGCTCTGAAGGCCTTTCCCTGGAGACCCGGAGCCCATCTGTCTGTATGTACCAGCGCAGCTCCTCGGAGAAGCCCCCTGCCCCCCAGAAGCTCCGCCGCAGACAGCAGATGGCGCCGCGGCCCACTCCGTCCTACGCCATGTTTGTTTAATACATTTAATTAATATTAGAGAGTGGCCGCGGACCCTCCCTCCAGCCCCCCTGTCCGTGACTGGACAATTATACACACAAGAGGCTGACGATGCCCCGGACTGAACAGCTCCATGTGGTTTCTTGTCGTGTGAACCGCGGGGATATACATACAAAAAGATACACAAACCCAACCAATTGTGTAAAATGGATGAAAACACAATAAACCAAATGCAGATTGCAACATGTCATCAATATGGTTTATGAGGACATTATGTACATTATGTTTTATGAGGACATTTTGTACATTATGTTTTATGAGGACATTATGTAGAACGTTAAAATAATATTGCAGTTGCCAATTTGAAATTTATCCCCACAATTTTAATGGTGGAAGTTTCGGTTTGGAAAGCCATTTTTCCGAAATCTAAATGTACTTGAGCTAAGCTGGTACCTTCTTTGTTTCTTCAATATTGAGTTGTAAAAGCAGTTAAAATAAAAATTTTAAAGCATTTAACATATTTATTAATATGAGTTTTTCTTCTTCTTCTTCTGAATCGTGAATGATTCACACCATGAATACGCATCAAGGATAATTTTGTAATAAACTGACTGGCACGTGTTCAACTTAATTAATAAAATAATTTATTATTTAATACATTTAATTAAGACAGTCTGTCACTGGACAATTATACATAAGAGGCTGACGATGCCCCAGAACAGAAAAGCTCCATGTGGTTTGTTGTGGTGTGGACCGCAGGGATAACACGCAGCCCTCAGGACACGTACCAGACCCCCGAGACGCAGCGCTGAGGAATGTCCCTCTCGCCCGGACCCTCGGGACCCTTTATACACGTCTCCGTTATGAATTGTAAAAGTCAAAGGTCCACTCTGGATGATCACATGATCCCAGAGCGATGGACGGTTTAACTGCCGGTTATAATCATGGCTAGTTAGAAGATCATCAGACTGGTTGCAGTTTGGACACGTCCGACCAGGGTTTAAACTGAAAATCAGGTGTGTGTGTGTGTGTGTGTTGTTGTGTGTGTGTGTGTGTGTGTGGGTGAGTGTAGGTAGTAGAGAAGAGAGAGAGAGAGAGAGAGAGAGAGGAGAGAGAGAGAGAGAGAGAGAGAGAGAGAGAGATGAGAGAAGAGAGATAAGAGAGAGAGAGAAAAGAAGAAAGAGAGAGAGAGAGAGAAGGAGAAGGAGAGAGAGAGGAGTAAGAGCGAAGTAGAGAAAGGTGAAGAGAGAGAGAAGAGACGGGAGAGAGAGAGAGAGAGAAGAATGTGTTGTGTGATAAATAAAAAGTAAAGTAAAGATTTCATGTAAATATATAGGAAGAGAGAATGAATATAAGAGAAAAAGTAGAAAATGATAGACACAAATTGAGGAGAAAGAAAAATGGATAGCCTGAGTGAAAAATAATTAGAACAGTAAGTAGAGAGAGAAAGAGAAAAGTGAGTGAGAAAAAGATTCAGAGGAAGGGAAGGAGAGAGAGAGATACTGTGAATGTCAGTAGGAGAAAGTGTATGCATATGATGTGTGTGTGTGTGGTGTGTGTGTGTGTGTGTGTGTGTGTGTGTGTGTGTGTGGTGTGTAAAAAAGTGTGAGAAAGAGTGGAAAAATACTAAACTTTCATTCTGAGACAGAGAGAAAAAAAGACAGAGAGAGGGATGGGCGAGAGGAACAATAGCAAGAATGTGTGTGTGGGGGGGGGGGGGGGGGGGGTTAAAAAAGGTGATAGATTGAACTGAGTAAGATTTAGAGATATAGAGAAATAGAGTGTATAGAGAAAAAAGAGAGAGAATGATAGACAAAACCTGAAGAGAAAGAGAGTGATAGAGAGAAAACGCAGAAATTTGGACGTACAGTATATGGAAAGAGAGAGTAAAAATGTAGTGAGAAAACAATAGAGAAAAGGGAGGGAGAGAGAGAGAGAGAGAGAGAGAGAGAGAGAGAGAAAGAGAGAGAGAGAGAGAGTTTGTGTAAGAAAAAAACATGTTCAGAAAGTGTGTGTGAGAAAGAGTATGTAAGAAAGAAACACAGTTTTCTTTCTGAGAGGGAGGGAAGGAGAGAGAGAGAAAGAGAGAGAAAGAGAGAGAAAGTGTGTGTGTATGTGTGTGTGTGCATGACAGACGTGTATAATTATGTATTTAAATGTGTTGTCATAAACCCGATGTCTGTCGGTGATGTGGACGGACAGGAAGTGTGTTTGTGCGGCGGGAAACAGATCGACTTTAATCAGTTGACAAGCACCGGACCGGGAGATTGGCCAAGGCTTGAGGGCGTCGCCCGACACGCCCTGACCCCTGACCCCCGGATTCACCCGCTTCCTCAATCCAGCGCGTCGTTAGCATACGCTCGCTAGGCTCATATGCTAATGCCACATTCTGCATAAACAAAGGTGGAATCCACAGAATCTATATAATTTAATGTGATTATGGGTGTGTTTTGTCACCAAACTGTCTGAGTAATGTCTAGTCACGCAGAGTTTCCGACTATAATCCGCGTGTTCCTCGCCAGGCCCAACGGCGCCATGTTTAATTTAAGGCTTTTTCACCTAAATAATTCACCTATTTATTGAACTGCACACTATCTGACACACAACTCCGCACACACCATGCATATTTCATGCACATTCCCGTTTTTAAACTCGTTCGCTGCTCCATTTTACGAATATAAAGTTGAAATATATAAAGCGATGCGGCGCTGGTGAAGACCAACACTGACCCCTGTCGGTCGCATGTTGCTACTACACACTGCGTCTGCTGAGGAATGTTTTATCTACTACAAGCGTGTGCGGAACTTAAAAAAGCCTACACAATGAAATGTACCTTATGTTTGAAATATTTTAATAACTAATAATTTTCATGATTTACTATCAGCTGGTTTTTGTTTTTCCACCTTTGTTTTCCTCATAACTGTATTATTTCTTTGCTATATTCATATTTTTTAATCAATCTTGATAGAATATTTTCAATTTCATTTTTTTTTTATTTAGTTTGACTCTTTAACGTTATTTGTCATTTTTATTATTTTACATTAACAATAAAAAAATATATTTTTTTTAATAATCTAAATCACTTTTTAAAAGAATGCTTATGAAATATCTTACTTGTGTCATTCTCACCATTTTGTGTCTCACCATCCTGTTGTTTATTATACTATGTTTGACCTAACTGTACTTGTGTATTGTAATTTTTTATTAAATTAAATAATATTGTATTTAATTTATTTATTAACATTTTATATTGTACTTTACATTTCTTTCCATTACCTTCCCGTTCCTTACTTTACCCTTCTTTTTTGTTTTCCTTACTCTAACTTTCTTTACCTTATCTTCTTCTTTACTCATCCTTACTTTACTTTCTGTTACTTTACTCTACTTTACAAATTGTTTTTTTGTTTATTTTTTGCTGTCCATTACATTCTTTTCTTTGCTTTAATTACTTTTCATTACTCATGCTTTTCTTTACTTTACTCCTCTTTGCTTGACTTCAATAGAAGTCACTGCTTGTCTTTCTTCCACTGTATTTGTTGTTTCTGCAGGACTGTAATGGTCAGTGATATCGATCAGATTCTGGGGTGAAACTTTTCCTTTGTGTCGTTTCTCTCATTTGGCGGAGAATAACGGCCTCCGTCAGGCTTCACCACATCCAGCCATTAACACTTCACTCTGTTGTGACAGTCTATCCTGCTTTCAGTTCATCTTTCCTCAACAGGCGACCCCTGGGCTGATCTTTGCCCTTTGACCTTGCAGCTTTGCCCTCTGCTCACTCCGGACACCAGACATATGTTTTTACAGGCGTGATGAACGATGTCCGAATCCTCCTTGACTTTCACTAGATGGAAGAGTTTCACCAGACGATTCCATCACCTACAAACAACTTCCTTTATACAAAAGTCTCTGAATATTTTATGTCATAGTTTTGTAAAGATTTTGAATGTATAGAATTTATTTAAATAATTTATAGAAATAATATAACAAAATAATTTCTAAAAATATATATACGTATTATAATAATACATTATGGAAATAATTGTTTCGTTTTAAATGTTTTCATATTGTTATTTTCAATTCTTTTACTGCTTTTTTTTCTTCCTAAAAACAATAGTTTATCTATTTATTTATTTATTCATTTTTATTATAATTTTATTTATTTATTTTTCTTTTAACTTTAATTGCATTAAATAAAAAACAAAACTGATTTTGGCTGGCCTTTAGCTAATTAAAAAAAAACGCTTAAAAAGAAAGTATGACAAAAATATTAAATAATTAATAATACATTTGTGTTTAGATCATCAGATAGTCGCACATAACGACAAAGCGTTTAACGGGCGATACGTGTGGATTATCAGGCCAGGTGTTTCTGGGCAGCGTGATGGATCGTGAACGCGCAAAGGTCCGAGATTTTACACCATCAATCTGCGCGTGGACACATTCCACTCGGACAGTTCGTGATGACCTGCGCGAGACGAGACACTGTGGATCTGTAACTGACCAGCAGAGGGCGCTGTTTCTCCTCTGCTGTTGCTCCATGACGTTGACTGTCAATGTTGCGTAAAAAGTTATTATTATATAGTAATTTTTACCCCCAAGTACTGATATTAATCCACGATATATCTAATGTAGAATGTTTTAAAAAATATTATTCCCCTTGTTCGATTTAATAACGTGTCCTTTGTGAATGTTTTATGATTATATACCACCAAACCACATACTGTATATACTGTTTTCCCTCATGGATATTTTTTGTCTCCACGTTATGAAAAGCAATGTTTTTTACTCCTTGCGCGAAAATGTAAAATGTTTGCCAAATCTGTTCACTTTTGTCCACGATTGTGTCCCACATCACCGTTGTGCAGTGAAAATGTATGCATGTCAATTAGTTTTCATTTGTTGTCAAGTAAAGACAGTGAAATTGTCAATATGGCAAACCATATCGAAATTGGTACTCTACTTTTGAGAATTGTATTTTGTTTAGTTATAATAGTGTTGTTGCTTTTTCATTTACTCTTTATAAGCCTTACTGAAATTTACACACAAAATATAAATACAGTAATTGTACATTTATAGTTTTATTTTTTGTTATTGTTATTATTATTTATCATATCCATGTATTATGTATGTTGTACAATATATGCATCTATCTATCTGTCTGTGTGTTGTGTTATTATATTATATTATATTGTCTTATATTATATTATATTATATTATATTATATTATATTATATTATATTATATTATATTATATTATATTATATTATATTATATATCACTTGTGTTATATATAAACACACACACGAAAGTCTCACGGTGATAATAATCATTTGACCTGGGGTGACCTCGCCTTATTTGAATCCGGCTGGTCGGAGATTCCATCAGTCCTTCAGCATTTCATCATGACGATAAGCTGCTGTTTACCCGCCTAAACGGAGTTTCGTTCCCCCGTGATGAATCGCGCGGAGATGCTAATGGACTTGAGCTGCTACTGGGAGTGAATATTCCCTATTTACTTTGGGCACCGCGATCCCAGAGGTATTCCAGGATCTGCCGAGGCATCCAGACTGATCCATCAGCTTCAGCCTCTTCCGGCTCATGGTGGATGAGAGGAAAGTCTGATCGCGAGCGGAAGCTGCGGCGATGACGTCACTGATGATGATGATGATGGAGATGATGATCGGTCTCGGCTTGACATGAACCAGACACTCGTGCTGAAAACACCCTCAATTCCGTCTTGTGAAGCAGAGACTTTCAAAGTCTAAATCATCTGTGAGTTATAGTGACGAGAAGAGCTGGACACCTTCATCAGCAGCGTCCCCGTCTGACCCCATGACCCCGCACCCGCACCTGGATCACACGTGTGTGTGTGTGAGAGAGAGAGAGAAAGAGAGAGAGAGAGAGAAAGTGTGTGTGATGGAGAGAGTAATAGAGGCAGAGGGAGAGAAAGTAAAAGTGAGAGAGAATGGAAGAGAGAAAGTGAGAATGAGAGAGAGAAAGTGTGTTTGTGTGTGAGGTAGAGAGAGAGAGAGAGAGAGAGAGAGAGAGGTGTGTGTGTGTGGTGTGTGTGTGTGTGTGTGTGTGTGTGTGTGTGTGTGTCTGTGTGTGTCTGTGTGTGTGTGTTTGAGTGATTGAAAGGGAGAGAAAGTGAAAAAAGATAGAGTCTGTATGTAGAAAGAGGCATTGAATGAGATAGAGAGAAGGATTGAGAAAGAGAAAGGTTGAGAGAAAGAGAGAGAATGAAAGAAAGAGAGAAAGTGAGAGAAACTGAGCGAGAAAGAGAAAAGGGGAGAGTGTTTGCGTGTGAGGTAGAGAGAAATAAACGTGTGTGTGTGTGTTTGAGGGAGAGAGTGATTGAAAGGGAGAGAAAGTGAAAAGCGATAGAGTGATATGCTGTATATAGAAAGAGGCATAGAATGAGATATTGAGATTGAGAGATTGAGAAAACAAGAAAATGTTGAGAGAGAAAGAGAGAGAGAGATTGAGAGAGCAAGATAGAGAGAGAGAGAGAGAGAGAGAGAGTGAGTGAGTAAGTGAAAGTGTGAGAGAGCAAGTGAGAGAAAAAGAGAGAGCGAGAGATAGACAGAGAGAGAGCGTTAGAGACAGAGAGAGAGATGAAGCGAGAGTGTGAGAGAGAGAGAGAGAGAGAGAGAGCGAGAGCGAGAG
>CM051501.1:2090428-2102439 GCA_028031935.1 Paedocypris micromegethes | reverse complement strand
CAAGGGAGTTAGAGAGAGAGAGAGAAAGAAAGATCAAGAGAGTTAGAGAGAGAGAGAGAGAGAGAGAGAGATAAGGTCTGGTTGTTGTGTATGACTCAGTTGTGGTGAAGGTCAGTGTGAGTCTGAGATCATCTCTCGTCTCCTCCAGCTCCTGAAGATGATGTTCTCCTCCAGCTGCTGCTCCTGGAGAACAGTAACCTGGAGACCTCTGGAGATGTGGAGGAATGCAGCCGTACCAGGACCTGGACCATCACAGCATCTCACCAGAGGTTCTGCTTATCCCAGCAGCTTCCTGCCCCCGTCCCGCCTGATCTAATGCTCCAGAAATGCTGCTCCACGAGGAACTGGACACACACACACACTTGCATTTGTGTCGTTGTGGGGTCCCACCCTTGACTTATACGAACTTCTACTCTGACCTTAACATGAACTTAGTCTGTTTGAGGGTCTAAATGAGACTGAAGTCTGAAGGTAAAGGTAAAGTGGGGACGTATGGTGTGGGGACCCTTGTTTGTTTGAGGTTCTAAATGAGACTTCATTCTGAAGAAGTCAGAAGAACAGCCCTGAAGTCTCATTTAGAGCCTCAAACAGAAAGGTAAAGTGGGGACGTATGGTCACTTGTGGGGACCTTTTGAGAGTCTCATTTGAGGGTCACTTTTGAGGGTCTCATTTAGACCCTCAAACAGAAAGGTACAGTGGGGTCAGCCCTGGAGTCTCATTTAGACCCTCAAACAGACAAGGGTCCCCACAAGTGACCATACGTCCCCACTTTACCTTTCTGACTTACATGTGTGTGATTTGTGCGTAAAAACAGTAAGTATACTTATAGAAGTATTAGACTTCATGTCATGTCTGTCTCTCTTTTTGTTTCTCTCTCTCTCTGTCTCCTTTGGTCTGTCTGTCTCTTTCTCTCTCTCTCTTTAGGTATGTCTGTCTGTCTCTCTCTCTCTTTTGTCTCTCTCTCACTCTCTCTGTATTCTCTCTCTCTCTCTCTCACTTGCACTCTCTCTCAGACTTTGACTTTTGTCTGTCTGTCTCTCTCTTTATTTCTCTTTCTCTCTCTCCTCTCTCAGTCTCTCTCCCTCTTTTGTCTCTCTCTCACTCTCTCTCTCTCTGTCTCTTTTGTCTGTCTGTCTCTCTTTTTGTTTCTCTCTCTCTTTTGGTCTCTCCCTCTCTCTGTCTCTTTTGGTCTGTCTGTCTGTCTCTCTTTCTCTTTTGTCTCTCTCTCTCTCTGTATCTCTCTCTCTCTCTCTCTCTCTCTCACTTGCACTCTCTCTCTGATGTCTTTTTTTTGTCTCTCTATGTCTCTGTTGTCTCTCTCTTCGCTCTCTCTCATCTCTCTCTCTCGAGTCTCTCTCTCTCTCTCCTTCTCCTCTCTTCTTCTCTCTCTCTCTCTCTTCTCACTCTCTCTCTTCTCTCTCTCTCTCTCTCAGTGATGTGTCATGGCCGTGAGCAGCTGCTGTGGTCGACTCTTATCAGCATCGTTTTCACAGGCTTTTTCCTTACGAATCTCTTCACTTTAGTTTGATTTTTACTGTGTAGCTGAGAGGAATTTACTGTTGATGCAGATATAGTTTAGTGCTTTTAAAATGTGTGTCTAAAGGCGTCACACACACACACAACCACACACACCCACACACAAACACCACACACACAACACACCACACACACACACACACACACACAACCTTACAATTTTATCATAGAGGCTCTGCCAATGACTTACACACAAAACAATTTTCCCCCACCCGCTCCCACCCAGGCCACACCCATCAAAACACCCCTCCCCCGTTAGTCAAACCTTAACAAAAGTGAACTGTAACTTGGACTTTATAAATCCTATCTTGGCCTTCAAACAGGCTTGAATGTTGTGAAAATCAGACAAAGGTCCCCACAAGTGACCACAGGGCCCCACTTTAGCATAAGAATATCAGTCGGGGCCCCACTAAGACAAAAAAAAAACACACGCCTGCACACACAAAAAGCGTTTATATATTTACTTTATGTTTCTTCTTATTTTACTTTATGTTACTGATTATTACATACAGAATTGTGAATTGAACATTTACCTTTGTTATATTTATTTGTTTTAAACTACATTATCTTATTTTTCACAATTAAAAACAAAAAACAGGCAATGTATTTCTCTCGTGTTGTGTTTGCTTGAAAGGGACATAAATAATGCTTGCGTGTCAATTTGACCCGGGGAACTTTTATTATGCATATAAGTGTCAGAAACCAAAAAGTTGTGATGTGTGAGAGAGAGTGTGTGTGAGAGCGGTTTATTATTATTAATCTCATTTTTACAAAGAAACAAAGAGTATTCGATCTTTCTGACTCTTTTTAGCTTCCATTTTCTCTGAAGGGTCAAATTAACTCGAACATTATCGTTGTAACAAAAAAATTAGTGCGTGTTACAAATGTCAACTGAACTATATTTAACCATATTAAGCAATATTTGTATATTACAATTACTGGATTAAAAAGTGAAAAAATACTTTTAAGTATTTGTTTTTATTTTTAAACTTTTAACACGAGTCAATTTGAGTCGAACAGCATCTATGTAGCATAAACATGTAGCGTGATGTTACAAATATGTGAGCTGAATCATTATATTTACATGATAATTACACCAAATAAGCCAAGAAGCAGAAGAAGTTTCAAAGTGAAAAAATTATTTTAAGTATTTTTAAAGTAACTTTAAAAACAGGTCTATTTGACCCGAACATAATAGGCGTGTTAATCCAAATGTGAATTAATTGTAGATACGCAGACGATGTTTATTTAGCCTCTTGTGGACCAAGGCAGGACGGATGGAAAGGCTGCACGTTCTCCTTCAGGGAAAGTGATCAGAGTGTAGAAACATCTCCGTCTCACATCTACTCCAGACCTCCTTCACACCTTCATCTGCTCCTCCGGGCCGAGACGCTTTATCACAGACGGAGTGTGAGAGGCTTTCATCTGCTGCTGTCAGAGACCAGATCACACAGCAGAACCTGAAGAACATCACCTCCACCTTGAGTTTCTCATGAGGCTCCACGTGAGAAAGTGAGAGGATAGTGAGATATCTTCATACCTGTCTGTCTGTTCGTCTGCTTGTTCTTCCTTCTTGTTTAGAATAGAATAGAATAGAATGCCTTTATTGTCATTGCATCACAGGGCTACAATGAACTTAGTGTTGCTACTCAGTTTGGTGCAAAACGAAAAGTAACAGTGAATTATACACACTGAATAACCAATATAAATAACAATAATACCGTATTTATGCGAATATAAGCACCCCGCGAATATAATATTAGCACAAGAGGAAGGATTATTATCCCCTGTGCAGCGACCCAGCGTTTTGATTGTGTCTGTTCCTTGGATTGTTCTGTTCTGTTCCTGACTTGAAATACGGAAAAATGGTGGCTTTTATTTACACGAATGTTGAAATTCGGTAAGTGTGGGGTGCTTATATTCGGGTAAATATGGTATATTAAAATATGGTCCAAAATATAGAAAGAAAAGAAACGGTTTGTCGGTGCATCCATCAAAATGTATGTAGTTGAATACCATGAATAACTCACATTTTTTACTAATCATATTTTTTTCCTAATATTTGTATACATTTTCTCATTAACTCATATATTTACAATAATTAATGTAAATATAAATAATAATAATAAAAATCAAAATTCCGTTCAATTTTTAAAAATGTAACAATCACATTTTTTATACGGAGATGCACACATATCGCTCCATTTACCATTAAAACTGAATAATACCGAAAATAATAATAATAATAATAATAATAATAATAATTATACGATTTTACCTATTAGAATTTTTTTGTTTATTTTTGTTTTTTGTCAGACCCAAAGAGAGGAACAACATCCAACAGTCGTTTTTACTCCATGTGACGTTTTTAATTTTAATAGACAAGAGGAAATCAACTCCACGAGTTGGATGTGCGGACGCTGAAGCGGAGAGAATACACACACACAGAGAGAGAGAGAGAGAGAGAGAGAGAGAGAAAGAATGTACAAGCGAAAAATAAATTAGTTTAAAGACGGCTTGAGGAGGTGGAGGAGGTGATGCTCGGCAGGGGGCGTGGCCTCTGCGCGGGGGCGGGGCTTCAGATGGCCAGCTGCAGCTTGCTCAGGTTCCTCTGGTGCATGTTGTGGTGGCGGACCAGCTCGTCGGAGCGGGCAAACTTCTTCTGGCAGTTGGGCCACCGGCAGCTGAAGGGCTTTTCACCTGGAGAGCAGGAGAAGAGCGTGAGCAGACGTCCACCTCACTGAGACGAGAACTTTCTCCATCGATAATGGTCTCTGAGGTCGTGTTCGCAGCAGCAGCTCAACTCGTTTTAAAGTTCAAGTTCAAGTTTATTTCTATAGCGCTTTTCTTAGTTCGAGACCTACGCAAAGTCGCAATGCGAATTAGGGGATAAGAAATAGTCTTTCAAAAATGAAAAAATGTCCATTATTTATCTGTGTTCAAAAATAAAGAGGAAAAAAAAATGTCCAAAAAATGTTCAAATTGTTTGTGTCGCCTGGCTACAGTAGCTGAAGGAAACGTCTCCGTAGAAACTGAGCCGGAGTCTGATACAAAGTCTTCAAGGTCCCACAGATAAGCTCACAGCTCACAAAGGAATAAATCATATTTATATGTTTTATAATAATATTTATATATCAATATACGTAAGATAAATAACATAATTAAAAAGCACACATTCACTTTTATACTCCCGCCAGCCTGAAAAGGTCTAAGCGGCCGAAAATGGGTGGATGGATGTTTTAATATTTATTTTTATATGGAATTATTCATATTTGTAATTTTTTTTATTGGTTATTGTCTCTAAAGATTATAAAGCAAATAATCAAAAAGTGTAATTTTTCAATGTCAACATAATAAAATATGACAATATTCAGGAGATCTCTTTGAAATTCAAACTATTAATTACTAAATATGTTAAATGTTTACATTTATATAACATTTATATACATATAATACATTTATATAACACATAAATAATCTAATACTAATTTTCTGAGGCAAATCAAAGTAATCAATTTTATAGATGCTAGGTGTCACATTTTTAATGTTAAGTTATTTATAGCCGTAAAAGGCTCGGACCATCATTGCTGCCTGCAGCTCATATTATGTACTTTAGTATGTTATAACTGTATAATAGCATATTTAATTCTCTGTATGGAATGACAAAGACAGAATATTAAACTACTGTAGTTAAAATAATCCACTTTGGCTGCTGAGAACCGCTGTGACAGCAAAACCTCAGAGAGTCTCGACGTGGAGAGAGAGAAAGAAAGAGAAAGAAGCGAATCATGAAAAAATGAAAAGGTTTACGCACTTGTTTTACCTGTATGTGTCCGGGTGTGCGTCTTAAGGTGGTCTGACCGCGAGAACTTTCTCTGACAGGTTTCACACTGGAATGGCTTAACGCCTACACACACACACAAATGTGGCCATGTGCGCGCACACACACACACACACACACACACACACACGAGGAGAGAAAGAGTGTAGAAAACAGCACAGAACAGAACCATGAGCACAAGCGACCAATCAGAGGCCGGCTGGTGACATCACACACCAATCATGGAACATATAAAGGCGCTTTTCTCCGCACCATTAATGCACTTTTGCACACAACGCATGAAAAGATCGGCAGAAGTTTTGAAAACATAATTTCGCACGAGTTAAGAAGAACAAAAGAAAGTTTGTTAATGTGGCTTAATAAAAGACAACAACTCCCCCTTTTTGTGCACCAGCATAAAAGCTGAATTCTAAATGTGTTTAAAAGTAAATAAATGATTCCAATTTTGTATTCATATTTGTTTCATATTTGTATTCAAAATTTTTCATATTTTATAAGTCATGTTAAACAAACATTGCATATTATTATGTGTTAAAATGTTTGATCAGAATATTTAGTATTTTAAATAAAATATACAAGCTTTTCCATTACATTTTAAATGATAAAAACATACTAAATGAAAGAAATGCATAAACATTTTTTTAAATAATGAAAAGCTCATAATAAATGAAAAATCACCTTTAAATTTGAAATAATAAAAGCATAAAATGAAAAAGAAATGTCATGCTAAAAATAAACATTGCATATTATTATTTATTATTATAAATAACAATAATTAATGATTCATTTAATTTGCTTGGCACCTTCCGAGACTCCCAAGGTCGCCTTGTTTTTTTTGGCCTTACAATAAAAACATATTAAATGAAAAAAATTGCATAAAATTGTTTAAAATAATGAAAATCTAATAACAAACACAAAACAGTAGTAATATTGAAACACATACTTGTGCCCATTACAAAAAACCTGAAAACACACCAAAACTCCATAAACAAATAAAACCCAGACACAAAAACGTTAAAATTGATAACTAAATGAACAAAAAAAACAGCTCTGGAAAAAAAAACGAATTTTAAAAAGACCGAAGTTTTCTGAGACAGAAGCGAACCTGTGTGTCATACTAAATACTAATACAAAAATACTAAACTTGCATAAAAAAATGCATAAACAATTTTAAAATAATGAAAAGCTAAAAATAAATGAAAACTCACCTTTAAACTTGAAATAATAAAAACATAATAAATGAAAAAAAAAATGCATTCCATTTGTAGTCATTGACGTCATGTTAAAAATAAACATTGCATATAAATCTTTAAATATTTGATAAAATGTTTAATATTTTAAATCACAAATAAATTATAATATTAAGATTTGTAAAAACGTAAAACAATTCTTAATTTTATTTATTTGGCGCCTTTTGAGACTGCCAAAGTCGCCTTTCAAAAAAAAAAAATAGTTTAAATGAATGAAAATCCAATAACAAATACAAATCAGTGATATTGAAACAAATACTGGTGCCCATGAATTACAATAAACCTGCAAACACACCAAAGCTCCATAAACGAATAAAACCCAGACACGAAACGTTAAACACGAAGCTTCACAAAGCTTCTTCCCACAGGCCGTGTTTGAGCTGAACTCTACCGGACCCACAATCTAACCCTTTACTTTACTTTACTTTACAGTCATTTTGCAGACGCTTTTATCCAAAGCGACTTACATTTCATTACAATTTAACAAATTCTTGCTTTCGCTGGGAATCGAACCCATGACCGTTATTAAATGAAAAAAAAAAATGCATCAAATCGTTTAAAATGAATGAAAATCTAATAACAAACACACATCAGTAGTGATATTGAAACACATAGTGGTGCCCATGAATTACAATAAACCTGCAAACACACCAAAGCTCCATAAACGAATAAAACCGAGGTAGAAAACGTTAAAAACTGCTCCGAAGAAAAACAATTTTTTCTTTTCTTTCATTCTGTTTGTGTCTCTTTTTTTCCTTTCTTTCTGTCTGTCTCTGCCCATTTTTTCCCTTTTTTTTGCCTTCTCTATATCTCAATCTCTATGTCTCTCACGTCTCTCTTTTTCTGTCCCAATCTATATCTTTCTGTTTTTCCCTGTCTTGTTTCTTTCTTTCCCTGTCTCTTTCTCTATATATTCATGTTTCCTATCTACCTTTCTAATCTCTCTATCCTTTATTCATCCAACTATTCATTTATCTCTCCGTCCTAATATCTCTTATCTCTCCATATGACATTAATAAAAATCTACGGTAGGGCGGCACAATAAATCGCAAAAATACCGTTATTGCGATATTAGGGAATCTAAAGAATTATTACCAATAAATTATTATTATTTGTGATTAACTAGTTAATTTGGTTGGGGAAGTGCGATTAACTAGTTGTGTGTAAATGTAATTGTTTGACAGCACTAATATTGTTATATTTTGCAAAATAGAGGGGAAAAGGCGGAGTCAGGCCAAACTCAATTCCTTGTTGCGACTTGGCCAATAAAGTTGATTCTGATTACAGTTTTTTCTGATTGCTTAAACCCAAACTGTGATTCTTGTAGCACTATTTCTAAAACTATTAATGATTATAGCAAAACCACTCACCGAGTTTGCAAAACTAAAAGCACAAAAACTGCTTTACACTCAGTTAGCAATTTTGTAACACACACTTTTTTTGCACAACACTCATTTTGCAAAACTTTAAACACAATTCACTGCTTACACTCAATTACCAAATTTCCAACACACTCCTAGCAAAATTATACACATGTATTGCTATCATTAACACTATTTGGTCAACTTTCTGGCACACTTTCACATGTTAAAACTGTTTTAGTTTATTAGTTCACTTTGCAATCAGCCTAAGCACTACACATAAGCCACAGGTAAGCTGTCTGTGTGGAGTAGAATAGAGGAGCAGTAAGAGTGAGAAGAGTGAGAATCAGAGGAGGCCGAGGGAGAGGACGCGGAGGTGAAGAAGTTGGAGCAAGAGGACGTTTAGTTGAATAAGTGAGAGGGTTAGAGGAAGATAGAGGAAGAGGACAAGGAGAACCAAGAAGAGGTAGAGGAGGGTGAAAGAGGACGGGTAAGAAAGAGGAGAGTAAGAAATAGAATATTTGATGACATCAGCGCTACTATAGTGGACCATGTCATCAACCATGGGGTGACCCTCAGGGAAGCTGGCCAATGGATTCAGCCCAATTTGAGTCGCTACACTGTGGCAAACATCACTAGGACATTTCCAAATGAGCTACTTTTTGTAGATGAGGCCGATTACAACCTGAGTAAAACCAGGCGACGTGGCAGGAACATTATTGGACACTGTGCCATCATCAATGTCCCAGGACAACGGGGTGGTAACATAACAATGTGTGCAGCTATACGCCAACATGGTGTTGTTCACCATCAAGCAATCATAGACCCTTACATGACATACTCACTGTTCAGAGAGCAGAACATACCCCACATGTCATCATGTGGGACAATGTAAGCTTCTATAGAGCTGCTTTGGTCCACAACTGGTTTACAGACACCCATCCTCCAACACACTCAACCTCCCTCCGTACTCTCCACTCCTCCAATCCCATCCAGCAGTTCTTCTCTCCCTGCTGCTAGAAAGTGTACGACTGTCATCCTCATCAACAAGTTGCCCTTGTACAGGCAATGTTGAAGGCATGTGGAGATATTGACCAGGTATCATGTCAGGCCTGGATACGGCATTCAAGGAGATATTTTCCTGGTGACTTTGATTGAAGAATATTGTATGCAATGTGGAGGAAATTTTGTGGCCGGACCCAGAAAGATGACATGATGTAGGCCTGATTGTGTTTTTTTTCCCTTTTTTTGTGAAATTACTATGTTGTGTTCAGACTTTCTCTTGGTTTTTATGAGTGTGAATAAACACTAATGCTTGAAGTTTGGATCCTTGTATGTTTACATGACACTATGACAAAATTATGACCTAAAATTGACATGAAGACAGAAAGCAAAAGCCAGATGTGTTTTGTATTTTTACCATCAGTGTGGAGTTGTTGCGTTGTGTGCTTAGTAGATGATGGCTTGTGTGTACTGATTGATACGAAAACACCATTTTTACGAATGTGTGAAGAGTTAATCTAGCTGTGATCGCTTTTGCAAGAGAATTACAATATTTTTATAATTGGGTGAAAGATTTTGTTATTTGTGTGTAGAGTTTTGCAAAAATAGCCAATATTTGCAAAAAATGTGCCTAAGCAATCAGAAAAAACTGTAAAATCGATAACAAAATGAACAAAAAAAAAAAAAACTTCTGGAAAAAAAACCAACAAACGTTTTTTTAAAAAGAGCGACGTTTTGGAGACGGAAGCGAACCTGTGTGCCGCCTCTGGTGTCGCTTGAGCTGGTCTGAGCGTGAGAAGCGTCGGCCGCAGTCGGTGAAGTCGCACTGGTAGGGCTTCTCGCCTGCGGGGTCAAGCAGGAAGTGAGCGCGGGACACCTACAGGCCTGGAGGGGCGTGGCAGGGGCGCACCTGTGTGTTTGCGGCTGTGCATCTGCAGGTGGGACAGCTTGAAGTATCTCTTGTTGCAGCCGGGATAGGCGCACATGAACGGCCTCTTCTCGTTGGTCTCGGACGAGCGCACTATGGCGGGCGTTATGCCGGGGACTCGCCGCACGTCCTGCGGGACAATCAGCGTGGGTGAAAAATAATTAAACTTATAATCGCTCACGATACTTCAGGTGGATTGTTTCGATTACTGTCCCTTTAAGAGAACTTCAGGATGTGGAGTCAGTCCGGTTTAATTTCCCCAAATGGGTCGACTATAATCATATTGATAATATAATCAGTAAGCAGCATCACACGGTTCTAAACATTAGGGTGTTTAAGTTAAGTACTGATTTAACATTTGATCGCCAAGGTTATATTTCCCTTTTTTCTATCTTACACGTCATTTTGCCAACTTACAACCAATCAAATAGAGCCATCATTTGTCACCACCCCGAGCCGTTTTTGCAGCCGAGCCAATTTTGTACCTACACCGGCATTAGCAGCAAATAGTGATGGGAAGTTTGATTCTTTTAACTGATTCGGATCTTTAACTCTCAAACAGTAAAGTGAATGAATCATTTCGAGTCAGTCGTTTCGAGTCATTTCCAGCAGGTGGCGCTGTAAAAGTGACCGCGATCTTTAACAATACACACAAAATACAACAAACAAATACATACATTGCCACAATACTATTCAAATCATGTGAATCCCTAGCAAAACTAGATCTACTTCCTGCATCTGCCCTGCCATCTTTCCTTTAATATCTTGATCGTGGTCACGTGAACAAATAAACGAAATTAGGAACGTACAAACTGAGTGCTGCTCGGCTCTCACGTGACACGCAGACGTTTGAACAATGATCCGTTTGAACCAATCACAAACGAACTTGAGTCGATACTATCGTTCGCGAATCGTTCAATGAGCCGATTCGTTTGATCCGTTTGAACAATGATATGTTTGAACCAATCACAACCGAACTTGAGTCGTTCATGAATCGTTCAATGAGCCGACTCGTTTGATCCGTTTGAACAATGAACCGTTTGAACCAATCACTAACGAACTTGAGTCTACACTATCGTTCACGACTCGTTCAGTGAGCCGACTCGTTTGATCCGTTTGTACAATGAACCGTTTGAACCAATCACAAACGAACTTGAGTCGATACTATCGTTCAAGAATTGTTCAGTGAGCCGATCCGTTTGAACAATGATTCGTTTGAACCAATCACTAACGAATTTAAGTCGACACACCAATACATTTGTCATCAATTCAATTTATTAATTATTGAGGACACTCGTTCATTCCACGTCATATGAAAGAGTCGTTCGTTTTGAACTAATCGCATGCAAACGACACATGAGTCGCGGCGAATCGAGCGTTAGTCACGGACATTAAGCAGGACCTGCTCCACCGCCGAGCCCATCTGCTCTTAATTAACCAGCGCTTAGCGTAATGGCACTTCCGTACGCTGGCACAATAACAGACGAGCGTTAAGTGCTATTGATAAGTCAATTACGGGAGCGTTCTGAGGCCGCCAGCGCAGATTTATAGCCGCGACCCCGCGGGGACGATAACGCCCGAGCCGAGTCCGATTAGCCGCTTTAATTAAACGCCAAGCTTTTGTTGTCTGTCGGGAATTTCGGCCGGGAATGCGACGGGAAGAAGGGGAGGGAGGAAAACGTTAGAAGGCGGAGGAGAGAAGAAAAGAGGGCGAGCGGTCCTGGAGTTTCTCAGGTTGAGCCGCTTTAAGGCGCCGACAGACGTTAATTAAGAGCGAGTGATTTATGCGCACGCGCAGGCGACTGGAAACTAATGGACGTCCCCGAGCGATCCCTCTCGGCTTTTCATCCCGGGATGCCTTTCAAACCTCTCGGCTCTGCTGGCTCTTATCTCCGCTGATGGGCATTGGTGTGTGATGCTGACCTGGATGCCCCTGAAGACCCCGTGCGTGTGGATGCGGTACTGGGTGCTGCAGCTGTACACCATCGGGCTGGGCTCCGTCTCGTAGGCTGCCGCGTGGCTGTTAGTGGGACGGAGGAACATGGGCACAATAGAGAATAAGGTCAGAAATAAAGTTTTGGGGGACTTTTTTT
>CM051501.1:2023317-2090413 GCA_028031935.1 Paedocypris micromegethes | reverse complement strand
TTTTTTCTTCTGCAGGAGACAAAATCAACTGAATGCAGGAAATGACATGAGGGTCAAGACGTGTACATGTAGTGGGAAAAAAAGTCACACACAAATAAATAAACGACAGTACACAAACACAATATACTGATTATTACAATTACAGTATAAAAATGTACGTGAAAATTATAAAACATAATTAATAAGTGTGTGTGTGTGTGTATGTGTGCTATGGTATTTTTAGATTTCCTGTACATACAAACATTGTTATTGTAGCAATTGTCCTCACATTTTTTCATTTAGTTGTTAATTTTTCTATCAATTCTATCAGATTTATATATTGCATATATTTGTTAATAAAAAAATTTGTTAATAAAAAAAAAAAGACAAACATGCACATACACACAAAAATGTATTGTAAAAAGAAAAGAAAAAATACACATAGTATGTGCACAAATATACAATATTATATATAGTAAATAATTAGTAAATAATTATATCGTAAAATCAATATATTTTTTCTGACTGCACATACTAAAACAAGTTTAAAGTTCAAAGTCTGTTTAGTGTTTATATCACTACAATTATATTTATTTGGATATTCTAATAAACTGAAATTGTAATATTTCACTGAAAACTGCAACATTGTGTTGCTATAGAAGCAGACCATTTCAGGTTCAAGTAAATACATTCCACTGTACTTGATATAATTGGGCTTCCTCTCAATCAATTATTTGGTGAAATCATTATTTTATGAACAGAAATGGACCAATAGTGTGTTTTGCCACATTTAAACTATCTCTCGGAATTATTCAATGTGAGACAAATATTACTATATTACTGTTATCTGTATAACTCGAATTATTCAATACATTTTACAAAAATTCGTTAATATCTAAAAAAATGCTGTTTAAAATGGCCAAAATTGTCGTTTTGTTTTGTGGGTGTGTGTTCAATACGCAATAGTTTCACCTCCTTAGACAAAGGCTGGGCAAACACTCCTCGTCTTAAAGCGTAGCTACTTTTGCTCCAAACATTAAAGGCCGAGCAAGTACTTGTACTCAAGTACTTGAGTACACTTCAGGAATTTTTGTACATTTTGTAATAATTGTAATAATTTTTTTACTTATTAGTATTTTTGGCTACTTCAAATATAATCAGAGTATCAAAAATATAACTTTTAAAAAAGCAACTTTTAAATTCACGGAGTCCCAATAAATTGACGCAATAAATAAAGTACAAGTACAAATACTATTCTCAGTGTTTCAATGTCTAGAGATGTTTTTTCAGCTTGTTTACGCACTCATCGTACTTTTTGTACAACGTACTTCAATTGTATGTATACATCTTGTATATTTACAAAATGTAGAAAATTTCCGAAAGTGTACTCAAGTACTTTGGAGTCAGTGAGATGAATGAGGAATGCATGGACATGCTCACCGCCGAACCTCGCCGTCACGCTGCGCACACACACACACACACACACACACACACACACACACACTCTTATCCAAACTAACCCACTAACCGACCACTGGTGCGTGATTCGGCCTCATTGCGTTCCCGATAGAGAACACGTCTTCACGATCGGCCTTCTGCAGCCGCTCTTTTCACAGTTCATTTATTAACCCAAGCAGCAAGCAGCCACAGCCACGGGACTGTGAGGTATGTGACCAGTTATAGATAGTCGTGCGTATGAAAGAACCAACGTCTCCCCAAACTGAGCCCGAGCCCGACCCCGCCCGACTGCGGATCTGATCCCGGGGGGAGTGGAGTCTGTCCCATTGTGCACTTCCTCCCGCCTGCTCAAGGCCGCGGTGCCACTGGCAGGAATATATACGGCAGGATACGCTTCTCCAGCCAGACCAAACACAAACTCATTACGCATCTGCCGCAAACAAAACCATCGCCGGCCTCCAGCCAGTCATTATGTTTTAGACATAATGTTTTAGCCTAGAATGATTTTTTTCTTCCATTTATTTATTATATATTTGTTATTTGAAATATATTGTGCACACACACATATATATATATATATATATATATATATATATATATATATATATATATATTTGAAATAGATGTATTAAAAGCTGATGTTTTTGGGGGGGGCGTGTTACTTCTACTATAAACAATAACAATCCAAACAAAAACAAGTTGTTTTGAAAATGTTTCATATTTGACTGGTATGTTCTATAATAATACACTAAATATTCTTTCATTTCTGTGATTAAAGTTTATAAAGAAAACATCATTGTTTTTCAAATGCTCTTTTGATATAGATTTTTTTACCAGCTTTTCAATGTAACATGTTTTGGATGGTTTGAACAAATGTAATAGAAAAATTTAAATCAGTCAAACATGTTTTAAAATGATGCATGTTAAAGAAATGTACAAATGTAGAAAAAAAAAGTATAATTTATACATACATTCAAATATATATATATATATATATATATATATATATATATACACTATATAAAATATACCTATTTATAATATACATATTAATATATTGTAGTTAAATACTCATTTAATAATATACATGTATATATTAAATATTCATATACATTATTACATACATATTTATATATATATATACACAGTTAAATAATTTATATTACATATAAAATATATAAAAATATTAAATTTTTAATAATAATAATAATAATAATAATAATTCAACCTTTATTGGTCCCTCATGGGGATTTTTTTTAATATGCCATAAGTATAATTAATGTATTTATGTTATTATGTAAATAATATAATTAAAATATAAAAACAAAGTATAATAATTACTATTATTTCTATTAACTCTTTTTTTTTTCCCACTGACAACTCCATAAAAAGCATCTACGGAACATAAAAGGGGAAAAACACTGTGCAGCGGAAGACAAATGTGCACCAGTACAAATCCTGCAGGATTCCCTCAGATGACAGTGACGGGTCAGACTGACCTACCTCTTAATAGTGGACGCCAGCGGGTTGACGGGGTTCCACGCCATGCACTCCAACTGTGACGCCATTTGATATAAATTATCACTGCTGGGATTCCAAACAACAGAGACAGTGTTAGAGAAAGTCGGCCGTGCACTTTTAATATCAAACGCCAGAAGACGTGAAGAATGTTCCGGATGATAAACAGCTCGGCTGGACACACACACACACACACACACACACACACACACACACACACACACACTACACCAGTGTTGTAAAGAGTACCAGACCACCATACTTTACACCATACACCATAAGTAAAAGTACAGATACGTACTCCAATACAAGTAAAAAGTCACCACTATAAAAAAGACTTGGGTCAAAGTAGAAAAGTGTAAAATTTTTAAAGAACTTAAGTATTTTACTCATACTGTAAAAACAACACAAAGAAATGTGGAAACAAAAATGAGGTTTAATTTTCTAATACAGAAACTAAAATTAACACCTCTGTGTTTCAAAAATGCAAAACAAAAAAAAGAACAAAAAGCCATGTCGTGATAGTTTAAATTCTGGCAAATATTCAGGCCTCTAATTCGCGTTCATGTGGTTTCTAATTCACAATTAGCTTCCCGTATCTTCACCAGTCTACAGATGGCAAAATCACCTCGTTCGCCCAAGAAATTTACCGCGGTAAAAATCGATTATGGTTTGTCGGGCACAATCAAAATGTAACGAGTAACGGTAAGTGTCAATTTAAATGTAGCGGAGTGAAAAGTACAGTTACTCAATCACAACTGCAGTGGAGTAGAGAGTAAAAGTACCTTATATTGTTGATACTCAGTACAAGTACAAAGTAGCCAAAAACATACTTAAGTAAAGTAACAAAGTACATTTACACCTCTGCACTACACACACACACACTTGTACGTTTACCAGCGTGTGATCGGTTAATCAGGTCATTCCTCGGACCAAAAACCCGTCGTGAGTTATTACAGGCCTGTCCGTTAGCCATTAGTTACTCGCCCAAACACATCGGCGGGATTTATATCCAGCAACTCTGACTCCGGAGAGTTCCATCACAGACTGGGAGCGAATCAACTGGTACCTGGTACCGTCTTCGCGGCACTTAGTGTTCCACGCTTTGTCTCCGACCGCCTGGTGCTGCCCAAAAGAGGCCGTTTTTCACACGTCCTTCGACATGTTTCACATTTCTGCGTGTGCGAGTGGCTTTTCTCCAGCGCGGCCGCTCATGTTATGGATGCTGAGGGCAAAACGGGGGGATATGAGACGCGACCTTTCGCCTCTTCTGATTGGACGCGTTTTAAGGCGGATCCTGAACTGTCCTGGAAAGCTCGTTTGTCACATTAAACGAAAAGTCTGTAAATCAATTGGCGCACTGTGCAAAACAAGAGGAGTATTGAACACAAAAGAGAGCTATACCGTTTTTACGCGAATATAAGCACGCGTTTTTTTCCGCATTTTCGACACTCTAAAATTTGCAGGGTGCTTATAATCGCCGATATCAAATATGCACGTAAATGTAAGCGCCCGCTTTTTCGCAACCCTTAACAAACTATGTAATATATACTATATAAAATTAGGGCTGCCAAAGTTAACATGTTAACTTGTGCGATTAATTAAATTTGTTTAATAGAGTCAAATTTTATTAACGCCATTAATCGCACTTCCGTTTTTTCCGGCACCGCTTGGTCACTGCACAGGAGATAATACTTCGCTATGGTTTCGGATAAACGGAGAGCTTGAAACAGGCCTGAGCTTGAAACAATTGCTCTGCTCATTTGTGGAGTCTGACTGGAGAGCAAAGGATCTTGGGAAATGAAGTCCTGACCACTAGAATCGACTTGGTCGATAATTAATTTGTTACCCATTTTTCACAAGATATGTTTGTTAAATAAAGAAAAAATAGTATTTTTTAACAGAAAATGTATGTAATTGAACCAGAAATGTTAATATAACAAAAAAAAAATAAAAAATAATTCATTGTGCCTGAAAATTCAGCGTGGTGCTTCTTTTCGTGTAAATACAGTATTTGATTTACTATTGTGCTGAGATTTGGGGGAATGCAGGAAAAAGTTGTATAAATTATTTAGTTAAATTGCCAAAAACAAAGCTATAAGAATAGTGAACCTAGTAGGATACTGTGAATAAACAAATCAATTTAAGTTTATTAAAATGTTAGAGGTCATACTGTATACAGCGTGAAAAATAATTTAATTACAAAAAGCCTACAGAGTTTTTATTTTTAAGTTAAGAATTGGTCGATATCATTTAAGAGAACTGTACTTTTTTGAATATGTTAAAGTGAGAACAAAGGTAAAGATGAGGTGTGTTGAATAATAGAATTTTGGAATAAACTAGTGATGAATTTAAACGATGTACTTCTTTTTCTAAACAAGAAAGGTCTTTAAAATAAATGCATCGGTGACTATAAATAGAATAAGACAAAAAAAATTCAAATACACAACTGAAAATGTGAAGCTAAGTTTTCAATTGCGTTCAAATTTTCTTACATTTTTTTTTTATTTAACAAACCTAACTTGTGACTTGTATCATTTTTATATCGCTTTACTTGAATGACAGATAACAAAAAGTCAATTTTAGTTGTCAGAACTTCATTTCCCAAGAGTCTTTACACCAGTCCGCACATGCGCAAAGCAACTGCGAAGGCCCGTCAAGCTCTCTGTTTATCTGAATCGAAGCGAAGGATTATTATCCCCTGTTTAGCAGACCGAGCGTTTTGATTGTGTCTGTTCCTTGGATTTTTTACTCCTTACCCGTGTTCTTCATTTTCGACTTTTTCTGCATTTCTGAAATCGGCGATTATAAGCACCCGCCAAATTTTAAAGTGCTTATATTGGCGTAAATACGGTAACAGACAATAAATAAATAAATCTTCATCGCTGAGGACGACTAAGAGTAAAAGTACTGAGGTCACTTTACACTCCAAGTGAACTGGGTTTGGTTGACTTCAAACAAACGACATGTGAAAACACCCAAAGAAATCCCCGAAACAAGGCCCGACGTCGGACGTAAAACTCCACTCGGTTTTTTTTTTTTTATCTCCACTCGGTTCCTAGAAAAGCGTGTAACTGGAGGTCTGTGTAAATAAAGGGCTTTGGGTACCAGGCTGAAGAGCAGCGAAGCGATTCCGTTTGAGGATTCGCAGCCGCCTCGCCCCCAAACGCACTGTTTACTAGCGGGAACTGGAAAACGCGCAAAGTCAAAGTCCTCTTATCATCCCCATTCTGTTATTTCGAATGTGGATGTTCCCTCCGGACTGGGAAAACAACACGCTGGAAGCATCCCAGGAATGCGCGCTCATCCCGGGGTTGTTGTATTCCGACCGTTGGCTGAAGCTGCAAAGGTGACTCCTCCGAGAACAGTAAAGCACTTATCAGAACAAAAACACGCCGAGCCGGTCTGAAAGTGCAAGTTTATCTTGGCTTTCTGCACGCCGCTGCTCAGCGCTCGACCTTTATTACGCACAGCTGACAGAAAGCAGCTTTGCGTTCGGCCCCGAGCGTTCACGTTTCTGCATTCGACAGATGCTTTTTGTCCAGAGTGACATCAGGCTGCGGTCAGAAGTACATTAGGAGCCGAGGTCAGAAGTAAGAATACTTAGCTACTTTACTGAAGTAGAAGTGTGGCTTGTTTTGTACTTTACTTGAGTAATTGTCTTTTTTTTTATTTTGTACCTGGACACTGTCACATATGTGCTTGCTCTCTGGTCATAGAGACCATGACACCAACGAACACATGAATAAAATGCAACAATCTTCGTTTTTTTTTTACTTTTTCCACACCTGCGCTTTGAGACAGTTGTATTTTTGTATTTAGTATTTTTCTTCCTTGTTGTATTTTTATCTTTTGTACTTTATTCATATTTTATATTCATATAAACATTTACATTTTAAACTCATATTTTTTATTGATATCCTTATCTCTTTTTTTTTGTACTTTATTGCTTTTGTCCCTTATCTTATTGTTTTGCGCTGTTACTATGCTTACATGCCGGACAAATTCACTTCACGTTGTTGCAAAAGAATTGTGTATGTGACAAATAAAATGTGAATTTGAATTTGAGTTGTAATTGTGAAAAGCGTCTTACAAATGCCCAGAACTTGAACTTTTTACTTCTGCTCCTTATATTAAGCGATTACATTACACCATTACATTACAAACAACCTCTATTCCACACAGACTACTGTACCACAAAACCTTTCTATTTTATTTAAAAAAAAAAACGTACTATTTTTTTGCAGTACTGCTCTATCTCCACTCCATACAAATATTTATTGTACCATTTACCGTTTTATTTTATTTTATTTTATTCGCCGTTTGTCCATGCCTTCTTTTTTTTAGATTTTTAATTCATAGTATCTCCACTCCAAGCCTGCCACATACAGTATTTGTAAAATGACATGTAAAATGACAATTAAGGCTTCTGATTCTGATTAGTGTACTTTCTACTCCCCACATTTCAAAAATAGCAGTTACTCCCATTTCTTTTCCGTTCTTTTCCCGTTGTCATCGATCTAAAAAAAAAATACCCGGCGCCATCCGGTTACGGTTCAAGGAAAAACGAAAAGTAAAAATAATCTTGAACAATAGTGTGGACGACTGAGTCTAGCAAGTGGAGTGACATTTCCACAACCAACCATTGAGGACTAGTTAATGACCGAAAAACGGCTTAAAAATACGAGTAGGAACTAGATAGTACTAGTAACTTCATTGTAACCCTGATATACAATGACAATGAAGGCATTCTATTCTATTCTATTCTATTCCATTCTATTCTAAAGTGAGGAGATACGGCTCAGATCTTTCAGCTTCTGTCTTCATTGCTCGATTTCTCTGCTTTCAAAATAGAATAAAATTTTTTTTGCTCACAAAATATGGAATCAGATTAGTGGCAAGAATATTGAATGTAAAATTCTAATAAACGAACAAAAACGCTTCACATTTACGTTTGTTTTTTATTTTTCGCTTTGATTTTACATTTTTTGCTTGCTATCTTCACGTTTTTGTTTAAAACTTTTTATCCGCTTCAAATTTTTCATTTGTTTTTTTTTTTTTTTGCGTTTGGATTTCTGACCCAAGCTTCGCGTGGGGGCGGAGTCAGAGTAAGCTTCCCTTACTCTGATTGGCTGTTGAGAATGTGATTGACAGCTGCATTCAGGGTGAGAATGTGATTGACAAGAAGAGGGGGAGGAGTTTCAAACACATTGTTGTGCGCTTAAACACATTCATAATCGGAACACCTTCATCGTCATAGCGGAAAAAAAAGTTTCAAACGAAAACGTGACGATCGCAAGGAAAAAATAAAAAACCAAACGTAATTGCAAGCGAAAAAAAAAAGAAGCATTTTCGTTCGTGTCTTAGAAATTTACGTTTGATATTTACTGAAGTAGAATTGTGGCTTGTTTTGTATTTAATCGTCTTTTCGCCTACTTTTTTTAAATTTTGTACCTGGACACTGTCACATATGTGCTTGCTCTCTGGTCAAAGTCATAGCCGTTATCTTAACACCCACGAACAAATGAATAAAATGCAACAATCTTCTTTTTTTTTTTTCACTTTTTCCACACCTGCGCTTTGAGACGAAAAAGTGGAGATTGCCAGAAAGAAAAAAAACAGACGCAATTGCAAGCAAAAAAAAAAAAAAAAAAAAAAAAACGTAAATGCGAAGCATTTCCGTTCGTGTCTCAGAACTTTACGTTTGATATTTTTGCCACTAATCTGATTCCATAACAAAGCGCTATCAAGTCTTCCGTTAGCGAGAAAGTGTGTGACTTTCTCTCTGAAGGGAGCGACTTCAAAGCGCCGGCGACCCTGTGATGGAACATCCTGTCCTGGGCCTGGCTCTCCTCCTCCTCCTCCTCTTCCTCCTCTTGTTGCTAAACTTCCCTCTTCAGTGGCAGCGTGACTTCTCGGAGCTGCCATCGCAGATCTTGACGTCTCTCTGAAGGTCCCAGGAGCCTCGTTATCAAACACCACGGGCCCTGAACTTCCTGTCCTGATGTGACGGCGCTCTGGACTCGTTCTGAAGCTCTCACCTGTTGTACGGGTTCCTCAGCAGAAGAGCTTGACTTCCTGTGCAGCTGTCTGAGGGGGTGTGGCAGCCGTAGACCGGGGGAGGAACCGGATACTGTTGCTCACCTGAAACACACGCACACACACACACACACACTGAGAAGCTTTGACGTGGATATATAATTTTATTTTATTTATAAATGTTATTTCTCTCTGTTTGTCTGTCCCTCCAACCATTATGTCTATCCATCTGTCTGTTAAAATGTTTTCTCATGCTTTCAAAAATGTTTCTGAGCTTTCTCATGCTCTACTTGTCTGTACATCCATCCATCTGTCCATCCATCTCTCACTCTCTGTCCATATTTATTTATATCACACTCTCTCATTCTCTCTAAGTCTCTATCTGTCCTTCCCTCTATCCATGCATTCATCCATATATCCCATTCTCTCATTCTCTTCTCCGTCTATCTATCTATCTATCTATCTATCTATCTATCTATCTATCTATCTATCTATCTATCTATCTATCTATCTGTCTGTCTGTCACATTCTATCTCATTATCTACCCATCCATCCATTCATCTATCTATCTCTCTCTCATCTTTCTCTCTCTCTCTCACTCTCTGTTTGTCCATATGTATTTGCATCCCACTCTCTCATTCTTTCTATCTGTTCATCCCTCTATACACACATCCATTCATCCAGCCACGCACTCATACACCCACCCATCTCTCCCTCCATCTATCCATCCATCCATTCATTTATTTGTCTATCTATCTGTCTGTCAGTCTTAGAGAATCTCTCCAAACGTCAGTCCTACAAACACCTATAAGTACATCAACATGCTTTTTATTATATTAAATGACAGTTTTTCAAGAGGACAGAAAGAGCGTGTTGAGGAAAAAACTCAGTCTTCATCTGTTTGAGACACATGTGCATATAGTCTTGAAAACCTGCCTAAGCGGCAAAATTTGTCTTGTGAGCCAAAAGTCAAGGTCGTTTGGTCATGACACATCGGGACGAGAAACCTCACAAACGAACCCACTGATAACAACATTCCCAGCGTTTGATTAAAACGTCTAAATCAGCGATTCAGTTGCGGACAAGATCACAAACAGATTCCATTACAGCTCAGCGGTTTGAACAATATTAACCATATATTTACCAATGTTTTATAGTACATCTGGTATTCATCATTCACAAAAACAACGAGTGTGTTAGTAAATCAGAAACGCTGACCGTGTTTGAATATGGTTGCATTGATATCAGCAACACTTTTATAGAGGGGAAAAGGCGCAGGGGTGTAAGGTACTTGAGCAAATGTACTTCGTTACTTTACTTAAGTATGTTTTTGGCTACTTGGTACTTGTACTAAGTATCAAAAATATAAGCAACTTTTACTCTCTACTCCACTGCATTTGTGATTAAGTAACTGTACTTTTCACTCCACTACATTTGAATTCACACTTACCGTTACTCGTTACATTTTGATTGTGCGCGACAAACCATAATCGATCTTTGTCGTGGTTAATTTCTTGGGTGAACGAGGCAATTTTACCATCTGTAGTCTGCTGAAGATACTGGAAAGTTTTTGTTCTTTATTTTGTTTTACCATTATTGAAACATTTCATTTCTATATTAGAAAATAAAACCTCACAAATAGAGTATTTTTCACATTTCTATTTTTTTTTAGCCTAAATTCAGTATGAGTAAAATACTTAAGGAATTTGAAAATTTGATACTTTACTATTTTGACTCAAACCTTTTTAATAGTGGTGACTTTTTACTTGTATTGGAGTAACTTATACAGAACGTATCTGTACTTTTACTTAAGTACGGTGGTCTGGTACTCTATACAACTCTGAAAAGGCGGAGTCAGGCAAAACTCTATGTTCTATGGTCTAATTCTATGTTGTCACTTGCAACTTGGCCAATAAAGTTGATTCTGATTCGGATTCTTTTCGAGACAAATAATTCATCATTTTCAGTTTCGAGCTTTTTCATTTCATTTCATTTCTTTTGTTCTATGTTTAGTGGTAGTGTTAAACATCCCACATTAAGAACAGGGGTAGGAGGAAGACCAATGACTTCCTAATGCCGTTCCTAATCAACGAGGCTTGAGGGTCACGGAGACGTCGGCCTCACGACGAACACAACAGTCTTGACTTTGGTTGAAGTCATAAAGCATCGGACCCTCGCTCCGTTTCAAAGCGCGATTGAGGAGTCATCCAGCCCCCGTGTAGTGAATGCGTCCCACGGCGGTTCTAAACATTCCACGAAAGAGATCTCATAGAGCGGCCGTCTGTGCGAGACCTCGGGGAGAATTTACGATGTTTGGCGACTCTCAACGTTGTGAAGTAGAAGTAAGAAGTAAGAATACTTAGCTACTTTACTGAAGTAGAAGTGTGGCTTGTTTTGTACTTTACTTGAGTAATTGCCTTTTTATTTTTGTACCTGGACACTCACATATCTGCTTGCTCATATCCCAACGAACAAATGAATAAAATGCAACAATCTTCATTTTTTTTTTTTTACTTTTTCCACACCTGCGCTTTGAGACAGTTGTATTTTTGTATTTGTAATTTTGTATTTAGTATTTTTCGTACTTTATATTTGTACTTTATTCATATTTTTTCTTATCTATTTTTTTTTGTACTTTATTGCTTTTATCCCTTATCTTATTGTTTTGCGCTGTTACTATGCTTACATGCCGGCCGAAGCAGTCGGGACGATTCTCAGTTGTGAGAAGTCACGGAGACTCTTGTGTTGCGAACACGAGCCTGTGCTTACCCATGTTGCTTTGCTGCGTCATCGGGTCCTCGTGCTTGAAGGAATGATTGGGAAACTGCGAGGCGTGATGGGACGGCGTGTGTGCGTAGCTGGTGGCCCCGTCGAAAGGAACCGTCCCGTAACCTGCCGCAGAGAAGCAAGAACGATTAGAACTTTTGAAGTTTGTTGGGTTATTAACAGCTTGTTGTGGACGGAATGCTGTGCTTTCCTAGCCATTGTCGTCTCACGTCTTGCTCACTGGCTTTCAGACTCTTGAAGCTCTTGCGTATAAACTAGGGCTGTCAAACGATTAATTTTTAATGAATTAATCGCACTTCCCTGACGAATTAATCGCGATTATGACTGAAGCTTGTAATATTCGATATTGAGGTGTAACATGTCAATTAATGTAAACTCAACACTAAAAACAATTGTTTAAATACTGTAATATATTTTAGTATAATTTTTGTTCGATTTGCAATATATTTGCTTTGCTTCTGAACATTACGAGGTCGAGTTGCACCTCTTAAGATAAAACACACAAAGAAAGTCAATTTTGGTCTTACATATAAGTGCTATACATCAATTGAAAGTTTGAAGTACCTATGTTACACTTTTAATAAAAAACAAGACCATATATGTTTTGTAAAATGAAATAAAATAAAATAAATAAATAAATAATAATAATAAAACTAAAGTGTGAAGCGCATTTTGACTTCTCTTTGTCAGCTGAAAACGAACTGTAACTTAATAAATACTTGTCACTCTAACATGAAACCTTTCTACATAAAGCTTAGAATGTCTGTTTTTAAATGTGTCATCTCTAGTGACTTTGCGCTTAAATGGCAGGAGCTCAACTGCTGATGGTAATGAGCCGCACCTTGGGTATAAAATAATTAGGTTGAAAATAATTAACGCAAATTAACACCTAAAAATAATCGCATGCGTTAACACGTTAACTTTGACAGCCCTGGTGGAAACTTCAAAGGCAAGACTTTGTACGGCGGCCAAAATTCAGGTGATTTGGGGTTTTACGTCAAACAGAAAAGCAAAGACACACTTCCATTGTTTTCCGCTGAATTGCTCTCTCGTTCCCTGCGGAGAAGCAACAGGACGGTGTGGCCGAGACCCGACACCGGGTTTGGGGGGTTGAATTGTGACCCCGGGTCAGACCTGATCTCATAAATCATGGTCCCCTATCACCTTCTTCATTAATTACGAGCCAAACACTTTCACCTCGCTGAGAGAGAAACTCATTAAAGACCATCATTTCTCTTCCAGCCCACCAGTGGAACCAGCGCTTTCACCCGGGCTCTGAAGTGGGCACCGAGGGGGTATGAACCACTACTAATAATATCTACTACTACTAGTACCTATATACTAATATATCCACACTACTAAGATCTGATCAGAAGAGGTTAAAAACTTATTTTCAAAAATTCAAGCCAAAATGGAAACACAAAAATAACCTAAAAATACATGTTTAAATTATAAATGTACACATCTAAAATAAGTATTAATACATCATTTTCTCCCCAAACTTAGATTTTTACGTGATTTACTCCATGAAGAAATTCTAAACATTAAACATATTTTTAAATAATAAGTTGTGTAATTTACCTTTTTTCCACCCCAAAATTAACCATTTTAATTATTGGGAAAAAAAGAACAAGAGTGATATTTGAATTTCGATAGCAAAAATACAACAAAAAAAGCATCAGAAAAAAAATAAAATGAAATATTAATGAAACAACAATTTTACTTAAAATGTAATTCCTCACTCTCTTAAATGTAATTAAAATTACTTTTTTTAAATAATGCTGTATAACTTTTCATTAAGCTGGGCATTTTCAATACAGCACAGTTATTGACCTGCAGTTTTTAAATCAAGACTTAATTCTGATCCAAAATAATTTCCGCACATTTAAGCAGGTGCAATTTCTATTTCTTCTTTAGAAGTTTCACCTTCTGGTTACAGGAAGGATAGAGACAGAGAGCCAGCGCTGGTTTTATTATCGCTTAAACCCATCACACACCGACTGTATTAAATGACTTTATGATGAGGTGTTTGGAGAAATTCAACTTTTCCCTAAAGCAGGAGATTGGAGGAGCGTGTGAGGTGACGACCCCAGTGACGGATAAATCACAGCTAGTGTTTACGCTCTGGAAATAAAGTTCATATTAAAACACGCTCCTGAGAAACCAGTGCAAGCCGCTAAATTACACACGGTATCTTCCACAATGACTTTCATTTTTGTACACTTTATTACTTTTATTTTTATACGTAGTGTTAGGCAGTTGGAATAAATTGTTGTAATTTTTGTTGCATTTTAAGACATGTTACGGTAACTTACCAGTTTTTGAATTCATTTATTAACTGTCCTATTAATTTGTTTATTAATGTATTAATATGGTAAACCTAGTTCTTTAATCATAAATTAACATTTTTTTTAATATCAGACATTGAGTTGTAAACATTACACACACACACACACACACACACACATGCACATATACACAAATAAAATGCCGAATAAAAAATGGTGAACACAATAATTATTTCAGTATTGAGTTATTAATCTCGGTGTGTGCATAGAAAAAGAAAACCATTCCAAAACAATTAAAATATAATAAATACCTATAAAAAAATATAAACTGTATATATTAAACATATACATTGTTCAATATATTGAACCAATATATATTGTGCAATACATACAAAAGAATGTCCAATAACATTTTTTATTTTTGTTTCACTCATTTCATGTCACTGTTTTTGTTTTTTTCTAATTGATACTGTATATTTATGCTAATATATGTTAAAGAGGGAAAATAAACTCAATTCCTCGTTGTAATTCGCAACTTGGCCAAAAAGGTTTCTGATTCTGATTTCTGATAAGCTGATTTAACAAAAAAACATTTTTTTTTCATGTTTAATAAGTTGCAATAATAGACTCTGTGAGCTATTTTTCATTGTTGCTGTTGTTGTTGTTATTATTATGACTCAATCAAAACATGATAATTGTCACCAATAGTTACTCGCCTCCCTCAAGACCAAAACAACAAAAGCAAAGCAGTAATTGTGAGAAGGAAGTGCTTTCCTGACCCTGGTTCCTGGGGCTGGGCTGCGTGTCCATGCAGTTGGACAGGTACGGGCCGTTCCCGAACATCCTGGGCTGGCTGGGCGGAGGCTGGCTGGACGCGGGGGCCCCGAAGGCTCCGTATCGGCAGGCCCCGGTGCCGGTGAACTGCCCCGAGAAGTGCACGGTGAAGGCGCTCAGGCCACAGTGAGGGTCCTCGTGGGGGTCCGTGGAGCCCCAGCTGGGCTCCTGCTTGATGAAAGAGTGAGGGGCCAGCGAGCTGTACGGGGCCCCGGTGTGAAAGTCCAGCATGGGAGCCCACTGAGGGGTGCTGCTGTTGCCCCCGGGCAGAGGGGCCACGGGGGGCAGCAGGGTGTTGAGGTCACGCACGTCAGAGCCCATTCTCGCCTGGGTTCCGCACACCTGAGTGAGAAGGTCCGGAGGGTCTTAGGATCGGAGTTTAGTTCGGAAATCCCAATCAGAAGCCGAGTGGAGTCCAGCTAGGGGTGGTCGCGCTATAGTAGTCCATCCCGAGGTGGTAAAATAGGTGTAGAGTAGCGGCGTGGCGTCCCAGCAGCTCTGAGAATGGAGCGAGTAGATGTGCCTCCTCTCAAAGTCTGTTTTCTTTGGAGGCCTGGGAGCTCACCGACACTCCGAGAAGTCCGGGAGGCGGAGCCAGAGCCGGGAGAGATGAGAGTGTAACACTTCATTCGTTCACTCCGCCCTGATGTTCCCGCAGCTTTGCAGGGAGTCCCGAGATGTGCTTGTGGGGGTCTCACTGACATGGAAGCTGATGCCGAGTTTTAAGCATAATGTTAACACACACGGTTATTGAAGAGCGGTGAGAAGAAAGAAGGAGAAGGAGAAGGAGAAGGAGAAGGAGAAGGAGAAGGAGAAGAAGAAGAAGAAGAAGAAGAAGAAGAAGAAGAAGAAGAAGAAGAAGAAGAAGAAGAAGAAGAAGAAGACGAAGAAGATGAAGATTTATTTGTCCAAACAATGAGAAATTTACATTTTGCAGCAGCCACAATGGTAAACAATAAGTAAAAATAAAGAATATGAATGGAAAAACATTGCACATTGTTGATATACAAACTAAAATACGAAAAAATACAAAATACAAAAAAAAAAAAAAAAAAATATATAACACACACACCACACACACACCACACACACACACACACACACACACCACACACACACACACACATATATATATTGTGTATATTGAAAAAATGATTGAAATAAAAAAATATATATATATTGCTCATGTTGGTATGAAACTTATAACATGTGACATTGAAAGACCTAGTTAAGATATCATATTAAGATGTAAAAAAAAAAAAAGTGCTGCAGATTTAGTCTCTAGCCCGATGACTACATATAATCTGCTTTAAGAATCAGACATGTGTATTTTTTTCTTTTTTACTTGGAATCAATCGGTAAGCTTGAATTATTAGGCAAATTCAATAATAACAAAGCTGGCATTTAAATAAGCTGGAAGGTAAAACTAAGTAAAAGGATAAATATTGTTGTTCAAAAGGGTAATTTTACATTTTTAAAAATGTAGTAAGTTTCCTTTTCTGTCTTTTTATATTTGTTTTCTGTTAATTGCGGCACCAATATGAATTGAAGCGGGGTGTGTAAAGCTCTATTTAAAAATCATGACGTGTTTATAATACTCATTATGAATTATTAAAGCTCATAATGGGCTTTAAAACGAATGCAAATCGAAGCTATAAATCGTGACGAAACGTCTAGTGTTTAAACACCATATCAAAGAAAACGACGTGTACTAAACGAAATTTAATTCATTAATTCGTGTTTAAATCTAAAACGAAAAGAGAAAATGTTTTTTAACCGTGGCCGGGATTAAATTATACGAACTAATTAATAGAACCATTTTTGGGTCAGTGTTTAACGTCATGTAAACATTACATGTGCACCGAATGTTACGTGTAACATTTAAATGTATATATTCGCTAAAGCGTAAACAAAACAAACTAAAACGTTACATCTTAAGTAGTTCTGCGATTAAATGGTTTAATTGGTCGCATCGCCATTAGAGTGTTTTTTTTTTTTGTAATTATTTTAGGAGAAAAAAAACACTCATTTTTTTGCCATTACTTTAAATTGGTTAAATAATTAAAATATTGTGAAAGATTTGTTAAACAGTACCGGAATGAAACACGTAATAAAATATTCATTGTCAAATGTACCGTTATTCACTCGATAGTACTTTTTGCATCGAATAAGTCGCGCAAAACAATTTGCGATACAAGAAATATAAATGTTTAGTTTCGAAATAAACCTGGACTTATGGAAGTGAACTTTAATAATTTGGGGAAAGGCGCTCGGATGACGCGGTGGTACTTTGCGCGCGAGCGGTGAAGAACAAGGATGTTGCGCCGCTGACATGAGGAAGAGGAGGATGAGGATGAGTGAAGAAGAGTCTCCACACACCCACACACACTCCCTCCGCGCGGGCCGGTCCCGCTTAACCTCGGGTTCACCGTCTGAGAGTGACTGTACTGAAGCCCAACACGTCCTCAGCCGCGGGGTCGGAAACACAGAAAACATTACCCTATTTTTCACACTGACACCGGGAAACGTTACACGCAGTAAAAAAAAAAAAAAAAAAAACGAAATGATGATGTGTATTATAATTACACAAGTCGGCAGGTAACGATCTAACCACAGACACTCATGCACTTGCACTCACACACGCGCGCACGCGCACACACACACACACACAGACATTTTGTTTGTTAATAATTTCACATTTAAACTTATCTAATAAAGATTTTTTTTTCTAATAGACAGACATTTACACACAATTCTCTTTATAGACAGTTGTGTGTATGCAGACTAAGACACCTGTGCCTACACTTTGTGCAATTCACTCAAGTGCGTACACACACACACACACACACACACACACACACATACACACTTGCATTTATACACCTTTACTCTAACCTTAACAATAACTCCATTTATAACCTCTGCCTTAAAACTTGACCCTTGACCCTCAAAACATCTTAGTTGTGGGGCCCTAGTCAAAGACCCAATTTTGTGCTACATGTGTGTGTGTGTGTGTGTGTGTGTGTGTGTGCCTTTACACACCTAAAATGTCTATTAGAGAGCTGTAAGTGTGAATTTGTACACACAAATTGTCTCTGTATAGAGGTGTGTGTGCGTTCCTGCCATTAGCACAAACATGAGCCATGTGTGTGTGTGTGTGTGTGTGTGTGTGTGTTTAATAGAGACAAATTCTCATGTCGTTAATTGAGAGGCCGATCTCGAATCGCTTCCCCCGTTTCCTGGTAGAACAACAGCAGTGAAAGATTCGAGTAGGTCACTTGTAACAACTTTCCACGTCAGCTCCAACAAATGGAGCGGAGCATGACGAGTGTTCTAAAGCGAGACTCACACGCCGAGCGTTTGCCAGCCTCGCACACGAGCCTCATCCCTTAGCAAACCAGCGGGAATCCGTCTTTATTTGTCAAGCGTTTAGGACGGGACGTGCGGCGGAAGTGCGGGACACGGCTAAGCAGAGGCGGCTCGGCCAGGAATTGATGAGCTGAGATCTGCTCCTGCTTCGCCACCATCTGGAATTGTAGTCTGCGGAAAGCCGCTGACCCGGGATTCAACTCGGAGATGAGGGGAAGAAGAAGTCTGTCATGTCAGCACAAGTCACTGTGTCAGAGTCCTTTATCTTGTCACGGGGCTCGGGAATAACGGCCGGGATTAGGACGGCTTCTTGGCAGCACAAAAAAGGCAGGAGATCCAGAGTAAAGCCATGGAAGTTGACCAACCTGCCGGGCCGACAACTTTGTTGTCGACGGTGGATTGTGTTTTTGGCACCGGGGTGTCGTCGCTCGACAGCCGGACGACGTGAATGAGATGAAAGACGGTGTTTGGCTACATGAGTTGTGGTTAGCACTAGGTCTCACCTCGTCTCCTGCTCAACTCCCACAACACCCACTCTTTGCTATTTCGGGTTTCGACTTGGCTTTTTTTCTCCCGGGCTGATTCTCCAGGGCTTCGGGAAATTCTGTAGAAGCCCCGTCTCTGAAACAACAGCAGGGGGGGAAGGAATGGCTCCCCAGGCCTTTGGGATGCATTTTTCCACTTAGTGAACAACAAATTACCCCAAAATAAAAACCCAGCCGACTGCGAGCCAGGAAAACGGCGGTCCGAGTGACCCAGAACATGTTTTGCTTTGGCGAACCTCGCCGTCGCATCAAAGCGATCCGACTTCAAGGTACAAGCTCCAGCGACTTCATTTGCGCGGCAGACTGACCGATAGCCCCCGATGATTTCCAGCGATTTGATAGATCTCCGGCAGAGTCCTCGGAGAGCGTTTAAAGCCAATGAGAAATGTTCCAGCTCACCCGTGACAAAAGACACCAAAGTTTGAATACGCTCGCCGAGTCTTGAACTAACAGATTCCACTTGAAGCGGCGATTTATTGCAAACACGAGAAGCCTGCTGATTAAAGTCGTAAGTAATAAAGCGGACAGGCCCAAAGACCATAGACAACAACCGTGACGGATGTCAAGGCTGACAGAGAACACACTATCTCTGTCAAATAAATATAAGGCTCTGCTGGCCACAGATGTGTGGAGAAATGAATCAGCGTCGGCCTTATCGCAGTCAATGTCAGGCGGTCGGATGTGAGACGTTCCTCGTCCGCTGGGCAACAATGGCCCACTGTGTGCTTCGCTCTTCAACTCTGATCCAGAGGACAAAGTTTATCACACCCTGTAGATTCTCCAGCTCACACTGCTCCGTTGTAGCAGAAGCTCGGAAGTCTTCTCATGGGTTCAGAATGCTCAAGGAGAACGGTTGAGTTAGGGTTAGAGTTAGGGGGTTAGGGTTAGTGTTAGGGGGTTAGGGTTAGGATGGTTCGGGTTAGGGTTCATTTTAAGGGATTAGTGTTAGGACGGTTGGGTTAGGGGGTTAGTGTTAGGAGGTTAGGATTAGAGTTAGGGGGTTAGTGTTGGGGCGGTTGGATTAGGGGGTTAGTGTTAGGATATTAGGGTTAGAGTTAGGGAGTTAGGGTAAGGTCGGTTCGGGTTAGGGTAAGAGTTTGTGGGTTAGGGTTAGGACGGTTTGGGTTAGGGTTAATTTAGGGTTAGAGTTAAGGGGTTAGGGTATGGACGGTTCGGGTTAGGGTAAGGGTTTGGACGGTTTGGGTTAGGGCTAATTTTAGGGGGTTAGGGTTAGGACGGTTGGCTTAGTGTTAGGATGTTAGGGTTAGAGTTAGGGGTTAGGACGGTTCGGGTTAGGGTAAGGGTTTGGACGGTTTGGGTTAGGGTTAATTTTAGGGGGTTAGGGTTAGAGTTAGGGGTTAGGACGGTTCGGGTTAGGGTAAGGGTTTGGACGGTTTGGGTTAGGGTTAATTTTAGGGGGTTAGGGTTAGGACGGTTGGCTTAGTGTTAGGTGGTTAGGGTTAGAGTTAGGGGTTAGGACGGTTCGGGTTAGGGTAAGGGTTCGGACGGTTTGGGTTAGGGTTAATTTTAGAGGGTTAGGACGGTTGGCTTAGGGTTAGAGTTAGGGGTTAGGACGGTTCGGGTTAGGGTAAGGATAGATCGTTCTCAGTGCAGGTACAGGAAAACCCCCCGTGTGTGTTTGTTGCCCCCAGACACATATACTTATATACTTAATGTATACACACACATACAATCAAACATATATTTATATTGTTTTGTTTATTAATTACATATTTATTTTTAACATTATTTTGCCATAAAAATCCCAAAAAAAATCATTGTACTTGAACAAAGTAGCTATTTGTAAGTAGTTGTAAAAGCAAAGTAACGTGTAAAAGTTTCCACATCACAACAAGAAGGTTTGAAATTCCAGTCGAAAATGCTCTGTTTTCCTTTCTACATGTTTGGCTACATGTCACAATAAAATGTAAATAAAAAGGGAAAGAAACGTTTCACCAGTGTAGGTTACCGTTTCTCTGTCTTAGCTTGAAAAGCATCAGCTGCGCTTTTGACACACGATTTAACAACGCTCCAAATATATAGCCAAAGCGGCTTTCGACAAACTTGCCACATGTCAAACATGTTTCAGCACATGGGTGCCCATTACGTCAATCGTGATTGACTGGTCCATTGCAAAGGCATTGTGGGTACATATTCGATATGGGTAGATATGGGAAGACATTGAAAAAAAGTTTCAAAACTCTAGCGAACTTGCGAGTAAGAAAGGGGATACAAATTAATGAAAAGCTGGACCAAGTAAAGAGTGATTCTATCCCCCGTCTTAATCCAGCATTTAAACAATTCTGCCAAAAGCGGTCACTCTGTGTGTGTGCGCGCATCGGGCTGAACTCGCCCGGTTTTGCGCAGCAGCGAATCGATTACGTGCATTTATTACCTGCACTAGAACAGTGGGTGTGAGTCGGGCGTCAGTCGAGTTTAAAAAAAGAGAAAATAAACAGGTAGAATGAGTGAGGAAACACAATGGTAAAGTAAGTCTGCTATCAATGCCAACATTTTACTGCCTGAAAAAAGATTTTAGTGTGTGTGTGTGTGTGTGTGTGTTTACTGCGGTTTCAAATCAGAAGACGACACTCAGCAAACCACAAACAGCAAACATTTACAGTTGAGGACAAAATTAATAGCCCCGCCTACAAAATAATCATTGTTTGAAAAGTGTTTAAAAAGTGCCTAATTTTGTCCTTTAATGGTGATTTTTGTTTTTGACAACATTACTTTTAAATTACATATTACATTTTTAATTCCATTTATTTATTTGAAGACAAAATTTTTAGCCCCCTTACAAAATAATTTCAAAAAGTATTTCAATATTTATACATATACTGTATACACACTGTGCATATATATATATATATATATATATATATATATATATATATATATATATATATATATATAAGTATATGTAAAACAGTGTATTTTATAGCCGGTAGATTGCTTTGACTAGTTCATATAATAAAAAAATTGCAAACCGAAAATATCTGGGCACCCTTGTTTCAGCATTATGCCCTGATTGACACTGAGCCTTAAAACGGAGAGCTGGCGTGTCGGAGCCGATGGGGCAGGTGGTGGTGGACGTGTTGTGAAGAGGCGATAAGAGAAAGTCTGAGGTATTTAAAACACTGGCCGGCTTTCAGATCGAGGAAAGCACGGAGAAACTGCAGTGGCGGGAAGGCGGCCAACGTTACCTAAACACGGGGGTCCGGGCCAGAGTGGTACCGCCAGCTGCAAGGCCCGTTCACTCGCTCCGACTGGAACAACCTTGACCGGCCAGAAAAAGAGCAAAGAAAAACACCATTTGATTTCATTAGAACTCAAAGGGGCTTTAACAAATGCCGGGACCCCTCTGACTTACACATAATCCTGTCAAAGCAGGGTTATCTATCGCTCTTATACATTACCCGCTATACATACTATTGTTCTAAACGCGGGGCGATGGTTCGGGATGGAAGCTCCTCTGCTCTACAAACAGCACACAATGGAACACTTATGGAGAAAGGAGCCCTTGTTTAATAAAAGCCGAGGGTTCCATATCCTAAGCACACACCATCAATCTCCAGAGATTAAATTTTTCAGTCTCCACTTAAGTTTATGGGGAGAGAAAACTTTACAGGGGTTGGACGGGCTCCAGGAGGAGAAATGATGTCGGGATATTTCTTCAAAGATAGAATCTCGGCGTTTGAGCACCGCAGCATCGCTTTAGCGGGAACCGAATACCGCCTCTACAAATCACTGCAAAGTGCTTATCGTCTGGCAGATCGCTCGCGGAGAACCGCGCAACTAGTCGACACCGCCGCGGGACGGAGTCAGATCTGGGGAGGAATGAAGGGTTTGAGTGGCGGCAGTGGTGATGGCGCTCAGGAGGCTTTGTGCGGAGGCTTCCGGTGCTGCACTGCGGAAAATAAAAATGTCTTGACAAGCGAAAAAATCTTGAAATTAGACAAATTAAAAAAAAAATGTCTTATGTTAGGATCAGAGGTGTAGAGTACTTGAGTAGACCTCAGGAATTTTTGTACATTTTGTAAATATACAATATGTATACATATGTGTAAGACAATTGATTTAAAAAAAAAAAAAAAAAGTTAAAGAACACGTAAAGAAACACTGGTACTTGTACTTTATTGATTGCGTGAATTTATTGGGACTGCAAAGTAAAAGTTGCTTCTATTTTTGATACTCAGCACAAGTACCCAAAATACTAATAAGTAAAACAATATTTACAATATTTTCAAAATGTACAAAAATTCCTAGTCAAAAGGAAAGAAAAGTGTACTCAAGTACTTTACACCTCTGGTTAGGATTAAGAGTAAGAGATTACTTTGCTTATTTCATGGAAGTAGGACTTGAATTTCCTTGCTTTGAAAAAAAAAATGCTAATTTTGATAATATTTTACACTACATCCAGACATTTTACAAAGTAGACCTTTTGTTTTAACACAGAACTTCCTGAAACAAGAAGTGTCAAGTGAAATCTTGAACACAATGTTTCTCAATTTAAGAAACTAGCTACTTTTTTATATTAAAGCCAATGAGAACAAGAACTGGAATGCAGAAACAAATCTACCGTGAAACAAGATTTCTTTGTCTTGTTTCAAGCCGTCGTACCAAGTAAAATTTTCTCACCCCATTGGCAGATAATTTTGCTTGATTACACTTTTCGTTTACTCATTTTGTTTTTTATTTTCTTACGTGAATTTTTTGAAGTGGTGAGATCATTACGTGCTATCGCTTCAGCAATTAAAAATTCCAACAGGTTTGGCCTGAAGAAGCCAGCGGATCATTTGGCAAGGATGTGAGAAGACGTGATGTGAGTCTCTGGAAGAGAGACGTCTCTGACTGGGTTCATGGGCTGGTCAGGACGAGGGGCTTTCCGGGGGAGGGGCTTTTGTGCGCTATCATTTTGACGACTAATTAGAGACACAAATGCCACGGCTTCATTAAAACATTGAGCGAAAATATTGTGGTGGTGTTTCAGATTCTTTTTATCTTTTAAAAAAAAAAAAACACGGGCAATTCGAAAGGACTAGGTAGCGTGTATACATGGTTATATTAACAGTATAGTAGTTTTTTATATATATATATATATATATATATATATATATAGTATTTCGGGATTATTACTTGATTATAAGTCGCACCATGTTTTATTCATAATCATTTTTACATAAAAAAAGCACACATTTTTGCTGGTTTGAAAGGCGTACAATCAATTAAGAAAAGTGCTTTTGAATTTTAAGTGCATCTTGTTGAAAAAAAGAACACCCAAAAGACCGCCACTCATAACACATATACACACAAGTGATAGACAGCTCTATCATATCCTATGTGGCTTGTCATAGTGACCCAGTTGATTGATTAAAATGTTTATAATATTGTGTATAAGTGCATCTAATGCAAAGCCATAAAACCGGAATTAAAACACATGTCGCTCCTTTTAAGACAAATCCCTTAAATTGCTCCTTCTTACATCATAACAGGTTCATGTAATTGTGTTTATGCTTTATTTTAAAGTTTTGAAATAGTAAAAAACTGCGTGCAACACATGCAAGCTTCCCATTGGCTATTCAAAGAGTTCATCTGACAATTTGGAGGTGCTTGATTGGCTCTCTCTCAGTGTTGTATTTATTACTGTAACCACACGTTTGGCTTTATTTTTTTAAGGGAGTCAGGTCAATTATTTGTCTGGTATAAATATAGGATATTCATTGTGACCAGCAAAAAAAACTACACCGCCACCCTCTAGTAGAACGCCACCTCTAATCGAGCGCCACCATGATGAAAGAGTTGAAAATTAGAACGCCTTGGTGTTCTATTTCAGATTTATGGTATATATATATATATATATATATATATATATATATATATATATATATATATATATATATATCACATATGGTTTGTTTCCATTAAATTATTTAAAAATGACACTTTTAAATAAAATGTGCATCTTTTAACTTCACAAACGGGGACCAATAATGATAATGTTTTTAATTAATTAAAAACAGGAAAAACGTACATATTTGGTGAAACAATCTGTAGTGTGTGTACACTTTTGTAACAAGGTTGAGAATATCTGGTAAAAATATGTGTTATTCCACTCCAAAAATATTTTTTTTGTGACAATAACATGTAAATAAACGGGGGTGGGGGGGTGAGTGAAAGGCGACGGGCCGGTGGTTTTCTCGTAGTGAAAGCGCACTACATAAACACTCCTCGCCGAGCGCAGCGCCATCCATCATTGTGTTCTGCCATTGTAATGCCTCCGAGACTGATTAAGTCCAAGCCGACGGAATCATCCGAATTCCTGCTGTGCCGTGGCCCTTGCTTTCTAGATTAAGATGAAAAGGCCGACGCATTCCTCTCGTGATAATTAATGAAGCACCCGTGACGTCTCTCTGACGGCTGCGCACCGCTCATTAGCGCCCGAGCCTGGACATCGCCGCGGTTTCTGCGCGGATCCGAGGTGAACGTCCTCACGCCGAGACCCAGCGGACCTCAGGAAGTCGTAAAGAACGTTTGCGAAAGTCGTCCGATAAAGGAAATGCGTTTTGATTTAGGACTGATCTCGGAACAGTCAGTGGCTCCGATACGGCCTAAACGGAACTGATCTGCATCTAATGACCCCTGAGCCCATTTTTCCCGTAATCTGACAGGTCGTGAGGTCACGCCAGCAGCCATTCATCTCGCAGTAGGGGATAAATACACATTTTGACTTTGCTCCGAAAATCCCGGGCTGATTTACAGATGGTATCGAGCTAGTAATCGGCTAGTGAAACAGACAGGACGCACTCCTTCCTAGCGTGGCGTTGTTTTCCTGCGGCGTGGGAGAGCCGCCGTCTGGAAAGTAAACAAGGTATCCACCGTTTCGCAAAATTCCCGATGCCGAAAAAACGGCTTTCTCGGGAACAAATCAATTATGTGGGGAAAAGGAGCTGCCATGTTTTGCAAATCCGCAGAGCTGGGCCGAAAGAACCTGACGCCGGAGGGATAATTCACCGCTTGTTTTAAAGTCGAACATAAGTCGTGGGAGCACGTCCGCCAACGCGCTCATGCTAATTTTAGGGGATGCGTTTATATTTATCCGAGCTCTGGAAGGAATTAAATTTAGAGTCTGAAACAAAGTGCCAAGGAGAGAGAAGGACAGCCGAGGGTCGATGACCGAGAGTAATGGAGCGGTGGAGAGTCACTAAAGATGTCTGAGCGGAGGATAGAAGAACGACAGACCTGAAACAACTACACCATAGGAAACTATCTACAATCTATCATTGTATCTCTCTATCTATCTATCTATCTACGCATCTACCCAGCCATCCATCTATCAATCTATCTATCCATCCATCCAACAAACAATCTATATATGTATCTGTACCATAGGAAACAATCTACAATCTATCATTGTATCTCTCTATCTATCTATCCATTCATCCATCCATCTATCGATCTACCCATCCATCCATCCATCTATCAATCTATCTATCCATCCATCCAATAAACAATCTATATATGTATCTGTACCATACGAAACAATCTACAATCTATCATTGTATCTCTCTATCTATCTATCCATCCATCCATCCATCCATCCATCTATCTATCGATCTACCCATCCATCCATCTATCAATGTATCTATCTATCTATCTATCCATCGTATCTATCTATCTATCTATCTATCTATCTATTCATCATCATCCATCTCTATCTATCTATCGTCTGTCTGTCTGTCTGTCTGTCTGTCTATTATCTATCTATCTATCTATCTATCTATCTGTCTGTCTATCCATCCAACCAACCAACAATCTCCCTCTCTCTCACTATCTATCTATCCATCTATATGTCTGTCTGTCTGTATCTATCTATCTTCCATCATTCAACCATTTTCAGTAAATACCCACCCACCAACCCATTCATCCATCCATCTGTCTATCTATCCATCCAACCATTTTATAGCTCACTATCCATTTATTTATACATCACCCATCTCTCCATCCCTCTTTTCACACACACGTGTTTATATTCTAGTGGGGTCCCACCATTGACTTACAACACAATGTAACATGTAACAAAGTAGCTGTTGACTTGACTCAAACGTAACTTGACCCACAAACAGTCAAAGTTGTGGAACTCGAACAAAGGTCCCCACAAGTGACCATACTTATTTTAATACACTTTAGTGTTTCAAAAAATGCCCACTTTGATGTAAATTTACATACAGGAATATGCTAAATACACATCTACGTATCCATCCATCCTTTCCAACTGCATTCTTTAATCCACCAGTTGCTTGATTCATCCGTCTGTTAAACTTCAGGACAAGGGAAAAACAAGGCATCGCAACACTTCAAAAACAGTAACCGAATACATTTGTTGCATAACGGACCTCAAGGTGCCGTTTTCCAGCGCTGATTTAGGGAGTCGGGACGGGGGCATGAGGGTTTACAAGATCCCCCGGAGTGCAGAAGTGCTCTCCATCATCAGGCCGAGACGTCCCGGCGAGGAAGACTTATGGGCCGACACCTCAAGCGGGACAGGGCTAATGCAGGACGGCATGCGGGCTGAGATAGGCTTCCCCATCACCCCCGACCCGGAGCAGATATATAGGTGGAGATGACAAACTCCACTTACGGGGAGGACCATGTACCCATTTGATCGGCCCTTCCCTCCTCGGAATCAGAAACGTATGGGCCTGCTTTGGTGGTCCTCGAGGGGTAAAACTCCATCCGAACCGCCTTTCTCGTATCTCGCCGGATTTGCCGAGGGAATGCAGCGCGGCGAGAAGATTAACAACTGGTTGAAAGAGACACCAACGGTCAGAAACTTTGGGCTAATTTAAGGCCTTATAAATGATGTGGAGGATGAACTTTAAACTGCGCTGACCTTTGACAGCAGCGGGCGGGCGGGGATTATCTCTGGTCTCTCGATGTGAGGTAAGATGAGAAGGCCAGAGACGGGATGATTCACAGCCGTGGAGGGAAGACAGGAGTGCGCTGCTTGGAGAGAGAGGGGGGGGGGAGGGGGGGGGGAGGGGGGGAGAGAGAGGGGGAGAGAGAGAGAAAGAGAAAGAGAGAGGGGGGATGAGAGAGAAGAGAGAGAGAGAAGAGAGAGAGGGGGTGAGAGAGAAGAGAGTGAGTGAGAGAAAGAGAGAGTGAGAGAGAGAGAAAAGAACTGAGAGAGACAAAGAAAGAAGAAGAGAGAGAGGGAGTGAGAGAAATATAATATATATATAGAGAGAGAGAGAGAGAGAGAGAGAGAGAGAGAGAGAGAGAGACAGATGGAGAGTGAGAGAGATAGAGACACACACAGAGAAAAAGAGAGACAGTAAGAGAGAGAAACAGTGACAGACACACAGAGAAAGATCGATATATAGAGAGATTGAGAGTGAGAGAAAGAGAGATAAAGATAGAGACAGCGAGAAAGAGAGGCAGAGAAAGAGAGGGACAGAGGGAGAGAGAGAGAGACAGATGAAGAGGGAGAGAAATAGAGAGAGTGAAAGAGAGAGACAGAAAGATAGAGACAGCGAGTGAGAGAGAGAGAGAGAGAGACAGGGAGACAGATGGAGAGTGAAAGAGAGAGAGAGTGAATGAGAGACACAGAGAGAGACAGACACAGAGTACGAGAGAGAGAGAGAGAGAGAGAGAGAGAGAGAGAGACATACAGACACAGAGAGTAAGAGAGAGAGAGAGGTAGAGAGGTGGGGGAGAAACAAGACGTTAACATAGTTACTCATCCACGTGGCTGCTTGGGTTTGTTTTGTCACTGAGGGGTGTAAAGACCACATGAAATGGCCCGGCCCAGGCAACGTTCTGTCTTCTGCTGTCGAGATCTTTCAGATTTGGGGTAGAAAAATAAAGAAGAAAAAGGTCAGACATTATGACAAGAGCTTTTATCAGGAAACGTACGTACATGTTGACACGAGATCAAACGTGAAAACTTGTGTGAACGTACAAATAAACTGTTACTCCACAGTGAAAGTACAAGTAGAGAAATGCCCACAAATCATTTTTCTTCAATTTTCCTTTTATTTTTTTGGTCTCAAAAGTATAATTAAATAATTCTAATTCTAATAAAAAATTCCAAAAGTGTTCAAAATGAAAGTCAAGATGTTGTGGAAAATAAGAAAAGTTCCAAGAAAGCAACAAACAAGTAAACACAATGACACACACACACCTACACACAGAGAAACACACACACACACACACACACACACACACACACACACCCTTTTCCTAATAAAAATAAATTGTACAAAGATCTGTTAGGACTGAGCTCAATAAACCATCTAAATACAAAACAGCTCTACTAATCACATTGTTTCGAATAGTTAATTCAACTGTTAAAAAGTAAAATAAAATTAGAAAAATGTAAAATTACAAAAAAATGTAAAAATCTAAAAAAAAAGCTTTTGAACACACACACACACACACACACACACACACACACACACACACACACACACACAACCTTATTCTAATAAAAATAAAAATTGTATAAACTGTAGAAAATCTGTTAGAAAAACCCTGAGATTAGGCTAAATAAAACCAACCAATCACACACGTGTGATTATATATTATCACATACATTTTTCAGATAATAATAATAATAATAATAATAATAATAATAATAATATAAAATAAAAATGTAATAATTGGAAACATGTAAAATTAGGGAAAACATGCTTCAAAAATCAAAAGCACGTCAATATCTAATGAAAAAGAGGCTTTTGAACAAAAAGTAAACACACACACACACACACACACAGTGTAAAGTATCACATATTGTGCGTGCAGTGGGTTCAGGACACGCTGCAGGAATGTGAATGTCAGCAGGCTCTATATTTACACACTATATAAAAGCCAGTAGTAATTAACACTCGGCTCCTCCCGCGCTCAAGTGTAATTGACTGTTTCAAAGGACTGACACTTCATAATCCAGAGTGTGTATTAAAATTACACTCTTTCTATCCCCGTCCCCTCCTCCGACGAGGGTCAGCACGATTCTTCACCAGGACATCACCATCTCCACGTGTTAATAATGAGTGAGTGTGTAAAGGTGAAACTCTGAGCTTTATTTCCCTCACAGCGGGCTCATTACACATCACACCAATGGAGAATAACAGCATAAACCAATTTAACGCTTAAGATGCAACGAAAAAAAATTAAATAAAAAGTAAAAGAACATTAAAACAAACATATGAAGGGTAACCTGATCAAACCGAATATTCGACGCAACCGGTGACGCAACATGTCGCCATCTGTGCGGCCTGTTTATTTCAAGGACATAAACTTAATAGCGGTCTCATTGCATATGCTAATTACCGTAAAACCTGCTAATCCTTGTTATTGTTTATTGCAATTATCCCGAGTTACGATTGGTGTTTGTGTACCAAATGTTAACGAGCAGTGTTTGGTCATTAAACGCCCTAACGAGAGCTTGTGTGTAATGAGTGTTAATTAGCTTGTAATTAGCAGGTTTTATGTGTAGCGCTTAACTAGTTTAGCGGCAGGTTAAACGAGTGTGCCAAACACTGACAGAACGCTGGAAGATTCAACATGGAATTCGAAAAAGTCCAATTGCGAATTTTTTGCAAACTTTTAGTTTGCGTTTTTTTAATCAGTTTTGCATCGTTTCGGAGGCATTAGACCTTCTGAGGTCATAAGTTCCTCGATTTTTAACATTTGGCCCTTCATGTTGAACTGCGTCTTCTCCGCTTTTGCCTGGGAAGTGGATGTAGATGCTTTGGCCGCGTGTGGAGCTTCTTTCTCCAGGCTTTGTGGTCTGGATGGAGATCCAGCGCAGGCCTGTCGCAGCTCATTCACGGGCGGATTGAAGGAGATAAGAACCTGACTCTCCTGCAGGGACACAACATCAGTCAGAAAAGTGGCCAGAAGTTCCAAGAGACCAGCAGAAACTGTAGAAAAGAATTAAAAATTGAATTGAAAAAGCCTTTAATTTTTAGAGGAACGAGGAAATCGCTTGTCACAGTAGCAGGCAAATACCGTATATGTATATAAAAATCTATATGAGGAATAAAATAAATAAATAAGCATGTATGCATTAAATAAATATAAATAACACACGAAAGATGAATAAACATAACCATATCACACCGCACACACCATAATGAACAAACAAATCAAATATAAATAGCACTTGAAGAAGGTCAAGTTATTGAAAACAGAAGATAAACAAAAAAGTAAACAGAAGTTAACGTTGCCGGATAGAGCTGCACAATTAATCGTTAAAAGATCGCAATCTCGACCCCCCCCCCCCCCNNGATCTTAATTTATCATTAGCATTTATACAATTCTGACAAACTGGTCTGATCTGGAGATAACACACACGCCACTGTTTCTATGGGATCAAATTAATGGCCAAAAAGTAAAAAAAAAAAAATCTGTTCTGCTTAAGTACTAAATTTGAGACTTTTTGACTCCTTGCTCTGATTGGTCAAAGCGAACCCATCGCAAAGCAGTTCCCCGCCGTCACCGTCCCCGCCCAGATATAAATCGATTAATATAAAATAATATAATATAATAATATGAAAGATTTAAAGTATTTTTTTCATTTTGCATAATTTTTCCTTACCATTGTTTACATTTTAAGAAAATAGTAATACATGTTTTTCTATTGCTGTTTGATAACCTGATGTTCAGAAGAAAAATGTTAAAAAATGAAATAAAAAAAATGTTAAGAGTAAAAAAAATCTGAATTGTGGTCTTTATTCCAAGCAAAAAAAAAAACGTGATTCTCATTTTGTCCAGAATCGTGCAGCTTGAACGTCAATGAGCCAATGAGAAGCATGCATGTGCAGTACGCAATTTTTTCAACTCTTAAACTGTGAAATAAATCATAAACACGTTTACATTATTGTGTTTCGTTGTAAGAAGGAGCAATGAAAGCGATTTGTCTAAGAAGTAGACATTAGATGCTTAAATAAGGCGATTTTGTAAGTAACCATGAGTGTGTCTCGTTATTTGAGCAGACTCAGCTGCATTTCTACCTGTTTGCCATTCCCATAATGGAGGCGCTGTTCCTACCTGTCTGTTAAATGGACTAATAGAGCAGACTAACTGCTGAATGGAGTCTCTTCATAAGGCAATTTATTTGAATAAGCAGAATAACCTCATTACACCTCAGTGGTCAAGACACATGGGCTTCTGTTCAGATTTTATGATATTATGTAATATGCTTTTATACACATTATTATTATTATTGAAATTCAACCTGTTAGTGCACATGCCCCAATCAACAAAGGATGCGAATATATGCATATATTAGGGTGGTGGTCTGTTTTCCAACCCCTCTGAAGAGAAAACATTAAGAAAAAGTATCATTTGAAAATTCATTCAACTTAAAAAACTAAATTTGATTAAAATATGTTTTTTTTTGCATATTTGGCTAAGTAGTGAATAGTTAATTATTCTCAATGTAAAAATGTCAAGTTGATTCAAAGTAAAGTTTTTGAAATAAAAATTTTTACTTTGATTTACTTTTGAATTCTTAATTAGGGTAGGAAATTTCAGGGTAGAAAATTCTTGATTTCCTTGCTTCTGGAAATCAAACTGGCCAGCTCACGAACCATGCCCGTTGTGTTAGATTCATAAACCCGTGTATTTCCTTCCGCTGAGATTTGTTTTACGCACACACGCTTTGCTTCTCATCTGAGCGAAGCTTGGAAACTCACGTTCTCGGCTAAGATCTTGGAGAAGGTCTCCTTGATGGCGCTCCACTCTTTACTGGACTGGCTGTTGTGTGGATTCTTGCTTGCTTCCACGCCGTCAGAGAATCTCAGCATCGCTGCGAAATCAGATAAAAGAGTGTTGACGTCCAGGATAGATAAGATGGCTTCTGAAATTTGTATTTGCCTTTTGCACTATGTATATTTTGTCAATTGTGTTTTTCTTGTTTCTTGTTTTTGTATTGTGTGTTATATTGAAATAGTTTCTTGTCTTCTATATTTTGGACCATATTTTAATATATTGTAGCATGTTTTTCTATTGGTCATTCCATGTGTATAATGTACTGTTATCACCAAATGGAGTTGCATGAAAATAAAAGTATTCTATTCTATTCTATTCTATTCTATTCTATTCTAAGCACTTGTTTTCTTGCCTCTTTTTGGTGCTCTGCTCTTGTTCACCAATCGAGAGCCGAATGAAGACCCACGCTCGGGAAACCCAGACGGCCACAGATTGTCTTGTGAGCTCCACTGTGTGTTTTTCTGCTTGGGAAAAGTGTTCCAGGAAAAGGAAGAGTGACGGATGCTGGAATGCTTGATCGAATCTGCTCGAGAAACGCCATTCGGGGACACATCAGACGGGCCGGTGGAGAGCTTCTGGTCTTCAAGCTTCTGGTCTGGAGCTTCTTTCACGACCTTCACCGCTCGTGAACGAACAAGGTCCATCTCCACCAGTTTCGTGTCGTCTTCATGCGTCCGTTCCAAGTCTGGTTCGGTTTCTTCAACCTGATCTTCTTGAGGCTGGTACCAACATGGTTTGGTCTGATGATTTACATGATTTACTTGGTAAATCTCCAAGTCTGTTTCGATTTCTTCAACCAGCTGATCTTCTCGAGGCTGGAACTGACATTTCGATCCATCGCACGGATCTTTGGATTCATGACTGGGTGAATCTACAGTGGCACCAACAGAATCCAGATCCTGGTGAAGCTTTGAGGGGCACGGATTCATCTGCGTGTCTATTGGGTCACAAATCCCGTTCACCTCTTGTAAACTCGCCTCTGAAGCTTCGGAATCTCTCTTTCTATCAGTAGAACTCTCCCTCGCGCTTTCTGGTGGAGTTTGGCTGTGGCAGATCTTCCTGGAGAGCGTTTCGTGAGACGTGGCATATTCCAGTCTGTGTTTATCTGGTGTCTGGGCTTCAGTCGGACACGTATTCAGCTCCGGCGGCGGATTATTTGGTTTCGGGTCAGCGTCAGGCTGGTAAACAGAGCTGGTTTCAGGGCCTGATAGCTGGGCGAGACAGGCTGGGTCGCTGGAGCTTGGGCTGGTCGGGCATCCTTTATCACCTGTTTGTGCTTCAGTTTGCTGATTAGCCGAGGCCACGCCTTCCCCGCCGTCACCTGACCTCACCGAAGCCCACACGTCGGGTTCCAGCACAGACGCTTCGGCATCTACGATTTGTTCACCATTTTCGGGCCTCGGAGACGCGGCAGCGCTTTCATCTGCGTGAGGAAATGAGCTGCCTTTGTTTCAGAAGAAGAGACGTGAAAAGTTACTGGTAAGCTTGATGAAGTGGCTCTGTCAAACCAGTAACCACCTCCCTTGCACTTCACATAATTCTGCATGAAAATATTAGCTATGGCGGCGCCAAGCTTGGCTGGAGGAGACGCTGGATTCCTGCTCACCTGGAACGGGTTCATCCAGATGACATGTTGGTTTGCTCGGATCTTCAGGACTCACCGTCAGCTCCACGCAAGGAGAGCGCTGTGGGACTTCTAACGCAATCTGGAACTGATCGATCAGCTCACAATCTATCACAATTTATTATCTACAAATAATCACAATTTTTTTCTACAAACATACCGTATTTACGCAAATGTAAGCACCCCGCTGATTTTTCAGGCACAAAATGAAAGAAAAAAAAAAAAAAAAAAAAAAAAGATGTATTTTTTTTCATTTCTGGTAAATCCTCCTATTATGTTCGGGTCAAATTGACATTTTACAAATATTTAAAAGTACTTTTTTCACTTTGAAACTTCTGCTTGGCTTATTTGGTGTAATTATCTTATAAAAATATAATGATTCAGTTGACATTTCTAACACCACGCTACATGTTCATGTTACAAAAATACTGTTCGGGTCAAATCAACCTGTGTTAAAAGTTTAAAAATAAAAATAAATACTTAAAAGTTCTTGTGCTTGGCTTATTTTGTGTAATCTACATATAGGTCTGTCTGTTCAAATATTAATTATATTAACAGTGTTATTTTGTCTCTGTTAAGTTTCGCGGCATATCTAATGTTTCTTTATTTCTGGTATTGAGCCAATAAAAGTTTTTATGCACATTTGCCATTATTTAAAGACGCACACTGTGATTGTTCCTGACATGAATTATTGAATAATGGGGGCTTATATTTACCCACATATTTGAAAATTGGCGATTATAAGCACCACCCCATTTTTTTGAGCGTCAGTTTTTGAGCGAAATAAAACTCAGTCACAGTCCCGTAAATACGGTAATCTCTAGATTTGGATTAGCGTTGATAATCTCACCTCGGTGCTTTGAGTGTTTTTTGTGTTTAGAGCGGCGTGAGGAGACGGACTCTGGTGCTTCTCCTGGAGCTCATCATACGCTTCTCTCACGGCGCTCAGCTCCATCTGATCCTTCTCGCTGGATTTTTGCAGTAGCTGTATCTGTGCGGAGACACCAAAAAAATGATAAAAAAAACGGAGGTAAAGTAGAAGAGCTCGAAATAGCAGGTTTGGTTAAGACAGTCACCTGGTTTTCCCAAGCCAGTTGGGAGTTTTGGAAGTGCTCTCGTAGCTGGGAGAAGCTCTCCGCTTCCGCTTTGCTCCTCTGCTGGTGCACCTCGTGTTCTGTTTTAAGAACCTGCAATGAAATTAATCACCCGGAAAATTTTTGCATGCCATAATAAATTTTTATGTGTTTATTTAATCTGGACAGAGAATACTAAACAGATGGAGAGGGCATTGCAAATCAGCTGGCTTTTGTCATGTTAATAATGGTTTTAATCAGTCACTGACTAAGTGAATTAAACAGAGAAATGGGGGAAATAAAAGAGCAGGAGCCTGTGAAGGGATTTTAAACACACTTATAATGTTCAGTTGCACTTTGCGTGAAATAAACGTGTGAAGTCTGCTTTATTTCCGAATGATAAAGTGAGTGTCCGTTGAAAAAACAATTAAATAAAAAGGACAAAGTCTGTAGTTATAGCACGGCTTAATAATTACAACATAAAGCTGATCTTTCATTCTCCTTTTAAAACACTAAAACGCATGAACGAATTGTTTCATGCAATCATGTTTTCAATAAAAATGTGCATAATGAATATATTACAGTATTTATTTTATTTGAGACTGACTACAATAATGAAGAGAGAATGTGTCACGCTTGATTATGAAGCCTCAATTTTAAAATCACAAACAAATATAAAGTATGATAACTATAAAGAAATAAATATACAGAGTTAATAGTACATTAGTCTTTCATTGTTTATCTTTACTTCATGCCTTACATGTGAAAAACGACCGGGAAATAGACGTTTGTTATGAAATATTCAGAAGAAATTACCGTCTCTTAAATCAGTATTTATTGGTTATTTGTTAACTTCTATAAACTTCTGAGGCTCAATAGTGTTCACCACAACTTTGTTGCAGCTGAAGGGTTTGAGTACTACATGTGTATTGCAATGCAGCAAATGCAAAATTCTGATACTTAGTGTATAGTGTAGTATACTTAGTGTATGGTATATAGTGTAGTATACTTAGTATATAGTATACTGTATAGTGTAGAATACTTAGCATATAGTGTAATATACTAAGTGCAGTATATTGTATGTAGAGCAGTATACTTAGTATATAATAGTTTATTATACATTACTTAGTTTATAATTTAGCACACTTGGTATTTTGTATATAGTGTATTATGCTTAGTATATACAGTAGTGTAGTATACATAGTATATAGTAAATGGTGAAGTATACTTATAAAATATATAGTGTAGTATACTTAGCACATAGTGCAGTATACTAAGTATATAGTATGTAGTGCAGTATACTTAATGTATAGTAAATAGCTTAGTATACTTAGTTTATAGTTTAGCACACTTAGTATTTTTATATAGATACATAGTGTAGTATGCTTAGTATTTAGTGTAGTATACTTAGTATATAGTAAATGGTGAAGTATACTTATACAGTATTGAGTAGTATACTTAGCATATAGCGTAGTACACTACACAAGTATATAGTGTGTAGTGCAGTATACTTAGTATATAGTAAATAGTTTAGTATACTTGGTTTATAGTTTAGTATACTTAGTATTTTGTTTATTGTGTAGTATGCTTACTATATAGTAAGTAGTGTAGTATACTAGTATAAAGTATATTTTGTTAGCATACTTAATACAATATATTGTAAATTGTGTAGTATACTTGGTGTATGGTAAAAAGTGGAGTCTACGTAGTATATAGTAAATAGTGTGCGCAATTTTTTTAATTGTGAAAAGCACCTTACAACTTCTCAGAACTTGAACTTAGTGTAGAGTATATATAATAATGACCTGGTGGTCTTCACGCAGCGCGCTGAGCTCCAGTTCTGCTCGTCTCAGAGCCTCCGTCTGCATCTTCAGCAAAGTCTGAGTGCGAGTCAGAGTCTTTAGCACCTCCTGACACACACACACACACACACACACACGTTCATTTCCTCTTTGTGTCGATCACACTTGTGTGTCTGTGTGCTCACCTGCTTCTCTGTCCGCGCTGTGACACTTTCACACTTGAGTTTTTTGTTCATTTCTGTTTCCTGTCAGTGTTTCCAGATATTCACGGATGAACGAGATTGAATTTATCTGCGTTTATTGATTAGAAGGAACAAATGTGAGTAAATGAAGTCTCACCACGAGGAGTCTGTGCTGGAGATGCTGAAGCTGCTGTTCATCGCGAGTGTTTTGCACACGTTCTTCTCCAGGTTTGCAGGCCGAAGAGACTTTGGCTTTGGCCAGCTCAGTGTTCAGCCTCTCCATGTCCTGAAGGAGAACAGAAGATGTGCTATAACGCCAGCGTGAGCGGATGACTGTAGAATTCAATGTGAATTTCAGAGAACGCCGCACCTTTAATAAGGATTTAGTAGTGGATTCTTGCTTTTGGTTGACGGATGTGATTTTTTTATTCATCCTTATTGCTTCCCCAACTATAAGAAAAGCAACACAATTACATTTCTGTGTTTGGTGGTTATACAATAGATAGATTAGCAGGAGTCAACTGTACATACTGTATTTACGTGAATGTAAGTACCCCCCTGGTTTTTCATGAACAAAGTGAAAAAGATAACTTACATTTCTCTTAAAAATACTTTGTTTTCTTTATTTAACAAACCTAACTTGTGACTCACTTCCAGAGGTGTGAAGTAACAAAGTACAACTACTTAGTTACTTTACTTAAGTAGAAATGTGGCTTACTTTTACTTTACTAGAGTAATAATTTTTCTGCTTACTTTTTCTTCTACTTCTTGTTTTTTTAAGCAAATATCTGTACTTTCTTGCCTTGATCCTTGTGTACTGACCCTGGCACGTGTTTCGACCTCGTTTTTGGAATTAAACCCCTTTTTGGAACTTTAACCCCTTGAATGCTAGTGGGTCCTTCATCCCGCCGTGACAGTCATACTGTGACAGTGTTCTTCGTGAGTAAAATATTAGTGTATGATTTGTAAATTATGACATTCCCTTTTTATTCATAATTCCTACAGTGTCCTAGCTGTTTCTGATTTGGTGTTCTCGAACCCCCAACGTCTAGGTTGCGAGCTCTGACGGGACGGCAAGTACGTTTTTCGTGGAAGCGTTAGCGTACCGTAGGAGTGGGCGGTGTAGCGGTATTAACGTGAATAGCGGTATTGAGTTGCGCCACGATATGGATTTTGCAACATCGTGGATACCGTGGCACTTTCATGAATTTACCTTTCATACACACATATCAACGCTTTAATACATTAAAATACATTTGTTTCGTTATAACTTTTAATTACGACACAGATACATTGCTAATCGAATACAGAAAGCGTTGTGAGAAACTGCATTAATAGATCACCCGCGAGGCGCATCCATCGCGCATGCGCTGTGCCGCTCCGTCTGTAATGTGGCGGTTTTTTAGAGCGGATATTTTAGTGTGCGCGAGTCCCGTAAAACGCGCGCACGAGAACATTCTGCTCGTTTTATTTTGGTCAAAGTCTGTTTTCGATTGTTAACCTTGGTTTTACGCAACTTTAGATTCAGACGCGCGCGCAAAAGAGAGGGAAAGCGTGACGTGCGCTGGCTCTGCTCTCCATTTTTGTCTGTCTCTCTCTCTCCCTCTCTCTCTCTCACTCTTGCTGTCTATCTCACTGTCTCTCTTTCTCTCTCACTTATGTCTCTCTCTCTCTCTCTCTCTCTCTCTCTCTCTCTCTCTCTCTCTCTCTCTCTCTCTCTCGCACTCTCTTAAAAGATAGACCGCATGTTTTTTTTTTTTTAAATAAATGCCTGTACTACTTTTAACAGATATACTGTATTAAAAATGACAGCTGCTTCTCCAGGTTTCCCCTTGCGTTTTAATTTTGTACTTTATATAAAATAAGAACACCCCCGCCCACACACACAATATCGTGATATAATACCGATACCGTCTGTACACTAGAAAATACCGTGATATGAATTTTAACCCACATCGCCCACCCCTAGCGTACCGTTGTGTTCGAGTTTGTCGTGCGCCAGCTTGACGGCGGCACACTGTCGGGAGACGGCGTGGAAGCGTCGCTCCACCTCGCTCAGCTGATTCAGGTGACTGTCTTTTGTTTGCGCCTGCAGCTGCAACTTCTGCTCCTGCGAAAGTTTAAAAACACACTGTCCTCCCTAAAGAAGAGCAATCTGCCGCCATCATAACAGTGGCACGTAGAGTTTGAAGACCTTTGTTTAACATCCCACTGCCCCTCTCTGCCAGATAAGGAGGCCGCTTCCAAACATGCCTGAGGGGCTTTTATGTGAAGCGCAGCCCGTTACTGTTTGATTGTCTGTATCAAACTGATTCCCCTCGCCGCCACGGAAAGGTTAAACAGAGCGAGGCTCCGTTATAAAATATTTTAATAGTGCTATTTTCACAGCGGCGCTGGCGGTTGACGTGTCGCGGCCTCCCCATCCGTTACTCCTGATGATCCGCTCTCCCGCTCAGTTCCTCCTCTTTAATTCTTCCCACTCCCACTTGCCTCTGTCAACAATTTATATAATTGGAAATCCTTACCAGCTCGCCGGATTTCTTCTCCGAGCTGTATCTGAGCACCTGAAAGGCAGCAGAGGTAGAAATTAGTGCACTTTTACACCGAGTTTTCGAACAGAAAACTCAAAAAAAAAAATGTAATTAATTTGAAAAAGCGACGCACAATATAGAAAAAATTCACGAGTATCGCCACGTGCCAGACTACACAACTGTTGAGAAACATCGTTTATTGTACAGTGTCATAATAAAATTGCAAAAAAAAAAAAAAAAAAAAAAAAAAAAATTCAATCAAGGACTGGTATGAATATTAGATTTGTACTCATTTTTTATCCTTATTTTACTGTATTTTTATTTCGCTTGAATCTTCAGTGTGAAACTGCACTCAATAGCTCAGTGTTTTACACGTAATTCCTACAAGAGAGAGGAAAGCTTGGCGTACCTGAAGCTGTTTTATTTCCTCCTTGAGGCTGGAGATCTCTTTCTCTTTTAGCTCAGCATCCAACTGGCTTTTTTCCTTTAACAATCATTTGAATTTTTTTTTTTCATTTTTTACTAACATAATACTTCAGCAACAAACTACCTAACAAGATATACTGAATTTCTACAATTATGAACCAAGTAACCAAGGGTGGTGAATTCACAACCTTTTCGCCTTCTATTCTTCTGATTTCTGTCTGAAACTTGAAAAAAATGATAATGTTTAAGTTCATTCAATTAAATGTTAAATATCTGCACTATTTTACATGTACTGAATATGAATTGCGCGTCATAATTTATCTCAAGTGAAATGATGTTTGGCAAAAAGCACCTGTTTCTTCACAGCGTCCAGCGCCTCAGAATGTTCTTTAGTCATCTTGGAAACCTCATTCTGCAAAGATTCCTGAAAACAAACAAACAACGAAACAAACTCGAACCAACACAAACTTTACATCTTAATTAAATAGATTTCTATTCTTTCTTCAACCTTTTGCCATTCTAGGTCTTGCTTTTCCAGCACAAGCTTGCAAATATCCTCCTCGTACCGAGTTTCAGCATCCTGTCAAGAAAAAAAAAAACGACATTTAATATACATAACATAACATACACAGTTAATATACAATGTATCAAACCCATTTTAATTGCTACTCTAAATACTTGTTGTTATAAAGGACCATTGTCCCCAACACCCGGCCCACGGACCGGCACCATGAATGAAATGGTACCGGGCCACCCAAAATTAAATTAGTGCCAAAAATAACCTTTGCAAATGTATTAAAAAATAAACTAATGAAAATGATTCACATTTTAGTTTTTTTTTTGTTATTTTCATTCGCAATCTTCACATTTTCGTTTCTTTTCAGTCTAAATCGGAAGTGTCTCTTCTTCAGTTGCGCATTTCTCAGTTTCTGAAAAGTCAAATTCAAGTCACTTTTCAAGCACTTTCACGGTCCATGTTCAAGCTTTACCAGCACCATACAGTTTTGGTAAAATATATATTTAAAGCTCCACCCTAACTCCGCCCAAAATCACATTTAAAGAGATACTATGCAAAAACAAACCAAAACCAAGTTGACACACATGTACTGTCGACAAACATATTCACAGTCGACTAGACAAATTAGCAAAATGCACGAAATGATTTGTTCACTTTATTGTTCAAGAGTTAAAAGATCTGAGTCAAAATTATGTCTATTTTCTTAACTGTAATAAGAGGAAACAAAGAGGAATAATAAACTGATTTGTATACTTTTACTTTAGTACCACAGGACTCATTTTTTGTGTTTTTTTCCTGCAATAACTGTTATATAACATGTTTTTTTATTACAGTTATTACAATATTTAATTGTACTTTTTTTTTTATAATGTGTATGAATATATGTGGCCTTGGAACTTAATAGGGAACTTATATGTTATTGTCGTCCCGATAAATATAATTTTTGCCTTAAAAAACTGCTGTCGTCCCGGACTAATTGTGTACGTCGGGGTGCCACTGTTTTTGTTTGTTGTGAAAAAAGTATAATATCAAGCAATTCATTGAAAATTCAAGCATTTTTTAAAGCTTTGAAAACACAAAAATGAAAATCAAGCATTTTCAAGGATTTCAAGAACGGGAATCCTGAATCGGTCTGTCAAAAGTCAGTCAACACTTTATAATAATTTGAATGTTTTGTCTTTCAAAGGCATGTTTAAATACAAAAAAACTATCGTGTTGTTGAATACTAAATTAATGTTGAAATCTAAAAAAAATATGTCATTTTTATCTATAAAAATGATTAAACATCGACCGGTCTGCAACAACAAAAAGGTTGGGATGTTAATCTAATATAGGACATTACTTTAATTATATATTAGAAATAATTAGGATAGGATACATATAGAGTAGAAAGTTTATCACACAGTGTTATAAATTAAAAGTACATTTTTTATTTATTATTTTTACTGAACACTATAGACGTTATAAAGTGTAATCTCCACAGGAGGAGTTTATGTGCACGCAGGAAGATTATCCCAGTGGGTTGGTGACTCGAGAAGCGTCCTTGAAAGTGCGAGCGAGATAAAAGTATTTAAACGAGACAGTGAGTTGAATAAACAGGCTCTGCCGTAAAACTGGCCGAGCATGTGGAGATCCAGACAGGGAGCCATCGCCGAGCTGATGAGACGCGTTAAATCAAACCGGACGGATAACATGTGTGGAAATCACAGGTCGAAGCAAGCGTCCCCCGTTTTAAGAGGAAACGTCGTGCGCTCTTTTAAAAGCCCATAAGTAAAGATGGCGTGTTTGTCAGTCAGGAAATCCTCCATCTTAACCTCGGCCCTATAAAGCAGAGAACTATAAAGTGTTAATGGCATGCCTGAGGATCACATTGATTTAATGGCTTTTTTTTTAAACCCGCTCTTCGACACCACGACAACAATAAAACAAGGACGATACAATTGTTTATTTCTGTTCTTACAGCCTCTCAACATGTGCCGTGTGGATCTGAAGTGCCTGGCTCCGGGGCAGCGGTCCAGCCGATTGACCCCACGCTAATGTAAACTGCTTTACTGACCCACAGAATTTTGCCGGACCCTTGTGTGAATCCCCTCTTAAGGAAAGTGACTAGTTCCTCATGACTGGACCAATGGGACGTTAATGTCGCTGCTGTTGGGTTACGAGTGTGAGGTTCGGTGAGGCTACGATGTGGAAATCTCGAGACGAAAAAGGGAAAAATGAATATATAAATCGATTAAACGTAGTTTTATGTTCATGTAAGTCATGTTTAAATATGTCACTGGTCGGAATTTATTACAGCTGTGCATAAAACATGTGCCGTTATGTTTGAATAGAGATGGAAGCAGCGAATGCAGGGTTCAATTCCACCATTTAAATCCTTTTTATTCTCAGCCAATCAGACTGAATGATTTTAAGGAACGTTCCATGAGGCCATAAGATTAGGTCAAATGAGGTGTGTGTTACATTTATGTAACACTTAATTACTAGGGGTAATTACAAAGTTATTAACAATTGCAATTAGTATTTTGTAAGTTGAATTTGTAATTAATTTAGTAATCACAAGTAGGTATTAGTAAAGTACAATAAAAAGTCTTGTTCAAAAAGTACAGCTGAAGATCACGATTTATTAAGCTTCATTTATAGTTTTCTTTTTTTACTACGGTTAGATCATGACACAACACACTTAAGTCAATGAGAAGATGGTCAGTTGAGGTCAGTTAGTCAGAAAATGTAATTGCAACAGTTGGAAATTGTTCTTATGTTGAGATTAGCAAGACGCTAATGGTGAAATTAAGTCCAATAAATTAAGTACATTTTTTTTATTAACGTTTCTGGTTCAATTACGTTAATATTCTCTTAAAATTACTATTTTTTTTTTTCTTTTTTTAACAAACCTAACTTGTGACTTGTATCATTTTGATTTCTTTTTACTTGAATAATAGATAACATAAAAGGCGATTCTAGTGGTCAGGACTTTATTTCCCAAGATCCTTTGCTCTCCAGTCAGACTCCGCAAATGTGCAGAGCAATTGTTTTAAGCTCAGGCCTGTTTCAAGCTCTCCGTTTATCTGACGCCGTGTGAAGAAGAAGAATTATTATCCCCTGTGCAGTGACCCAGCGTTTTGATTGTGTCTGTTTCGACTCTTTCTGCGATGACACATTGGACTCGTTTGTTGAGCCGGTTGCGCTAAGCTAAGCCAACCCAGTCGTGGTTTGTAGTCTGTGTTTGTTGTAATATAAATTATTGTACTATATATACACTAGCTTTTCTTTTAGGCGCTTCTAGTAAAAGTACTCGAACCCTGTGAATGTGGAGCTCCTCGATGGCCTCCAGGACTCGGGTTTTCAGCTCCAGAACTTGCACTGAGACGGAGCAGCAGTCAGACATGTCCGAGACCTGGACGAAAACACCAGTAAATCTCCAGATGTTCACGCATCAGTTCAAACGGTTGCGACTCACCGCGTCAAGACCAGAGCTCTGCTCAGCTGACCTGAAAAACACATCAATTCATTAAACATTTGTAAGTATATTATTATTTTTATTGTTGTGATTATTATGGAATTTGGAAATAAAACAAACAGGAAAATTGTACTTTTTAAGTCTTGTAATCCTTAATTTTATATTAAGGTTTACATTTTATATTAAGGTTTAATTGTATAAGTTAATATTGTCATTATTAGTGTTTTACGGTTGATCTGATATTCACTGATATAAAATCGATAACATATAAACATATTTAGAAATCATTAAACTTCTATAAAAAAACAAATCAGAAAATATGTAGTTACATTTAATGGCACAAAACAATGTTTTTGTGTATATGAAATGAAAAACTCTTTTAAAAGAAAGTAAATTACATGCACAAAGGGGCATTAAAAAAAAAACACTTAATTATTTGTGACGAATAATTCCGAACACAACACGCTGAAAGGAAAATGTGTATTATTTTACATTTTACATGTACATTGTACAGTATAATTAACCCCAAAAGTGCTGGTTTATGTGTGTGTGTGTGTGTGTGTGTGTGTGTGCCAACCTATCCAACTGAACCCAAAGAGTGCCCGGTTCTGCTCTAAATGTACATAAACATCCAAATGAGGGAAGTTCAGTCACTTAAATCCCATCTCTAACGTGTCAAGGTGAAATTGCTGCCACGCAGACAGTGCGGGCTAATGGGGGTCAGTGCCATAACACTGACTGGACAGATGGGGCTGTCATTCCGATGGAATTATAGAGGAGATTTCATTTGACCTGTGCTGGTCCATTGTCGCGCACAGCTAGTGGGAGGTTCCCCTCGCTGCTCCGGGTTTTAATAGGACGGAGCCTCGCGTCCATTTAGACGGCGTTGATCTATCAGTCATGTGCCGGAATGAAATGATCCCGTTAGTATTTGCTACTCTCGCCAACGACCTGGAGGGCCAATGTCTTCATTTTCCTCCACCGTCGATTCACCTCAGCAGATATTAAACAACTTTATAAGCCATGAAAGGCAAAATTAAAAAGACATCAGCCATAAAATGGGTTTCTGAGTCGAGACTGGCTTTACCTTTGACTTGCACTGATCGAGAGCGAATGAGGATTTAATGTTCTTCAAAAACCCCATACAAACTTACAAACTGCAAATGAACCGTGGAATTACAGTAAAGCGTACTTCTGTGGTGTTTTTACTGTCTGGAAAAAATAATTTACAGTAATTGTGGTATGTTAACAGAAATATTACTATAATACCACATATCTGTGGTTTTTACAAGTTAAATCCTAGTTACGGTACTTTTACAATGAATTACAGTAAATGTGCAAAAACATTTTGCAGTGAAAACAATGGTATTTTACAGTAAATCACAGTGAAATGCTATTGGCCACAATTCACACATGCAATTAAATAAAAAAAAGCATTTTGTAGTTTTACTCCTTCTTAATATGTTCTTTTAAAACAAAGACAGATGCTTTAAACGACAAAAACAATTATAAAATCAGGAAAAACTACAGTAGTAGGCTACAAAGACTACAACAGTCCAACAGTGTACATTTTTGAAACATACGGAATACAATAACACATTGTAATACATTTTACAATTTAATAAAGTAGATGAATGAAATGAAAAGCATTATTATCTAAAAAAATATATATATAAACTAATTTTATCAATCGTACAAACGTTGCTAACCGGCTAGTCGCACTGACTGGATTTTCACACTACTGTATATTGATCTAGAACTAAGAACCGTGTTAAATAATATCACAAACTTTAAAAACTAAAATCGAATCACTGTAGTTAAGCACTTTGAAAATCCGAAGTAATTTAACTTTTGTAAGTTTGTCAGATCCTCGCGTCTTACCTGACAATCCCCTCAGGGCGCAGGGAACGATGACGTTACTGCCATCTAGCGGTACGTGGGTACGTATTTAAGGCGGGGTCTACCAAAACTCGTTTACACACTGCGTTAAATTAAATTAAGTTTCACGTCGATGATAAAAAAAAATTATATATTTACATTTTCAAAGCTTTTCGAAAATCATGTAAAGATGAGAGACACACTATGCCGGGAGCAAAAATAAATAAATGCAAGCGTTTACTGTTTTGTGTGCTAGGTGTTACTAAAAAGTAAGTGTGATTACAATTTTCCAAATATTTGAATATTTTCGTTGCTGTTTTGTAAAGCTTAAAATGGGTTTGTAGCGTTGGACAGTTTTTGTGTCATAGATCGGAGCGAATTCGCTATAGTGTTGTCGATGCTGGGGATTGTAGTTCCTAGCCTTATTAACGGCGTAGCAACCCGCTCATCAAAAAACTACAAGAGAATGTTCCGACCGACACTGAAACGTATTTCCGTAAAAACAAACGCATCAGGTTGTTTAGATTCAAACGCTGTGCGTTTTGTTTCCACAATCCCAATACAGTTAAAGCTCAATTTCAACTCTCGGCGCTAGACCGTCGCTTTAAATAACAGGTAAATGAAACACGCGGTTGCGTTTATTTAGTTGTTTGCTGAATGAATGACCGGATGTCACTGTAACATCAGATCCATTATGTTTTTTCTGATTATAATACCTAAATAAACGGGTCTCACAAAGCTTTTAAGTAATTTATGTGAACACTAACCCAATTGCTAGATCTATTCTTGTCGACACCACATAAATAAATAGTTTATGGCTGTAAAAGAGACAATACTTTCTCCCTGTTTTATCACAAACAATGCAACTCCCAGTTGCAGCATCACACGTTTTCGTCACACAGAGGCTTTTGAATGTGAAACTCTACTGTTTCATCAGCTGTTTTTGTCGATGATGCCAAAAGAAGCCAGCGAATCATCTAAAAAGACACAGAAGACTGACGAGGATGGAGCTGAGGAAACCGCAGAGTCATCAGAAGAGCTGATGCAGAAGAGGATGAGGAGAAACACTCCCAGCCCTCACAGACTCTCCCCGCATTGTAAGATGACACGCAATCATTTAAAATATGCGTCAAACAGACCCTGATGGCTGTAATATTGTGCTTAAACATTCCCAGCCAGTCCTCTTCGGTTTATTTCCATGGAGGAACGTATGGAGACAGACAGAGGAGTCTCCAATATGGCTCTGGCCCACGAGATCATGATGAATAGTGCTTTTCAGATCAAGCCTTTCGAGCCAGAAGAGGGAAGGTAAGGGGCTGCAGACGGCTTTTAATAATTTGTTTGATCACTTCCTTCCTTTGGGTAATTTGGAAAAAGTCTCGCTTTTTTGGTGAGCCACCAAACCATTCTTTTGCAGATTTTATCCTTCAGTTATTTAACTTCATTTAGGGAGATTTCCGCTGGCTCACTGTGTGTTTAGAACATTCAAGGTGGTGGGTTCGATGTCAAGAAACTTGAAGGCGATTTAATGTATATCCAATGCCTCGCTGTATGGTCATGTGACCAAAGCAATGCTAATGTATGAATGTAAAATATTATGATGAAATATAGTGGCTCTCTGTGTCATTTCTGGAGCTTTGGTTGAATGTCTTATTGGCAGTGTGTGACGTGCGTTTGTTTGCTCAGTTTGGCGAAACAGGTGAAGGAAATAATGCACAAAGCATTCTGGGATTCCCTGGAGTCTCAGCTGAACGAGGAGCCGCCGTCCTACGCTCATGCCATCACTCTAGTGGCTGAAATCAAAGAGGTACAAAGGAAATAATCTGCAGAATTGTCTGTGATAGCAAATTGTTCTCCACCGTTTGTTTCAGATTATCTTCTAAAATAATATTTTTCATACAACACGTTTTATATATGTATCACGTGTTATTATAAAGCTGATATAGAGCTGTAATTGTCTATACTTGAAACAGTATAAATATAAACGGGGTAATTCATTTAAGTAAAGTTCACTTTTTAGTTTAATTTCTTTTTTAATTTACATTAAAACTTTGATGGATTTAGCACATTAGACAGATTGTCCTGGTATTTATTATTATTATTATTTTTTCATTTATCTTCATTAATTTCTTCAAACTTTGTTTTACATTTATAGATTTTGGTCTAAATTGTCACTTTGATACTTAGTTCAATATAAGTTTTCTGGTTTATAATGTACATAAAATTCAGTTTGTATGTAAAAGTACGTAAAATTGTATGTAAAAGTACGTAAAATGTATGTAAAATTCAGAATGTTGTATTCGGTGCATTTGAAATGATATACACAAAGATTTAATATAAATAGCTTTTATCATTTGCATACTTTTCATTCTGTATACATTGTACGCATACTCATCTCTTTAATATTTATTTTCTGTATTATACTATATTTTATAAAATCTCTTTTTTAAAATTGAGTTCTTTCTTTCATCCAACTTTTAATCTACTCACAGTTTTAAATCTACTATAAGCATTATAACACGTCCTGCTTTTATTTAAGCATGTTAAAAACAACCTAAACTTAACCTAAATATGTCCCAGATGTAACCTAAGATAAAGACCTATTTATAACCCAAATATGTCTATATATATCGTTCTATCATAACGTGTAAACGATGCGAAGTTAAAGCAGTGATGGTTAAGCGTCTCTCCACCAGACCCTGCTGTCTTTCATCCCCCCGGGTCAGAACCGGCTGCGAGGGCAGATCCAGGAGGGTCTGGACCTCCCGTTAATCCAGCAGGAGGCGGAAAACGACGCTTTGGACATCGGTAAAGTGGCCCGTTTCATTATTGACATGATGGGGAGACTTTGTGCGCCGTGTCGGGATGAAGACGTCAAACCTCTGCGTGAAATCACCGACATTGTGCCGCTGTTTCGGTGAGTCACTGGTGGTGATATCTTTATTTATTTTGTTCAATTTTTAATATTTTGTATATTTGCAGGTCTATATTTTCAGTGCTGGACAAGATGAAGGTCGACTCCACCAACTTTGCCGTCAGCAGCCTCAGAACGCACCTTCTGCAGCAGTCAGGGGAATACGAGCGGACCAAGTTTCAGGAGATCATGGACAAACAGCCAAGTATGAAAAATAATAATAAATACATCATATAATAAGTATGATTTATTATTACATAATAAATCATGATTCATTATTATTTAATGACATAAATATGAAAATAATAAATCAGCCCCTATTGCACTTTTCCATCCATCCATCCATCCATCCATCCATCCAATGTTCACCTTTTTTCATTTCTGGGTCACAGGGAGCGGGAGCCAATCCCAGCAACTCCGGGCTTGCACTGCAAAAAAATACATTGTTGACAAGCCGAAAGATCTTGAAACTACACAGTAAATCTTGTTTGTTTCGGACAAGATAATTTAACTAGCTTAGAATCAAGAGTAAAAGATTAATGTGCTTGTTTTAAGAAAATAGGACTTGTTTCAAGCTGTCTGACCAAGTACATTTTTTCTCTCCCCATTGGCAGATAATTTTACTTGACTTAAGTCTTTTTTTTTTTACTCATTTTGTTTATTTTCTTGTTTTTTTCATGTGCATTTGTCGCAGTGTGTTTGGTGGTCTATGGAAAAGGAGTGACACACATCGTTTTTTTGCAGTCTTCTTTCTTCCGTCCTCTCGCTCTCACTGTCTTACTGATAATTTCTAAAGCAAATTATGAATAAGTAATCAATTTTGATAATTATATAATTATTCATAAATTATAATATATATATACTGTATATATGCCATATGTATGTATTACATTTGATATTTATGGCACTAGTCTGATTCCATTGATTGATGGTTAACCAATTACAGAATTCGATCCGTGATGAAATGTCAGTGAATGTGAATTTTTCAGTCGTTTATGTTTGCACTTGCAGACGCGTTGGATTTCACAAAGAAGTGGCTTCAGGACGCTGCTGATGATGTCACTGCTGGCGAAACGGAGGAGGGAGCAACGTGCACGGCCAATCCCGCGCAAGTCCCGGTTAACGTTCACAATCACGCTTATTTACGACTGTTGAAGTGGGACCACGACGCAGATGCTTTCCCAGAGGTGACGTGTATATTTTACAGTAAAGCACAGTGAATAGAATATATATATATTAGGGCTGTCAAAGTTAACGCGTTAACTCATGCGACTAAAAAATGTGTGATCAGTCTTTCCAGCTAGACTAATTATCAGTGCCATACTTCGGCACACAAATATACAAATACATATCCGTTTTCTCTTTTCCTCAAAATAAATTACTTCTTTTTTTTAATTATTATGACCGGCTTACCCATTGTTTTCTTTAGTCCAAACGGTATATTACAGTATTTAAACAAGTGTTTATTTTGTGTTGAGTCTACATTAATTTACATTTTGCACTTCAATATTCAATCTTACAAGATTCTATACTTGTTCGTGTTATTAATAATTGTTAATACTAAAGAATTATTAATAATAAATGATTATTATTTGTGATTTAATCGTGATTAATCGCGATTAATCTGGTTGCGGAAGTGCGATTAACTAGTTTAAAAAATGTAATCGTTTGACAGCCCTAGTATATATTTATTTATTTATTTGTTTGATTTTTTTACGCCATCTTTAGCTTCAATGGCTATATTAATGGCAACATGGTATTTGACAATTTTACCCTAATATATATATATATATATATATATATATATATTAGGGTGACCATTTTTTGATTTTCAAAAAAGAGGACAATCGGCGCGGCCTCGGGACACAAATTCAGACAGGCTTCTCTGAGGTTGATGAACACGCTTTCTTGTGGTTCAATGGGGTTACTCCTGTAATTAACTTCTAATAAAATAATAAAAAATCTGTGAAAACCTGTAACAAAATAATAGCATTTTAGACTTTTGAAAAAAATAAAAATAAATAATAATAATATAATACACACACACCACACACACACACACACACACAACAATTTTTTTTTCAAAAGTTTGAAGTATTACTTTTTAATCTTTAATATAATATCTTTATATATACATATAATTGAAGTTTAATATGCTTTAATTTTGCAAAATTAACTCCGGCAATACAATAAAAATACATCTGTAAAAACATGTACAAAAAATTTGACAACAAAAACAACTCTTCTGTTAGAAAATTCAGCTTCAACAATATATCTTGATAAATAATAATACAGAAGAGTTTTACAAAGATGAGATGAGATGTTTATAATGTGAGCTTAGACTTGGAGTCTCCAGCACCCGAAACGAGACTCAACACTTGTACCGACCTGCACGTGAGTTTATGTGTGTGCGCGCAGCCGCAGACCCGCGCAGACCCGTCCACACAAGGAAGGCAGCATCTGCGTAATTTCATTGCGTAAAAAAGTAGTGCCTGTGTTCTGTGTGCAAAGCGCCGGTCAATTTACATATACGCGGAATGATTCTGAACGCACGTTATGAAAAAAAGAGTAAAACCCGGACATTTTCGTGAATTTCAAAAATCCGTCAGAATCAAAAATCCGTCACACCTTGTCGGATTTCAAAAATCCGACAAGGTGTGAAAAGAGGACAAGTTTGGAGAAAAGAGGACGTTTGGTCACCCTAATATATATATATATATATATATATATATATATATATATATATATATATATATATATATATATATATATGACTTTAACCAAACCTGGTCTCTTTCTCTTTGGTGTGATTACACAGACTCTAGTTTTGGACCAGAGCAGATTCCTGAAGCTGCAGCATGAGCTGGAGCAGCTGGCACTGGTGGCATCGCTCCTGCTCATCGTGTATAACGGCGCTGGCGAGGCCATTTCCGGACTCCCGGGTCTCATGGAAAGACTCAAGCAAACCATCCGCATTTTATTAGCAGAAATGCACTCGTCGTAAGTCTGTGTGCAGAGATTCACCACCAGTTCGAGAACATGATTGTGTCTCTGTCTCTCCGAGGTCCTTCAATGCCGACGAGACTTTCGCCGCCATCGGGGAGACGTTGTGCTCGGAGCTCCGAGGCTGTTTGTCCCAACACGGTTTCACTCCGTTTTCCCCAGACAAAGAGAGCTTTTTAAAAGGCCAAGTAGTAGCTGCCAAGTCCAAGGACAACTCTGTCCGTAAGGTCATCGGTAAGCTGACCGGAGCTCCACTGAAGGATTGTGCCCAGACAGCCATGACAGTCAATCACACCCTTCGTCTCTCCCAACAGACGCTCGGATTCAAAGCTTCCTCGTGGCTTTCCTGGAGAACCGGAGTGTCCCGGCTCTCCCCGGTGGCCTGACGCCCATCAGCAAAGAGCTGGAGGAGATTGCTGTTACTCTGGAACGCCTGGTGACCTTCAACAAACAAGTGTATTCTCCGTTCTACCAAAAGATCCTCAAAGACATTCTGAAGCACAGAGGGAACGCTAACGTGTAAAGCTGAGACGTCGCATCTTAACTCGATAGTGTATGATGAGTATGTGAGGTTGGTGTATTCCACACTAATGCACACACACACAGATTCACTGGTCACTTTATTAGTGGCAGGTTGTAATTCCGGGTCGACTAATAAAACAGTCCTTTCAGGATTTCATGTTTTTCGCCGGGGGTCAAATTGTATTAGGAATTTCACATGGACCATGTTTTAATGCACTGCAAAAAATAAATTCTTGACAAGCTAAAGGATGTTGGAGTTAGACAATAAATCATGTTGTTTTTTCTTACAGGATAAATTAACTATGTTAGGTTTAAGAGTCAGATATTGCTTATTTAAAGAGAATAGGACTTGAATTTTCTAAGTCGACATTTTTCAAAGAAGTCATTATGTTTTAGCAAGGAGCTTCCTGAAAGAAGAAATGTCAAATGAAATCTTATTTTAAGAACACAATGTTTCTCAATTTAAGAAACAAGCGAATTTTTTTTATTAAAGCCAGTGAGAACAAGAACTGAAATGCCAAAACAAATCTACCGTGTAAGAATATTTTTTGCCTTGTTTCAAGCTGTCTTACCAAGTTCACCCCATTGGCAGATAATTGTACTTGATTTAATTTTTGTTTACTCATTTTGTCGCAGGTTTACGCTGCTTTGTTGTGGGTTCGGAGGGGGTATTTGAAGGGTTAATTTTACTTTAACCAGTCTGCTCATTCTTCTCTGACATCAGCCAGGCCTTTTTGTCCACACACAGGATATCTTCTTTTCCAGAACGTTCTCTGTAAACCCTAGAGATTTTTTCAAACCTGGGACCTGCATCCATTTCAGATATATTCCCTTGAATTGCCTTTATTTTACAGTATAATGCTGATTTCAAAACCAAGATGTCTTTGTCTAGATACCTAAATGTGTTGAGTTACTGTCATTTGTTTTTCAATTTCTGTTACCCAATAATTGACAGGTCTACGTAATAAAGTGGCTGGTGAGTGTGCTGTTCGCTTTGACATTACTGTAATAATCCTGTCGCTGTGTGCTGCTATCACTAGATATTGACGACTGTATTCACCCACGTACTTAAATAAACTTGCATTTTTATTGTTGATTTATGTTTTTCTGTCTTGTTTTAAATTAAAGAACATTTAGTTCAGCCAATTCGATGCTGCTGTTTAAAGAATATTCTATCCAGAAAATATTGACCTCTCCAAATGTATCTTCTCAATGGAGTAAACAGGAAATGAACATACTACTTTTTTACGTCTTTCCAAACATTTTTCTCTCAGAAAGACGCGCATTTTTTTATTTATATTTGTTTATTTATTGATGTGAGTTTATCAGTGGTGTAAAGTCCTTACACCTACATTTACTAAATAGACTTCTAAATAAACTTTGTTACTTTACTTAATTTTTGGCTACTTTTTTCTTGTACTGAGCATCTGTATATTTACTCCACTACATGGACACTTACTGTTACTCATTACACCGTGATTTTGTGTGACAAGTTGCATCTTTTTCTACCGCGGTTAATTTCTTGGCCGGACGAGGTGATATCTCCATCTGCAGGATGCTGAAGATAATGTTGTTTATCAGCTAAATCATGGGAACGTTTTGCAGAGCTGGCCTCATTCTCGGGTCAAAAATAGCTAGAATAGTTTCCAAGAACTTTGATAATCAGCTTTTGTTAAAGCTGAATAAAAATATATTTTTTTATTTTTATATATTTTTTAAAACGCCCAAGAGAGTTTTTCACATTTCTTTGTGTTTTTAAAGTTCAGTACAAGTAAAATAACAACTGTTAAATTTGGATAATTTACGCCTTTACTTGGATTTGGTGATTTGTTACTTGAAATGGAGTCATTTCTTACAGTAAGGCCATACTCAAGTATAGTTTTCAGATAGTCTTTACACCTCTGCTTTTTTTTTTTTTTTTAAATATATGTACTACGTATTCTATCTCTTCTCTGCTGTTTTTAAATGCAATCTCCCCACTGTGGGACAAATATTTTCAATTTCAATATTTGCCACGTGCACATTTACAGTTCAAACTGAATTAATCAAAAGTAATACTGTACTTCTTGAGCCCTCATTAGCATTAATCTTGTACAGTATTGTCATATGGAGGAGGACCAATATGGATTTATTTCCTGTTTGTTGTAATAACATACATATATGTGTTTATATATTTATTTTGTACTTGTATTATACTTATATTTATATATTTATTTATACATAAGTACATCTATTTCCTTTGTCATTTATATTTGGGCGGTTTCGGTCCACTATGGAATCAGATTAGTGCCAAAAATATCAATTGTAAATTTCTAAGAAACAATGAAAATGCTTCACATTTGGTCTTCCACATTTCCTGGTCAAGTAGCTGCCAATCACATTCTCAGCAGCCAATCAGAGTAAGGACCGCCCCCCATGTGAAACTTGTGCCAGAAGTCCAAATTAAATGAGGGAAAAAAACTTTCAAACAAAAAATTGAAGATTAATTGCAAGCGAAAAGAAACAAACGTGAATGTGAGGCATTTTTATTCATTTTTAGACATTGTTTGACAATTTTTGAGTTTAAAGCGATTGTTTATGTTTGTTTACATGCGATTATTTGATGCTTATCTATCTATCTATCTATCTATCTATCTATCTATCTATCTATCTATCTATCTATCTATCTATCTATCTGTCTATCTGTCTATCTGTCTCTCTGTCTCTCTCTGTCTTTCTGTCTCTCTCTGTCTCTCTGTCTGTCTGTCTGTCTATCTAATGTAAACAACCGTTTGCGTAAACTAGCATCAAGTATTTGCACCTAAGCATTTCACTCACCACAGCTCACAATAAAAGTAATTTAATCCATACCGACAATCTCACTCACTTTATTGTCATTAATAAATACGCGTGTTGTTGTTGTTGTTGTTGTTGTTGTTTTTTTTCCTCACGTCGCGACCATGTCCTTTCTCTCCACGCCACACGGCGGCGCCCACACTCGCCCTCCCCCCGCCTCGCCTCGCGGGAAGAAGCCAGGCAGGCGCTCAGCTGAGAGGAGCCCGAGCGAGTTGACAGAGTTTGCGCGTCGTCGTCTGGAGGAAAGCGAGCAGGAGAGCGACGCGTCCCCGCCATGACTCCCAGCGGACACCCCTGACTCCTCGCGGGACCCGGTCCGGTCCGCGCGGGTGGCTTAGCGAGCGACTTCCGCGCAGTTTGGAAATGAGGGAGCGGGTGTGTTTTTTCCCCCTCGTCGTCCAGCAAGAGGACAAGATGGCAGCCCGAGCGCTCCGAGCACGCAGCGGCTGCGGAACCGAGCCCAACGCGATCGCCCAGGACCTTCCGTCTACGCACACCCGCGCTCTGTGAAGGTGAGGGCCCGGTCGGCGCGCGGCGGGTTTTCGGGGCGAAACGACGGGTCGCGATCGCGCGGTTGTTGTGCGGGAAAAGTTGCCACGCAATGGCTCAACTTACTCGCGGTGTTTCCGCGTGCGTGCGTGCGTGTGTGCGTGCGTGTGTGTGTTTCGTTTCCCGAAATCGAAATATCGCAGCACGTCACGGCGAAAGTTCCAGACGCGCTTTTCCGAACATGTTGGCGATTCGCCTCATCAGTTGTTTTTATTTCTCCTCTCGACGCGGCCTGGACGAGGCGCGATTGCTGGTAAAGTGAACGGATTCCGAACGTCAAAGTTGTTTTCGCCGCATGATATTGACGTGGATTCGCTTATTTAGACGCCACAAGCGGTGAGTGTTTGGGAAACTTGATCGCAGTTTACGCAAGCGACTGTTTACATTTGTTTACATGCGATTATTAGATGCTTGTCTATCTGTCTGTCTGTCTGTCTGACTATCTGAGGTGTAAAGTACTTGAGTACACTTTAGGAATGTTTTACATTTTGTAAATTTACAATAAGTATGCGAATGTATAATACAATTGATAAAATGTACAACGAAGAAACTGAAAAACATCTTTAGAAAGACTGAGCATAGTATTTGTACTTGTATTAGTACTTGTACTTTATTACTGGCTTGAATGTATTGGGCCTGCGTGAATTTAAAAATTGCTTATATTTTTGCGAGTACAAGTACAAAGTAGGCAAAAATACTAAGCAAGAACAATTACAATAATTGCAAAATATACAGAATACTGGCAAGTATTTTACACCTCTGCTGTCTATCTCTCTATCTATCTATCTACTGTAAACAACCGTTTGCGTAAACTAGCATCAAGTATTTGTTTCTAATCCGTGATGTTTGTTTTCAGATTGACGGGTCACATTTTAATTTGAATTGAATTGAAAAAGCCTTTAATAGTCCCACGGAGGGGACATTTCACGTCACAACAGTAGAAACAAATTGAAACAAACAAACAAACAAACATCGCCATGACGCACACACATCACAATAAACGAACAAACATTTTATCGCGGCGTCCCCTCGTTTCAAGCTCCACATGTGCCACCGCGCCGCCGCTTCCTGCCATTAAACGTTTATAGTCCCTGCAGTTCCAACAGGTGTTTGGGCCATGCCACCCCGCCCCCGCCCCGCCCGCCCCATGAGGTCCTGACATGTGGAAAGGTCACTTGCCACCTGCTTGAAGCCCCGAGCCCACCACTTTAGGAAACCCAACACCGTGACTCCTGCTGGATTAGCGCTGACCGCATTAAACGCACCTCCAGATGGACCCGGGCTTCTCCACACATTCTGTCCAGTTACACTTTCTTAAACGGAGTGTGTCGCCCCGATCTTGGGCTTTTGGAGAATTTGGGATGAGCTATGTCGCGAAACGCAGACGTACAAATTCTAATTTTATTTGCCACCTACAAATTATACAACGTGGTGCAACATGTGGTGAAATGTGTTTTTGATCATTCCAGCATTTAAACGCATAAAGATGGGGCAGATGCAACAAAATGTGCAATAAAAAAAGAAACGATGTAAATACGATAAATGCAAGATATAAAGATAAAATGTGTCATTCCAAATATGCAGGAATACAAGGGAAACGACGAGGAAGGGAAATACAATAAAAAAAGATAAGGAATAGAAATACAATAAAAACAAGATATAAAGATTAAAATATGAATACAAATACTAAGTTTCCAAGACAGAATAATACTAAAATAGTAAAGTACAAAAATGTACACAAAGTGACTCCAGAAAAGTTTAAAGCGTGTTCTGGAGTGTGTGTGTGTGTGTGTGTGTGTGTGTGTGTGTGAGCCACACCTGTCCTCATGTCAGAACTTGTGCCATATGTTGTGCCAGTATAAGTAGTCTGTCTCCCAGGACTCTCAGGCCGCTAATCCTCATCGCCAACCGTCTGACGGCGTCTGCTTAAGCGATGGCACGCGGTTGCCTTCATTGTGGTTCCGCAAAGTTGGCGCGCAGTTGGTTTTTTAACAAGCTACAAAGCCAGTGTCATATATGGATTTATGTGGCTGTCATAGCATGGATGATGTTAGCTTTAGCAGTGTTAGCATGGATGATGTTAGCTTTAGCAGTGTTAGCATGGATGATGTTAGCTTTAGCAGTGTTAGCATGGATGATGTTAGCTTTAGCAGTGTTAGCATGGGTGAGGATAGCTTTAGCATTGTTAGCATGGATGCTGTTAGCTTTAGCAATGTTAGCCTGGGTGAGGATAGCTTTAGCAGTGTTAGCATACTGTTAGCATTGGCGGCTTGTCGGCAACTTTAGCAGTGTTAGCGTAGGCTATTAGGAAGCAGTCAATGTTAGCATTAGCTGTGTTAGCATAGGCGAGGCTAACATCAGCAGTCTAATCATGGGTGATGATGCTAGCGTTGTGAGCATTGTCAGTATTGCGTGGGTGAAGTTAGCATTAGCATGTTTTAATGCTAGAGTATACTACTTACTAACACAATGTTAGTGTTTGCAGCTCTAGCATTGGTGGTGACGCTAGCTTTAGCAGTGTTAGCATGGCTTATACTAGCATTTACAGTGTAACTTATAACGCCTGTTACGGGATTATAGCCGTTGTTTGTCAGACACTTTAATTTTGTGTCTTTCTCACAATCTCACACACGCTTTGTTAAATGCTCACACTGTGGGATAAACGCTCTGTTTTCCCTTCCCTGTTTACATTGTGTTTCTATTGTTTTGTAGAGTGACGTGTTCACACAATCGACTCTGATGCTATTAATAACTAGCCTAGCAGCCGAGCAGTGACATCATCAGCACGAGACAGACTTTTTGATATGTTGTTATGGTTACAGAGCTTTTTCAAGTACGGAATGTCCTCGTGTTCCTTTAACGACGGGTTCTACGTAAACAGAACGAATAAGTTGCGCGTTTGCATTGTTGTTTGTTACGAGTTGGCCACGCCCCCACCTAACTTCCAATGAGAAATCTCCAGCAAACTTTTGGCTGGCAGCCTCTTGCGATAACTATATATATATTACAATATTTAAATTATCATAGAACCATTTTAGAACATGTTACATAGACCCTAAGGAAAGACAAACTGCTATTTTTTTTTTTTTTAAAGAAACGTTGCATGTTGTGTTTGAGAACATTTATTATGCAAAACTGTAATTAAACAACACAATGTTGCAGATCAATAAACTACATGTTGTGCCTTTTAGAAAGAAAGACTTTTTGTTTAAGTTCTTAGTTCCTAAATGCCAAGTTGCAGAGAACAAAATAAAGAACTGTTGTCTTTTTAGTTAAAGAACTTACACTGTACTGAAAATACTACCAGTATTAATTAGTCAAATAAGTTTAGATTGTTAGTTTATTAGTAAAGTGTGTCATTATTTCAGTCTTGGAAAAACACTGTTCACATTATACAAGGCCAAGATTTTTATTGAGAATTGTTTAAGAATAAATAAAATTTAGTTTGAGTCAAATGGTTTTATGGGCAGAGAATAGTTGAATGCAATCGTCCTGCCATTATATGAAAAGGACCCTGGCAGAATTAGCCGTAAATTCGCAGGGATTGGATGAAATTGGTGGCAAATAAATCAATAAAAAATAAATAAAAAAAAGTTTTGCTGAGTTGGCGTGATTGCGAAATCCTGGAGGGACTGAATAATCGCGGTAGAATTCAATAGAATTAGAATCTCTATCGTAGGCCAATTTAGTATCGCTCATATTGCGTATCGTTTACATCACCCATTCCTAGAGTCTGGATTTTTACACACTTTGAATTGAATTGAATTGAATTGAATTGAATTTATTTGAAAAAGCCTTTATTAGTTCCACAATGGGGAAATTTCACATCACAACAGCAACAACAAATCCAAACAAATAAACAAACAAAACCATAACGCACTGCACACATCATCATAAACAAACAAACAAACAAACACAAACCATATGAATAAGAAGCATCGGACAATAACGATACTGGTTGACGTAACGTTTTCTCTGTACGCCCCCCCCCCGTCATCTGTTTTGCATGTCTCCGCCCCTCTGAGCTCAAGCTAACGGCTGTTTCTGGTCTCGGCAGGTATGGCCTCACAGGTCACGCTCTGCCCACCACATGTTTATCAACCCCAGACAAGTGCCTTTTGCAGAGCGAAGAAAATCGATTCCAGCTGTTGTGTTTACCAGGAGCGGATCCCTCGCACGTATGTGGTCGGTGTCAACCTAGGCATCGCGCACCCTACCGACATCACACCTTTACCCAGAGCGCAAACCTCCGCGCAGACTGACCCAGCAGAGGGCGTGGCATCGGCGGAGGAAGGTGGAGCCAGCGGCGCTTTGAATCCAGTGGCCGGAGCCCAGACATGCGGGTGTGAGGCGGGCACGAGCGTCATGCAGATCGTGGAGGAGCGTTCCACCCTACCCGCCATGTTGCCCGCCATGAGCTCGGCCGCGGTGGGCGTGGCTCCCGCCGAGCAGAACCGCCCCGGGACGGGGGGCGGAGACGGCGACTACCAGCTGGTGCAGCACGAGGTGCTCTGCTCCATGAAGCACACCTACGAAGTGCTGGAGTTCCTGGGGCGCGGCACCTTCGGCCAGGTGGTGAAGTGCTGGAAGCGTGGCACCAACGAGATCGTGGCGGTGAAGATACTGAAGAACCACCCGTCCTACGCCCGCCAGGGTCAGATCGAGGTGGGCATCCTGGCCCGCCTGAGCGGCGAGAACGCCGAGGAGCACAACCTGGTGCGGGCCTTCGAATGCTTCCAGCACCGCAGCCACACCTGCCTGGTGTTCGAGATGCTGGAGCAGAACCTCTACGACTTCCTCAAGCAGAACAAGTTCAGCCCGCTGCCGCTGAAGGTGATCCGGCCCGTGCTGCAGCAGGTGGCCACGGCGCTGAAGAAGCTGAGGAGCCTGGGCCTGATCCACGCCGACCTCAAGCCGGAGAACATCATGCTGGTGGACCCCGTGCGTCAGCCCTTCCGGGTCAAGGTCATCGACTTCGGCTCTGCCAGCCACGTCTCCAAGGCCGTGTGCTCCACGTACCTACAGTCTCGCTACTACAGGTGAGCAGCTCGCTCCTAGATGTTTGAGGAACGTGTGAGGAACGTTGACATGGGGACTGTTATGCAACGGCGTTTTAGTTCTTGTTTTCTTCTGTGGACGTCAGCAGTCGGATCTGCGCCTGTGAGTTACACCCATGCCTACTTTATGTAATCGCGAGTCCCGTGTGAAGAGCTTAATGCTACTCGCTGGCTAGTTTGTGTTTTGTGGAGAGTTGTGTTGTGTTGTGTTGTGGCGCGGGATCGACGGAGCGAGAAACGCCTCCTTGTGCCGTTTTAATATCATCCGTTTGTTTACTGACCGAATTGTGGGCGTTTCTGTCCAAGCTCCTCCCATAATTTCAAACCAGTAGCAGTAGATTCTGGATAAAATGAGAATCACACATTTTTTTTTGTGCCACGATTCAAGATCACGATTGTGGATATTTGTTTTATTTTAAATGTTTATGTATTTCATAACAGGAAGTGAGTTCTTTTCATTTATGTTGACAAACGTTTGTTGTGCCGATTAATCACGTTGCCCAATGTTTGCTAATCACAGGTTGTTGAATTTAATCGAATTTAAAGCAAACAGTCAAATATTCTTGATTATTTATTGTGAACTAGGCTTGTCTATGTTTGATTGACACACCGGGCAGCCAATCCGATCGTTCCTGAGCTGGTCAACTGCTTTGGAATGGATTATATCTTCATTTGATTTATTTTAAACCACAATGTTGAAGGAATCAAGTGGAGTAGCTCGACCAGTTAAGAAGAAGAAAACCTTTATTTGTCTCATGTCAATGAGAACATTTAACATTTTGCAGCAGCCACAATGGTAAACGATAAATAAAGATAAAGAACATCAATGGAATAATATTGCACATTGTTGATATACGAATTAGAATATGTGTGGGGAAAAATATTGAAAAACAAAATATTGCACATGTTGTTGGTATGTAACTTGTAAAGAAGTTTAAGAAATCAGATTAAAATTTCTGACCGCAGACGGGAGAAAAGAGGCCAGAAACTCTTCTTCACTCAGATTAGAAGTGTCGTTTTCTAAGTGCGTTTGTCTGTTCGGTCCATCATGAGGTGTAAAGTACTTGAGTAAACTTTAGGAATTTTTGTAAATTTTGTAAATATGCAATATATACACAGGATATACCTTATTGTGAACTATACCTTATTATAAATAATAAGACGTATTGTATTTAGAAGAGAACTGCTCATTTTCCATATAAATAATAAAATATCAAAAATTATTTACTCTGTTCCCAAATGTGCAAGTTATTTATTTGTGCTTCTTTTGCCTAACAAAAATTGTTTGATTTTGGCACTTTGCTTTCACTTCAGTGGTTGATGTTCCATAAATAATCACATATGAGATCTGAGCGTGTTTCCTTCACTTATTTTAAAATTAGTCAAACGTCTGACACTTTTAATGTGAGCATATTTAAGTACAAAACTCGTCAGAGAACTTTGAGGGCAAAAAATATAAATAAATAAATAAAATAAATGTTCATTAATCGTAATCGTGCTAAAACGTTCAATTAGTCGTCTGAAGAATATTATTATTATTATCATTATTATTATTATTATTATTATTATGACTGTACTTTAACTTTATATTAAAGAAGGTGCGAGACGCGTCTGAGCGTGAGAAGTGCGATAACAGATGTTTTCTAGCTCGGCGTGACGCTTCTGACGCCGCATCTCTGACACTTCACCTCTGTACTTTTCATTCTGTGGTTTGACGTGAAAAACCACCTTCTCTGACAGTTGGAAGCGTTCTTGTTCTGAAAGTGTTATTACTCGCGCACTACTAGAGCGGCACCATTCTGGACGAGAATTGTTTTTTGCTTAGAATAAAGATCACATTTATTTTTGATATTCAATTCTCAATGTTATGTTCGTTTCAGAGGAACTCCAATAATGTTCACAGGTCTTTTGGACCCTGGGGACTTTTATTATGCATATAAGGGTCAGAAACTAAAAAGTTCCCCAAAATGGCGTGTGTGTGTTTGTGTATGAGAGAAAGTGTGTGAGGTGGTGTATTATGTCTCAATGTTGCAAAGAAACTAATAGTATTTGATCTGTCTGACTCTTTTTAGCTTCTATTTTGTCTGAAGGGTCAATTTGACCCGAACATTATCATTGTAACACAAACTTGTAGCGCGTATTACAAATGTCAACTGAATCATTTTTTGTTTATATATTTTACAATAATCTTTTTAATATGATCATGTAGTGTGGTGTTACAAATGTGTATCGAATCATTATAATTTTTAGACGATGAATACATCAAATGAACCAAACAGAAGTTTAAAAGTGGAAAAAATACTTTTAAGCACTTTTAAACTTTGTAAATGGGTCAATTTGACCCGAACATAATCGGAGGGTTAACCCTGAAAATCAGGTTGTCAAACAGCAAAATAATAATACCTATTAATCTTAGCTTTAAATTGAAATACATGGAATTAAAACTAATGTAATGCAAACGTAACATTTTAAAGAAAAAAAAATCACCATTTTACATAATAAAAACAAGCCAAGGTACAGCATTATGTTGAGGACACAATTATCAGCTCTGTTCAAAAGTACTTTTGAAATACTTCAACTTACTTTTGAATCAAACAATGATTATTCTTCAGGCGGTGCATATAATTTAGTGCTCAACTGTAGATGTTTGCTGTATGTGGTTTGTTGAGTGTCGTCTTCTGGTTTGAAACCACAGTAAACACACACACACACACACACACACACACACACACCAGAGTAAAATACTTTTTCAGGTAGTAAAATGTCCGAGTTGATAGCAGACTTACTTTACCGTTGTTTCCTCACTCATTCTCCCCGTTTATTTTAGTTGTTTTTTTACTCTCGACTGCTGCCCGACTCACATCCGCTGTTCTAGTGCAGGTAATAAACGCTTGAGTTTTCCTTTATAACATTTAAACGATTGCGCACAAGCGTTCTGACAGAGACAGATTGATTTTAGCTGAATCGTATAAATGCTGGATTAAGATCGCGAGGGGGGTGGTAGAATCGTGATCGCGATCTTTTAACGATTAATCGTGCAGCTCGACTCGTCTGGCTTTAAACTCCGTGTTGGAGGAAGACCGCGTTTATTCGCTCGGCGTGCGGTGGAACGCGCTTCTGTTTTCCATTGGCTCTGCGTCTGTCAGCGTGATCGATGTGGAGAGAATCCATAGCGGCACATTTCTGGCCCGTCTAAATGTGGCGCAGCCTCGTGCTCCTCCCGCACAGGAAGTGAACGTGACTTTTATTTTGCAGGTGTCGTCAAACGGCCGCTGCGTGTTTCTGATTCGCACACAAGCGCGACTGGCGTCAGTGTGTGTCACGTAGAAGTGTTGTGTGTCGCTCTGCCCCCCCCCCCGAGCTTGCGTTTTAAAATTAAAAGAATTTAATTTATTTTTTTGTAACTAATTTAATTATTAAATATTAACTAAAGAATTATGAACTAAATGGCTATTGGAATTTGGATGTTTGCGGTTGGATTATCGACTAGTTTAAGTTTATGTGTGTGTGTGTGTGTGTGTGTGTGGACACTAATCGCACAGTGACGTCTGTGTCTTCCACGAGTGTTTCACAGAATGCCGTTTATTAATAGTCACAATTGCGTCTCTAACTGGAATTCTTGTACCGTAACGACTGTTCGAGAACATTAAAAACTCCAGCCTGCATGAGTTGTGTTTGAGTTCCGAGTTTGCGGCCCGATCAAAATGTCTTCACATTGGACCTAAAGCTTCCTTTTGGAACTTTTGTGTGATTCAATGGTCCATTTGTGAATACGTGTGAATACATTTCTGGTCCATTGATTGATTGGCCGTCTATTAGAGCTGCACAATTAATACAATAAAAGTTAAAACATTACGATCTCGATTGAATCCAAAATATACACGATTCTGCCAAACATGTCTGATCTGGAGATAAAACCAGTGTTTCTATGGGATCAGAGTGGTGCCTAAAATAATGTATTCATGTTCTTCAGGGAAAGAATGTAGCATGTTGAGCAACGCACGTTTTTCAAAGATTTGTGTGCAGAATCTCATAATTTTGGAACTTTTTTGACTTCTTGCTCTGATTGGTCAAAATGAACCCATCACAAAGCAGATGCTCGATGCCGCCATTTTTTATTTTTTTAATTTCACTTAATTATTTATTTATTTAAAGCAAAGATTAATACGTGTTCTTCTATTGCTGTTTGACCACTTAATGTTCGGGGTTTAATCTTTAAAATAAATATAAAAAAGAAAAATCCACAATCGTGATCTTTATTCTAAGCAAAAAAAATAAATAAAATCACATTTCTCAATTTTATCCAGAATCGTGCAGCTCTAAAACGTGTTCTGTTGGGATGGAAATCAAAAAGTCCTGAATCGTAATCTTTATTCTAAGTCTAAACAAATCGCAGATTTCGTTTTTCCGTTTGCATTTTGCATCCGTCTGTCCTAAACGTGTTCCTGATGGGATCGATTACAGACCGAGGTTGGATGTTGAACATCTGTCATGGAGCCCAATGTCCAATCTGTCGAGATTGTAGGTTGACTGACAACATGTTTGTTAGGACATTAATCAATAAACCATTACCTTCACCTTAGCTAGCCTCGAGCAATCCACGTCTGCTGCGTTTGCTGACGCGAGTCTATAGTTCGGTTTGAGTCGAGCGTTCGACATTTCCGTCCCCAACCAGGAAGTTCTACAGATGCTTTTCATTGTTGTTGCTGGGCAAAGCGAGTCGCTGCCAAATGGATAATAACGGTAGCAGAACATTGTAAACTTTGCTAGAACGGCAAGAAATCTGATCTTCACGAGGACGTTGCATAATAAGCCAAATAATGAGGCCCAAGTCCGGCCGGCCTGAATCGATTCGCGTGTACTTTGTCAGTCCTGGAGTGTGAAGCTCAACCTAAAAGCTCGCTCCATTTCTGTGGCTCCGTCGCCTCGGGATTTGCCGTGTTTTCCTGTGCCTGCTTTTGTTTCCTGGGAAAACGATCTGGATCGTTTTCTTGTATGTGGCATTTAATAATTCTTTTTTACCGAGCCTAATCTCGGTATTCAAGCTTATATTCAAATTTCCCTTCTGTACATAACACGTATAATGTGAGACGGCCTTTATTTATTGCCAGACACGCCCACTAAACATAAACGACTGGTTTTGCCACCATTCCGTAATGAGTGTTATGCAACACTTTTTTTTTTCCCCTCATGTGACCCATAAAGCTCAAATTCCCAAACCTCGCCATGTAATCCAGAAGCCGTGTTGCCACTATTTCTCCTTTTTTATGCACAATAGGACAGTTGTAGCCTTGTGGTGGAGATTCAGACTGGTGGCCAAAAGGGTTGCAGGTTCGAATCCGGAACTGGTTGGTTCAGTAACTGAAGTGTCCATGAGCGCGACTCTGAGTTAGTGGCCTTGGACAAAAGCCAAATACCGTATTTACACGAATATGAGCACAGGTTGTTTCCAATTTTAGCGGCTCAAAAATGTGCAGGCTGCTTATAATGTCTATTTCAAATTTTCATGTAAATGGAAGCGCTCATTTCTTTAAATAATGGTTCTGGAGACAGACGTGCATATGAGTTTTTATTTCCTCAAAAACAGAAATATAGATCATTAGGAACGTTGAAGCACTTAACAGGGACAAAATAACACTGGAAGAAGTAAGATTAAACATAAAACAATCACTACTATTTGAACAGACAGACCTTATTGCATCCGTGCTAAAGGCTAACGCCGATCAAATCCCAGTCTGCTACACAGAGAAAAACAATACTCTTCTAATATTTATGTCTAACATAAACCGAGCTCAGTCAGCTTTACTCTATGCTCTCTTAGCGCAAAGGCTCATGGGAACCAGTGAGCCGCAAAGCATGATGGGAGGTGTAGTTTGGGCTGCTAGAATAGATTGTTGTCTTATTTTTAAGTTAAAAATAACACTTACACTGAAGTTAGGTTTAAATAAAGACAAAATAGTATTTTGAAGAGAAAATGTATGTAATTTAGCAAGAAACAAAAAAATAAAAAATATATATGTATAGGTATTTGTAAATATGGTAAATGTAATTTTTGCACTATAAACCACGCTGGGTTATGAGGAACACCATTAAAGAACGTCTATTTCCAAATGTTTCCTAATTTCGTAAT
>CM051501.1:1993565-2018751 GCA_028031935.1 Paedocypris micromegethes | reverse complement strand
TTTTTTTTTTTTTTGTCTCGGTTCCCTTTTCTGGGGGTTTTCGATTCCCTTTTCTCTGTGCTAGAAACATGAGATGGGTTGCCAGATCCCCCAGCAGGCGTGTGCTCTGGATTCTAAAGCTACGAGGCTGATTGTTAGCCGGCGTTGAGCTATGAGCGGCATGCTATGCAATGCTTTGGGCGATGTTGTGCAATAAGAAATCAAGACATTAAAGTTCACGGCTTGTTTTCCAGCACTTGATGATGTTTCGTCTGAAACGGAATTAAAAGCGTTGTTTTCTCCGACGCGAGGGGAAAAAACAGAGAGCGAAAGATGAATGTTCTTCTGCGAATCCCCGACAGAGTTCTGGACTCGTCTGACAGAAGAATTACAGCGTTCACCGATCGACCTTTGAGAAGAGTCACTACGTGGAGCTTTGCTTTTTCATTTTTTTTTTTTTTTTTTGAACTTTGCATGTGAGTAAAACTCGTCGTGCCCAAACCGGTCTTCTTTTTATTCCTACGCTGGGAATGTCACAACAGGCTGTTACTCAGCCCAAACTTTCACAGATGTGCACTTGACATGTTTGTCTGCGGGGAAAATATCGAGTCATGTAACGCGAAAGAAAGAAAGGAAAAAGAGGATCTGGGAAGATGACGGAAGCTTTGAGTGGGCTGAAGGGGGAAGTGGCAGTATCTGATGAGATAAGCAGTGTTTGGGTGGGATTTGTTTACAGGGAGCGCTCGGCAAACCCACTGACCCGAGTGGTGGTCTTTCTCCTTCCTTACACAATCTGCTGTTGGAGAGACACGTGCGGGTTCTTGTTTTCCAGCGACACCAAGGCTGCACAATAACAGGAAGCTTTGGCGACTCGGATTGTTGCTCGATGTTGGAATGACAGTAAAGAAAATTCCCTTAATCCTCCTATCGTGTTTCGGTCATATTGACCCGTTTTCAAAGTTTTAAAGTATTTTTAAAATACTTAAGTATTTTTTTCTACTTTGAAACTTCTCCTTTTTTTTTCACCTTGAAACTGATCCTGCTTGGAATATAAAATATGGAATATGGAAAAATATGCAAGTAAAAAATATAACAATTCAGTTGACTATTTTTCTGTTACATAGATACTGTGCGGGTCAAATTGACCCGTGTTAAAAGTTTAAAAGTATTTTTAAAATACTTAAGTATTTTTTTCCACTTTGAAACTTCTCTTCTCAGTTCAAAATGCTTCTAAAATGTGTTCTTGGTCCTAATTAGTATTGTGACGATTTCTAGCCATTAGCACGGGACAGTTATCATTTTTATAACGTACGATCCTGGATAAAATGAGAATCATGATTATTTTCACCATTCTTTCTGGATGTTTTAATATTTTAAACATTTAACCCTGAAAATCAGGTTGTCAAACAGCAATATAATAACACATATTACTCTTTGCTATACATTTAATTGAATGGACTGACAAATATAATGTAATGTAAAAGTAATGATGTAAAGAATAAAATTCACCATTAAACATAAAAAAAATCAAACATACAAAGGTACAGTATTATGTACAGTTGAGGACACGATGATTAGCTCCGCTTAAAAGCACTTTTGAAATACTTGATTGTTTTGTAATCTTATAATCTTTGTAATTTTGTAGGCGGGGCTAATAATTTAGTCCTCAACTGTAGCTGTTTGCTCTATGTGCTTTGCTGAGTGTCGTCTTCTGATTTGAAACCACAATAACACACACACACACACACACCCTTCATAATAAAATCCTTTTTCAGGTAGTAAAATGTCTGAGTTGATTAAAGAAAGCAGACGTTCTTTATCATTTCCCTTATCATTCTCCCTGTTTATTTCTTGTTTTTTTAAACTCGACTGCCACTCGACTCACATCCACTGTTCTAGTGCAGGTAATTAGCGTGTAATACGACAGCAGTAATGCAAAGATCCTCTTTACTTTGTAATTTCCATGTGATGAGCGTTCTTTTTTAAATATTATAGAGTGCCAGATTCCGGTATCGGACATCAAGCCAGGGATAAAGATATAGTGCGAATGGAATGAATGCAGAAATAACAAGCTTTTTGAAGTGAACCCAATTGTAAACAGAAGACTCAACTATGGTTTTGATAACCGAAAGGATCAAGTTGTTTTTATCAGATGTAGAATAGGTCACTCCAGACTCATCACTCATTCATATTTATTATTGGATGAAGAAAAACCATGTTGTGATCGATGTGGGAATATACTGTCTGTAAAGCATATTTTAATTGACTGTGATCGATTGTGTGATATTAGACAACGGTTTTATTCAGAACATGTTTTAACAGATGCTTTTAAGAACGTTTTACCACAAAAGATTTTACAATTGTTATCAGAAATCAACATGAAAGATTGTATCTAATTTTGAAAAGTCATTTTGAAAAGTTGTGTGTTTTATTGCTATTCTTCCACTGTGATAGAGATGTATTGATTTCTAGTAAAATTGTCAAATACCATGTTGCCATTAATATAGCCATTGAAGCTAAAGATGGCGTAAAAAAATCAAGCAAATAAATAAATAAATTATAATATTTAAAAGGTAGTCGTAGATCAGAGTTTGGCTGAATCGTATAAATGCTGAATTAAGATCGCGAGGGGGGTTGAATCAAGACCACGATCTTTTAACGATAAATCGGAAACTACGAGTAATCTTCTTGCCCTAATAGAGTCAACGCTTCTTCTCAGTCAACAGTAAAAAGTTGAAAACATGTGTGCGGACCACCCTGGCTCCATCGGGGGAACACGGCTTAATCTCACGCCTCCTGATGCTTTTCCACGCCCCCCCCACCCCCCACCCCCCCGACACTTCTGTCCCAGGCCGGAGCATCTCCCCAGACGTAAGCTTGTTGTCTCAACAGCTGCGGAGCTCCGTTGGCCTTCACAGAGGTTATTGTGTGGTCAGGGCTCACAGGAAATAACCCTCTCGCAGAACCAGCGTCAAATCCTAAATTCCACCCTCCTCCTCCTCCTCCAAAACCCTGGCGAGCGGGAATTAGGTTGCAGCGAGATGATGAATATGGAGCAGCTTCGTTTGATAATACGTTTTGTTTCGTCGGTACTTGGTCCGACTTTATGCCATCCGACTTTATGCCATCCACATGGTTCTTAAAAGAGAGCTTGATGGCCGCTTTTCAGTTGAATAGCCTGTTTAACCTAGATTTCTACAAATTAATTTGATTACAATTTCGGCATTCAGCGACTTTAATTCAACGGAACTTTGATCGCAAAATCGAAGTAGTGATTTTGTCAGTTTATTTTGCATACTTTATTTATGCGAATATAAGCACCTACCCTGATTTTTTTTCAAGCACAAAATAAAAACAAAAAAAAAATGTTGAAAAAAGAACAAACATTTCTGGCTAAATCGAGTTCAATGTCTCTTAAAATACCTTTTTTCTTTATATAACAAGACTAGCTTGTCACTGGTTAGTTTGTAGCTGTTAGCCATTAGCGCTGATCTACCGGTTGCTCTTTGAGGCATTTTTATTTCTACAAGTGTTATTTAGCCACTTTTAAGTGTTAAGTAGCCAATGTTTCTTTATTTCTGTTATTGAGCCAATAAACAAAAATAAAATATATCGAACCACTACTGAAAGGAAGAAAAGAGGACACATCACACCTTTGTGCACTGCTTCATAAAGACGACAAATTTCCGTTTATTTGTGATTGTTCCTGACTTGAAATGTGGAAAAATGTCTGCTTCTATTTATGCGCATTTTCAATATTCTAAAATTGAAAAATATCGATTTGCGTAAAATTACAAACTTGATGAATGTATTATAATTCATATTTTAGAGTGAAAATCTGCCGTGTTTTCTAGGTCAGCTCTGCGTTTCCTTTCACTGTTTGTCAAGAGTTGGATTAATGGCTTACACGTGTTTATTCTGCATCCACTGTCGTTTGTTCCGCACACAGAAAAGGTGCAGAGTATTAAAAGTAAGTTTTGTTCTCGCACTCGAAACCGTTCCTGTTCGGAGGTGCTGTCAACAAATTTCCCCGCCGGACTGAAATAAACCCGATGAAATATAATCTGGCTCAGAAGGGAAGGCTGGAGCGCTTTAAGTCTGGCCCCGGCCCAAGCAAACATCACCGTGGACACCGAAGCGTCCAACACTCCTTGTTCGCCGCGCTGAGGAATTACACGACTTCTGCTTTGCCATCATTCTTTCTTTCTGACCCCGTTTCTCCCAACTTCCCTTGATTCTTCCAGCGAAAATGTGATTTCCTGTTGACTGCCCTTCTGGGAATTTTTATTTTCGATTGTGAACAGAGCCACCGTGGTATAATGTGGTGCTTCTCCAGTAGAGCTGCACCATTCTGGATCACAATTGAGAATCACATTTTTTTTTCTTCCACAATTCTGGATATTTTTTTTTATTTTATATATTGAACCCTGAAAATCAGGTTGTCAAACACCAATATAATAAACACATATTAGTCTTTAATTTTCATTCAATTAATTTAAATTTAAAGCAATGTAATGTAAGAGTACTGTAAAGTAAAATCACCATTAAACGTAATAAATATTGGTTCCAAGGTACAGTATTATGTACAGTTGAGGAAAACATTTTTAGCTCTGTTTAAAAGCACTTTTGAAATACTTACCAAACAATTATTATTTTGTAGGCGGGGCTATTAATTTTGTCCTCAACTGTTTGATGTATGTGGTTTGTTGAGTGTCGTCTTCTGGTTTGAAACCGCAATAAACACACACACACACACACACACACACACACACACACACACACACACAAGAATAAAATTGTATTTCAGGTAGTAAAATGTCTGAGATGATAGCAGACGCACTTTACTGTTGAATTTCCTCACTCATTCTCCCTGTTTATTTTCTGTTTTTTTAAACTCGACTGCCACTCGACTCACATCCACTGTTCTAGTGCAGGTAAATCACACGTGGCATCGTTACACATCGTTACTTCTACCATTGAATTAGGGCGGCGCTCAAAAATACGACAGAAGTAATGCAAGATCATCTTTCCTTTAAAATATTTAAAATTACCGCGCACGAACCGGATGCGCGCGCTAGAGCAGAATCGCATAAATTCCGGATTAAGATCGCGAGGGGGGCGGGTAGAATCGAGATCGCGATCTTTTAACGATCAATCGCGCAGCTCGACTCTCCAGAGTAGCAAAACGAAACCTGGCAAGACGGCGTCGGACTTTCGCCGCTTCCAAATACAGAGCTGGTTATTTTTAGGCCTTGATTTGGGGCCTAATGCCGCCGTCCTTCAGCGGCCCTTGCTGTGGCATTCTTCCCGGTACGGCGGGCTACCGCGCGGCGTTATGTTTAGCTGGAGTTCTCCGGCGGATTTAGATCCTTTCCTCATAGCATGCTTGAGATTTATTGGGCTTTAACCCATGAGATGTTGAGGCTGGTTTTAGAGCGCTCTATTTGTTCTCCTTCACCATGCCAGACATGCAGGCCTGGGCGATCGGTTGATCTATACTGTTACCAGGGCAAGAAATAACCCCCCTTGCCAGGATATTTATAATGGCCGAGCTGGAAACGGCCCCGTTTGTGACAACAGTTGTCCGGGGATTGGTTCTGTCGTGACTGTGGTGGGGATGGTGGTTTGCTGGGAGCTGGTTTGGATGTTTACGGTGAAGCCGCTGGATAAATGCACTTTTTGTGTAGTGAAATACAAAGGGGATGCAAGAAATGGCCGATCCAATCACGTCAGCCGTTGTGGAAATGGAAATGGTGGAATGTTCCGTCGATGTTATTCGGAAGCACGTTCACGTTTTCTAACTGTTTCAAACAGTAAAGGGCGTTTTTGAATAACAGCACTGGTCTAGTTTTGTTTTACTTTACTGTACTTTACTTTACTGTCGTTTGGCAGACGCTTTTATCCAAAGCGACACACAACAAGAGGAGCAAGTGAAGCAGTTTGTCTAAAATGTTTGTCTGTGTGTTTTTGGAACCACGGAAGATGAATTAGAAATAGGTCTGATCTGTTTTTAGAGTAGCTTGAGTCGGGACGCTTAAACGTTCTCTGATTTTATTTCATCCTAATTCTCGTTTTTCATTCTATTGATGGTGGATGGATGGATGGATAGACAGATAGATACATACATAGATACATAGATGTATGCATAGATGGATTGATGGATGGATGGATGGATGGATAGATAGATGGATGGATGAAAGGATGGATGGGTGGGTGGATGAAAGGTTGGATACATAGATGGATGGATGGATGGCTAGATGGATACACTAAACACATACACACATACATATATGGATGAATGGATACAAAAAACACACACACAATGCACACTTAGTAATGACAAACAAACAAAGATTGCAATCACTAAATAATCGTTGTAATACGGTATAAAAAGTGCTAATCCGTTCCTGTCAGGCGTGTTTGTTAAATACAGTAACTTCGAAGAGTCGAAGAGCGGAACGGAAGAACTTTCCATCAGGTTCCTCGCTCGCTGCCGGAGAACCTGAAGAAACCTTCAAAGCTTAGCATTTAAAGAGCTGGTCTCACATGGCCGAGCCGGCGGTGAATTATTCACCATGGTATTTGTTACAGCATAAGTAGGGTATTGTTGCTAGTTACTAGTGACCTGGCATGACGTATCCGTGTCGATATCAGTTACTGTTTCAGCAGGACCTTCCTGTTGCTGGGGCTGCGGACCAGTCTGGTGGATTATTAATGGTGACCAGGGTTAATTGCGTGTCTCCCAGTTAGGGTCTGCGGCTCCGTCCTCATCCGTCGCTAGGCAGCCGGTTGTCACGGTAGCAGATGTGTATAGGGCCCGTGACGTCAAAGCCCAGATCTGAACAGGAACGCAAAGTCACGGCCGCTGGGTTTCCTCCATATGGATGCAAATCCCGAGTCTTGTCGGGGGTTAACGGATGAAAACGACTGAGCTCTCGCCCCGAGAAGCCGAGATGCAAATCATAAGCCTTTACACAGTAGGAACGAATCCCACTCGCTTGATTCCGTCTTGGTTTGTGTTCAAATGACACGAGTTCTTTGATTCGATTGGCAGAGCTAGTGAGATTGGTGGGATCAATTTTAAACGGTAGTAAATTGCAAAAAAAAAAAAAAGCTAATTTGAAAGAATAAAAGAAAGCACGAATAATAAGGCGACAGATTTCGGAGTGTTGACAGACATTAAACCAACTGTAGAGTTACTGTACTTCCCCGCACATCCGTGTTCATTTTGACTACGATTTTTAATTTAGTTGTAGTCATAGTCTTTTATTTTAGTCCCAATTTAGTCATCTTAATTTTTGTTAGTTTTAGTCTAATTTTAGTCTACTAAATACCACAACATTTTAGTCGACTAAATTACAGTATAGATTTAGTCAACGGAAATCCAGGTGCTATATATTCTAAATATTTACTAAATTGCCATGTCTAAGAAATCTGAATGCGTTGATAACTATGAACATATAAAATATGTACAAAGATTGGAAAATTATTTATTTTTCTTGAACTTATTTTTATGAACTTTTCTTTCAATCCAAATACACGTATTCTGATAAGCCTCAACAAAGAAGAAATTAAATCGAGTAAAATGAAGTTAATTATAATTGCATTACGTTTCAAAGTAACAAATGGTTGCACGGTGAAAAAAGAAGTTTCATCTGCAGATGGCGCTTCAGGTGTGTTGTATTTCTGCCCGTGATTGAAAGTGTCAATAAATGTAGTTATGATTTTTGTCCCTAGGCAGGACTATTTTTATAATTATCGTTTCGTTTTCGCTCGGTGGAAAAAGTTTTGTCGACAAAGACAATGACGAAAATATTGCCGCACATGCACCGGCTTGAATTGAGTTGAAACGAATTGAAAAAGCCTTTAACAGTCCCACAGCGGGGAAATGTCCCGTCACAACAGCAGCAACAAATCCAAACCAACAAACATGACCTTAACGCCCTGCACGCATCACAATATCATAACAAACAAACCGTAAATGAATAAGTATGAATGAAAAAAAGTGAAGATTCTCTGTGTCTGCGTTTGGTGTGAATCATCTTCTGGCCTTCACCCGTCCGCTCCGGTGGTCTCTAATGGAACACGCGTCCCAACGTTTCCCCATCAACAGCCCGTCGTCAAGGCAACGGAGCATTAAATCTGCCGCTTCTGGATGTGTTGCAGGGCTCCTGAGATCATCCTGGGTTTGCCCTTCTGCGAGGCCATAGACATGTGGTCGCTGGGCTGCGTCATCGCCGAGCTCTTCCTGGGCTGGCCGCTGTATCCCGGAGCTCTGGAGTACGACCAGGTACGACCCAGCGTTGATAAAATCTTTTGTTCGTCGGCTTGTCTCCCTGTTTGTTCGTTCTCTACTGGGACGTGCGCTTTGCCTTGCAATCAACCGACAATTCTAGGGATGCACCGATACCACTTTTTGGAAAACGAGTACTTGCATGTAATAAAAACATGATTTAAATGTTCAGGGAACAGTTTTAGTCATATAATTAAAATAAAAAAACAAACAAACTAGTGGCTAGTTTGGAACTAGGAATTTCCAAACATTTATTTAAATGAGAAGCATGCTGTATGCAACATATTACAGAAAAAATAATTCTAGAAAATGTAAACAGTGACAGTGCAACTCAAGTATTTATTGTTGTAAATGTATTGTTTGAAATGAATTGAAATGTTAGCTTTTTAGTGCACAAGATTTGAATAAACTAACAACAAAGAGTTTTCTGCGGCGTGAGTTGTGTTGGTTTAGAAACGAACTCTTTGTACTCGTTATCGTGTCGAGAGATTAGGCGCTTGATTAAATTACTACTAAATGTTAAACACGCTACATTTTGAGCCTCTGGACAATTTCGCTGAGCACAATTTATCGGTCGCACTTTTGTCGTTTTCATTCACTTTGAAACACACGCGTCTGAGCTGTGGTGATGCCGTTTGCGAACGAGCCGATGCTTTAAAGCAAATGATAAGAGGAGAGCCGGACTTCATCACTAATGCAGCAGCGCTGGGGGCGGAGCTTCCGGTATCGACGGACATTTAACGAGTAGTTTGGAAATTGTGGTTTCGAGGCCGATTTTGGTATCAGTGCGTCCCTACATATAATTTCTTAAAGTTTAAAATGACCAGTTCTCTTCTAAAATAAGTGACAATGTTTCCACCCGAACTGAAAGCCGCTCTAACGAGAAGCTACGCAGTTGTTGCGTTATCTCTGGCCTTGGAAACAACGTTATCTGTGGCCTTTTCTTCAGTGTTGTACTCAACGACTTTTTGTTCTTTTTGTTCTTCTGTGTCGTCCTTCCTGAAGCCAAAATGTGTCCAACTGACGGAGAGTTGTTTATTTGTGTGTGTGTGTGTGTGTGTGTGTGTGTGTGTGTTTTGTATACGTAACGGTCACGTGACTACATAGGTGTAGTGTTTTTTTGAGTAACCTAAATAATTGACCTTTTTATCAATTATAAGTTCTGAATGTAAATTTTGATCGATTACTTGCCCAGCCTTAACTCTATCTTTCTTTTTTTTCTGCGCGTCCATCTAGATGTCTCTTATCCTCCTTTCTCTCTGTTTATCTGTTCATTTCGTCCTTCCATCCTATAAATCTGGGGTGTCAAACTCATTTTCAGCACAATGGCTGTCCTCAAAGTGCCAGATTTGACTTATAAATGTGTAATGCAAAATAAATGTAACTACTCCTTAATGTTAAATAACTCTTTATTTATTATAACCTAATAAAGTGACAATTTCAGTTGCGTTGAAAACCCAAGTTTGCTCTAACATAAATCCTTTTCAATTGTGTCATCTTATGAAAACACACATAACTCCATTAATGAAGGATCAAACTGTCTAAAAATGTGAATAAAGACAAATAACATAAAACTGCCGCGGCTACTGTAGTTGAGAGGCATCATGGGAAATTGCACGCTTTCCCATTTTCCCATTATCATCGGTGTGTGTGTGTGTGTAAATATCAACGTGTAAATGTGTGAATAAATATCTATTGGTAGAATTGCTAGATTAATTATGACGTAGTTATATCCAGATTAATTATCGAGCCAAGTTAGAACACCAATATTTTTGCCGCACGTTTTTTTTCCACGTAAAGTGAGCGACGTTCCCCCGCCGAGCCGGACACGTGCGAGCGCCTCAGCTGGTTGGTCGAGATAAACTCGGCGTGGCAGCTAGTGTTACCGCTCGGGCTTAAATAGCAAACGCGATAGTGGCAGAACTCTCCGGCAGAGGGGCGTGTCTTACTCAGTGCCCGCCCCCCGCCCCACCAGCAGCAGGCTCCAGTTCCCCTCCACACAGCAGAATGTATTTATAAGCGCGGCGGGCCTGCACTATCAGCAGGTTCTCACTTCAGCGCTCGCTCTGTGTTTGTGCAGCGCTTTGGCAAGCCGATCATGTCACTACTCACACCCCCGAGACGCCATAAACACGGCTTGTTCCACACGGCCGCTCGTAAACGGAGCGCTGGCGTCATCGCGCGGGACGAAGGCGAGCGGCTTTGTTGTTTGCAGTCGTTATGACGCTTTATCTGCTGAACCAGAGTTTACTGACCGGAACAGAACTGTGGCTAACCTGACGCTTAGTTAGTGCTGTGGCTTATCAACAAACTCGGGGGTTAGTTTGTGCTGCGCTTAATAATAAACTTGACGCTTAGTTAGTTAGTGCTGTGGTAAATGCAAAAAATAAAATAAAAAAAACACGACGCTCAAGTGCTGTAGTAAATGCAACAACTTGATGCTTAGTTATTTAGGTAGTTCTGTGGTTAATAAGAAGCTTGAGACTTAGTTAGTTAGGGCTAAGGTAAATACAATAAAAACTTGACGCTTAGTAAGGGCTGTAGTAAATGGAAAAACGTGACGCTTAGTAAGGGCTGTAGTAAATGGAAGCTAGTTAGTTCTATGGTTAATAAGAAACTTGAGGCTTAGTTAGTTAGTGCTGTGTTAAATACAAGAAAATCTTGATGCTTAGTTAGTGCTGTAGTAATTGGAAAAACTTGACACTTAGTTAGTGCCTGTGGTAAATACAAAAAAATTTTAATAAGCATGACACTTAGTAAGTGCTGTAGTATATAGAACAACTTGATACGTAGTTAGTTAGTTCCATGCTGTGGTTAAAAAGAAACTTGAGGATTAGTTAGTTAGTGTTGTGGTAAATACAAGAAAAACTTGAGGCTTAGTTAGTTAGTGCTGTAGTAAGTGGAAATACTTGACGCTTAGTTAGTTAGTGTTGTGGTAAATACAAAAAAAAAAAACACGACGCTTGGTAAGTGCTGTAGTAAATAGAACAACTTGACACTTAGTTAATAAGAAACTTGAAGCTTTTAGCTAGTGCTGTGTTTAACTAGAAACTTGACGCATGGTTAGTTAGTGCTGTGGTCAACAAGAAACTTGAGGCTTAGTTAGTTAGTGATATGGTAAATACAAAAAATCTTGACGCTTCGTAAATAGAAAAGCGTGACACTTTGTTAGTGCTGAAGTAAATACAAAAAAAATCTCGATGCCTAGTTAGGGTAATGCTGTGGTTAAAAAAATAATAATAACTTGACGCTTGGTTAGTTAGTGCTGAGGTTTACAAGAAACTTGAGGCCTAGTTAGTGCTGAGTTAAATAAAAAAATCTTGATGCCTGGTTAGTTAGTTCTCCGGTAAATATAAAAACCTGACTCTAACTACTGAACAAATCTTCACACCTTTACTGCTAAAAATAAAACCATGAATTGACGTAAAGACAAAACATTTCAGACAGCCACACAAACAGGCAGATTTAACCAGGACGTTTACCGTCTTTGATAAAGGAAACTGGATTAGCGTTTGCTTCGCTCTCTTCAACTGTTCCGCTTTATGATGCTTACGTCAGATAGCGCTGCTATGGGGAAGTCGTAAAGAACGCTCTTTTTGTTTTGCTACAGATAACGCGGTGTAAAGTCACGTGACCGCCTCTCTGTCGCACTGACTTCACACAAGCTTTCCGCTTTAGAAAATCCAACGGCAACGCAATTTTGTGTTGCAACTGCTTGCGCAGCTCAGATTTAAGCATAAAAAAACGGTTTTCTGTGCTTTTCTCAGTCGTTCCAGGATTTCAAGATTGTTTTTATGCCATTTTTGCACGCCGTTTGTCACACGTCTTTTGTAGTATGTGTTAGATACAACATACATTTTTGCCAAAAATCTAAATCATGATTAATTAACATTTTAACACATTTACTGATTAATGATTTTTTTTTTTTTTTTTGATTTTTGATAATTTTAAAATAAATGAAGGAAACACACACAGACCTCATCTATGATTATTTACTGAACATCAACAATGGAAATTAAAGCAAAGTGCCTAAATCAAACAATCACTTTGTTTGCCAGAAAATGTAAAAACAAATAGCTGGCACATATGAGAGCACAATACATTATTTAAAAAATTGTATTATTTATTTGGAAATTGACCAGTTCTCTTCTACAGTAAATACAATAAGTCTTTATTTTTTATAATAAGGTATAGTTCATAATAAAGTATATCCTGTGCATTTCTTGCATCTTCTGTAAACAAATATTTCAATATGCAATGTATCTCTGCATTATATCGCCGTCACCTTTTCTATCAGTGTAAACAACAGATTGTCGTAATCTAAAACGAACTCTTTTAAATACCGTGATCTTGTCATGTCACTATATAAAATGAATTTACTCTTCAGTGTCCAAACAACAGAGACCGCTTTTTTTCTTTTTTTTAATACATGTCAAGCTCCTCATTCACTCCATGTCACGTGACTCCACATCCAAAAGTTTTCTTAAAGGGAAAGTTATCAGAATAATCGACCTGAAAAAATGTGAACGATTTGAAGTTTTTCAATTTTTTTCGCCCAACATCTGACAATCTGTTTTCCACGTCTTTAACGTCTCTCACGGCTTTTTTTGACTTCTTTGTAGAGACGTAGGACATCAAGGGTCCAGGAAATCGGCAGTGACGCTGGCTGATGTTTGCTTCCGGATCTTTTGATCTAAGCTCGGGGATTATGCGTCGACTTTACTTGTCGAGGCGAAATACCTTTCTGAATGGTTCATTGGTATTTTGGCACAGGGTTGGATCGCTGCATACCATCTAGGCCAGGGAAGCGGCCTGTTCTAGATCACTCTTATCAGCCCGGCTTCTTCCTGTGTCCGATATCTCGTGTCGAGCTTCATAAGGACAGTGTTTTTCCGCTCGGTTTGAAACTCACCATGAACCTTTTTTGTCCTGCAGATTCGCTACATCTCTCAGACGCAGGGATTGCCCGGAGAGCAGCTGCTCAACGTGGGGACAAAGACGGCTCGCTTCTTCCGCAAGGAGTCGGATTCGCCGTACGCCACCTGGAGACTGAAGGCAAGCGTCTGCTTCGACGCGAGGGTCTTCTTTACGTAACCGCGCGCGCTCTTCCTGTTTTCGCAGTCGACCGAAGAGCACGAAACGGAAACGGGGCTGAAGTCCAAGGAAGCCAGGAAATATATTTTCAGCTGCCTGGACGACATCGGACATGTGAGCGGCTCTGCGTTCTCCAGGATATCCGCGGTGTTCTGAAAATTCCTCCTACAGCTCAGAAGTTCCTACACTGATGTCACTGTTCAGCTGTTCACGTCAAAACTGAACACTAATATAAATAAGTACAATGTCGTGTGTACTGTTATAAGTGTCCATGTTCATTTAGTGCGTTTATCGCGCACCGCGAAGGGTAAGAACAGCTGAGAAGAGACGTTTCATTATCGCACATGCGCAACTTGCAAGCTAGGAATAGCTGAGCAGTGATGTATGTTCTAACGCGCGTTACAATATATTGTACTTATTTATATTAGCATTCAGTTTTGACGTGTTTTAACGCGCTTGCGCGGCGAGCTAGCTAGGAACAGCCGAGCAGTGACGTCAGTGTAGGAACTTCTGAGCTGTAGGAGGAATTTTCAGAACAGCGGATCCTCTAAAAGAATTTCATAATATAATAATAAGGCCTTAAAAAGTATTAAAATGTCTTAAATTGACAATTCAAAGGTCTTAAATAGGAAATGTAACCGACTGTGTGAAGAGGACTTTGTTTTTAAATACGTTTGAAATCTTTTTGTTTGTCCCACAGAACAGAATGCTGTAGGCGGTACCAGGTTCAACTTTTTGAATCAGTTACAATTTAACAAAAACTGGTTACATAATCCTAGTTTTGCCCCGTGGTTCAAACCAGTCAGTCTGCTGCACACTGTGCCGAGAAAAAATGTGAAACTCGGATTAACATTTTCACTTTCTGTATCAATAAACAGTACGTTGAAATAATTGGTTGTATTGTGTGACGTTTGCAAATGTATTATTAGAGAACTGGCCTTAAATTTCATTTTGAACCGTAATAAAAAAGTCTTAACTCATAGAACCCTGCAGATACCCTAGTTTACGGACTTCATACACGGTGGGGTGATGAGAACGGCATTGATGGCCTTGTTCTTCTCAGGTGAATCTAATGCTCAACATGGAGAGCTGCGATCAGCTGGCGGAGAAAGCCGACCGGAGAGAGTTTGTGGACCTGTTGAAGATGATGTTGATGATCGACGCGGATCAGAGGATTGCCCCCTCAGATGCACTTACTCACCCTTTTGTCACTATGCAGCACCTGATGGACTTTGTCCATTGCAACCAGTAAGTACCATGATCACGTTACACCAGTCACGTTCACTCCTCGAATGAAGGTATAGACACTAGAGTTAAAAAAAAGACTGTGGAAGTAAAAGTATCAGCTCAACATTTTTACTCAAGTAAAAGTACTGGCTTGATAACGACGTGAAGTGTAAAGTCAAAGTGCCATTGAAAGACAAAATGACAATATTATTGGTACAGTACTATATTGTTTTAGTAAAATGTTGCAGAAAATAATTACATTTAAAATGAGTGCATTTTATTACAATGCAAACACATTAAAGAAGCATAACTAAGCCTTAACTTAACTTCTCGGTGTGAAATGTGATGACTAGTATTTTAATGGTGATAAACCTCTCTTCAGAAGCTTGTGATCTATAAGCTTTATTGGAATGAAGTAAAAACATTACATAATTCAATCACATAACACGCGTCAACAGATTTACCAATCAGGTTTGTTCAGTCAAAGCAATTGTAATGAAAAGTGTTTGTATGTCTCATCCAATCACAATCAAGTTTACCGTAACTGGGTGGCGGCCTTTATTTTGATTTTTTTTTTTTTTTTTTTTTTAGATAGACAACGCAGAAATAAAACTAACTGAAATTAATATGCGTCTATTTTTAAAATGTAAGGAGTAGAAAGTACCAATATTAGAAAAAAAAGTAGGCGAAAAATGATGACTCCATTTTTTGCCTACTTTTTATTTCTAATATTATTCATACTTGAGTAATAATTTTTCGCCTACTTTTTATTTCTAATATTATTCATACGTATTACTCAAGTAAAGTATGAATAAGCCACAATTCTACTCAAGTAGCCAAGTGTTTTTCACTTTACTTGATACATCTGCGTTTAACACACTCTGGTCAACCCTTTGTTTCCACATTCCACAGTGAAACATATAAACCATTTTGTAAAGCGCGGATCTCCTCGCGCACGATTGTTGACGTGTGCCCGCGTGCGTTTCAGCGTTCAGTCCTGTTTCCACATCGCGGACGTCTGTCACGCCAGAACCAACATGTACGACACCCTCAACCGCAACAAAGTGCCGCCGCTCCTGAAGCCCGTGACGCTCCCCAGCGCTCCCAACATCACCGTCGCCTTCAACAAAATGCCGTCTGTCCATTCCCAAGTACGTCCTGCCATTAAACACACTCTCTGGAATCGAGTACAGAGTGATAATTCTGTTCTGCTCCGCAGACGCTGCCTCCCTCCGCTCCACCCGTGGTGCATCCTGGGATTCCCATTCAGACGGGAACCGCCCAGTTTGGGTGCAACGACTCTTTTCAGCAAGCGCTCATTTTGTGTCCCCCTACTCTTCAAGGTACCGATGTGGGGTCGTTTTGCACTGCCGTAGGGTTCAAGTTCAGGTTTAGTTCGCTTTTTGTAGTTCGAGACCATCGCAAAGTCGCTATGCAAATTAGGGAAAAACAATAGTCTTTAAGAAGAAAAATGTCCATCGTTTATCTGTGTTCTAAAATTTGGGGAAAAGAGTTTGTTAAAAAAAGAAAATTGTCCGTTGTCCATGTCCATAGTGCTGTCACAATACTAGAAATAGCAACTTCGATATGATACTTGACAAAGTATCGATTCTCTATACCATTTTCGATACCACGGGGGAAAACTGCAACAATGTTAGGGCCTTTTTTTTTTGTTGTTGCTTTTTTTCATTAAGAAAATAACACGTGACAAGACTGTAACATAAAAATGTGCCTGAATGAGGAATCTCAAGACAATAAGTGCCAAAATAAATTAAACTGCATTACCTTTTATATTTTCCAGAAGGAAAGAAAATGTAAAGCTATTTAAAATATTAAATGCTCAATATGAAATATTACATTTATTAATATTAAAAATTAAAACGAAACGAGTTTGCTAGGAGCTCTGTATTACAAACCAAATATGTATGTAAAAGTAGAAGAGTACGGTATTTTATTTGTTTGTCAAACAAGGCTGGTAGTGTGAGTGGATATGAGTGAGTTTTCACTGCAGATTGTAAGAAAAGAAAGAAATATTACAGATTTAGAATCATTTTGGTATGATTTTATTGTTAGATCAAGCCTAAAATTAATAAGCTTACATTGATGACCTTCGATACTTTCCGGTCACAGTATTGTATCTTTTAAGATTTTTCAGTATTGATACTTGTCAAAATATTGATATTTTTGACAACACTACTCTGGCGTGTGGGATCTGTAATTTCGTGCTATTGTTCTATTTGTTTTTGCAGGGATCCCCACAAACCCCAATCAGCCGACGGGCTTTTCCGTCAGAATGGAGAGCGCTCTTCCTCTGGTCACCCAAGCTCCAGCTATTCAGCCCTTACCCATGAGGCCTGGCGTCATAGCACAAGTACGTTTCACTTCATTTTTTTTTTTCCCCTCTCAAAAAAAATAACACTCACTTTTATAAGTTTGTGATGATTATGGTGACCAAGCGTCCAATTTTTACGTCTTTTACGTCTTTTATAAATTCTCCAAAATGTCCGGTATTCACTCTCTTTCATCACGACTTTTACGACATTTCATTCGGGACCATTACGCGTGATTGACCGGCGCTTTGCACACACAACACGGCACACATTTTTTGTGCACTGAACAAAAAATGTATTTTTATAGATTTATTTTATTACTGGACTTAATTTTTTTATATTAAAGCTTTTTATATATTATTATTATTATTATTATTATTTTAAGTCTACAACTATTTTTTTTTCCCACAGATTTTTATTTATTTTATTACAGGACTTTTTTTAATTAAAATTGTGTATATTACAATTTTATATTAAAGATTTTTATATATAATTTTATTATTATTATTATTTAAAGTCTGTAACTTTTTATTGAAGCATGTTAAAGCATGTTAATCAACCTCAGGGAAGCCTGTCTCTAGGCCGTGCCGATTGTCCTCTTTTCTTGTGTTTATCCTCTTCACTTATTGTCCGAGCGTTTTGTGATTCTCTTTTGTTAACGAATATGGTGCAAGACTGTCCTTGTTTGACCTTTCAGCAGCCATGGTCCAACAGAACCCCGCAGATCCTCGTTCCCGCTTGGCAGCAGGTCCCACCACCTGCTACGAGCCTGGCATCTGACACCGTCATCGGAGCGCAGCGGCGAGGAGACTGGGGGTAAGAAGATCACAAGTGCAGTGGTACCCCGACTTACCAATGTCCTTACTGACGAAACACAACGCTGCGAAAATTTCGTCTCGAGTTGCGGAAAAAAATTTGCTATACGAAACAACCGTGTCATGGTCTTACCGCGATCAGGCATTAGTGAGAGTCCAGAAGTGTAAAAAACGGTTGTTTAATCAAACAAACAAAAGCACTGGTTAGTTTCAAATGTATTGATTACAAAATATAAAATGAGCTGGTGTTCTCCTAGAATGGCTTCTGCGCGTCAGGCGTTGGTATAAATAGAGCCGCGCAGCATCTTTGTGCTCTAGGAGCGCGCACACACACTTACTCAGCGGGAGTTTGAAGCAGTTTCAAAGTGACTAGCACAAAATAAATTTTCTTGCAAATAAACTGATAGAAATTCGACGTGAGTGCGCTAATCTCGCTGGGTGTTACACTCTATATAGTCCTGGCGGAACATTCAGATGACGTTAGTTCCGTGTCTGTGTGACGTCAGTTCAAGATGGTGGTCACCGTTCATGTGAGATTGTTTAAATCGGCAATAGTTTATAAAGGTACAGAATTTAATAATACAGCGGACAATCACTTTGTGACATGTTTTATTACATGTATTAACAATAGTTTATCACTTGTAAAAAAAAAAATGTTTGTCTGAATTCACGAACGGAATTCATGGCACGGATTAGACAAATTGCATGTAAAATGCGGCTCAACTAACGGAATTCCCGCCTAACAAAATGTCTATCGGCACGGATTAATTTTGTAAGTCGGGGTACCACTGTACCTGCGTCCTCAATGTCCGTCCCCAGGAAAGTCCTGATTTTTTTTTCGTCCCCAGGAAAGTCCGGCCACACAGCAGTCATTTCAGCTCGGTGATGCCGCAGCCTCTCGTTCCCAACCAAATGACCGTGTCTGCCCACCAGCCGATCAACATCGGCATCGCTCATGTGGTCTGGCCTCAGCCTGCGTCTAACAAGAGGAACAAGCTCAGCCAGAACAGGTAGGTGGCGTCTCCGCTCCTAGTTACTTCCTTAGTTACACACACACGTCAGGTCATGTCAAGTCAACTTTATTTTTAAAAGCACGTTTAAAACCGCTGACCAAAGTGCTTTACATTTACTGCGTTTTACATCACTGGTGATACACGTGTTTTTTTTGTGTCAAATTACCTGGCCTTAAATTAAAATTCTGTTTCAAAAAACTTGATAGATTCAAACATACACTTGTAATACACAATTGAATCACCAGGTGGCAGCAATTAACTGCTCCATTGCTCTTCCACAGCAGTGAACACTAGGGGAGCCGCTCCAAATTCTGAAAAGTTTATTTTTTCAGATTTTTATAAAAAATAGTTTTTGAGGTCTAAGGGGGAGAACAGTAACATTTTTGCTTTCTAAGAGAAGGGTTGTCTGGTGGATTGCTTGAATGTGGCGTGGTAAATTTTTGTGATTGAAATTTTAACCCTTTCCTTTATTACACATTTCTGATGATACGTTTAAAATAATGTTTAAAATTATAAAACATTTTTTTATTTTTATTTTTTTTTCATTTTTTTTTTTATATTTTTATTAGAAATATTACGTTTAATTGAAAACAAATGTTTTAAGCTTGCCGCCTGGAAGCCAGCAGTAATGTGTTAAAAAACATAATCACAATCCAAAAGCACGATCACAATACAGTTAACAATTAGCAATACATATTATAATAATAATATAATAATAATTGAACCTTTATTAGTCCCTCAGTGGGGAATTTTTTTCTCTGCATTTAACCCATCCACTATAAAGCCTTCAAAACAAAATATAAAATCATTTGAATGGATATGCCAAAATAATTTTTTTTGTTACACGTTTTTTTTTTTTGTCGTTTTGTTTATGTAAATGCTACAAATGGAATTGAACAAGTTATTAACAAAAAAGGACTAAAATGAATGATTAAAATGGACAAAAAAAAAAAATAAAACCAAATTTCATGCAAATATCATACATCACTCCTCATGTTTGATTGGCACCTTTAGGATCATGAACGTCTCGCACTATACGGACACACAGCCCTCGGTGTGTCCGTCACCAAAGATGACCGACAGGTTGAAGAACGCAGAGCCTGAGCTGGACTGTCCAGGCCAGGAGGTGGAGTCACAGGTGAAGCCGGAGGCGGAGCCGGTTGAAGAGGAGGGCTGTTGTAAGGCGGAAGTGGCCAATCAGCAGAGAGAGTCCATCCTCATCAGAGAGTCGCCCAGTCCGGCGGTCAGCGTCATTAGTTTGAGCAGCGGCACGGATGAGGAAGATCAAGCGCAGAGATGCTCCATCAACAAGTGAGTGGAACCGCGTGTCGAGCTGGTGATGTGTTACAAATGTGGAGGATAAAAGAGGTTAATGTAGAAATGGACAGTTAGAGTAGTATTTACATATTGGAAGTGAAGTCTTTATTTGGCGGTTTAACATGCAAATCGATCAACCTCTCTGTTAAATATCACAAAATGGGCTTTCAACGTACTTTATTTTTGCGAAGCGATTTTATCCTGAAGCTTTTAAAACAAAAGATTTGGAAATTTTTTCAAACATTACTTTTTCCAGCATGGTGAAAAGCATATAAATGTTCAATGATGCGTAACTAAAGTTTTTTGTTATAGAGCAAGTATTTTCCACGTTATTGTTTTGTTTTTCCTCATATTAATCAATTTTCAATAATTTTGATCGTTTTTTTTAATTTATCAAATAATTTGAATGGATATACCAAAATGATTTTTTGGTATTTTGTTTATGTAAATGCTACAAATTGAATTGAACAAGTTGAAGTAGCATTTACATAAACAAAATGACTATTAAAAACCGTTTAACAAAAAAAAATCATTTTGCGATATTCCAAATGATTTTTTTTTTGTTACCAGTTTTGTTTTTTTTGTCATTCTGTTTATGTAAATGCTACAAATTCAATTGAATAAGTTGAAGTAGCATTTACATAAACAAAATGACTTAAAAAAAATCTTCCAAAATTTTTCCTGGAATTTTCCAAAAAGCTTTTGCATAAAATGACAAAAAAAATTGTTTAACGGAACAAATATATACTAAAATTATTTTATTTGCTAAACGTTTTTTTTTTGTCATTTTGTTTATGCAAAAGTTACTTCAACTTATTCGATTACATTTGTTTATGTATTTATTTTACGGGAAGCTGCTGTATTTTACAGTGTGCTACATTCGACAGGTGTACGGGCGACCCGGAGTGCGAGGCGTGTACGGACACTCTTAACGTGGAGCGGGTGTGTTCTCTCAGCAGTCCCGACAGCAGCTTGAGCACCAGCTCCTCGGCCTCGGCCCAGTCCAGCCCCTCGCCCTCCTGCAAGAGACACAGCAGGTGCTGACCCACACACCACACCAGAGTTATATTATCACTATTCATTATTATAATAAATTAGATTAAAACAGAGTATATAAAAACTCCCGCTCAGTGACGAAAACTATTCGAAACACATTCGTCAACGAATAACAACTAAAACAAAAATGCCTTTCGTGACGACGTCCAATCATAATCTGAGCTTGTGGAGAGAGGCGGGTGGAAACACAATCTGGACACGAAGCAATTAACAATGCAACTATAACTAATTTTATTTTACTGTGTTTATTTTTCTCTTTGTTGAGGTTTCCTTTATGGGAAGACGTTTATTTGGATTGAAATAAATTGGAAATAAATTGGATTTGGATTGGATTTATTTCTTTTAAATAAATTAAAGAAAACGAAATGTTTTTCCAAATAAGATCTTTGTATATATATTTATATGTTCAAAGATAACTACAAATTCAGATTTCTTAGACCTAGCAACTTTAGTAAACATTTAGAATATATAGCACTTATATTTTCGTTGACTAAATCTATACTGTAATTTAGTATCTTAATTTTATTTTAGTTTTAGTCAAATTTTAATCTACTAAATATCACAGCATTTTAGTCGACTAAAGTTAGACTAAAACTAAAAAAAATTAAGATGACTAAATTGGGACTAAAACTAAAGTGAGTTTTAGTCAAAAACTATGGCTAAAACTCAAATTGAAAAATCTTTGTCAAAATGAACACTGGACCACACACGCCTTCTCACACTCACGTCACACTTCTACTTGACAGCATCTCGGAAGACGACGGCCATGAAAGCGGATGTGAGACTGTAGACGGATCTCCACCCTCAGACTCCTCGCTCGGCCCGCACGACAGCCTCTTCCCCGAGCCACGCTTCCTCAACAACCAGAACCAGGAAGCCCAGGCCAGACACCCCGACACGGGGCTCGGCAAACCTGCTGTGAGGACGGTGGTGGTGCCGCCCATGAGAGTGCTGAACAATAACCACCATCCCAACAGCGAGCAGCACACGCTCGGCACAGGTGAAGGCTTGGCCGGATTCTTGCTTGACTAAACTACTCGAAAACAAGCATAAAAAATAAATCCAGGCACCAACGAGCGCTCCTCAATATCTTGAAATAATCGGTCTGTATTTTTTTTTTAGGAATTCTCGGAATCTAGGGCAAAATTACGATCGTCCTGCAAATTTGGTCGTTTTATTACAGAAGGAAATTGCTCATTTGAAAGAGAAACTCATATTTTCTAGGCTATCAAAATATAAATAAATGCATTAAAATAGGTACCAACAAGCTCATCTCAATATCTCTTTTTTAAAGAATTTCTGACCACGGAATTTATGGCAAATTCATTCAATGCCATCCTGCAAATTTGGTCGTTTTATTGCAGACGAAAATTGCTAATTTGAAAGAGAAACTCATATTATTATATCAAAATATAAATAAATCCATTAAAATAGGTACCAACAATCTCATCTCAATATCCCTTTCATCTTTCAATAAACAATCTCGCTAGTTTTTTTTTTTTTTTTTTTTTTTTTTTTTTTTTAAGAATTTGCATCACAGAATTTAGGGGAAAATTATGCGATGCCATCCTGCAAATTTTGTGTTTTTGTTGCAGGAGGAAATTGCTAATTTAAAAGAGAAACTAATATTTTTTGGGCTAAAGACATCGAAAAATTGTAAGTTATTTAATAGAAATAGGCACCAACAAGCGCATCTCAATGTCTCTAATGAGACTTAATCAGTCTCTAAAGTTTTTTTTAGGAATTCGCTATCACAGATTTTATGGCGAATTCAATGCCATCCTGCAAATTTTGTCGTTTTATTGCTGAAGGAAATTGCAAAAGGTTTAAATGATCTAATCAATTTATCTCATTCAAATCAGTCTAAAAGGGAAGCAAATCAGTGGGACTGACATCACACACACTTCTATATATGCATCATGTTGTGTTTAATTATTTCATATTCTAAAACGAATACGTTCAAATAATCTGAAAGCTTTGTTCACCTTCAGACAAATATCATTTAACATTTAACATTTTGCTCCTCGTGATGTAATTTATAATATAATTTTGTCTATAGCAGTAAACCACCGCAAGGTCGCACTCAAGAACAAACTTCTCTTACCAACAAAAAGAAGCAACGTTTTGTTAATTTTGTCCTTCAGAATGTGCTTTATTTGCCGTTGCCATGCTGTTCTTGGCCCATCGGAAAGGCACTTCAAGTTCGAATCCCGGTCCATCATCATTAGGACACGGACCCCCACGACTTTAGCTACCCGCTGCTCCGGGTTTTTGTGTCACTTCAGGTGTTGGGAAGGTTCTTTTAAAATAGTAATTAGTTACAGTTGCTTCTAACAAAAAGTAACTTAGTTAGTAATTGAGTTACATCGTTATAAAAGTTACTTATTGCCAGGGAAAGAAACATGCGTGACTTTTTGCAACACTTTTTTTTATTATTTGTCAAATTATTTGGCTGCTGTCAATATTAAATGTTAAATGAATGAAAAGGACACTAAATAAAATTAGTTATTGTTAAATAATTCATTTATTATTAGGAGGCACTATGTATTAATCTAAACTATTTTAATATTGAATTTCATAATAGTATTGTAAATATTATCATTAGTTTAGTGAATAATAAAACACAATAGATAGTGTGTAACTTAACATTTACTGCACAGACTTCAACTGGCCAACAGATAAGTCTAAATATAAATTATGCGTCTTATGTAACAAAACTAAATGAATAAAATTCACAAAAGTAAACAGTTTAACCAGACGTGTTCTGCTCTCAATATAATACTTAACAACGTACCAACATTAAATAACAATAACAAAAATGTGCACTCTTTCTACTCCATGTGCGTCTTTTCGGCTCATCGCTGACTCCTGCTGGGCGAGCGCTTGTATGTTCCCAAACGCATTTTCCATGTGGTAAATGATGGACATTTAATCTAAGCCAATCATCACGTTTTCAGTCGCACCACGTGCACAGACACACCCATCACCAGTTATGCCACGCCCCCCGAACACACCCACCAGAGAGAAAGACAATACAGACTCTGCTCAGACCAAAACCGCTTCGGTGACCACAATTATAGTCACGCAGCATTTTTGTCAGTAACAATAACGGCTGAAAAAGGTAATTGCGTTAAATTACTCATTACTGAAAAAGTAACGCATTTATAACGTTATTGATATATCAATACTGCCCCTAGTGGCCACACTGACAAACTCTCCTCACTAAGTGGAGACTTACTTCCTCATCAGGAATTGGCCTTTAAAAGAGAGTTGCGTTTACAGAGTGATGTCTACTTTACAGGTCATAGGAGAGAAACAGGAAGTTGTCACAGAGGCTATTGCAGGTGATTATGGGTATAACGTGCACCTCGACCCCCGTGTCTTGTGCGCGGCATCCCGGTGTTGAGTGAAAGCCTTTGGGTTTGTGCTCTTCTCTCCTAAGCTCTCCCTCCATTCTCTGCGTGATGACTTCCCTAAGAGAAATCTTTCCCCGGTCTCTCCTCCTCCGTTCCTCCGTTCTCAACGCATGCAGGACAGCGAGTAGCGTTGGCGCGGTGGTAAACTCTTCCGCGTTTCCTCCGAGGTGCCCACGAAAAGTTAGACGAGGGTTTTTGGACTAGATCGTTTTTTTGATCGAAGGTTGTTCTACATACTGTGGCAGGCACCCAGTTGTATGAAGTACTTGAGTAAATGGAGTTTGCTACTTGACGTATTTCTGGCTACTTTTTACTAGATCTGAGTATCAGAAATGTAAGCAACTTTTACTCTTTACTTGACTACATTAGTTGGCATCTTTTTCTGCCGCGGTTAATTTTGTAGGCGGACGAGGTGATATCGCCATCTGCAGGATGCTGAAGATACTGGATGCTGTTTATCTGCTAAATCACGTTTAGCAGCGCTGACATAACTCTCTGGCCAAAAAGAGCTAGAATACGTTTCAAGAACTTTGATAATCAGCTTTTGTTGAAGCTAATTTAAATTTTTGCCTCTCTGATACCGAGAGGTGGATTACATCGAAGTCCACTCTATTCTTTAATCTAATCTTTTTTTTTTTTTTTTTTT
>CM051501.1:1980213-1990834 GCA_028031935.1 Paedocypris micromegethes | reverse complement strand
CCCCCCCTCACCGCTACTTTTCGATATTGCCTTCTGGCGTGCGTGTTAGACAGTCGGCGCCCGTGTGTACCCGTGGTAGCCCGTTGTCCGGTGTTGCGTCACGCTGCATGTCTCTGCATGGGCACAAAGCGATGTCGACCTTCAGCGGGGCGACGCCCACCCTTACGTGTTGAATAAACAGTGCCTTAATCCGCCAGGTGGCGAAGGTTCCCCTCGCAGTCGTCTGCGCTCTGACTGCAGCACTTGAAGTTTCCCCCTCGTCGGTTTTCTATTTTACGTGTCGTCGGATGGCGTTTTTTTGGGGCGAGCGTGTCGTCCGTCAAACGCATGAAATCTCGAAATGAATTTGTACAGAGCGGCGACGGCAAGCGGCCGGTTTTCGTTCGATGCCTTTGATGATTTGCTCGTTGGGGACGCGACTTTTATATATTTTTTTCGTTTTACGCGTCATCGAATATTCCCCGCCCCCTAACGTTTCGCCGTTTGAGAGGTAGCAGAGTATAGCCCCGTAGCAGGTGTGTCCGTGTGTAGAAAACCTTTGAGTACTTCTTTGATAATCTGTTTCTACTCTAATAGTATTTACACTGTCGTTTAATGAAACTGCAATACAATCTCTAGTTTTCGGGGTGTTTTCCGATGGTTTGCGTTAGCGTGTGGTTGGTGTCGGACGTGTGTCCTGCAGATGGCGCTGTGATGGTGTCGTGTTTGCGCCGCCGAGTCTTCAGTATTGAGTGTTGAGTGCTTTACGGCTGATCACGTGCAATTTTCTCCGTAGACGCATGTGGTTTTTCCCTTCTCACCGTTGAGTTGCTTTCTGTCGCTGGCTGATTCGTTTTTTTTTTTTTTTTTCGGTTGTTGTCGTACATTCCGTCAGGGAGAAAAGGCTTTTGTGGAGTCGCGAGCGTCGTTTTTTTTTTCTCGATGGTCGGTCGTGTCACGTACTGATGCTTTCGCTACACCAAAGACAGTCGTTGGTTTTCTGGAGCTAGTGTTGTAGCCTAGCGCGCAAGGCTAGCGTAGTATTTAACGACAAGACAAGTCTATGTATCGGGGGGGTTGACGTTTGGCTTTTCGTTTATTCATGAATGTATCATAGATAAGCTGCTATATACTGATTGCCACTTCATGATAGCTGTGAAACTAGGTGATTAACTTTGTTCTTAGCCTCTTTTTTTTTTTCTCTCGTTTTTTTACGTGTCTAATTAGCTTGAATTAGAAGTGATTTGTTTTTCTTCTTCCTGTTGCTTTTGGTTTTATCGTACTGACTGGCATCAGAAGCGTTTTAATGCCTCTCTGTCTGGCTTTTTCCTTGATTATATTATTATTATTATTATTATTATTATTATTATTATGATTTGAAGTGTCACTGTATCTACTGTACCTGTAGTGATGGGGGTCTGTGTGTGCGCGGGGGGCTTTTGCATTGGCATCAGTGTTTTATCTGTCGTTCTCTTCACGTATTAGTGTATATCGACCGGGCGTACAGTATATCTGCGTTTGTTGGCTTTTGGGTTTCTTATTATTTTTTTAAATGTGTGCGTTCCGTCTCCAGAGACCCACTCAATCCCCGTCATTTCAGAAGAAACCGGCAGCAGCACTTGATTCTAAACGCTTCGGGTTCAGACTCGGACTCTCATCAGGTATCGGGACAGAAGAACGCAAGGCCGAGCGCATTAGTGCCTTTTTGAAAAGTGCGACACACCTTTACGCCCCGCCCACAGACACGACCCCGCCCACCGCCACGCCCTGACGGAAGGACCCCGGACGCCGTCGTCCCCTTTAACGGAAGCCAATCACGTCGGCGACGGGACACAATAACGGAAAAGACGATATCAGGGATCACCGCCGTTCCGCCAGACGCCCAAGACACGGTTCTCTCGTCATCGCGAAGCTTTACGCACACACACTGTGAATGTACGCCGCCGCCGAAGCAGACCTGATCACGTGGGGCTCTTTTTGATTTCGGCGAGCGGTGACGGACGCATCAGTTCCTCATTTCAGGCTGTGACAGTACCCCCCCCCGCCGCTCCCCTACATACCCCTCACCTCACCCCCCCCATCCCGAAGCTTCCGCGTCCAGTCCTTCAGGGTCCGTGCGCGGGTGACGCGCTACTGTAACGCTCGCCGTCATGATTTGGGTTGGCTTGCTTTGATCTTTTTTTTTAGCTCTTCTGCGGATGATATTTTAGTACAGGTTCACTCGCGCGAGGCGTCCATCACGTTTGGCGGACTCGCTTTTCTCCGTCTGAACCGTTAGCGTTTTGATATTTGTAGGTTTTTTTTTTTGTGGCTTTCTGGTTTCGGTTTTGCTTTTGGTTTCTATGCTACATTAGTTTGCCATGTAGCCACTGCACTGTGCAATATTCACTCGACGAGGACTGGGAATCTTTTTGTTGTTTTTTTTTATTTTTTCTCTCTTTTTTTTTTTTTCTCGGATGTAATGTCTCTCACAGTTTGCGGTCGTTATTCTCTCTAGTTCTCAGTGATTTCTATGTGACCAAGCCTTATGTACTTTGTCACAAAAAGCGGGTTTTCCTGGTGACTATTGGTGAGTGTCAAATTAAAAGAAATTATGGTGTATTGTCAAAATTCATTTTGAATTAAAATATATATTGCTGCGGGCACACGCTGTTTGTCTTTATTTGGAATACATATTACACTGTGTGTGTGTGTGTGTGTGTTCAGTTTTGCTTTAGATTAAATGGTTCTATTATGAATATGTATTTTACCAATATTGATTAATTGAACTCGCAGTACATTTATCCTGTTTTTCAATCTTAATATTTCTAACCCAAAGATTTTAATAAAAAATTAAGTATAAGCAACACGGTGACTCATTCTTGTCAAATGTATTTTCAGATATGTAGTTGTACATACACGAAATGCTAATGATTTATATTCATTGCAACAGATGCAAAAGTACATTTTTTTAAGCAGTGATATAGACGCTTTGGCGCCGCCTACCGGAGACGATCTTCATGTCCTTTTATGGCGCGTTATGCTGCGGCTTCCGCTTATGTAACCTCCCGCTTTTTTAGAAATGCAACTCGCACTCTTTACTTACCTCCTTACAGAAAAGTAGATCAGTGCATATGAAGGTGTGATATGCAGACATCCCCTAAAATATCCACAAGATTCCACACGTATGCACACACAAAGATATAGAATAGAATTCCTTTATTGTCATTGCATCACTTCGTTACAATGAAATTATTAATGCTACTCCGTTTGGTGCAATACAGGTAAAAAAAAAAAAGCACACAGAATGAAAGTGTAAGAAAATGCACATAGGATAGGCTAAAATATAGATAGTACCTCTAGAAGGAAAAAATATATAAAATGTAAAAAATAAACATCTTCGTAATCTCTGTTCGATTGTGTTTTTAAAGATAGCTACACCTATTTGGTTTAGTGGATGTCTATGTGTACACAAATGTTTAAATAAATCTCACAGACGTGATATGAAATCGCCCTTCGACTTTCGAGTTGAAAGGCAGTGCGTCGTTACCGCTTCCGGCCAGCAGAGGGCGACAACGGCGCTTTTCCCACCACACGCCAGCATCTCCAGCAAAGCGCCTCGTCGTCAGATCTCCACTGCGCTCGGCTGCTCAGACACGGGAATATTTTCCTCTCCCATCAGAAGAGCAGATCGAGAATCCTGGCTGACGGATGCTGCTGGAAGTCCCGGTGCTGAAGCTGCGGCCGCGTGAGGAGGAGGAGGAGGAGGAGACGTCCGCGTGAGGGAGCGGGACGGATCGATCCAATGTCTTTGTCGGGACCTTTGGGTCTCAATTCACGTCGAGCCAGATGGCCCCAGGAATCGCGCGGACGGATCTTGTGGGCTCTTCCGTGTGGAGCAGGTGTCTGATCGCCCTGGGGATGATGATGCTGATGCTGATGATGCTCCTGGTGCCGTGCGCGCGCGCCTCAGACGGTGAGATCTGCTGCTGACAACCTGTTCGAGTGGCCGCGGTTCCGGTTCCGACACCGAGTCGCTTCGCAACGCAATGCGGAACATCTCACCTCAAACCCACCCGTGAGCCGCTCAAGCGTCTGTTGTGATGATGAGCGGATCCCAGGTGATCCAGTAGATCACTCGGTCCCGCGTGATCGCGCTGCTGCAGTGGCTTCACTTCTGCTGGCGTGTTGCTTTATTTCTTCTGATTTAGGTGTGTGTGTGTGTGTGTGTGTGTGTGTGTGTGTGCGTGCGTGCGTGCGTGCGTGCGTGCGTGTGTGTGTGTGTGTGTGTGTGGCCGTTTATTTATCGCACAGACCCTCGTCCTAAAAATGCCAAACACAGAGGCGCGTTGAAATATTCATGGATCCGTGAACGAGGATGCGTTCATAGATTTTTAATAAATCGCGTTCTCGCATTGTGGATAAAAAAAAACGTGCTTCTGTTTCGAGAATCGCTGCAACAAATGATGCGCGACAAAATTCGCTGAAAAGTCGCGTGCCAACGAAAAACAAAGGCCCCGCGTAAACAATGTGTTCACAATACTGGCAACAACACATATTAGTTGTTGAGCAAAATAGTACTAATATTGTCATTATTGTGATTTCGTTTCGCTTTTTTGTTTTCGTTTCGCTTAGTCAAGCAAACATTCCAATACATTGTTTTTCACGTGTCCTATTTTTAAAATGTGTTTATGCTAAGTCAAATTTCTGATTTATTGATATCATTTCTCAATCACGTGCCCCAGTGCTAGCGTTTATGAACGTTGAGAATCCTGTGAGTTTCATCTTGCGATCGATTATTCGTTTCACCCAATAAGAATCCGTTCAGATTCGTTCTTAATTGCTATTGGTTCCTGGATCCGTTAATCCCGCAATCCGGAAGTTGTGACCAGGTCGTTCTATTTTTCGCTATTTAGATTACGTAATTTATGTAAAATCTGTATATGTAAAATGTGTATATCTAAAAAAAATCTGTATTTAATCAAAAACCCACTGTAAATCACACAAACAGAACGTTAACACAACGTGAGAGATATTATATTAAATTACATTATAGAAATCACGTTATATTGTGACTTTGTGTCACAACTGTGTGCATCAAAACATATATATGTGTATAATACTTAATAAACAGCAAAATGTTTCATTTCTAGAGTGCGTTCATAGGCGTCACATGTTAAATACAACCTTAATATGTGCTTAGTTCATCCAAAAAAATTTTGACTCTTGATTATTTTGTTAAACTCAAATTCGAGTTTATATCCACGTGCTCATGCGAGTTTCCTCTGGGTTTTCACCATCCAGGAACATGAATTGGAGTCTGGGATATCAGCCAATCAGGTGTGAGTGAGAGTCTGTGTCCTGCTCTGTGATTGGCTGGCCACCCGTTAAGGGGGTGTGTTGGGCTTCAGACCCGAGTGGCTTGAATCACAAACAGATTCGTAAATGGATTGATGAATGTAACGTGTTTAATCAAAAGCATCAGCAGAAAATGACTATAACCGCCCAACAGAAGAACTCATTTGAATTGTTAAAACCTTTTAAAAAAGTTGAGCAGTTCTCCAACTCGTCATCCCATATTCCCATTTCAAACACGCAGATTACATTTTCTGTATAGTCAGTTGAGCAAGCGTCCTCTTTTCCCCGGACAAGTCTTCTTTTTACGTCGCGTCCGGACGGTTTTTATTATTTAGTCAAATGTCCGTTTTTCTCGCTTCTTCAAAGGACCATTACACGTTCGTCAATCGTGCTTTAAATTATTTGAGAATGGAATCGCACGTCCCATTTTTAAACAATGGTTTTTGTCCCGTATTTTTTTTTTTATTATTATTTTTTAAAGCAGCATCTCATGCGAATCATCTCACGCACTTTTCAAGAAGGTGTCACCTTTTGATTGGGTAAATACTTTGTAACTGTCTGTGAGGGGGCGGGGCTTTAAGCAGAGAGAGGGAATTCAAATGGCTGATGCTTCTCCAGCTCCGCGCGTCAAAATACATTAATAAACAACATAATTATTTTAAAATTACATTAATAAACTACATAATGCCCCTGTGACGAAAATGAGCTAATAAATTTAAACTTTATATATTATGAATTTATCTGTCGTTTAAAAACTTTTTATTTGACAACTGCCCACTAATATTTCTCAATAATAGGTAGATATTATGGTTGTTATTATTATATATATATATATATATATATATATATATATATATATATATATATATATATATATATATATATATATATTGTTGAAGCTTGATTTTATAACAGAGGGCTGATATTTAGAACACTATTGTGGTTGCGTTCTAAAATGAATTAAGCCATGTATTTATTTCTTGGAAAAGAGTCTAGGACTCTTATTTTGTATAGTCTTAAGTTTTACAGACTTAAGTTTTTACAGATTTATTTTACACAGTTTTGAACCTGTCTGAGTTTGAGTTACTCGAGGCCGCGCCGCTTCTCCTCTTTTTTGGAAATCAAAAGTTGGTCCCTCTCTTTATAGAGAATTACCCGATAAGTCCGATTCAGGAGCCGTGATAAGAGGCGTTGAGGTTCCATGAGGCCGTGTAGACTGAAGCTGAGCCGTACATCACTTCCTCATTCATAAACCCGCCATTGTCCTTGTGTCTGTGGCCACTGGCCAGACTGGCTCCTCTCCTCAAAGCTTCCTCAGTGATGCTGCTGTGCTGGGTTGCCATGGGAACTGATCTACTCTGTGTCAGAGTGGGTGTATTACTGCACTGACAGTGATCAACTGCTCCGCTTGGTTTTCAAAGGGCCCTTTGTGGCCCCGGACCGGCCGGGACGGGATTCGCCAAGCTAATGGTTTGGGACGCCACCTGCTCCGGTGCCTAAGGATCTGTGTGGATGTCCAGGAGCAGTGGGCAGTCTTTGGGTTCTTGCTGAAGGTCAAACACGAGTTCTTCTAAGAATCTGTGTGGATGTCCAGGAGCAGTGGGCAGTCTTTGGGTTCTTGCTGAAGGTCAAAGACGAGTTTTTCTCAAGAATCTGTGTGGATGTCCAGGAGCAGTGGGCAGTCTTTGGGTTCTTGCTGAAGGTCAAAGACGAGTTTTTTCTAAGTTTTTACTAATCATGGTGTAGGAGGCACTAGTGAGATGATCACATGGACCACAGAATTGTCAGCTCAACTTTAGCATCCTGATCGACTAATCGACCGAGTTTGAGGCCCAGAGCTTTTCTGCAGCTTCTTTAAGGGCTTCAGGTTCTTTACAGTCTAACTCTATTGATGTAAACAGGTTTAAATGCTGACTCTGACCTGGAAAAGACAGTTTAATAAACGTTCAAAAGATTAGTTTAATAAAATTGATACATTTTTTCTAAATCTTTGATACTTTCTCTCGATATTTTAGTTTGATACTTTCAATCAATACTTTTTTTTTTCTATACTGTCACTCAATAATTGTATTTGATACTTTCACCTGAAGCTTTTGTTTGATATTTTCACTTGTTACTTTTATTAAATACTTTTATTCAATACTTTCAGTCGATACTTCTATTTGATACTTTTTTCGATACTTTTATCCAATACTTTTACATGATACTTATTTTTAATACTTTAACTCGATACTTTTATTTGATAATTTTTTCGATACTGTTATTCAACACTTTTATTCAGTACTTTCACTCAATATTTTTGATACTTTTTTTGATACTTTCACTCAAAACTTTCACTCAACACGTTTTTTGATATTTTGGTTCAATACGTTCACTCTTTAGTTTTATTTGATACTTTTATTTGGTACTTTCACTCGATATTTTATTCTATACTTTCACTTGATACTTTTACACAATACCTTTATTCAATACTTTCACTAGATACTTGTATGCTTTTGTGATTTGCTCACAATTTTAGTTTTTCAAAATGTACTTTTTGAAATAACAACATTTTTTGAAATGACAAAATACTGCAACTATTCTGAACGTAGAATTCACGTATTAATAAAAGTCACAGTGTAAGGTTATTTATATAAAATTACGTAATGTAATACTTCGCACTTCGTTGTCAGAACGTTTTCTTCTTCTACTGCGTCTGTTTTTCTTCTTCTCCGACACGTGGCCATGATTCCGATAATGATATCACGCATCAGTCACGTTCATCTTCTCCGAAGCGTCATGAATCCCATCTGTTCTCCTCCAAACAGACAGTGGCCACGGTTACGGCTTCATCCACTCTCAAATCCACCATCAAAAACTCAATTACAATTCGAAAGAGACGATGTATCACATGGTCAGGTCAAAAATAAACCGAATTAGATTACGGATTAGGATTAATTGAATGGAAAAGAGATTTAGACGAACTGGAGAGTGTTTCCCCCGACCAGTCTCTTCTGGCATTGTACTGGACTCGGCTTATTCATATATATCGTATATTTTCACTTGACGCAAGTACTCACAATTTTATACAATTTATTTACACGAATATTTACTTTTACGTTTCAGTCTTTGGTGATAAAATTGATTTTGATAGTATATTGCGATTGGTCACGGGTCTTAACAGTTTCTCTCGATCTGATTGGCTGTCAACGTGCTGATGTTCGCTCCGCCCCTAATTGGCCGCTTTACACAACCCGCATGTTAACTCCTCCCACTTTGCCACGCCTCATTAGTCCGGGTCCGAACGCGTCAGTGCCTCTGTCTTTAACTAGCGCTGTGTTGTGATTTGAGCTAAACCTGATTGGTCTCTAGCTGTCAATCAACCGGCTTCAATTAGCCAATCAGAAAGGGAAACATTTTTTTATTAGCAGTAATTTGTCACTATGCTTTGCAAAATTCTTTAGCGTTTGATTTAACGTGTAAGGTCTCTGGGCGTGACCGTTTGATTTATGATTTAGTCTGACGTGTGATCTGTGCGACTCTGGATATAACAGACTCTGTGTGTAATGGATTGTTGAAATACCACTTTGAATATAATGGACTCTGGATATAACAGACTCTGTGTGTAATGGTTTGGGACAGATTCTGGATATAATGGACTTTGGATATAACAGATTCTGTGTATAAAGAACTATGTGTGTATTGGTTTGGAACAGATTCTGGATATAATGGACTTTGGATATAACAGACTCCGTGTGTAATGGTTTTGGACAGATTCTGGATATAATGGACTTTGGATATAACAGATTCTGTGTATAAAGAACTGTGTGTATTGGTTGGGGACAGATTCTGGATATAATGGACTTTGGATATAACAGACTCTGTGTATAAAGAACTCTGTGTGTATTGGTTTGGGACAGATTCTGGATATAATGGACTTTGGATAATCAAACTCTGTGTATAACTGACTCTGTGATTAACGGTGTGTAACAGATTCTGGATATAATGGACTTTGAATATAAAATACTCGGTGTATAAATGACTCTGGATATAACAGTATGTACGTAATGGTTTGTGACAGATTCTGGATGTATTGGAATCTGGATTAAGATACTTTGTACATAACAGACTGTGTGAAACTGACCATGTATAACAGACTCTGGATATAACGGACTCGTTGGATAATGGACTTTGCGTAAGACACACTTTATGACTCTGTGAAATAAGATTTTTACTGTAACACTAGTTGTCGTCTTCTCTCTGTGACAAGCTCGTCCTATTTTCAACATTACGTGGAATCGTTTGTTGAGCAAATTATACATCGATACAGAGTCATTTCCCGGATATTTCATCAGCTAAAGTTACAGATTCTTGCATTGATTGTGGAACGGCTACAGATTCCTATTGATTAAGCAGATGCGTCTTTATTTTAAAGCTGTTCATTATTACTGAATCATAAATTCAATGGTTTCTGAGTCTTTACCAGAGATAAAGGTCGTTTTTAATGGTGCACCTCCATCGCTAAATGTCATACGTTAATGCGTTAATTTTGATTTGTGTTGTGTGGGAAAAAAAAAACGTTTTCATAATATCATTATTATGACCAAAAAGAACTAAAAATTTTTTTCATAATGTCAGATGAAGCCAATGCCAACGTTTAGCCATGAATCGGCACTCATGAATAATTAATGTCAGATCAGATGAGTTATGTAACGCGCCGTGTTTGTTTTGCAGTTTCTTGGTCATTTATTGTGAAACGTAATTTGCCATTTGGCTTCTGCCGGGGCATCTGCCTCCGCGCTGGCGTCACGTGCCCCGCCATCTGATGCCAACTGTCTCCCTGAAAGGTCGTGCCAGAGGTGGCGCCAAACAAATATGCCGCGGTTAATCCCTTTCTGTTAACGAGCGGCGGATTATGATGTCGGGTTTTCACGCCCTGGACGAGCGGCGATTGTCTTTGTTTCCCGCGCGGCGACTTGTCGTCTGTTTGGCCGGATGAAGAGATCGACCCCCGTCAGATTAAACCCGCGGCTAATGAAATTGTGCGGCAGCTCACACCTGGAAATCTCCTCGGGATTATGGGGGCGGGTTCAGCGGGCGGGGTCAAGCGGGCGGATTCAGAGAGAGCAAATAGAGGCATCGAAGAGTTAATACCGTTTCAATTACAGCGATGACAAATAAAAAGGCTGAAATTCAAAAGAAAACTCTCTCTCTTTATCACTCTCGATCTCTATCTCTTTATTTCTTTCTCTCTCTCTATTTCTTTCTATCACTCTCTCTATCTTTCTCTCTCTCTCTCTCTCTCTCTCTCTCTCTCTCTGTCCTT
>CM051501.1:1943133-1973401 GCA_028031935.1 Paedocypris micromegethes | reverse complement strand
TCTATCTGTCTCTGTCTCTCTTTATCTATCTATCTATCTATCTATCTATCTATCTATCTATCTATCTATCTATCTATCTATCTATCTTTCTATCTATCTATCTATCTATCTATCTATCTATCTATCTATCTATCTATCTATCTATCTATCTATCTATCTATCCATCTATCTATCTATCTATTTATATATATAATTATATTTCTCTCTATCTATCTAACTGTCTCTCTCTCTCTATCTTTGTGTGTGTGTTCTGTATATTTAGACTAGATAGACAGACTGACAGACACACACACACACACACACACACACACACACACACACACACAAGTCAGTGGTTCTGCTGATGAATCAGTGTGACACGTGAAGCTGATGTTTCCCGGGGTTTGATGGCGTTCGCCTGGACCGCGTCCCACTTGATGTCAGAACATTTCATCTGCTTAGTTTCCTGTCGACGCTTTAATCTGCTCGGTCACTCACAGGTGTAGAGCGAGATGCTTGATTAATAACGCCGTCAGTCGTCCTTCATTAATCGCTCTTGCTTTAATGCCGCTGTTCTGAAAATTCTTCCTACATCTCAGAAGTTCCTACACTGCGCGCATTAGAACATACGTCACTGCTCAGCTGTTCCTAACTATCGCGCGTGCTCGTTAAAGCTACGTCACTGCTCAGCTGTTCCTAACTATCGCGCGTGCTCGTTAAAGCTACGTCACTGCTCAGCTGTTCTCCGCTCAGATTTTTCTACTTTCTGCGCGACATGAGCGTTAAAAAATTTGTTATATCTATCGTTTCTTCTCCTACTTGATCGTACAAACATTCTGTATTTTGTTGTATGTACTTTTGATATTGTAGCGTTGGATTAATGAATAAAAATAAACACGGACACTTATAACAGTACGCATGTTATAATCGTAACATGTTACTATATTTTGTAGTTATGTATATTAGTATTCTGTTTTGACGCGTTTTGACGCATTTTGACGTGTTTTAACGTGCACTTAACAAATTGCGTTTTCTGTAATGATGTCCTCCTACCTGATGATGTCATAGTGAGCGACGCCGTCTCTGTCTGATGATGTCATCTCCAATGATGTCATCAGGAAGGAGTGATGTCGGCATTTTTAATGAGGCCATCTCAAATGATGTTATAAAGATTGTCCTTGATTGATGATGTCGTCTCTTGTGATGTCATCAAAAAGAACGGCGTCGTCTTTGTCGAGGTTCTGATGATGTCATTTCAAACCTCACTATCCTTTCCTAATGTCAGGAATTATTGTGTATAATTGCTGATATAACAATATTCATAGCGGAGAGTGGGCCATGATATTTCAGTGATGTCATCAAGAAGGGTTTTGTTACAAATGATGTCATGATCAATGATGTCATCTAGAAGGGTGTGTCTTGAATGTTGCACTGGTTCTTGTTACACATGATGTCATGATGAATGATGTCATCTTGAAGAGCGTGTCCTGAATGTTGCAATTATATCTTCAGAAATGGTCTAGTCACCAATGATGTCATGATGAATGATGTCATCTTGAAGGGCGTGTCCTGAATGTTGCAATGATTCTTGTTACACATGATGTCATGATGAATGATGTCATCTTGAAGGGCGTGTCCTAAATGTTGCAATTATATCATCAGAAATGATCTTGTTTCAAAGTATGTCATAATGAATGATGTCATCATAGGGGGCGTGTCCTGAACGCTTGAATGATGTCATCAAAAATGGTCTTGTTAAAATTGATGTCATGATGAATGATGTCATCTCGAAGGGCGTGTCCTGAATGTTGCAATGATGTAATCAGAACGGTCTTCTAACAAATGATGTCATATTGAATGATGTCATCTTGAAAGTCGTGTCCTGAATTCTTGAATGATGTCATCAGGAATGGTCTTGTCACAAATGATGAATGATGTCATTTTGAAAGTCGTGTCCTGAATGTTTCAGTGATGTCATCAGGAATGATATTGTTAAAATTGATGTCACGATGAATGATGTCATCTCAAAGGGCGTGTCCTAAACATGTGCATGATGTCATCAGGAATGGTTTGTCACAAATGATGAGTGATGTCATCTCGAAGGGCGTGTCCTGAACATCTGAATGATGTCATCAGGAATGGTTTGTCATGACGAATGATGTCACGATGAATGAATAATGAGTGAGTATTTCTTGGGCTGTGTAGTTGGTGTTCCTGAAGGCACTTTGTGGGTTTGTTCTCGCTCGTCCTGAGCTTGTTTACAGGAAACAGATGTAAAGCTGCACAACAATAAGCGAGAAAAGCAGATGGAGGCTATGAATAGACTACGGATGGTGAGCTTCCATGCTTCAGTTCCCCCGAGCTCCTCATGGGCTTCCACGGCTTTGGCCAGTTACCCATCAGCCCCTCTTCACCACCTGTCTTCATGATGGAGGTGGTCCACTGCTCTCCGCTTACAGTCCAGAGCTAAACATGGAGATCACGTTGGAGCCACTGGACCATCGGGAGCGTTTCAGGCCAGACGGTGTGTGGTGATGGAGGAACTTTCATCGCTGGCTTTGGTTGACCCGGGTCACATGACTGCTGGTGAAACCATCACGCTAGGTGTCAATGTTCTCCAACGTCTCGAAAAACGTCTGCTGGGGAAACAGCCTGAGGACGAGAGACATCACCAGAGTACCAGAGTAAATCTAATGATCAGAAAGGATGGATGGATGAATTGGGTAGGTAGGTAGGTAGGTAGATAGAGAGAGAGAGAGAGAGAGAGAGAGAGAGAGAGAGAGAGGGATGGATGGATGGATGGCTGGATGGATGGATGGATCGATGGATCGATAGATAGATAGATAGATAGATAGATAGATAGATAGATAGATAGATAGATAGATAGATAGATAGATAGATAGATAGATAGATAGATAGATAGATAGATAAATAGATAGATAGAGTCAAAGTCAAAGTTTATTTATATAGCACAATTTAAAAACCACCACAGTGGACCAAAGTGCTTCACAAGAAGGCGTAGAAGAAGAGGTAGAAGAGAGGTAGTTAAGATAAGAATAAGAAAGTAAAACAATAATTAGATAGTAAGGTAAAGGGAGGAAGGCAGAAAAGAAACAAAACGCTTTAGCGGCAGTGCATAGAGGGACAATACTTATAGTGGCATTTCGAAGACCTGGGAGAACAGGTGAGTTTTGAGTCTTGATTTGAATGTTAAGATGGACGGGGCAGCTTTTATGTGAGGAGGAAGAGTGTTCCAAAGTTTCGGGCCGACCACAGTGAATGAGCGATCACCCCGACATTTAAGCCGAGTCCTGGGATTTTGAGGAGCCCTTGGTCGTTTGAGCGCAGGGTTCGTGATGAGGATTGCGGAGATAAAAGTTCGGTCAGATAGAGAGGTGCTTGGTCATTGAGTGCCTTAAAGACAAAAAGTAGGATTTTGAAGTCAATCCGGTATTTGATGGGTAGCCAGTGTAAGGAGCATAGAATAGGGGTGATGTGATCGTACTTGCGTTTGCCCGTCAGGAGTTTAGCGGCAGCGTTTGGACAAGCTGAAGGCGTCCGAGTGTAGACTGAGTGATGCCGGCGTAGAGTGAGTTACAGTAGTCTAAGCGTGTCGTGATGAAGGCATGGATTGCTATTTCCAGACAGTTTGGTGGTAGGAAAGACTTGGTCTTCGCTAGAAGTCTGAGGTGGAAAAAGCAGGTTTTGACCACTGAGTTGACTTGTTTGTCAAACCTGAGATGGCTGTCGAATAGGACTCCCAAGTTCCGGGCGCAGTTTGTCACAGAGGGCGATAGGTAGGAGGGAGCTAAGTTGCACACAGTTCTTTCGCTTGGGGTGAAGACCAGGACCTCAGTCTTGTCTTCATTGAGGCTCAGGAAGTTGCTGGCCAGCCACAGTTTTACCTCTGCTAGGCACTCCAGTAATGGCTGCAGATAGTTACTGTCGGTGCGAGAGAAGGGCAGGTAGATCTGCGTGTCATCCGCGAAGAAGTGATAAGCAACGCCGAATTTTGTGAGGATGGAAGCAAGAGGCAGGAGATAGATTGAAAAAAGGGCTGGTCCGAGGATTGACCCCTGGGGAACGCCGCAGTTGAGTGGTGTTTTGGAAGAATTACAATTCTCGATGTTGATGGTGAACCAGCGGTTGGACAGATAGGAGTGGAACCAGGTTAGCACGTTAGCTTTAATGCCAACACAGTGCTCGAGGCGCGTGAGGAGGGTGTTGTGGTCGATGAGGTCAAATGCGGCGCTCAGGTCTAGGAGGGTGAGTATCACACATTTTCCAGAGTCCGTGGCCATAAAGATGTCATTGGTCACTTTGAGGAGAGCAGATTCTGTGCTGTGCTGTGTTTTAAAGCCAGATTGGAGCTTTTCAAAGATTGCATTTTGTGAGAGGTGTGATTTGAGTTGGGCCAGAACAGTTTTTTCCATAATTTTGGATATGGTAGGGGGATATGGTTTCCATAGGATATGGAATTCCATAGGATATGGAATATTCCATTTGGATATGGAAATCCAAGATTTCCATAATTTTGGATATGGTAGGATATTCCATAATTTTGGATATGGTAGGGGGTCACGGCTGCGTGTTTGATAGATAGATAGATAGATAGATAGATAGATAGATAGATAGATAGATAGATAGATAGATAGATAGATAGATAGATAGATAGATAGATAGATTGATTGATTGATTGATTGATTGATTGATTGATTGATTTCATTTGCCCAAAATAGCCAGAAACTGATAACGGAATTATGAGCGAGTATTAGCTACAGCTAAGATTCTTTCTGCATTAGAAATCTTATACATTTGTGGGGAAAATAAAGACTCTTTTGCGTTTTTTCATAAACCTGTTTCGGACGAATATTCACCGCGGTTTTTACCGTCATACAGCGGATGTGTTCTTGACTGAGGTAGCCTCAGGTAATGTCGTTTCTGATGATGTCATCTCATATGAGCAGTGATGTCAGCAAAGTCGGTGATCGCTGATGTCATCGTGAAAGGTGTGTGATGAACAAGGTGATGTGAATGTCCTGCGTGTGTGAGCGCTGTGGTGTAGTGTGTATCTGCTCAGCTCAGCACATCCCATCTTCTCTCTAGCTGCTTGATCATCAGGAGCGTCACATATGTTCTAGCTGTCAGAGCAGGTGGCCCAGGTCTGTTACATACAACACACACACACACTACAGACATGTGACCTGTGTGCTTCATGGTCACCTTATTATTGTCATTGTGTGTGTGTGTGTGTGTGTGTGTGTGTGTGTGTGTGTGTGTGTGTGTGTAGTTGAATCCAGAAAGTAGCTTTTTCCCTAAAAAAAAATGCAACATTTTGATATTCTGCTATTTATGAGAAAATAAGTAGGATTTCTAAAATATATTCCTACACGGGATAATTTCCTACAACGCGCTATGAAACAAATATAAAAAAATACATACACTTATGCAATGATGATAATTATTCTTTTAATATAATTTAAGCAATTAAATATATATTTATTTTATAACTGTTAACATGTAAATGCTAGGTTTCCTCTAAATTCACTGAGCAGGAAATATCTTTACTGTCACACAAATAGTACATTTTTTTGTACATTCGTTGAAAATGTTTAAACTTTATTAAACTTGATTCTGTATATTCTGTTTTTACTTCCATAAGAACATGACGAGAATAGTAGAATGAAATTTTAGAACCCGGAATATTCCGGAAATAAATTATGGTTACAAACTATTGTGTTTAGGCGAATACAAGCACCCCCTTGTTTTCGAATTCCGCTCAATCGCCTTTTGAGCGTCGATTTGAAAAATAAGCGCCCATTTTTCGATATTTCAAGTTAGTAGTAATCCTAAATAAACGGAAACACGTGGTCTTTATGCAGTGTTTAAATATGCGTCTGTATACAGTCGACTCCTGATAAGTGCACAACCTAGGGACCGAACACGAACTTGCACTTAAGCAGAGCGTGCCCTAATCCGGAGTAGATGCTAAAACTGGAGTCACAGGATGACACGCCCACTTCTTTTAAAACTACGTACTACAACTACAGACTATATAATTCAATCATTCAAAAAGATTTGACCACAAACGGAGAACTCGAAACACCGAAAGCAGATATAGACTAGAATAAAATAAAGATAAAGAATCGAAATACTATAAATTACAGTAGGATAAAATATGATTTATATTATTATTTTGATTTATTGATTATTATATTGATTTATATTATATAACATGCAAACTTGTCAAGATAAAAATACAATCAAATAACCTAAAAAAAAGTAAACTCAATAAGTGTTTAAAAAGTGGGTAAAATATAAAAAGTAAATAAAAAAATTTTAATTCGATGATCCAGAAAGTGTTAAAGTGTTCAGTTTAAGGTGTCTAAAAATGATGTTTAATAATTAAATAATGTTTTTTGTCATGTAAATTATTACAATAAATGTAATGTTTCAGAATAAATTCCAGAATTCCAGAATCTTTTCGAAATAAAATTACTATCTTTAAGTAGCCCGTACTAAACAAGCACTTGCACTTATGTGGAGATTGCACTTATCAGATGTAAATAGAGAATAAAAATAGTTTTTAATGTAGAAAATGTACGCAATTTAACCAGAAATGTAGAAAAATAAACTTTTTTTATTTGTCGTTTTTATTTTGTGCCTGAAAAATCAGGGGGTGCTTATATTTGCGTAAATACGGTATTAATATATGATCTAATTTTCAGCATACTCTAAAAATAGATATTTTCTAAAAAGCCTTGTGACACCTTCTGATCATTAAACGTGTCGTTTTTCTGTTTCCTCGCTACAATTTCTACAATTATACAATAGCTACAATTGCTGGGAAAAGGCTTTGAATTATTAGTCTTGCGCAACAATTCTGGAAAATGAATCTCAGCGTTCCTGTTCAGGACTTCCAGAAGATTAATATCAGCATTAATCGACCTTCACAGCCCTTTACTGTATTTTTATCTTGGGGAACAAACTGTGGAGCGACTCGTATATCTCGTGACTTGTGGACATTAATCATAAATCTTTTAGCCCACAGGAGAAAATTACAATCTAGGTTTGCTTAAGGCTCTTTCTATTCCTCTCTTTCTTTCTGTCTTTTTTCTTTCTTTTCTTTTGTTTCTGTCTTTCCTTCTTTCTTTCTCTATCATCTTTTTCCTCAATTCTTTCTTTTTTCTTTATTTTTCTTTCTTTCACTCTTCCTTTCTTTGTTTCTTTTTTCACTCTCTCTCTCTTTTTTTCCCTTTTTTCAATAGTTTTTTTTTTCAAACACATTGTTTCCTTTTTTTCCTCTCCCTCAATTGTTTCTTTCTTTCTTTTCTTTCTGTCTTTCTTCTCATTTTTCTTTCTTTATTTCTTTCTTTCTTTCTTCTTTTTTATCTGTCTTACTTTTCTTCTTTCTTCCTTTTTCTTTCTTTCTTTCTTTCTTACTTTCTTTCTTTCTTTCTTTCTTTCTTTCTTTCCTGTGCGTCCTGGCGGTTTCTAATGGCGTTAATATCACGACACTTTATGATGGCAGAACGTGGCCTTGAGGAGGACGAGAAATGCAGAATTCGTCGGAAAGACGAGAAGAAATTCACGAGAGACGAATGCCAGGGAACGAAAAGCTGAAGTGTAGAAGAATAATGTTCTCCTGTGATTTGTTTGTTCGGATTATTTGAATATAGGACTGTTTCTTAGCAACAAGTTTTCATATTCTATTGAAATCAGCAGTGGATAACGTTCCCAAAGACGGATTTTCCTGTGATTTTGTTTTTCCTGACGGTTTAAACAATGAGCTCAGTCTCTTCACTCTTCTTAAATCTCTCGAGAGCGGGTAAAAATCTCGACATTTTGCAATATTTTCCTGTTGCTGTTTTAATCCAGATATTTTTTCCAAGTACTTTTGTTCTTTTATTCGGGTTTTTCTTTTGAAACTGATTTTAATGTTTAAAGCCGTGTCAAATATAACACGCTTTGTTCAAAAATGAATTTATAGTTTTATTGTGCTTATAGATTATATGTAAAAATAAATCACTCTAAATACTGTATGAGTGATTTAATGTTGATTCAAGCGGAGAAAATAGAAAAGCATTTTTAATAAAGTAAATTGTCTGCTTGGATGTTTGCCCGTTTAACGTTAAAAAGTAAATTTAAATAAAAAATGTGTCAACATTAATTTTAAATTGTATCTTTTTTTTGTTTTGCGCATAATTATGTCTAAAAACGAAAGTGATGTATAGCGACTCACACTCCTCATGTAGCATTTCGCTTTTCTGGAGTTCGCTGATTCGCTGTTTTTGCTATGTTTTTTTTTCGATGTCTTGACCATTGTATAAATGTGAGGCCGTGATGCAGTTTCTCTTCCTAAATTTGTCGACTTTGTAAGAGGAACGCGCTAGTCTATCTGAGTGATTTGGGAATGATTCACCATCCCTCCTGATCCGTGCCGTGTTTTGCGTCATGCCAACCGATGTTTCATCAGTCAGAGTTATGAAAGGAACACATGTAATAATCATCATAACATTAATAATAATCATAATAATGTCCAATACATTTCTATAGAGAATCATGCATTATGAAAAAAAATTGAATACTTTAAATTAAATAAATACATATTAAATGATGATGATAATGATGATTATTCATTTTATTTTATTTTTTATTACAGTTTTTTAATCTAAAAAATATACTAAATGTACTGAGAATCGTAGCATCCCAACATTATTGTACAGACGTACCGTAAAACCTCTAATAGAACACCATGGCGTTCTAATTTTCAACTCTTCCGTCATGGTGACGCTCTATTAGAGGTGTCGTTCTACTAGAGGATGGCGGTGTAGTTTTCATCTTGTTAATCACAATAATTATCTGATAAATGTACCAGACAAATAATTGACCAGTCTCCCTTAACCGGGCCATTGAGAAAAATTGAGAAAGAGCGAATCAAGCAGCTCCAAAACGTCAGATGAACATGTTCCTCGGAAAAGCCAATGAGAAGCTTGCATGTGTTGCCCGCAGTTCTTTTAAACTTTAAAATAAAGCGTAAAAACATTTACGTGAACTTGTTATGTTGTACAAAGGAGCAATTGAATCGATTTGTCTTTAAAAGAAGCCAAATGGGTTTTAATTCTGATTTTACGACTTAGTATTAGATGTACTTATACACATTATTATTCATATTTTAAGTATGACAAGACTCATAGAACACAGAATGTGATAGATCAGTCTTTCACTTGTGTGTGTTTTATTTGAGGTGGTGTTCTATTAGAGGTTTTACGCTATATTCAGCAAAAATTCGAGAAGACAACGGCGCCTTGAATAAATGTTGTACAGCGTATGCTTGAAAAAACATCAGTTATGCGCGTAAAACAAGCCACTGCTCCTTCCTTAGCCGAACCCAAACATATATAAGAATCCTACGCAACATAAAGAGTGTGTAATGCAAACTGACGCCGTCTTCTTCTTCTTCCAGAGGTTGGAAGGCTGGAAGCCTCGGGACAAGCACTCAGTCCTTCCCTCATGCCTACGGGACGCCCCAACATCACGGAGCATGAAGAGCTCACCTCGGTCTCAGAGACGCTGCCTCAGGCGCTGGTGCATTCTCTGCCCTTCCCGCCCGGCAACAGTGACAACAGCACCAATCAGAAGTCCCCTGGGGAGCCGCTCCTCATCGTGCCAGTCCAGCCTTCATCGCCAGCCCACAGCGTCTGGTCCACCGTCTCAGGTATCAGCGCCTTCCAGAAGCTCTAATGGAGGAAACAGAAGAGTGTGGAGTTTGAAGGGTGGTGCTGAAAAATCATCTTCATCATCTTCATCATCATCATCTTCATCGTTTTTCAAGGTTTTGGTTTCATGTATCGTTTTCACCATCACGCTCATTTCCTATCAGTTTTCAATTTTTCATCACCATCAACAGATTGTAAACAAAAACAATAAAAAAAAACATTTTGCAGGGCTTTACTGTTTATTATCAGGTCCTGTAATTACAGTAATTTACCGTGTATGCAAATAGTGCACACCATTTGCGAGAATTTCTATAAAGAAATAATTGTTTAAGTCAAAGTTATAGCTCTAAAGTTAGACAGACAGCTGGTGCTTTAAATTTACTATTCACTGAGTCGGCGAAATTCCACTTCCTGTTTTGGACGTTTGACCGGCAGAAGCACAAAACAAAGTTTTTATACAGATTTCTTTATAAATGTATCCTTTTTTTCACATTTCAGTGTGTTTAATGTAGTATTTTGCTAAGCAGGTTTAAATCTTTTGCGGTTGAGGTGGTAGGAAGAATCTTTAAATAGTCTTGAATGTAAACATGAATGTAAAACTTAAACAGGAATTCGTTACTTTTTAAAATAAAGCACCAGACACTGGTCATTTTTATTTTGTATTTTTTATTAAATCTGTCATCTGAAATGTGAAAATTTGATTTATGTATGTTTTTTTTTATTATCTTTATTTTGTGCCTGAAAAATCACAGGTTGCTTACATTCGCGTAAATACGGTAATTGTGTACTATTTAAATTTAGTAACCACAATGTTTCACAATTTTCACAATGTGCATATTTTGAAAAACAATTCTCGTGACAATCAGTTCGGACACTTAAAAGCAAGAGTTAATGATTTATTTAGAATAACGGTGTTTATCATATAAGACTATATCCCATTAAAATGATGCTTAGTTCGTTGCACATTTTTTTATTACGGTTATTATGATATATATTTTTTATACGATTATTACGACAATGTTTTATTACAGTATATCATTGTTGTAATAACCATTATTACACCATGATTTCTCTATCAAAGTCCATGATATTTTGAGTTGGTGTTCCAGATTTCTCACGGGTTGGTGACGTGTAAATCCATCTCACCGTTCCACATTCGACTTGATAACGAAACCCGAGGCGACGGGAGTAAATGATGAAGTCACTGATCACGTGTCCTGTGCCTCATCCTCCACCTCCAGCCATCGTCCTCCATCTCACGTCTCGCTATTCACCAGTGCTGGCAAAAGTAGTTTGTTACTTCGTTAGAAGTATAAATACTGGAGTTAAAAAGTGTGTTAAAAAGTTAACTTCTGTGGAAGTAAAAGTAAAATGCCCAATGTTTTACTGAAATAAATGTAGCGTTACTAATACTGAAAAAAATACTTTTGAGTATAAAAGTAAAAGTAATGCAGGAAAAAAATGCCATTATAGAACTATATTGTTCGATTAAAATGTTGTTGTAATTACAGTGAAAATTAATGCATTTTATTACAAAGCTTGAGGTTGATAAATCTGTAAAAACTTGTAACAAAATACATTATTTTCAAATACATTTTATGAAATAATGACCTAAATATGAACTCGTATGTTCGAAAATCTAGCTTCAACATTACATTATCTGTTTTATTTGTAGTATAAGACAAATTATATCTATTAAAGTCTCACAAAGATACTAAATGAAATGTTTTTCAGTATTCACTTGAGCTTTGAGATGATAGAAGTAAAAAGAAAGCGAAAAAATAAATACCCTAGTAACGTAAAAGTAAGCCAAATTTCTACTTAAGTAGGGTAACGAAGTAGTAATACACCTCTGCTATTAACCCTCTGCTTCCAGACCAGATTCCCAGGAACCCTGACCTCCCCACAGACCCCGCCCCCTCCATCGCCACTCCGCCCGACACCGATGCCCCCCCCACCGAGGGCGTGACCGATGCCGTCTCATTCGCAGAGGTCAACGTCAGCTCTGAAAACGCTTCCATCAGCTCACACACGCCGAGCGGAGACAGTCTCCAGCTCACCACCGTGACCACGCCCCTCACTGTGGCTCCGCCCACCACCGTGACCACAGAGCTTGCGACGTCGCCGCCCACAACAGCTCCACCAACCACGACGGAAGCCACACAGCCACCAACAACAACCACCACCACCACCACCACAACAACAACAACAACAACAACAACAACCCCACCCACCACCACGACAACCCCACCCACCACCACCTTAGCAACCACCACCATGACGTCGACCACGCCTCAGACCCCTCGACAGACCACCGCAGTGTCCACGCCTGGAAGCCCATCGCCCGAGTTGACCCCCACGACCCCTGATAGCTCCGCCCTCAGCTGCAATGTGACGGAGCGCTTGTGGCTGAAGACAGGTGAGATCCCCTTTTTTTTATTTTCGACCCTCAAAAACTTGGCAGGTGCTTATAATTGCCGATTTCAAACATGCGCGTAAATATAGAGTTTCGAATTTTTTTTTCACGTTTCGTAAATATAAGAGTTTCGAATTTTCGACTCTCAAAAATTTGGCAGGTGCTTATAATTGCCGATTTCAAATATGCGCGTAAATATAGCGCGTAGTTTTTCGTATTTCAAGTCAGGAGCAATCACAAATAAATGGAAACACGACGGCTTTATGCGGAGATGCGCGTGTGCGTCTTTAAATAATGGTTCTGGAGGCAGACGTCAAAGTCAAATGTGCTACAGTATAAGCTTTTATTGGCTCAATAACAGAAATAAAGAAACATTAGACACGCTGCGACACTTAGCAGAGACAAAATAACACTGAAGAAGTAAGATTACACTAAATACAATCATTAATATTTGACCACAAAGTAGGGTTACCACTTTTAAAACCTAAAAATAAGGTACGCATACTGCTGAGACTAGGGGGCGGGGCTACAGGACGGGACGACGTAACTTTACATACTGTGATCGCAACTTAAAATATGTTTTAGGTTTAACGAAAAATTACCTGTCCACATTTGAAATGCAGTCTGAGAGATCAGTGAGAAATGATTTGAATTTGACAAAAAATGAACAAAAAAAACGGGACAATAACTGTCCCGTATTGATTCAAAACGGGATTTCAATCTTAAATGCGGGACGATTCCGTATTTCAAGGAACGGGTGGCCACCCTACCATAACAGACCATTTTGCATCAGATAAATCCGCACTAACGGCTAACGGCTAGCAAGTCCATAAGCAGGAGCGGAAAGACAACAGTTCAAAACGAAAAACACTGGATTCAAATCTCAGGAGTCAAACACAATTAAATCTCTCTGTCTGCTGCACAGAGCAAAACAATACTGTTGTGATATTTACGTCTGACAAATATATAGTATTATTATTATGATATTATATTATTATTATTATTATTATTATTATTATTATTATTATTATTATTATATTATAATATATAGTAGTATTATAGATATTTAAGTCTGCCGTGCAAAAAACGAATGCCTTACGCTAAGAGTTCTGAGAGTTGGAGTTTTTATGACTAGAATAGATACGCAAGTCGCAAGTTAGGATTGTTAATGTAAAATGTACGTACATTACATAAAAATTGTATTTAATTTATGTAAAAATGTATAAATGTGAACATTTTACTTATGTATTTTTTGTTTTCAATTTCTATTGTGCCTGAAAATTCGCGTAAATGCTGTAATTTTTCCCTATTATCTATTATCTTTACAATTATCACAATGTGCGCATTTTGAAGAAAACAATTCTCGTGAAAATTAGTTTGCGCATTTAAAATAAGAATATTTTTTCTACGTTAAATTTTTTTTTAGAATTGTTCATCATATATGACAGTGGAAATGTATGTAAAAATGCACTATTATCTAATCGTTTTAGCGTCTTTGCGTTGGTCTCGGACTAAGAAAAGCGCTATACAAATGAACTTGAACTTAACAACCACAAATAATTACAATCATCACAATGTGCATATTTTGAAGAAAACAAAATTTGAAAATAAGAATATTTACGTAATTTTTTTTTTTGAATTGTCCATCACATAGGACAGTGGAAACATCATTAATCGTCATATAAATCTCCAAAACCGTTCTAATGCGGCGGAATCTTCGGTTCCGCGGCGAAACCAACATATGCTCCGCAGATAAATAAATAAAGATGGTTTCCCCCGAGTGCTGCTCTGCTTGGAGAGGCTGAGACGGTTCCTCGTGTGGTTGTGGAGCTCTAACCCATCTTTCCCCTCAGTGTTGTCCATCCAGATGCGTCGGAACCGCCTGGAAGCCGCCACGAGACTGAACCTGTCGAAAGGCTTGACACGGGCCTTCCAGCGAGCGTTTAACGACAGCAGCGTCCGCATCCAGGTCGGTACATGCACGTCATCCAAAATGGCCGCCAGGTCGGTTGCGTAATCTCTCCTGGATCATCTGACCTCCAAATTAAACGGGAACAGGAAGTGTAGAACGCCTTAGCACACGCACTTTTCAGTCTCCGCGTCATGTTGGAAGCCAAAAGGCGGTGGGAAAAGTTGTCACTGGTTTTGGTCTTGGATTTGGAAAAAGAAATGAGCTTTCATGGACTTTAACGCTTTGGGCATAAAATAATTCTTAAAAAATATTTTTGTTGGCCGCTATTACGTTATTATTATATTATTATTATTGTTATTATACTAGGGCTGCACGTTTTTGAGAAAAACATAATTGCGATTTTTCTGAAAAAAATTGCGATTTCGATGCAATTTTCGGTTTTTGCATTTTTAAGGGCATGAAACTAAAATTATGAATTAAATATATTGTTACTATTACAACACAGTTAAATAAACTACATACAAAGTGACTGAGGTAATGCGATTGTTTGATACTTCGCGATTAATGAATACAGTAGCTGAACCTAAGTACCAACGAATAAGAATGGAAAATAACCATTTAGTCATTTCTTTTTTAATTTAACAGTCTGAAACACAGAAAAATACAAAAATATATCTCTTATTTGAAATTAAATCAGACAATGTTGTCACTGGCAGAAAAATGAAAACGTGAACAATCCTTAATAAAACATTTTAAAATATCTCTCTTACTGTGAATTGGAAAACAAAATAAATCTAGTGGTTTACTGGTATTTATTCAACATACAGTAGAACTTGCATTGCACACATTTCACTGGCACCAAAAAAAAAAAATGCTCCGATGGCATGTAATTAACAGGCAAAATGGAAGCAAACATACATAAAACCACACTAAAGACATTAGCATAACATTACTATTATTATTACTAATATCAGTGGGATTTTTAAGATGCTGGTATAAATGAGTTGTGTTTCCTCTAGATCTGGCCACATCACGTCGACACATTTTACACTGTCAGTCTTTTTCTCCACGTCGTTGTTCGCGAAACCAAAAAAAACTCCAAATAGCTGAAGTGCCACCGGATAGGCTGATAGGCGTGTCACTCAAACGTCAGAGGCGGGGTTAAAAACGCAGGCCGACCAGTGATCTTTGAGCTCATATTAACAGAAAAAAGCCCTGCAGCTTATTCATTCTCTGCACACTTAAGGTACCAAACCACATCAACATATTACAAGTTAGGACACCTTTACACCAAGTTTTTAACACAACCATTAAATTGGTCTGGCTGATTCCAAAGTTATTCAGTTAACGTGATAAACATTTCTTTAAAAATGAAGTTTGAGTTTTCCTCAAAAGAAAGTCTGTTATCTATAAAAGAGCCAAGGTGTTTAAAATTTTCAACCCTCTCAACAATCTGATTATTCAAAATCACTGGCAGCATATGTGTACAAGAGTTCCTTAGTTTTGGACACGTTAATTTAAAAAAGAAATAAATAAAAACCGTTACAAAATCTTAAAATACGTAGAAAAACTTAAAATACTTAGATACGCCCTCAGTATCATTTTTCTGTCATCCACCTGGAAACCATTTGTGTAAATAGAAAAAAGCAGTGGGGATGAAATTATATCTTGTGGAGCTCCTCTATGTAGAACAGTCACTTCCGATTCTTCACCAGCTTCCGGTGCTGGACTACAGGCTGGTGCCAGAGGCATTGTGGGTATTGTGGTTTTTGCATGTATTAGTGTGGTGGGCGGCTGAGTGGGCGGTGTTCCGCTGTCTGCCTGGATTGGATGGATGTTTTTCAGGCTCTGAGAGCTGAAGGCTGTAGAACATTTGTTCGGCTTGTACATAAATTGCCTCGTAAAATGAGAATCAGGAATCAATATTTTTTTTTTCTTTTTATTGCGAAACTGTGGTTAAAGCTGATTAAAAGATTAACCTCCCCCACAAAAAATACAGTGGTGCCTCTATTTACGAAATTAGTTCATTCCGAGAACGAGTTTTGTAATTAGAAACACATTTTATACTATAAATTATACTATAAACTATAAACTATAAACTATTCCTCTCCAAGCCCCCGTAACTTAAAAAACCCAAAAGGTTGTATACATTGTAAATTATGTTAATAAATGTTAGTTATAACAGTACAACGATACAAATGTTAAACTTCGATTGGTGGGGAAGGAACACATATGAACACACACACACACACACACACACACACACACACAATGTGCCTCTGGGAGAAAAAAAAAAAAAAAGTGCCATTCAGGAACAAGGCCAACTTATTTTGTACTTTGGAAGAAAGATCTTTGTAACCAACAAGTGTTTTTTTGGTTTGTTTACTGATGTGCGTAAAGACTAAACAACACCTGGACTCTCGCATGTTTCATGTGAATAATAATAATAATAATAATAATAATAATAATATAATAATAAGACAATAAAATGGCTTAATATTGTCACTACAAAATTTGGCCTTTCGTATATTGAAACACATTTCATAAGTAGAGACAATATTTTCTCAATGATACGCTTTGTAACGAAAAAATCATTTTTTTTCTTTTTATTGCAAAACAGTGGTTATAGCTAAGTAATTATTATTATTATTATTATTATTATTATTATTATTATTATTATTATTATAATAATATAATATTAAGATAGTAATAGTAAGATCTCTGAAACCAGCAAGTGCTTTTTTTTTTTTTTATTGATGTGTGTAAAGACTAAACAACGGTTTTTTACACGCCTGGACTTTTGCATGTGTCATGTTTTGCTACAACAATTGGCCTTTTGTATCTTGAAACATATTTCGTAACCAGAGACGTTTTCTCGAGGACACGCTTTGTAACTTGAAATTTTTGTTAGTAAAGCCATTTGTAAGTCGAGGTACCACTGTATATATATATATAATATATATATTATATATATATATATATATATATATATATATATATATATATATATATATATATATATATATACATACTATGGGCGTGCTTAATGTGCTTAATCTAGATTGATTCCTAAACGAATCTCTAAGTGTAGCAACTAGACATTTTCCGCATTAGCTAAGAGATGCTTTGTGTTAAAGTGATTCTTGGGACGGAAAGAACTTGACTTTGAACATATAGCAAATAACTTTGGATTTTGTTGAGGTTTCCATCGGAAGCTGTTAAAAAACCGTTTTCCCTAAAGCAACTCCGGTGGCTTCATAGCAGCATCCATGTTAGCTCCATTTTAATTTCTTTTAAAAATAATGTCTTTTTGAAAGCAACAAACATGATTTCTCCTCTCAATATGAAACACCAGATGTAACAGGTACGAGAACTTACAAAATCAACATGACAAACGTCTTATCTTGCGTGGTAAAAACCAGCTCCCAACGCGATTGTGAGGAGAGAACGGCGATCATTTCTTATCTTGTGATAAGAGTCTTCGCACCATTAATACATACATACATATATTCAGTACGGCACTTGACAAGCTGGACCATCATTACCATTTTAAGAGCAGGTGTCAGTGTCTGCTGTCATTTGTACCGAGTGACTCAATGTGAGAGCTGTCAATTCTCACCGTGTGTGTGTGTGTGTGTGTGTTTCGCCTCCTCAGCTGTCCATCAGATGAGAGAGAGAGAGAGAGAGAGACTGAGACACAATGTAAGAGAGAGAGATCGAGATTCGTTGAGAGAGGGGGACTAAGGTAGAGAGCGAACGGATGTAGGAGAAAGAAAGAAGGTACTGAGAGAGGGGTTCAGAAAGAGAAACACAAATGGAAAAAAAGGGAGAGATATAGAGAAATAGAGGGAGACAGAGATAAAGAGGCAGAGAAAGAGAGACCCAAAAAGACAAAGATAGAGGGAGAGAGATTAACATACAGTGAGAGAGACTGAGGCACATTGACAGGGAGAGAGAGAGAGAGAGAGAGAGAGAGAGAGAGAGAGAGAGAGAGAGAGAGAGAGGAAAAGAGAGAAAGAAAAAAAAAGGGAGAAAAATATAGGAATGGAGGGAGAGATAAAGAGAAAGGGAGACCCAAAAAGACAAAGATAGAGGGAGAGAGATTAACATACAGTGAGAGAGAGAGAGAGACTGAGACACATTGACAGAGAGAGAGAGAGAGAGAGAGAGAGAGAGAGAGAGAGAGAGAGAGAGAGAGAGGGACTAAGATAGAGAGAGCAGATGGAAGAGATAGACAGAAGCGACAGAGAGAGGGATTAAGATAGAGAAACACAAATGGGGAGACGGCGAAAGAGAGCACTAGAGTGAGATAAAGAGACAAATAAAAAGAGACTGAAAAAGAGGGGGAGAGAGAGAGAGACAAAGAAAGAGGGGAGAGAGAGAGACGTTGACAGAGAGGGAGAGAGAGAGAGAGAGAGAGAGAGAGAGAGAGAGAGAGAGAAGGACAAAGAAAGAGGGAGAGAGACTGAGACACTGACAGAGAGAGAAAGAGAGAGGGGGGCGGGGTCAGTGGGTTTAGTTCTATATAAGGAGATGCAGTAGTGTAGGAGTAGCTGATTTGCTCGGAGGGTTTATCAGTAACACACGTGTTTCAGTGTGTGTGATACAGTAATTAACTAACACTTCTGATGTGTAAATACAAGAGAACAAATATAATGTTTCACTGGAAAATAATACAAACATGTGAAAACAGCCACCTTTCTATTTCTCACTCTCTTTCTAGTTCTCTCCATTCTTCTCTCTCTCTCTCTCTCTTTCTTACATCTGTCCTTCTGTTTTTCTCTCAGTCTCTCACTATATCCATCATTCCCTCTTTCACTCACTCTTTCTCACTATATCCAATCTTCTTTCCCTCTTATTTTCACTCTGCACATCCTTCTCGTCATCTCTCTCTATCTAGCATCATTCCCGTTCACACACACACTCTAATGCACACACTTCTTTCACAGTCTCATTCTCACTCAACACACATCACATTCATCTCTTATCACACACATTACCAGGCTTCCCTCTTTCACTCTCACTCTTTCTCACTATATCCAATCTTCTTTCCCACTTATTTTCATTCTATCACTCCTTCTCTCTCCCAGTCTCTCACTATATCCATAATTTCTTCTTTCCGTCTTTCTCTTATCGCTATATCCATTATTATTTCTCTCCCTCTCATTTTCACTCTATCCACCCTTCTCTCTCTCTCTCACTATATATATATCCTTCTCTCTGTCTCTCTCAGTCTCACACTACATCCCTCTTTCTCTCTTCCTCACTATATTCATTTCTCTCTCTCCCTCTCCTTTTCACCATGGATATATCCATCATCCCCTCTCTGTTTTTCTCTATATCCATCTCTCTCTTTCTCTTTCTCTCTTTCTCAGTCTCTCACTACATCCCTCTTTGCCTCTTTCTCGCTTCCTCACTATATTCATTTCTCTTTCCCTCTCCTTTTCACTTTCATCCTTCTCTCTCTCTCTCAGTTTTTCACTATATCAGGCATTCCTTCTTTCCCCCTCTCTAATCACATTATTCTCTCTTTCTCCCTCTCATTTTCACTCTATCCACCCTTCTCTCTCTCACTATATATATATCCTTTTCTCTGTCTCTCTCATTCTCTCACTACATCCCTCTTTCTCTCTTCCTCACTATATTCATTTCTCTCTCTCCCTCTTCTTTTCACCATGGATATATCCATCATCCCCTCTCTGTTTCTCACTATATCCATCTCTCTCTTTCTCTTTCTCTCTTTCTCAGTCTCTCACTACACCCCTCTTTGCCTCTTTCTCTCTTCCTCACTATATTCATTTCTCTTTCCCTCTCCTTTTCACTCTATCCATCCTTCTCTCTCTCAGTTTCTAAATATATCAGTCATTCCTTCTTTCCCCCTCTCTAATCACAATATCCATTCTTCTCTCTCTCTCTCTCTCTCTCTCTCCCTCTCATTTTCACTCTATCCACCCTTCTCTCTCTCACTATATATATCCTTCTCTCTGTCTCTCCCAGTCTCTACCTCTCTCTCTCTCTCTCTCTCTCTCCCTCATTTTCACTCTATCCACCCTTCTCTCTCTCACAATATACGTATATCTTTCTCTCTGTCTCTCTCTCTCTCTCTCTCTCTCTCTCTCTCTCTCTCTCTCTCTCTCTCTCTCTCCTCAAGCATTAGCAGTGTGTCTCTGTCTGTGTGTGTGCAGCTGGAGAGAGACGTGTGCTTCCCCTCTAATGTGACGGTGGGCTACTCCGTGTGGAGGGGTAAGACAGCTCTGGTGGCGTCCGTGGCCATTGAGCTCGTGACTCTCTACGGCTTCGACAAACTCCTGACGGACATTCGGGAGCATGTTCCCTCCGTCCTGGCAGTGCCCTGCCCCGTCAGCTCCTGGCTGCCCAGTCCCGGCATACACCTGCAGCTCAAAACAGGTCTGACCAGCAGTCTCTGTGTCTGCTTAGTACTGTGTTTAGTTCTTTCTTTCTCTTTCTCTTAGTTACTTTCTTTCTTTCATTCATTCTTTATTTCTTTTCTTGTTTCTTTTTCTTCAGGGAAGACAAAGGTTTTTAATTTAGTTTTTTTTTTTTTTTTCAGTTAATTTTATTTCAGAAAACTTTATTTCTTTCTTTATCTTTTAAATTTCTTTCTTCCTTTTATCTCTCTTTCATTCTTTCTTTCTCTCTCTCTCTCCCGTTCTTTCTTTGTTCAATAAAAAAATGCTTATTTTTAATTTAGTTTTAATTTTTTTTGTTTAGTTTTCTTTCTGTTTTTCTTTCTTTCTATCTATCTATCTATCTATCTATCTATCTATCTATCTATCTATCTATCTATCTATCTATCTATCTATCTATCTATCTATCTATCTATCTATCTTTCTTTCTTTCTTTTTTCTCTCTTTCATTCTTTCTCTCCCTTTCTTCAAGAAAAAAATACTTGTTTTTAATTTAGTTTAAATTTTTTAAATTTATTTATTTTTCTTTCTTTCTTTCTTTTTTTTCGCTCTCTTTCTCTTCAAGAAAGACAAACCTTTTTTATTTAGTTTTACTTTTTTTAGGTTTATTTTAAATTTTTTCTCGCATTCTCTCTTTCTTTCTTTTTTTCTTTCTAGCTTTCTTTTTTTCTTTCATTCTTTCTAGCTTTCCTTCTTTCTTTCTTTCTTCCTTTCTCTTGTTCTTTCTTTCTTTATCACTTTTTAAAATGTAGTTTTAGTTAGAGTCTTTTGACGTTTTTGAAGAAGCTCGTCTCTATCTCGCTAGCTCATTGTGCTTTTCGTGAAAGACTCCGTGTCCTGATTGGTTCTCTTTGCGTTTGCACCCGCCTTTCTCCACAAGCTCGGATTATGATTGGACGTCGTCACGAAAGGCATTTTTGTTTAGTCTAGACGCAAGTGTCAATAAATGTAGTTAAAGTTTTTGTCCCTGAGTGGAAGTTTTTATATAGTTCTCATTTCGTTTTCACCAGCGAAAAAGTGTCGTTGACAAAGACGATGACGAAAATATTCCGTCAACGAAATTAACACCGCTGACCACGCCCAAACTCCGAAACTCGGGTCAGTCCTGACTCTTTCCCTCTGCAGTTCTCAGGTTTGTGGGACCGAGCGATGACATCAAGTCCTGTGGCTTCATTCAGATGATGGAGCAGCGGCTGGAGAACGTGTTGGCTGAAGCTCAGGAGAAGGTGGAGGACTCTTACGGGACGCTCTCTGTCCAGGTAATGGACGTCTGGCGGCGTTTTTTATTCGTTTTTACGTTGTTTACAGTAGCACATGTACAGTAGATCCAGTTTGTTGGCATCTAAAACCTTTTCTATCCTTTTGTTATAGACGTGTTATAAACATGGCTCAGACCTTTACTCTATAATTAACTGGAAAAATAAAATAAATAAATATAGATAAATAAATCAAAATATGCATTGTCCATAAAGCCTCTAGTAGAAGGCCATGGCGTATTTTTTACGCCCTCTGTCGTGGTGGCCTTCTATTAGAGGGTGGCGCTGTATTTTTCAACTAAAGAAAGCAATAATAAATTCAACAATTAACTGATCAAAAGAGAACACAAATCACACATTTTGTAAATGGCAAATGGGAACAATGCGAGATTAATTATAATTAATCACTCTAAAAAAGACAATTATGCGCATTTATTACCTCTATAAATGTGGCCTTCTATTAGAGGCGGCCTTCTAATTTTTAACCCTAGGTGGGTTTCTATTTAAAAAAAAAAAAAAAGTCTGGTTTATTCATACACATCTTTTGTAATTGAAAAAATAAACTGTGTGAACCAATCAGAGCGCGCTAACAAAATGTGACCAATCAGAGCATGAAAAGCAAAAAATGTGAGAATTATATTTCTTCGTTTAGTAATATTAAGTTGTTTACTGAAGGTTATCAGCTGAAAAGCCTAATTGCAGCACTAATTAAAAGAAAAAGGCAGTAGTATTAAAAACAATTGTAATTATTTTTTTCCACATATGTCATGACATATATCCACCAATCACTGGTGTTTTCTGATTAGTATGCTAAATAAATATTCAACCAGAGAATGTTTTTTATGCCGATTTGTTTTTTATATGTTTTTTTTTTCTGTTTTAATCGAGACTTTGTTATGACAGATTGTGTCAGGAGACAGGTAGCATGACCGTGTTATGACAGTAGACTTCTGCTTTTCAGTGGATTTATTGCATTTTCCACACGGACCGTAACAGCTTTGAAATTAAATCAGACTTTGTTGTAGCATTCATTGTATTTCTCCATCAGCTTGCACTTCATCCATCCACCCATCTGTCTATATCTCAGTCTCTCGCAACCTCCTTCTCTCGCTCTGTCCATCTATCCATCCATCCAACCATCTTTTACTCCCCATTCATCCACTCTCTCCCTCTCTCCCTCTCTCACTGTCTATCATATCATGTCTGTCTATCATATCTATCTGTCTATCTCATCTCTTTCTTGACTAATCAATCTAATTAATAATCCACATCTATCTTCATCTGTATGTCACTTTCTTTCTTTCCTTCTCTGTTTCTTTCTTTATTTCTGTCTTTCTTTTGTCCTTTCTTTTGTCCTTTCTTTCTTTCTTTCTCTGTTTATTTCGCTCTCTTTATTATTTTCTTTCTTTCTTTCTTTTTGTCTCTTTTTCATTCTTTCTCTCATTTTTCCTTTATTTCTTTCTCTCTTTCTTTCTTTCTTTCTTTCTTTCTTTCTCTGTTTCTTTCACTCTTTATTATTTTCTTTCTCTCTTTATTTCTATCTTTTTTTCTTTCTTCCTCTCTTTCTTTCTTTCTTTCTTTCTTTCTTTCTTTCTCTCTTTCTCTTTCTTTCTCTCTATCTCTCTTTCTTTCTTTTTTCTTTTGCTCTTTCTCTCTCTTTGTTTCTTTTTTTTTCTTTTGTTCTTTCTCTCTCTCTTTCTTTTTTTTTATTTGTCCATCCTTCTCCATCCACCCAGTCCTTCACCTGTCCACCTGAGAGTTCAGCGTGATGGTTGTAATGCTGTGATTGGTCAGATTCTGAACACGTATGAGTCGGGGAACTCGTTGGCGGTGACGCTGGTGTACGTGGTGTGGAACGGCAGCACGTCTCTGAACGGAACCACGTCTAGTGGATTACTGACCCAGCTGACCGCCGAGCTGATGGGATACTTCCTCTTCTTCCCCCCGCTCATCATCGCCGAGCGTAAGATCCCACTCCTCATCTATCTGTCTGTCTATCTATCTATCTATCTGTCTGTCTGTCTGTCTGTCTGTCTGTCTATCTGTATGCGTTCTTTTTTTTTTCTTTTTTGTTTTTCTCTTATTTTCTTTCTTTCTCGCTTTCTTTCTTTCTTTCTTTCTTTCTTTCTTTCTTTCTTTCTCGCTTTCGTCTTTCATTCTTACTCGCTTTCTTTTTTTCATTCTTTCTTTCATGCTTTTTTTCTTTCTGTCTTTCATCCTTTCTCGCTTTCTTTCTTTCATCCTTTCTCGCTTTCTTTTTTTCTTTCTTTCTTTCTCGCTTTTTTCTTTTTTTTTTCTCTCTTTTTTTTCTTTCTTTCTTTCTTTATTTCTTGCTTTCTTTCTTTCTTTCTTTCTTTCTGTCTTTCATCCTTTCTCGCTTTCTTTCTTTCAATCTTTTCTCGCTTTCTTTTTTTTACCCTTTCTCGTTTTCTTTCTTTCTTTCATCCTTTCTCGCTTTCATTTTTTCTTTCTTTCTTTTTTTTCTTTTTTTCTTTCGGTCTTTCATCCTCTCTCGCTTTCTTTCTTTCATTCTTTTCTCGCTTTCTTTTTTTCTTGCTTTCTTTCTTTCTGTCTTTCTTTCTATTTTTCTTTCTTTATTTCTTTCTTTTTTTCTTTCTTTCTTTCTCTTTCGTCTGGAAAATGTTGCTTTTCCAGACGTCCTCACCGTGACGCATCACACGGCTGCTTGTGTAAAGTGTCGCTTTTATTTCACTCCCTCTGACTCTGATCTTCTGTTCTACAGCTCTGGAATATCACAACCTCAACACTTCAGTAGCGACTCGAGACTACTGGGTTATCACAGGTAACTAGTCGAGCACTATCTGCTAACTAGCAGACACCATAGTTGACTGATGGTGTAAAGTACTTGAGTAAATGGACACTTGTTACTTTACTTGAGTATGTTTTGGCTACTTTGTACTTTTTATTACAAAAAATTATTAGAAACTCATTACTTTACTCATTAGCACTTTACTTGAGTTTGTACTTTGTACTTGTACTGACTATAAAAATTATTAGCAGCTTATTACTTTTACTTTTATTACTTTATTTGAGTTTGTACTTTGTACTTGTAATGACTATCACAATTATTAGCAGCTTATTACTTTAACTTTAATTACTTTACTTGAGTATGTTTTGGCTACTTTGTACTTGTACTGAGTATCAAAAACATTAGCTTTTATTAGCTTTAGCATTCACTTTTACTCTCTTTACTCCACTACATTTGAATGGACATTTACCATTACTTGTTACATTGTACTTGTGCGCCACAAGTCAGCATCTTTTACTACCGCGTTTAATTTCTAAAACTGGACGCTGTTTATCAGCTAAATCACGTCAATTTGCGGTTTCACTTTTTCGCACACTTGAGTTTGACTCAGACCAGAGGAGTAAAGTACTGAAGTAAAATAGGAATTTTTGTAAATATTGTAAAAGGTTTTTTACTTATTAGAACTCTAGGCTAGTTTGTACTTGTACTGAGTATCAAAAATATAAGCAACTTTTAAATTCACGCAGTCCCAATAAATTCAGGCAATCAATTAAGTACAAATACTAATAGAAGTACAAATACTTTGCTTAGTGTGAGTAAAAAACGCAGAGTGAGTAAAATACTTTCTAAAAAATACTTATTAAAAAATAAGTTATTTTAAAATAGTATATTTTATGACTTTTACTCAAGTCTCTTGTATTTGGTGACTGGCGACTTAGTGACTTGTATTGGAGTCATTTTACAGTAAGGTACCGTACTTTTTTTCAAGTCGCTTTGGATAACTGTAAAGTAAAGTACTTTTTACTCAAGTATGGTGTTCAGCTACTCTTTACACCTCTTGCGGTTGCATTCTGAACCTTTTCTGTTTGTTCCGAGGTGATTGAGCAGCTCAGGTTCACGTCACGACTCGAGGTTTTGGTGTGTGTGTGTGTGTGTGTGTGTGTAGTGATTCAGGACGTGGACAGCTCTTCTCTGGAGGGCAGTTATCAGAGCTTCGCTAGTCTGATGGAGCAGCGGCTGGCCGAGCTCTTCCTATTGGCCAGTCGACACGGCGTCCGTTTCCGCAGAGCCACGACTGTGGGAGACTACACCGTCCAGGTCTCACATTCACACGCTTGTTTAATTATAACGCTTTTGTGTATTCGTTTTTGACTAACTAGTCCTCAAAGTTTAGCGGTAGAGTTATGATTCAGCTTCTTTGCAACCATTTGTGGACCGTTATCTTTTTTAAAAGTACTCTTTCTGAAATTGATCTTTTTTAGTTAAATTTTGTTCAATTTATTGGAACAACATTCAGCGTAAAAATGCCGTTCCACTTCTCGAACGCATGTCGTTGATTTGACTTCCTATCTTCTAGTTTTGTTTTTTCAACTTTTTTCAACTGTTTTATTGTACTGGATTTTTTATTCATCCTTTTTTGGGGGGGTTTTATTGTTCAGTTTTTATCGCCATCTTCTTTTTTAAAGGCTTCTCCTCATTTCCCCTGTTTTTTCATAGCAACGTCTTTTAAACTTTTAACAGGTTTTTATCTCCTGGAATCAGCTTCTTCATGTTATTATACGTTTGTTAATTCAGTGGAAGTGTGAGCTCAATTTTTCACAGTTTCTACTAGTTTCACTTTCATTTTTGGTACATTATTTATTCGTATTCTGCTTTACTGTTTAATTAATTAATACATTTTTTTGTCTTATTTGTTATTTTTTCTGTTTCTGACACTACCGTATTTACGTATTACCATATTACCGTATTTACGCAAATAAATAAAGAATAAATATTATTTTTAAGAAAAAGATGGTTGTCACGTAACTAAAAATGTAAAAAGCAAAATTTGAAAAATTAGGCCGGTGCTTATATTCGCATAAATACGATGATTACTTTTCAAACACTGCGTTTTTATTTAAAATGCTTCAGCACTATTAGAGTACGATAAAATGTGTACAATAAACGGCTCTTCCTCATGCAGATGGTCAGCATTCGCAGACTCGCTGGGCCCAAGAACCCGGCGGAGATGACCTACTACATTCAAGTGGACGGATCCGCCATCACGGGGACCACGGCGGCGAAGACCCTGAACACGGTGGATTCGCAGACCATGGCTCTCACGCTGGGCTACTTCGTTCAGATTCAAGCGGAGCGTACGTCTTCTCCTCTCTGGTTTAGCCTCTGCTTGTCTGCAAAACATGCAGAAAAAAGATAGATGAATGGATGGATGGATGGATGGATGGATGGATGGATGGATGGATGGATGGATGGATGGATGGATGGATAGATAGATAGATAGATAGATAGATAGATAGATAGATAGATAGATAGATAGATAGATAGATAGATAGATAGATAGAAAACATGCAGAAACAAGACGTTAGACAACAATGGTTAGGAATACAAAGCCTATCCTTTGATTCTTTGCAGAACTCATCTTGATGTTCTAACTTCACGAGGTTTTGGTGCCGTGACCCAAAAGCTGATTAGACGCTGCATAAATGAGCAGTAGGTCACTGAGGATCTCAAGAAGAGAAAAAGAGTCCACTAGCCCACGATTAGGTCTCCTGTGCCATTCTATTTTCTTCCAAACAGTTTTACTCCTTCAGTGTTGACACAAGGAGTCTAGACTTCATCTTGAACGCAGAAGAAAGATGTGAGCAAAACGTTAGATGACAATGGCTAGGAAAACAAATCCTATTCTCCTTTACTCCTTCAGTATTGACGCAAAGAGTCTAGACTTTATCTGGATACAAAACATGCAGAAGAAAGACTGTAAGCAAGATGTTAGACGACAATGGCTTGGAAAACAAGCCTATCCTTTGATTCTTTGCAGAACCCCTCTTGAAGTTCTAACTTCACGAGTTTTTGAGCTCATATCTAACTTCAGAAATGAGCAGTAGATCTCTGAGTAGGTTCTCTGAAAATAGAAAAACACTCCATTAGTCCACGATTAGGTCTCCTGTGCCATTCTCTTTTCTCCCAAACAGTTTTACTCTCTCAGTGTAGACACAAGGAGTCTAGACTTCATCTGGAACGCCAAACAATCCATTATTTTCTGAATGGCAAGCTCCTCGTGTCCTCAGAGAGACTGTAATGAGCAGAAGTCTTTCTTTCTCTGAATGGGAACACACAGGCTCGGCCGGAGCAAGCCACGGGGAGTGTGGGTCCACACGTCTGCCAGAAATGAGCAAAGCCCGGGTTTGTCTGCGTGAAGCACAGCAGTGGGGGTTTAATCTCTCAGAGAAGAAGGACAGATCCCGCTCATTAGTGTGTGTGTGTGTGTGTGTGTGTGTGTGTGTGTGTGTGGACAGCCGTGGTGAAGACGCTCCCCAGCAACATCTGGATTCTGGCGGTGCTGATTCCCGTCTCTCTGGTGATGGTGGTGGTGGTCATGGCGATCGCCATCGTGTGCCGAAGGAACCGGACCGTCTTCAAGAGCGGCACCTTCCGCAGCTTCCACCCACGCACTAAGGTCGGTGTTGTACTTGTGCTTTCTGTGAGAGAGATAGAAAGAAAGAAACAAAGAAAGAAAGGATGGATGGATGAATAGATAGAAAGAAAGAAAGAAAGAAAGAAAGAAAGAAAGAAATGATGGATGGATGGATGGATGGATAGGCAGAAAGAACGAAAGAAAGATAAGGATGGATAGATCTACGCCACACTGACCCTGTCTCACTCCTCCCCTTTCTCACTCCTCCCTACCCTTACTCTTCCCCATGTCACTCTTCTCCTGTCTCACTCCTCTCTTGTCTCACTCCCCCATGCCTCACTCTTCTCCTGTCTCACTCCTCCCTGTCTCACTCCACCTGTCTTACTCCTCCCCTTTTTCGCACTTCACCTCTCACTCCTCTCCTGTAACACTTGTCTCCCATCTCACTCCTCTTACTCCTCGCCTGTCTAACTCCTTCCCGTCTCACTCCTTTGCTGTTTCACTCCTCTTCCATCTCACGTTTCCCATGTCTCACTCTTCTTTCATCTCACTACTGCCCTGTATCACTCCTCCCCTGTCTCACTCGACTCCCACCCTCTCACTACTACCCTGTCTCACACCTGTTCTGTCTAACTCCTCCCCGTCTCACTCCTTTGCTGTCTCACTCTTCTCCTATCTCACTCTTCTTATGTTTCACACATCTTTCATCTTACTCCTGTCTCACTTGACTCCCGTCTCACTCCTTCACCGTATCACTCTTCCGCTTTCTCACTCCTTCCCTGTTTCACTCTTCCCCTGTCTCACTTTTCTACCATCTCACTTCTCCCCGTCACTCTTTTGCCCTTTCACTTCTACCCTGTCTCACTCCTGCTCTGTCTAACTCCTTCTTGTCTCACTCCTTTGCTGTCTCACTCCTCTCCTATCTTCTCACTCTTCCCATGTCTCACTCTTCTCTCATTTCACTCATCCCCTGTCTCACTCGACTCCCGTCTCACTCCTTCACCGTATCACTCGCTTTCTCACTCTTTCCCTGTCTCACTCCTCTCCCATCTCACTCCTCTCCGTCACTCTTCTGCCCTCTCACCTCTAACCTGTTTCACTCCTTTGCTGTCTCACTCCTTCTCCGTCTCACTTTTTCGCACTCACTCTTCTCTCATTCCACTCCTCCCCTGTCTCACTTGACTGCCGTCTCACTCCCTCATTATCTCACTCTTTTACCGTCTCACTCCGCCTCTGTCTCACTCCTCCCCTTTTCCCCTGCTCCTCTGTCTCACTCCTTTCCCATCTCACTCCTCTCCGTCACTCCTCTGCCCTCTCACTTCTACCCTGTCTCACTTCTTTGCTGTCTCACTCCTTCTCCATCTCACTTTTTTGCTGTCTCACTCTTCTCTCATTCTACTCCTCCCCTGTCTCACTTGACTGCCGTCTCACTCCTTCACCATCTCACTCTTTCCCCATCTCACTCTTTCACCTTCTCACTCCTTCACTGTCTCACTCCACCTCTGTCTCACTCCTCCCCTGTCTCACTCCTCCCCTTTTTCCCTCCTCCTCTGTCTCACTCCTCCCATTTTTCACTCATCCACTGTCTCCTCCCCTATCTCACGTCTCTCCTTTTTCACTCCTCCCCTGTCTCACTCCTCCACGAGCAGACGTCGTACCGGAGAGACGGCAGCTATCATCACCAGGTATCAGCTGCCGCATGACGAGGGCTGCATGTGCTTGTGCTTGTGTCCGTCACGCTTACACTCACACACACACACACACACAATCTCTCTCTCTCTCACACACACACACACACACACACACACAATGACACAAGTATTTCTGGATTTTTACTGTAATTACCGTGTTGTTGTCATTTGGATTAGAAGGCTTCTCAACAGCGCGAATGGAGGTTACGAAACGAGGCCGTCCCGAGGTTAGACGCACACACTTATGATAAACGTCTATATATAGGCGGCATTAAAATGGCTCCTCCGGATCTTTCCGTTAAGCTGAAAGAGGCTGAGCGAGTAAATATGTGAGTGTAAGTGACAGTGTAAGTAACCTTTCATGCACCAGTCTAATTACACGTGTCCGGGCCACCAGTCCGTGTGTGTGTGTGTGTGTGTGTGTGTGTGTGTGAAAGAGAGAGAGAGAGAGAGAGAGAGAGAG
>CM051501.1:1912852-1942448 GCA_028031935.1 Paedocypris micromegethes | reverse complement strand
ATGTGTGAAAGACAGAGATGGTGTGTGTGTATGTGTGTGTGTCAGTGTGTGTGTGTGTGTGTGTGTGTGTGTAGGTGTGTGTGCGAAAGACAGAGATGGTGTGTGTGTGTCTCTGACAGCAGAAGGTCTTTAGCTGACAGCCTAGCGTCTTCATTAGCCTGTAGCTGCGCCGCGCTAGCAAAGAAATAAACCAACATGCAAATCGATTGCAATTATGATAATCCGCGCTTTGATCGCGCGCTTCCTCCCCGCCGTGTCTCTGAAAACACTGCAATTAAGCCGTTGTTTCAGGAACAGGACTTTGCTTATGCGCAGTAATTTGCGGATCAGCGTTTAAAGTCTTTCCCTGATGGCGTGAGGGATTTCTGGGTGTTTTAGCGCTCGCTCGCTAGCTCGGAGAAGCTCACCGCATGTGTGTGTGTGTGTGTGTGTGTGTGTGTGTGCGTAAATCAAAGTGAACTGGGATTAAACTGAGATTTATATAAGGGCTTGGGCAGGCCAGGTGCTCGCTGATGCTGTTAGCGTAGCCGCGAGGGAGCTAGCTGTGAGGGTCACACAAGGTCAACGGCTGATTTCAAATAATCTATGTGGTGATCCAGTGTGAACGTGGCTCTTGCCCTCGTTCTCTTCTCTTTTGTGGTGGGGAATCAGATTAGTTGCAAAAATGTCAAGTGTAAATAATGCTAAATAAAATTTGTTTTTCGCTTTCAATTTTTCATGATTTTATTCGACATTTTTTTTGTGCGTTTCGATTTGTTTCTGCGTTTCACCTTTTGGCTCTGATTTCACTTGGTGGGTGGAGCTTACTCTGATTGGCTGGCGGGACTGTGATTGGCGGCTTCTCTCCTTGACCAGGAAGTGGAAGATGAGGTCAACGAGCAAACACCGTTTTATGATATTCTGATGTAGATTTTGTTTGTGTTTATAACATAAACAACAAAACAAATTGTTATTTTTGAACAATTCCTTAATTTAAAAAAAACGTTTGTTAATAATGAATAATTATTAATAATACATAATAATTAGTATTTGTGATTGATCACGATTAATCGCGATTAATTTGATTGGGAAAGTGCGATTACACAGATGGGTTTTCTTTGTTTATTTCAAAACAAAAATTAACCACCGCAAGAGCTAAAATAAACGGAAATACAACATTTAAATAACAGAAACAAGAAAATGAACGCACACAAAACCACAAATGATCTCTACCAACTTTGTGCCACTTTGGAGGGTGCTAAACACGTTTTATCAAACTTTTCATTTTTCGTTTTTCTTTGTTCTGCGTTCCTTTGCTTTCAGGTAGCACAACATTACGTGAGTGTCGTGGGTTTTTCAAAATAAAAGTTCCCCAAAACAAAACGCTATTATTTCTTGATAAATTAAAACAAAAATGCACCAAGTCAATTGAGAATTAAACATTTGCAAAAATGATTTAAGCGAGGTGCAATTACACTTCTATGGGAATCCTGAAACACGGCCTTCAGTGTTGAAATCCACAGGAAAGCTAGTTTTTTTGTGGTTTTATACAAAGCCGCACTGCAAAAAACAAGTTAAGGGCGAGCTAAAAAAATCTTGAGGTTAGAGAATAAATCTTGGTATTTTTTCTTACAATATCAATTAACTATGTTGGGATTAATAGTAAGAGATGACGTTGCTTATTTCAAGAAAATTAGATTTTTATTTTCTTACTTAGAAAAAAATGCTAATTTTAATGATATTTTGCACTAAATCGAGGCATCTATCAAAGTAGACATTGTGTTTTAACACGGAACTTCCTGAAACAAAAAGCGTCAAGTGGAACTTTGTTATTCTAAGAACACAATGTTTCTCGATTGAAGAAACAAGCTACTTTCTTATATTAAAAGCCAAGGAGAACAAGAACTGGAATGCAATTAAATTCAAATAACTCTTTACAAAGGTTTTAATCTTACACAAAACGATCCAGAGGACGAAGGAGAAGAACTCATAAAAAGATACAACAAAAACATAAACGTGAGCCAAGCCGACGTGGCTTCTCACGGATCACATGACCAAGTTTGATCGGCAGCTCATACTCCCTCCGCGATCCCTTAAGAATCCCTCGGGGATGAGGCGCACCTGTCGCAGGATTGTAACACTTTACTGCTGGCTACTTTTTTTTTTTTCGATTCAACGTAATATTTCTAATAAAAAAAATAAAATTATTATAGTTTTAAATGTTATTTTAAACGTATCACCAGAAGATACATTGTGTAATAAAGGAAAAGGTTAAAATTTCCATCACAAAAATTTACCACGCCACATTCAAGCAACCCACCAGGCAAACCTTCTCTTAGTAATTTGAGCAAAAAAGTTACTGTTCTCCCCCCTAGACCTCAAAAACTAGTTTTTTATAAAAATCGGAAAAAAATCTATTTTTTTTTATTTGGAGCGGCTCCCCTAGTGGCCAGTGCTGTGGAAAAGCAATGGAACAGATATTTGCTGCCACCTGGCGATCAAATTATGTAGTACAAGTGTATGTTTGAATTGATCAAGTTTTTTGAAAAATAATTTTAATTAAAGGCCGTGTAATCTGACAATAAACAAAGCGTATCAAATTTGATACAGAACGCAGTAAAGGGTTCAAACAAAAATGCACCAAGTCAATTGAGAATGAAACATTTGCAAATATCATTCAATAATAAAACTGGGTCGTTTACAGAACCAACACCGTCACACCGCCATCACATCACGTGCAAAACGCGTCTCTCGTGAAATATTCAGCAGTGTAGATCCCACAAGAGCTCCACGACATCCAAGAACTTCCTCGGCCCGTCTGAGGAGCCTGATCCATAATGCATAACACGTGTTTCTCCTCCGTATCTCACGTCCAGCTCGCTGAAATATACTGGGAATAAATCAAGCGTTCTGTCTCCACCAGCCGGTCCAAGGCTTCGACTACGCCAAGCAGCACATGGGCCAGACTGGAGATGAAGCCCTCACCCTCACCAAAGAGACCCTGGTCCTCTCGCTGCCCGTGCGGGACGCCCCTCTATCCCAGGACGGGACGGCCTCCAAGAGACCCCAGTCTACGGAGATGCATCTCAGGTGAGTGAGAACAAAGCCTCGCCCGCTTGTTTATAGACGCGTGGGAATGGACGAGGCCCGTGTGATGGCGTATCGCTCCACCGCCTTCAAAGCCCGAGCGTCATGAATGTTTCACGAGGCCTTCGTCCGACACGGCTGCTCGCTTTCAGATGCTCTTCTCATCTCCTGCCCGAGAGGAACCGGCTTCACCTTCTGGCGTGAGGTGTAATTACTGCACGCTTCCCTGGGAATCCTGATACACGGCCTTCAGTGTTAGGAATCCACAGGAAAGATGTGTGCTTTTATACACTGCAAAAAATAAATTATTGACAAGCTAGAAAAAATCTTGATGTTTGACAATAAATCTTGGTATTTTTTCTTGCAAGATAAATTAACTATGTTGGGATTGAGAGTGAGAGAGGACGTTGCTTATTTCAAGAAAATCGGACTTTAATTTTCGTGCTTAGAAAAAAATGCTAATTTTAATGCTATTTTGCGCTAAATCGACACATCTTTCGAAGTAGAAATTATGTTTTAACACGGAACTTCTTAAAAACAAAAAACCTCAAGTGGAACTTTCTTATTTTAAGAACACACTGTTTCTCGATTGAAGAAACAAGCTACTTTCTTGTATCAAAAGCCAATGAGAACAAGAACTAAAATGCAGAAACACATCTACCGTGTAACAAGATTTCGTTGTTTTGTTTTAGGCCGTCGTACCAAGTAAAATGTTCTCACCCCATTGGCTGATAATTTTACTTGATTTAATGTTTTTTTTTACTCATTTTGTTTTTTATTTTCGTATTTTTTTGACGTGGATTTTTAGCAGTGCCCTTGTGAAATCGATGAAAAATGTAGTGTCTACATTTTCTAAATCAAAATTGAAAATGTTGTCTTGTGATGTCATAGTCTATAGAATAATATTCTTAATAATATTGTCTTTTTTTGGGTCAAGGTAGCACAGGGCAAGCAAAAGTAACTCAATTTTACCATTGATTCTGTGCCTCTCCGTACATTTCTGATTTTAGTTTTATTCTACCAATTTGTTTTATATAAACCGTATTTACGCGAATAGAAGCATAATACAACAACGGGAAAACAGACGCAGGTCATAGTTATACAAAACACAAGTGTGAAATACAGACACTATTTTTAATGAAATGTATCCTTAATTTGTAATTACACAAGTATTTGAATGCTGAGTATGTATGTACTAGGTGTCATTGGTTCAGTTAAAACACGACTCATTTATTATACTCATCAGACGAATGTCCAGTTAATAAGATGAATGTGTTTCATTTCCGATTGGCTGCGCATCAGTCATGCTGAGCGCGTGATTTAACGCTCCCGGACGCGGTTCTTCACCGGATTAATCGCCGGCCGCGTGTTGTGACTGTCCGCTATTTTCCTACACGGGAGAATTTCCTCCATCTGTATAACGCGCATACGCATTATACAATTACGTTATGTTCTGGCCACCTGAGGAAGTAAAAACGGATAGTTATAACTATCTTATAATGTACATTGTTATAGTGAAAATTATACAATGAACACAAATTTACAACATTTACAAAATACAAAATTAATTATATAATTAAGAACACATTTCCTGCTCAGTGACTTTAGCCTGAGAGTCTGTAGTTTTCATATTCAAGAATTTTATCTAGATATCTTATATCTAGAATTGTGTCTAGATTTGATCACGTGTATAAAAGCTGATGAATGCAAGTAGTTCCACGTGCTCGCAGAGTGTGAAGTTTGTATGTATTTTTTTACGCGCATACGCATAGAATGAAGGACTTTCTCCCGGGTAGGAAAATATCTTGCACCTTAAAAAATGTGACGTGCTATTTACGCAAAAAAAGTTTGAAAACTTATTACACAAATTATATTTAAGTCATTTCTCAGTGCTTACTTTTTAAGTAGAACATTCTTGATAAAATATTGTACAAAATCTTGAATTATTCAGCCTGACATCATTTTTTTTAACAATTCTCAGTGGAATTTGCTATTTAATTTGAGAAAATTAACTTTCTCCAATTTTCTCAATTTTTTGTTAAATTAGTGATGGTTTGAATACTAACGACTCAATTGGAACAAGAACAACATGTTAATTTATTTCCTCACAAAGAGATTCCACTTATTAGATAATATTCTCTATTAAGACCTTAAACAGCCAAGAAGCAACAGCCTCACACATCAGATATTTAAATAAAGTGAAATCAACCTCAATGAGCAGTAGACACATTGATCGTGAGACGGTTATTGACATTGTTTAAACATATATTGTCATCTTTTAAGATAAATTGCTCCAATGTATCCTCGTTACAACGTAACAGTTATTGTAAAAATGTTAATGCTTTATTTCTATAAAAAGAGTTAAAGAACTGCAAGCACCACATGCAAGCTTCTCATTGGCTTTTCCAAGGAACAAGCTCATCTGATGATTTGGAGATACTGATTCTCTTTCCTCTTAATTAAGCACTTTCCTCTTAACGTTCACTCTTCATCTAATGTTCATCCCAATGGCATTTGATCACTCCACGTGTTGAGATTCAAATCAACGCGACTAAATTAAAACCGCAATTGATCCAATTCTCTGAAAATACATGTGAATTCTCGTTTTCTCAGTCTTTTAGCCGAAATGGTTTCTTAAATTGACCCCAAAATTGCACTGGTTTGAAAAAAAAAAGAAATAACATTTTAAATTTAATTTTACATATAAATTACATATAAGTTTACACTTATACATGTTTTTACCAAAATGCTCTCAATATTTTAAGAGAAGCACATTTTTTCCAAGGACACAGGCACATTCTTTTTAGCAATCACATCATTTTTTTTAATGAAAATTTCAAGCCTCGTGATTCATTTTTTACAGTGTAGAGCCGCATCTCAATCCAAACGCGTCGATTTTAACGCGCCAAAGTCATTTGCATGGCTCTGTCCATCATCTCCGGCAAAGAACAAAGCGCTTGAGGATTCAGCCTCGTGGCGCATAGAAACGCAAACGTCGCCCGTGTGATCGGCGTCAAGGTCAAGGCCGTAAATCTGTTTCCGAGGCCGAATGCGACAGAGCAGCGATGCTTGAAGCAGCTGCGATGCGGTTTCCTCTTCCTCCTCCTCCTCCTCCTCCTCCTCAGCCTCCTGACTGATTAGCTGGAATACAGATGCGCTCACGGTGATGATGCAGTACGCTCGCGTGAGGAAGAGGAGGATGAAGGGAAACGGACCTCGAGTGTTTGAATTGTGTTGTTTGCATTTGACAACTTGAGACTAGAGAGTTCGGTTAATAGCTCATAACTGCTCATTTCATTTTTTTTTTCTTTTTCATTACTGGTTAGTGTTTTTACCTGTCCATTTCTCTGTCTGTCTGTCTGTCATATTTTCGTCTATCTTTTCATCCATCCATATTTTCCTCTTTAAATATTTCTATCTGTCTGTCTGTCCGTCTATTTATCTATCTGTCTGTTTGTCTAACTGTGTTGGTCTGTCAATCAAATATCTATCTATCTATCTATCTATCTATCTATCTATCTATCTATCTATCTATCTATCTATCTATCTATCTATCTATCTATCTATCCATCTATCCTTCTTTCTCTCTCAGCAGTCTGTTTATGTTGGTCGGTCTGTCTTGTCTTTCCTTTAGTCATTCGTGAATTTAAAGAATTTAAATGAATAATCATTCGAATTTGTTTCACTGTAAGTGACAGTGTAACATGAATTCAGCAGTTACAATATCAGTCGCCGTGTAACAATGTATCAGTGGAAGGTGAAACTTTCCCGCTAAATGCTGACATCACCCGGTGTTCAGACCAGCTCGTGTTTCTCCTAAATGTACAAACTATTGATTTGTGTTCATTCTGCGCCGCGGCCTCGTATCCTGCCCAGCACTGAATGGATTATATAAGGCTTCGATATTATGTAAGGAAACACATGGTGCTCAAGGTTTCTTTTATTAGAAAAGACACATATTCACGTACAGAGGTACAGAAGAAGTAAGTCAGTCAGTAAATTTTATTTATATAGCACTTTTCTCTGATAAAATCGCAAAGTGCTTTACAAGGTGTAACCACAAATACAAACAAACGACAATAAAATCATAAAATCAACAGGATGAAACCCAACAGTATAAAACTACAGTAAGAAGACAACTACAGATTTGCTTCTGCCGTGGACACAAGTAAAATTAAATTGCATAAAATAACAATTAACATGACTATATTATTATTAGGGATGTCAAAGTTAATGCATTAACGTATGCAATTCATTTTTAATTAATTTGCATTCATTATTTTAACACGTTGACACTGTTACACAGAGTCGTGCACGTGTCACCAGGTGCAGCTCATTACGATCAGCAGTGACACAGTGACAATGATAATCCGCAGAATAGCCGCACCTTTGTATAAGCCGCATGGTTCAAAACCTATGAAAAAAGTAGCGGCTTATATAATATATATAAATAATATATATAATAATAACGTCTTATAGTTCAGAAAATACGGTAGTTAAAATGAACGAATCGTTTGGTATTGACTTCACATAAATGTGCCGTTTAGTCACGTTTGCGTTTTCTCTCCGCGTGTGAAGCCATTAGAACACACTTTGTCCTTGCTGGTCTTTGTCCTGCTGCTGTGTTTCACACGTCCTCTGGTGAAATCATGTCACTGTTACACTCTCCCTCCTCCTTCCCGCTGCTCAGCATTTGCTCAAACAGTAAAACACATGGCGGGGGTATGTTTGCCCGGGAACGCCGTCTCTAAACGGGAAGCGGGTTAGAAGAGGCCATCGCTAACCCTGCGTGATGCAGCACAGTAACCGTTGCCTCTGTTGCCATGGCGACCCGCAGCAGGTTGCCGAGCGAGGACGGATCCGTCTCCAGCAACGAATCCGGGAAGCTGAACACGGGCCGAAGCTCCACCGCCCGCCGATCCACCGCGCCCAAACCCGCCAAAGACGAGCAGCACGGCAGGAACGGTTGGTTACGTTTATTCCTGGGAATGTTGGGTTTTTGTTGGTGTTTGGTTTTTAGGAGGAAAAATGAATCTCCGGCACTTTTTTTTGCTCCTTAGCTAAGAGATTTTAGAATTTTTGTTTGTTAGATAGTTTATTTGTTCTATTTTTTTTCAATGTAACTTTATATTTTTCAAACCCCGTAGTTTAGGAGGAAAAATGAATCTCCAGCACGTTGTTTTTTGTTCCAGTATGGAATTGTACGTGACAAAGACATTGTAACTATTTGATTAGCTAAGAGATTTTGAAATTTTTGTTTGATTGTTTGTTTGTTCTATTTTTTTTCAATGTAACTTTATATTTTTTTCAAACTCCGTAGTTTAGGAGGAAAAATGAATCTCCAGCACTTTTTTTTTGTTCATTAGCTAAGATATTTAGAAATTTAGTTTGTTAGCTTGTTTGTTCTATTTTTTTTTCAATGTAACTTTATATTTTTCAAACTCCGCAGTTTAGGAGGAAAAATGAATCTCCAGCACTTTTTTTTGTTCCTTAGCTAAGAGATTTTAGACTTTTTGTTTGTTTGTTTGTTCAATATTTTCATTGTAACTTTTTATTTTTCCATAACTCCATAAATTTACATGGTTAAATTTTTATATAATTCTACTGCAACACACGCAAGTTCTTCTTTTTTGTTCTCTTTTTTCAAAGACGAGCAGCACAGCAGGAACGATTGGTTCTGTTCAAAGTGGCAAAGACATTGTAACTATTTGATTAGCTAAGAGATTTTAGAATTTTTGTTTTTTTTTTTTTTCAATTTAACTTTATATTTTTCAAACTCCATACATTTAAAAGGTTAAATAATTTAAATAATTCACACAAGTTCTTCTTTTTTGGCCAAGTTCCAATTGACAGCAAGGAATTGACTGGTATTTTTCCGTCATTTTACACATATTATCATAAATATATGAATAATAAAGAAAAAAAACTGTGACATTAAATGAAAACATAAACAACAAGTATGGTCATAGAAATAACATAATTGATCATAGAAACTGAAAACAACGTTTGTATATGAGACGATTCATTTATATTAGTGGATAGAGTTTAATCAAATTTTAACACAGTGAATTTTGTACAGTGAATGAAAAAACAAACGTATATATTTATGAAACCATATATTTTAAATACAAATTATTATTATTATTATTATTATTATTATTATTATTATTATTATTATTATTATTATTATTATTATTATTATTATATTTAAACCTACTAATATGATTTGTACAATACTTTCTTAAATCAACATTTTCCAGTGTTTAGACATAAGTTTTTTTCCCCTCAATGTTCCGAAAAAAATTGTACTATAGAAAGAAAAACACAAACAGACGTGAATATAATAAGGTCCTGCACAGCGTCACATCATATTTCAAGTATCATATTTCACGTCAGACTTTTTCTGTAGCTCAAACTAAATCTGTGATCGTTTAGTCTGTCCTGACGCGTGTCTGCACTTTAGCCTCCTGCTGGCTGAACGAGTCTCTGGTGTCTTTTTCCAGACCATTATGACTCTGTAACTGGCTCCCTGCGCCTCATCACCATCAAGCCCATGACGGCGCCGCTCAATTATCCCTACCCAGAATCCTCCAGTCACAGCCAGGACTCCGTCATGCTGAACGGCGAGGTGAGACGCGCCGCCTCATTACCAGCCCCGGCTTTTACCCCTGTCAGTGGGACAAATAAAGTAAAGCTCAGTAAACACTAGAGTATATAATCTGTCTATCACATACTTCATCTGTCTATCTTTCATCTGTCCAGAGGTGTGAAGAGTACCTGGAAAGCATACTTGAGTAAAAGTACCAAGTAACAAGTACAAAAGTAGCAAGTCACCAATTCCATGAAGACTTGAGTGAAAGTCGTAAACTATCCAATTTAAAAAGAACTTGAGTATTTTACTTTTACTGAACTCAGGCTCAAAAACACCAAGAAATGTTTGTCAGGTTTTATTTCCTACTATGTACAGAAATGATATTTAACAACTCAATGTTTCAAAATGACAGAACAAAATAGATAAATAAAAAAAAATGGAAACTCATGTGATTTAGCTGATAAACAGCATCTAGTACCTTCATCATCCTGCAGATGGCGATATCAGCTCATCCACCCGAGAAATTAACCACTGTAGAAAAAGAGATGTAACTTGTTACGCAATCACAATGTAGCGAGTAACAGTAATTGTCCATTCAAATGTAGTGGAGTAAAGATACAGATAATCACAAATGTAGTCAAGTAGAGAGAGGAAGAAGAAGAAGAAGACCTTTATTTGTCCCAACAATGAGTAAAAGTTGCTTGTATTTTTGACACTCAGTAAGTACAAAGTAGCCAAACAGTCCTTTTACTCAAGTACTTTACACCGCACTGCAATTGTCTATCTGTCTGTCTATTTATGTCTGTATATCTTAATCTGTTTACCTCTGCTGTCTAACTTTCGAAACTATTGCGTTTTAATCTATATTTCTGTCTGTCTAAAAAAAGCTCAAAGTCTGTCTGTTTGTCTCTGTCTCTCATCATCTGTCTATCTGTCTGGTCCAGGGGGCCACTACGGCCTGTTAGATGTTTTAATCCTGACCGCTGAACTTGTAAAAATTAAATGAAAGTCAGATATATATTTTTTTATGTAAATCCGGTTAATCTGTTATAAAGGATCATTTTATTTTTTTACGCAACACATTTGAAAAAGCAGAACCATAAGCACAAAATGTACGTAAAAGTATTGTACAATTTTATTTTATTTTTATACTGTCAGTCTACGGAATCAGACCAAAATTTCTAAGAGACGAACTAAAAACTTCACGTTTTGGTTTGAAATTTTGTTTCCGCTTTTTCCGTTTTTTTTTTTTCCGTTTGGACTTCAGGCACAAGCTTCACTTAGTGGCGGTCCTTACTCTGATTGGCTGGTGCGATTGTGATTGGCAGCCGCTTGACCAGGAAGCCCAATCCGGCCCCTTTGTCAAATTTTAGAATCATGTGGCCCGCCAATCACAAAATGTTTGCACACCCCGGGTCTAGTCAATCCGTGGACTGTCTGTCTGCCTGACTATCGGTTAGACAGATAATGTTTTGGTTTTTCTGCCGACTTCAGGTCAACATGGGTCTGAAGCAGAAGTCGGACATCGAGCACTATCGGAACAAGCTGAGACTGAAGGCCAAGAGGAAAGGCTACAGCGAGGGTCCGGTCAGCGGCGGGAGCGGCGGCGGACGCATGTACAGCCATCGCGAGCGGCTGAGGCGGGAAAACGCCTCCCTGGACCTGGAGGATCTAAGGGGACCCAAGGAGAACAGGAAGCCGTCCACGTACGTGAAGTACCGCAGGAGGTATGTGGAGAACACGCGTGTGTGCGCATTGTTACGTTTTTTCGATGACGACATATTTTCGTCATCGTCTTCATCAATGACACTTTTTCCCAGACGAAAACGAAACGAGAACTATATAAAAACTCTCGCTCAGGGACGAAAACTTGAACTAAATGTATTGACATTTTCATCAACGAATAAAAACTTTTATTTATAAGTATTTTTTCGATTCTACCTGATAATTTTCCTAAAAACAAGAAAGCAAAAAAAATGTTAATTATATTTTTCTAGACGTAGCTCCGGAGATACGAGGTACTTAAGAGGAAGGGGTTAAAATTTCAAACACAAAAATGTACCCTTCTCATAGAAATGTGAGTATAAATTTTATTGCACCCCCTAGACCTCCAGAACTAATTGTTTTTGAAAATAAAAAAAGCAATTTTTCCAAATTTTGAGCGGTTCCCCTAATTGACTAATGTCTGCCTCCTGGTGATTAAATTATGTATTACAAGTGTATACTTGTTTTCATTAAGTATGAACTTTTTACAGTCCCTGTAAAGACGATAAACAAACTATGTCCCCAGTTATACAAAAAGTAATAAAGAATTCAGCCCTTAATATATACTTATTACATTTTAATGTATTATTATAATGCTTAATAAATCCCATATTGACCCTCAGACAGGCTTCAAAAGATGCAGGTCGCCATCGGGCCCCACTTTGTCCTGAAAGCCTGTGCACACACAATCACAGCATGAAACACACATGCACAAATAAGAACAATCCATCACACGGTTGTGATTGTCATCATCAGTGACTCGCACCGGGAGCCGGATTACTGGAGCCGACAGTCCTTAAACACCCCGAGTCCCGTGGAGACGGAGATGGACATGCTGGTCATGAGGGAGAGATCCAGGAGGGGCATCCGCAACAGCGGCTACGACGTAAGACCACCAGCTCAGGTCAGATCTGATGACCTTGAAGACTTGTGTAAAGACGATCATATTAGCTTTAACTTCACCGCAGCTTATGGGATGGAGAGCTTGAGGTGATGGAGTCTTCAAAGAACGCTCATTCAGATTAGGATTATATCTTTTAGAGTGGGAATTTGCGTACAGATGAAAACGCCACTAAAAAGCGCTAAAAACGTTCAGTGGTATCCTGTGGTGTGCAAGTTGATACAAAATTGTAACACATTTTACATTACTTATTGGTGTTTGTAAAAAGTAATACGTTACATTGCTGTCTCGGAATTGTGTTACATTATAACTCGGAAATATGTTACATTTCAAGCATTACTTTTAAGCTACTTTCTTAACAGGAGAAATGTACCTTTTTACTTCCAAATATTTCATTTTGATTTATTGTCTTGAGGGTGAAAAGTTTGATGTAAGACAAGCGTTACTTGCATGTAGCGAGTAATACATTCCCAAAAACACAATTAGTAATGCGTTACATTACTGCGTTACATACATCAATGTAATAGATTACTACGAAATAAAATCGTGCCAGCAGCAATTTCGTAAAGTGGGATGCATTTTGCTTTGTAAACGCGCTAATCCCTTACAATCTTCAGTAAATTCACACGAATAAACCGCAATTTTAATTAGAAGTAATCTCACGTAGGTCAGTGTGTACTTATTGGAGTTTGTAAAAAGTAATACGTTACATTGCTGTCCGGGAATTGTGATATGTTACATTACAAGTATTACGTTTAAGCTACTTTCACAAATAATAACTACAGAAGTAAAGATTAACATCCTAAAGTTACAAAATGTACCTTTTTACATTCAAATAATAAATTTTAGATTTATTGTCTTGAGGGTGAAAAGTTTGATGTAAGGCAAGTGTTACTTGCATGTAGCAACTAGTACATTCCTGAAAACACAATTAGTAATGCGTTACATTACTGTGTTACATACATTATTGTAATAGATTACTTCTGTAACGCGTTACTCCCAAGACTGGTGGTTCCACACCCTACGAAATTAAATCGTGCCAGCAGCAATTTTGTAAAGTGGGACGCATTTTGCATGTAAACGCGCTAATCCCTTACAATCATCTGTAAAGTCACACAAATAAACCGCAATCTTAAAAAAAACACGTCACTTAAATCTCTGAGAGTTTGTAATCTCAGCCCTAAGTCAGCGTGACGAATCTTACAACGTTGAAAAAAAAACATTAAAAAGCAAAGATTGAAAATGAGCTACATTTACCTTTACGTTCGAGCGAAGACAAGCGAATACAAGTTATACTGTCTTGTTATGTTTATATACTGTATATATACATATGCTAGCTGTACTAAGTCACTTTTTTTACTGATCACATGGTTTTTTTCACGCTTGATCACTTTTCAATTATCTCTTGCATGGTTTTCGATCTTCGTCGATTTGGGGCGGGATTCTCTCGGCGCGGGAAAATTTTCTTAACGTGGTTCGAAGCCCGATGTTCACGGGCTTGTGTGTGGACCGCAGGGCGAGCCCGAGCCGTTCGAAGAGACCGATGTGGACCGGCTCCTGAGTTCCCTGGGTTTCGGAGGCGGTCACCAGGTCAAAGGTCACTCAGACTCGTCCACTCTGAGCTCCCAGCCCTCCATCGATGAGGTCAGGCAGCAGATGCACCTTCTCCTGGACAACGCCTTCGGTCTGGCCTCAGCTGAGCCCAACGCGGTCGACCACCTCCACCATCACCACCACGCCCACAACCCCTACAGCTCCGCCTACCTGGACGGGGTGACCAGCGCGCCCGGGACCATGAACCATCCCAGTGGAGCCCTCCAGCGTGGACCCTCCTTTGGGCCGGACATGCACCAATGTAGCCTGCCCAAACCAGTGAGTGTCACCAATGTTATATGTTGATGCCAATCTGTAAAGCTATCGGGCGCACAATTTAGAAAAAGGAGAAAATAGGGAAAACGAGCAAAAAATGAAGGTGTGCAATTCTCTCATTCTCTGTGTCCATGTCATCAATAAAGAACTATAAATAAAGTGTTCCATATACGGAAAATAAATGTATCCGTGAAACTTTTATTTAATATATCTCTATATATTTGTGAAGTCAAAGTTAACGCGTTAACGCACACGATTGATTTTAAGTGCTTAATCGCGTCAATTATGTTTAACGCCATTAATCAATGTTGCATTTGTTTTTTACTTTTGGTTTGGCAACGTGCAATGAATAGAACCAAGAGAGCTGCGCGCTGTCTCCAGGTGCGGCTCATTAAGATCAGCAGCTCAGTCATTGAGAACAGGTGATGCCACTTGGGCGCAAAGTGTTTTAATTGACACTGACCTACTTTTCACCTCTCAAGCAGACACAGTTCCTCTTCAACTGCAAATAACTTGCTTTTTTCATAAAGCCAAAGCTTTAGATTCATATGGATTTGATAAAACAGGCTTTCTAATCTTTATGTAGACATATGTTTCACATTAGTGATAAGTATTAAGTTACAGTTTGTTTTTAGCTGACAAAAAGAAGGCAAAACCGCTTCACGTTTTAGTTTTCAGTTATCATGATTAATTTAGTTATTATTATTATTATTATTATTATTGTTATTATTTTATTTTTACAAAAACACAACATCCTGTTTTTATTAAGAGTGTAACCTAAAAACATATGTTCTTCTAACTTTCAATTGATGGATAACACTTATATGTAAGAACGAAATTAACTTTTTTTGTGTGTTTTATCTTAAAAAAAGTGCGACTCGACCTCGAAGGGTCTTCAATCAATCGAGCTTTATTTGGTCAGGGAAGTGTGATTAACAAGTTTTAAAAAGTTAATCGTTCGACAGCCCTAATTTAAATATATTTATGTTAAAACTGTATATCTAATATATGTGACATTTTTAAATATGTTTAACATATACGTACATGCATGTATTGTTAAAAAAAATCATATATTGATTTCATAAATGAATATATGAACAAATAACTGAGTAGTATAAATAACTGAGGAGTATAAATAGAATATACTTTATGTGTAACTATATTAAAAAGGGTTTAGGGTAATATTAGGGCATATAAATATATATATATATATATATATATATATATATATATATATATATATATATATATATATATATATATATATGTGTTGGCGCTAACACTGAGTTGATGTGAACTGGTTCCACAGGGCTTCAGGTTCACCCAGCTGCCTGACATTGGTTTGGGTTCCCCACCTCCACTCATCCCACCCAGGACCGGACCTCCACCTTCAGCATCACTGAGACGGTCAGCTCACGTTAATTTAATCCAATTTTTTTTGACAAATGTAATAGACAAATTTTATTAAATACAATAAAAATGAAGGTGAAAAATTATAAAATTACAGTAAAATACAGTAAAGAGTAAATGAGAATAAAATATAAAAGATGAAGATGCAACAAAATTAAAGAGAAAATATGAATAAAATAAAAAAAAACTATGATGATGAAGATAGAAGTGCATTGAAAATACAGTAAAAACAAATGTATTGGGCGTTTGAACAATTTTTTTAACAGTTATTAAAATTATTGTTATGGTTATTAAAAATCCATGAAAATATGTCCTTGTGACTTTTGACTCACCAGTCGAGGAACGTGTAGTGAAATACGCTTTATATCTTTTATATTATCTATAAAGTTCCATTAATCTATATGAATTCATAATCTACAAATCTTTAGTTTAAGCAGATAAAAAATATGCATTACTAAAAAAAATACACACACGCTCAAGAAACATTTATCGACAAACATAGCATGTTAATTTAAAAAAACACTTTCAGAGGTGTAAAGAGTACCTGAACACCGTACTTGAGTACAAGTATGGATACCTTACTGTAAAAATGACTCCAATTCCAAGATTACTTGAGTAAAAGCTGTAAAGTGCACAATTGTAAAAGTACTTAAGTATTTATCTTGCAGTATGCTGAATTTAGACTCCAAGAAATGTGAAAAACTTCACAATTGTTTTTATTCATGAGGTTTTGTTTCCAAACATAGAAATGATAAATTAACGCCTCAATGATTCAAAATGACAGACCACAATAGATTTAAAAAAATGACAAATAGTCAGTTTCAGTCAAACTCAAATGTGCAAAAAAAAGTGCATTCGCTAATTGACGTGATTGGGCTGATAAACAGCATCCAGTACCTTCAGCATCCCGCAGATGGCGATATCACCATTTTTTTACAAAGGAACCACAGTAAAAAAATATGCCGTTTATTCAAATGTAATGGAGTAAAGATACAGTTACTCAATCACAAATGTAGTCAAGTAGAGAGTAAAAGTCGCTTATATTATTGATACTCAGAACTAGTACAAAGTAGCAAAGTCCATTTACTCGAGTACTTTCCAGCACTGAACACTTTTCATTTTTCATCCCTGAATATCAAAATGAATAATATACACCATAAATACACCATTTTTGTGTACATATTCACATTTTCTGTATTTGTGAAAGCCAACACACACTCTGCGTGCGTCTTGTTGTCGTGTGTGTGAGCCGCACCGAGGTGTGTTCTGCGGAGCTTCTGCCACCTGCTGGCCACAGTCCAGTATAACAGCCAAACCTCCGTCTGTTTCCACCACAGAAGGTCGACACCAGACATGAGTCTGAAGCCTCGCGTGTCCGAAGCCTCGGAGATGAGTCAGCACAATGGCGCCCCCTACCTGCCCATCAGCCGCGCTCCCTTCCCCGCCGTCACCGTGGACGAGTCCATGACCAGCTACTCAGGTGAGACTCAGCTAGAAACAGACATTATAAGCTTCATGTAGACGTATGTTTCATGTTAGAGTGATACGTATTTATTATATTACAGTTCGTTTTCTGCTGATTAGGACCAAAAGTCATTTTTGTGTGTGTTTTATCTTGAAAATGTGCGACTCGACCTCGAAATGTTAAAAAAAAAACAAAGAAATATCAATATATTGCAAATTGAATACAAATTATGCTAAATTTTATTACATAATACAGTATTTAAACAACTGTTGAGTTTAGATTAATTGACATATTACAACTCAATATCCAATATTACAAGCTTCTGTCATTTAATTGTGATTAATCAATTAATTAATTATTTTGGTCAAGTGCAATTATTATTAAAAATTATGTAAATAAAAAAAAAACTTTTAAAAAGAAAAAAATATAAAGTATAAAGTATATTATTTTAGTTTTTTCTGATTTGTTTCTAAACACTAAACTGAAAACAAAAAAAGTGGGAACAAATGTAAAAAAAAAAGGTGTGTTCCAGTTGTTGGTGTAAAATTATGGAATGGGCTTAGTGATGAAGTTAAATGATATACCTCTTTTGCAAAATGATAAAAAAAAGGTCTTAAAAACAAATGCATCAGTGACTAAAAGTAGAATAAGAGAAAAAAATATCAATAAGCAAATGAAAATCTTTGACTTGACTTGACTTTTGAAAATGAGAAGCTAGTTTTTTTTTGAGAATTTTGGAGATTCTTGATCAGTATGTTGTTGTTGTTGTTGTTGTTTTCTTTGTTTGTAGTAAAGCTGATTCAGTAAAATGTGAACGAATGTTAGAGGATATTTTTATGTCAAATTGGAATGTCTACTAGCGGATTTAGACCAAACAATAAAATGGTAATTTCAGGTTGCCAGGTCCTCTAGAGTTAGGAACAAATGTAGAAAAGAGCAAAAAATAAATGAATAAAGAATTGTGCATGGTGTGTGTGTGTGTGTGTGTGTGTGTGTGTGTGTGTGTGTGTGTGCAGGAAACCCAATGACGGCAGTGTACGCCATCTCTGCCAACCGCCCCGGGTATTCTGACTACTTCGTCCTGTCTCCACCCTCCTCGTACCGGAGTCCATCGTGGATGTCTTACCCGCCGGAGCCAGAAGACCTTCCACGCCAATGGAACGACACGGTAAAGCTCCCGACTCTCAGAAACGCTCTCCTCGCTCTGTCTGACTTCAAGAGCAGAAGGTTTTGAGACTGTCTGTTGAGTTTCCGGTGCGATGGCGTCATTTTCTCATGCTTCTTTCAGAACCAGTGTCATCTGGAGACCATCTGCTGAGTTGGATTATTGTCCGATGTTGAGCAGAGGAAGTCATTTTCTGGGGTACAGTGATTTTTTTTTTGTATCTCTCTCTCTCTCTATGTATAGAATGGATCGATGGATGGATGGATGGATGGATGGATGGAAGGAAGACTGAAAGTATTGATGGAAGAATGGAAGGATGGATGGATGGATGGATGGATGGATGGAATGATGGATGTATGGAAGGAAGGTTAGATGGATGGATGGATGGAAGGAAGGATGAAAGGAAATATGGATGGATGGAAGGAAAGAAACAAGGATGAAAGAATGGATGGATGGAAGGATGAAAGGAAGGAAGGATGGATACATGTAAGGATAGATGGATGGATGGATGGATGGATGGATGGAAGGATGGATGGATGGAATGATGTATGGATGGATGGAAGGAAGGATGGATGGATGGAAGGAAAGAAGGAAGGATGAAAGAATGGATGGAATGAAAGAATGAAGGATGAAAGAATGGATGGATGGATGGATGGAAGGATAGATGAATGGATGGGTGAAAGGAAGGATGGATGGAATGATGTATGGATGGATGGAAGGAAGGATAGATGGAGGGACGAATGGATGGAAGGAAGGATGGATGGATGGATGGATGGATGGAAGGTAGGATAGATGGATGGAAGGAAGGATGAATGGATGGATGGAATGATGTATGGATGGATGGAAGGAAGAATAGATGGATGGACGAATGGATGGAAGGATGGATGGATGGAAGGAAGGAAGGACGGATGAATTGGTGGGTGGAAGGAATCATAGATGGATGGATGGATAGAAGGATAGATGGATGGAAGGAAGGATGAATGGATGGATGGAATGATGTATGGATGGATGGAAGGAAGGATGAATGGATGGATGGAAAGATGTATGGATGGATGGATGGATGGAAGGATAAATGGATGGAATGATGGATGGATGGAAGTAAGGATAGATGGATGGAAGGATGTAAGGAAGGATGGATGAAATGATGGATGAAATACGAAATACTACAAAACCATCCAAAATCTATCATTGTCCCAGTTTAACCCATAAAATGCTCCTTAATCAGTGAATACAAAATATTCAAATATCTCCGAATGCAAATGACAAGATTTCAAACCTGGTTTTTGGCTGTTTTTCAGACTGCTGACCACCAAAAAAATACAACACGGCCATATTGGATGGACACGCTGAAGGACACACCCATTCTCCGGCCTGAGCGAGATGCAGCATCATTACCCATCATCCTCAGCGGGACACGCCCCCTCGACCTTTCCTCTTCTCTCACACTTACAACGTGTGATTTTACGTGTTTTACACACCGACCTTCTACTAACTACCAGCCGGAGTTTGTTCTTCTCTGGTTTTCTACAGTAGCTTCATCGATGCGCGTGTTCTGCTCAGTTCCCTTTGGAGGAAAGGTAGATGTTTGTTTTCCCCTTGAAGGTGAAGAAGAAGAAGAAGAAGAAGATGATGATGATGATGATGATGATGATGATGATGATGATGATGATGATGAGTGTGAGGAGAGAAGGACGCTGTACTATATCTACTGTGTGTGATGGTGGGTGGAAGAAAGCCATATGAGCTCGAGATGGAGGAAACCAGGGCCTAAAGAACAAACACACACACATAAAATACACACACACACACACACCACACACACACAATACACATTCACATAAACAAAGACAAGCACACGCACCTACAGACAACAGCAACACACACTCACATTAACATACACTCACAATAACACACACACACACACACACACACACATTAACATACACTCACAATTATACAGACACACACGCACACACACACATACAATTAAACAGACAAACACCGACACAAACAGACACACTAAGACAAACACACACGCTTAGACGGCATAAAACTAAACTTAAAACAAAATTTACACTCATATACACAAATATACACTAAACATACACACACACACACACACACAGCAAAACAAAATACTCAAATACAAAAATACAACAACATTCATACACGGCAAAACATTGTTTGTTATTACTCAAATATACACTCACATACACGCTTGTACACACACACACACACAGCAAAACAAAACTCACACAATATACACACAAATATACACTCCCTAACACACAGACAAATAGCAAAACAAACCAACACACACACATAAAAACAAAACAATACTCACATAAATACACACAAATATACACTCACTAACACATAGACACCCAGCAAAACAAACCAACACACACACACACATAGAAAACAAACATACATGCACACAAATACACATTCGTATAAACATAGACAAACACAAAGACGATCACACACACATACAGACATCATAAAACTAAACATGAAACTAAATATACAATCACATACACAAATATACATTCAGATACATACACGGCAAAACAAATACTCACACAAATGTACAACTTTCACACAAACATACACACACACACACACACCATCACTCACATAATAACAGACACAGAGCAAAACAAACCGACACACACACACACATAGAAAACAAAACAATGGACACACAAATAGACACTCACATACACACGTAGCAAAACAAACCAACACGCACACACACAAATATACAGCACATTCAAACAAACACTCACGTAAAAACAAGCACGCACAAACGCGCATGTTTTATTTTTTTTACATAACACTACACACACACACACACACACACAAGATTGACTGTGATTGTTCCCGCTCAATCACAAAATTGCATGTGGCACTTGAATGATAAAATTTGACGTGATTTATCAGGATTAAGCGTAACACACTCTGACACACACACACTGTGTTTCCTCCGGATCAGACGCTGGAGTGAGAAGGGCGTGGCACGTGCTCAGAACGAATCACAAGGGCTCGGAATGTTTGGCTTTCCTGTCTCACACTGAGCAGTTTTTCTATCCAAATACTTGATGTGGTTTTTTTTAAGGCCTGATTGACAACGACGCGGACGTGATGCAAAATGATCCGCGGAAAAACACTATATGGTTTGATTTTGATTTGAAAATGAAGCGCATCGTCCATTTTTGTGGCACTTGACACACACACACGCACACACACACTGTATATAATATAGGCACACACACGTACAGTATATACATACAACACAGATGTGTGTGTGTGTGTGTGTGTGTTTATATATTATATATAAATATATGTGTATTTATATATACTGTATATGTATATACATAAATACACACACACATATATATGTAAATATATAAATATGTTGAGCCACTCTGATTTAGAAACATTTCTCTGTCTTATTTTCTGCTACTCGACATTCTGCTTCAACTGTTAATGGTGTAAAAATTGTGCTTATAATGTAAAAAGGAAGAGAAAAAATCAAACAAAAACAGCTTGTGAACCGTGAGGAACTGTGTAATCTTCATCGTGTGCTTCATCACCACCTTTTTCCCGCTTCTCCGACACCGAACCGCATACGTATCTGCCATGTGCCGTCGGTTTCCTGTCAATCTCCCGCTCTTATTTGACACGTTGTAAAATAACCATCGTCATGATAGTTCAACACTGGAAAAACTCATTTTTTGTGGGTTACGCACTGAATCAAAGCGAATAAAGTCTCCTATTAAAGACGAGGACGTACGTGTTTTTTGTCCACGTGTTGAATTTAACCGACTTGCTTTGCACACACACCGACCTCAAGATTATGAAATTACAACTGCCTCAAAGCGCACGTGTAAAAATGTTAAAAAAAAAAAAAATTGTTGCATTTTTCTTCTGTTCGTTGGTGTTATGACTATGACCAGTGAGGAAAAAAAATCCTCTCAGATATAAACTGAGGTAAAAAAATAACCCGGGGGAAACTAAACAACATTCCAACACTACAAAATCAGTGTGTTGATTGTTTATATTAACATACATTCGTCGATTATATTATCTTCTTCAATATGTTATTATTACAGGGTAATATATGCTTCGTTGACCTGTAATAATAACATATCGAATAAGTTAATATACAGTAATCGTATAGAAAGGCTGCGTAGTCTAGGTGCTCGGAACCAAATCACAATGACAATGGCCAGAAAGCAAACAACTGAGAGAAAACTAATTGTCTGGAAAAGACACTGCAATAGATCCTACAATCTCCAAAGCAGACAAGGTTTTGGAGGATACGTATCTGCCATGAGCCGTCGGTTTTCTGTCAATCTCCCGCTCTTATTTGACCCGACACGTTGTAAAATAACCATCGTCATGATAGTTCAATACTGGAAAAACTCATTTTTTGTGGGTTACGCACTGAATCAAAGCGAATAAAGCCTAATAAAGACGAGTTGAGTTTAATCGACTTGCTTTGTACACACACCGACCTCAAGATACTAAAAGTGTTTTCAAAAGACAGTTACAACAGCGTGGACTGTGTGGAAATGCAAAAAAAAAAACAAAACGAAAGATTGTTGCATTTTATTCATTTGTTCGTTGGTGTTAAGATAATGGCTATGAGTATGACAAGTGAGCAAGCACATATGCCATAGTGGCCAGGTAAAAAACAAATCTCGGACAAACCCTGGACTGGTGCCAGTTTCTTCTGGCATTCCAACTCTACAAAACCAGTGCATTGGTTGTTTATAATAACATATATTTGTAGATTAGAATATATTATTTGATATGTAGGTCAATATATGCTTCGTTGACCTGTAATAATAACAAATCGAATATGGTAAAATAATCGTATAGAAAGGCTGCCTAGTCTAGTTGCTCGGAACCAAATCACTATGACAATGGCCAGAAAAAGAAAACAACTGGGAGAAAACGAAACTAGAACAGACCCTACAATGACCCTACAAAGGTTTTGGAGGCTGAAGTAGGTTGACCAACCGTCCTCTTTTGCCCGGACATGTCCTCTTTTTACGTCCTGACCGGGGCGTCCAGGCAGGTTTTATTAATTCACGCAAATATCCGTTTTTTTTTAAAGGACCATCAGGTGTGTACGACACTGATTGGCGTTTTGCACACAACAAAATTACCGCGAGGCAACCCCGGTACACACACACACACACACACACACACACACACACACACACACAGACACATTGCCAGCTTCACAAATGGACTGCAAATAAGTGTCTAATAAAAGTGCTTGAGATCTCACATGGACGCTGAAAAACAGTTGTTTATCTGTTTGCACAACAACTTATTAACAGTTGTATATCTCTGTGAGACTTCTATTATTTTACTTTTCAAGAGAGATAAAGATGGACTTTCTAACAGAAAAGTTGATAGTTTGAACATCATTTGATATTATTTATTTGAAAAGAGTTTGAGACTGATTGAACTGATTTGCTTTTATTGCTTTATTACAGTGAACAATTTATAATGTATTATATTACAAGTAATTTTTGCACTTTTGAAGCATTTTAAAGCATGTTCATTAACCTACGAGAAGCCTGTCTGAATTTGGGTCTTGACTCTTGACGCCGGTTGTCCTGTTTTTTTTCGGAATCGTAATGTCGTCTGGTCCAGAATCAATCATCTCAGTTGGAGAGCGACAGGAGCGATTCCACTGGCGACCACAAGAGGGCAGCACGAGTCCGTCGTTTCCGTCTTCGGTTCGCGCCATTAGTGCGGCGCGCGGCTGGATCGATTCCGTCTCTTTGTTATGTTTAACCGAATCCCGCACTTATCTGTGCAGGCTTTGTTCAAATCTGCTTTAGAATGAAGGAGCAGAACTCCAATTCATTTGTGATTCATTCAAACGGATCACTCGTTCGTTTCCTCCACGTGTCACGCGACCGCGATCAACTGACTCGCGCGGTTAAAACAAACAAAAACAGCGGACAACAAATAATACATAACTTGCCACAAAACTATTCAAATCACATGGATCCCTAGCAAAATTTGTCCTGCACCTGCCCTGTCATCTTCTCTTCACCTGAACAAAATGAACAAAGTGTGTGTGAATGATAGCTCTCAGGTGAGGCATGAAATGAATGACCCATTTGAACCAATAATGCGGCTAGTTTTGAACAAATTTCTCACAAACAACACATCACTACTCGCTATATTGTTCACTCCGAGTCATATAAAAGATTCCCTTATTTTCAACTGAAAATAAGGAAAACGACACATCACTACTTGCTTTTATTGTTCACGAATATCGTCCACTCTGAGTCATATAAAATATTTGTTCATTTTGAACGAATTGTTCACAAACGACACATCACTACTCGCTACTATTGTTCTCGAATCTCATTCACTCCGAGTCATATAAAAGATTAGTTCATTTTGAATGAATTGTTCACGACCGACACATCACTACTCGCTACTATCGTTCACGAATCTCGTTGACTCCGAGTCATATAAAAGATTCATTCATTTTGAACGAATTGTTCACAACCGACACATCACTACTCGCTACTATTGTTCACGAATCTCGTTCACTCCGAGTCATATAAAAGAATAATAATAATAATAATAATGAGTATTTGTAAGGCGCTTTTCACAGTTTTAACTGTCTCAAAGCGCACATGTAAATATGTAAAGGAAATGATGCTTTTTATTCAATTTGTCGTCTGGATTGTTGGTGTTGACTAAGTGGCTGCGGTTATGACAAGACAAAGACAAAGACCAGCGAGCAAGCACATACGCAACAGTGGCCAGGTAAAAAAACCTCTTTAACGAGGAAAAACCCTGGGGAGAACCCGGCTCACTGGTGCCAGTCTCCTCCGGCATTCTAACACTACACAATCAGTGCGTTGGTTGTTCCGCGTCATTTTTAATGATGATTCTGGAACGATGTTTCCCTCCTCAATGGGGAAAGAGGCGCTCCACTGCTCCAAGCCACAGCGTCATCAGGTCCACAGGGGTCGAGGAAGCACCACCGATGATTCCGAAGCTCTAGGAGATTCCGGTCGTACGACACTTGGCGCTCAGGAGAGGAGGGGAGAAAAAAAAAAAAAAAAATAATACAAGGCAATTAGAAAAATTCAAGTACTATAGATTTTGACAATTTTTCTGAAGGTGCAGGTGTAATTCGGTTCCGAGCACTAACTAGGCAGCCTTTCTATACGATATATTAATATTTTCTGTAAGTTATAATAACAGGTCAATATATGCTTCGTTGAAGAGATGCGTCTTCAGTCTAGACTTAAATTGACTCACTGATTCTGAGTCTCGAATTGGACTCGGCAGAGCATTCCATAGTTTGGGTGCTAAGTATGAAAAGGATCTTCCTCCCTGGTAGATTTTAGAGATTCGCGGTATTATAAGCTGGCCGGAGTTTTGAGAGCGCAGCAGTCGTGTAGGCTCGTAGTAAGTGATGAGCTCACTGAGATATAGAGGAGCTAAACCGTTTAGTGCTTTATAAGTGATTAAGAGAATTTTAAACTGGATGCGATATTTAACAGGTAACCAGTGTAGCGACATTAACACTGGACTAATATGGCTAAATTTTTTTGTTCTGGTTAGTAATCTAGCAGCTGCATTCTGAACCAACTGAAGTTTATCTATTAGTTTAGCAGGAGAACCTCCCAGAAGACCATTACAGTAATCTAACCGTGATGTCATAAACGCATGTATCAGTTTTCTGCATCCGGTCGGGAGAGCATGTGACGCAGCTTTGAGATATTCCTGAGGTGAAAAAAGGCAGTTTTACAGACGTTGTGCACGTGACTTTCAAAAGAGAGTTGCTATCTAAAATGACACCTAAGCTTTTCACTTTAGGTGAGGATGAGATTTCAAGCCCATTAAGATTCATACTGTATTCGGGTGCATCAGACTTTAAGTTTGAGTCAACACTGATAAAAGATTTGCTTATTTTGAACGAATTGTTCACGACCGACACATCACTACTCGCTACTATTGTTCACGAATCTCGTTGACTCTGAGTCATATAAAAGATTGGTTCACTTTACTACATCACTACCAGCAACTGTCACCTGACCGGCCCGCTGATGCTGTCAGAGCGGCTGAGGGAAGTTTGCTCAGCGCCGCGGGGTAAAACCGGCCTGTCCCGTCGGATTTAGTCTCTGTCCTTTTATCTGTGACAGCAAAGCCATTCCGAGTCACATCCATCACAGCAGGACCCGGCCTGAGCACTAATCACCATTCACCTGACACTGCAGGTAAAGCCGCGCGGAGCAGATGGATTTCTGGGCCCAAAGCGACTTCCAGAATGCGAGATTCCGGTTTGGTTTGGTTCGGCTCGATTCGACGCGCCAAAACTGAATTCGCAGTTTCCAGTGAAGGCCTTTTTTTTTTTTTACAAAAGCTCGTTGCGTTCACCATTTTTTTTTTTTTGCTGGAATTATCTCATACTTATTAGATACGTTGGAGGTTAATTTAAAAAGTAGGTTGAATTAAAAACGTTGAAGAAGAGCGCCATTTTGAGTATTTTCAGTGAAATATAAAAATCCAAAATTTCTATTCAAATGACAAGAAACGTTACCTTAACTCTAACGAGTAAGAAAATGTAACGTGAGTACAATCATTATTCTAAACGTGTCGCTCTGAAACAATCAGTGTTGCGAATGTTCTTTTAAAAACGTAATTAGTTCCAGTTACTTCTAACAAATAGTAACTGAGTTAGTAATTGAGCTACAGTTATAAAAGTAACTAATTACCAAGGAAAGTAACTATTGCGTTACTTAATAATTTTTTTCCAAATTTGTCAAAGAACTTAAACTAATAAGTAAAGTTATATGAATGAAATGCACACTCAAAATATTACATTATTGTTATTTAATATAACATATTTTTTGTTCTCTTCCTGGGCTTGTAGTCAGATGTCTTATTGTGTTCACCTGTTTCATCTCGTTTGCCAGTGTATTTAAGTTGCCACCTGTGTGAGTCTTGTTGTCTATTATTACATCAGCCTGTGTTCTGAGTTTGTTCCTGAGTTTACGCGAGTTTTGTTATCAAATGTGTGTTTTTGTGCACTACGATCTCTTTTATCTATAAAGCGTTGTACATTAATCTACACTATTTTTACAATGTAAGAGATGGGATAAATTCAATATTTTTTCGCACATATTATCAATATAGTGAATATTAAAACACACAATAGATGGTTTAAAAGTTTTAATATTCCTAACACAGACCACAACTGGCCAACAAATAACACTAAATATAAATGATGCTAATGATGATGTCAGCGGAGAAACGTCTTTATGATTCTGCGTGAGGACTTTTATTTTATGTGGGCGTGAATCAAAAAGGCACATGCACAAACTTCTCCAACTTGTTTTTTTTTTTTATTACAACTTTTCTTTTATTAACTTCTCCAACTTATCTCATAATTGTGACTTGGCATCTCATAATTATGAGCGTTACACCGCCACCGGTGATCCAAACTCTGTTTCCTCTTTTCCTTCCGCTCTCGTCCATTTCTCCTCTGTCACGGATGAGAGCGTGACAATGAGGTAATTCCTGCAAAAAAAAAGAAAGAAAGAAACAAATTGGTGAACGCAATGAGCTTCCATCATTTTTAGATAAAAAAAGAGGTTATTTTTGTTTGCAAAATTTTCCCGCTGGTTTTCCTGTTTAAAAAATGTTTTTTTTTTTTAAAGATAAAAGTCCATTAAACCAAGCTACAAAAGTGTGTGCAAATATTTAAGATAAGATTTCTGCACGTACTTTAAAAAAGCAAAACATAAATTAAATCACTATATCACACATCACAATATGGAGGACCAAAACCACCAAAATCAAATATAAATGACAAAGAAAATAAATGTACTTTCGCAGAAATTAATGCAGAAATACATACGTAGTAAATAAATGTATAAATACAGATCTTTAAATCATTACAACTAATGGGGAATAAATGTACTTGTGTAATTAAATGCAGAAATACATATGTAGAAAATAAATGTATAAATACATATATTCATATTATTACAACAAAGAAATAAATGTACTTATGTATAAATAAAAACAGAAATACTCTAGTGCTAAAAAAATGTCTAAATACATATATTTATGCGAGTACAACAAATAGGAAATAAATGTAGGCTTTGTCTCAAGCCTCTTTTCTTTATCTATTTCGAGAGGGTTGGCATATTTTGAAATTCTGTATATCAAAATAAGAATTTATTCATTCAAATAAAAGCACATTTACGTATTTCCTTTGTCATTTATATTTGATTTTGGCGGTTTTGGTCCTCCATGTTTTTGCACAGTTGTGTTTTTGCACAACCTTTTTAGTGTTGTTTCTATCTTTTGTTCTCTTTGCTGTTTGCATTTTTGCCTCCACTGTTGTTTTTTAAATTGTCCGTATTCGTTTCTGTGTATTATATTCTGTGAAAAGTGTTTTCTTTCTCAGTTTTTTGCAGCTGCAGAAGACAAAAATGTCCTCTAGTGGGATTAATAAAGTCTATCTTAACTTATCTTATATCACTATAGGTGATATAAAAACAGGTTTTTTTGACGCTTCAAAATGTCTTCCATGGATCGGACAAACGTCAGAGGCTCTGTTCACGGATCTTTGGGCCGAAAGCTGCGTCTCAATTCGCAGACTGACGGCGACAATTTGTTTTTCTACGATATCGTGGAGTGTTCTGATTGGGCCGCCTGCAGGCCTCACGCAGACGAGATGTTTAATCGTCTCTTTCGGTAATTAATGTGCAATCAGTGGAAGGCAAACAAATGGGAATTGTTCCAAACCCGGCAAATAATCAAAGCCTCAGACGCTGAGGATTTAGACGAGAGAGAGAGATAGTGAACACCACGCCAAGCGCGTATAAATCTACATACAACTGACGTCGCTGTTATGGAGAACGCGTAAAATGTTTGTGTGCGGGTTATACACACACAATCAAAAAAGTCGGAAAACTGAATGTTTGTACGGTTGTGTGTGTGGATCTTGTGTCTCGGACTCGCGTTCATTGAGTCATTTAAAAGTAAAATAAAAGTTCATGAGTAAATGGACTTTGTTACTTTACTTATGTATGTTTTTTGCTACTTTGTACTTGTGGTGAGTATCAAAAAATATAAGCAACTTTTACTCTCTACTCCACTACATTTCTGATAGAGTAGCTAGTTCCATATGAACTCCACTATACGGTTCAGGAAAGGGGAGTAGTCTGTATATATATCCAGTGGTAGAGACATGGACTCGTGTCCGAAAGGTTGCAGGTTCGAATCCCCTCTACAGCTGGTTATGCAACCAAGTGCTTGTTCCATTTTGGGCAAAATGCTGAACCCCTCTTGCCCCCC
>CM051501.1:1890836-1912840 GCA_028031935.1 Paedocypris micromegethes | reverse complement strand
TTGCCCCCCCCCCCAGGCATAGGTTACCCTCTGGGTTCAGCATGCTGGTGAATTGCCCTCTGATTGCCCCCCATGGCCAGGAAGGTCAGTGAAGTTGGCCAGTGAGGTTGCAGCCTCTTTGCCTTTGTTTCGTTGAGCCTTTCGATGAGGCTTACCATCGTGTCCAACTGTAATATCCTCTGTGAAAATGTGAAAGTGTACAGGTGTTCAGAACAACAGTCAATCAGGTAGTATAGTATTAGATAATATAGAAGTAGCGTTGACCAACGTTGACCACTGAGACCACTAACTGTACTGTGAATATGGATGTATACTTGTGTTGCGCAGAGTTGCGCTCAAATGGAACCCTTAGACCTGTTTCATCCGCATCTTTTGGCGCCGGAGAACTCTGTATATTGACATCATCAATGCTCTCAACATTGACATTACGTATCGGCAATTACTTTGCCGGAGTCTGATGAGGTTGTTCTCACGAACTATATCCACAATGAGGGTTTCTTGTGCCGCTGTAAATATGGCAACCCTCCCACCTCTACAGTATGTGGCATTCTTTCAACTACAGTAACAATTGATTTGAAACCAATAGACTACTTTCACAGGCTTGCAAAACTGTATTGTGACAAACAAAGCAATAGAGTACCATACATGTTGTGTTGTCTGAATGCCCTGATAATGGTGGCCACAGTGAACCTACTCAGGTTCAGCCATTGTCATGCCATGGACAATGACATGGTCAATGTTGCTCGCATCTCGTCTATAATGGCGGTGTGAGGTTGTCTTGCTCTTCCTCTTGGACCTTCTCCTCTCCCTTGTTGGCCTCCTTCTGTTCCTCGTTGGCCTGCACCTCTTCTTCCATGACCAGCTCTTCTCTTTCCTGTGACTAGAATTTCTCTTCCCCTGACTCTGCCTTCATTCATTGTGTTTGTTTGGAATCTTCAGCAAACTTTGCACTCTGAACTTGCTTTTATACATGTAGTCACAGCATTAGCAACAAGTGTCTTCAATTTGGAGTTGTTGTGTGTAGTGAATGATGCCAGGCGTGTTCATTGTGTTCAAATATTGCTGACTGTGTCAAGCATTTTGCATCACATGAGCTTTCATTTGAGAATATGAGCAGAGTTATTTTGCAACTTATGTTTTAGCAAAGACAAGTGTGTTTAGAGTTATGAGAACAGACATTGTGTTTTGTGAATTGTGTCTTCATGTGAAATGTGTTTATGGTATTGGAGAATGATGGTTAGATTTGGTAAATGTGTTTAGATGACTTGTCATTTGGTTTAGGGGATTGGCTTTTGTGTTTTAGCATTTGAGAAAAACTGTAAACATTGAGGAGTTGAATTTAATTTCTGTACTCGAAAACAAAACCTCATGACAAGAGTTTGTTTTCACGTTCCTTTTTTCCACCTATATTCTGTGCGAGTAAAATACTCAAGTTCTTTTAAAATTGGATACTTTGCTACTTTGACTCAAGTATTTTTGAAATTGGTGACTTGCTACTTGTAATGGACCAATTTTTACAGTAAGTATCTGTACTTTTACTCAAGTATGGCTGTCTGCTACTCTTTCCACCTCTGCTGTTGTAAAGCCATCACGAGTGCAGAGACATGAAAGCTCTTCTGTCGATGGGAAAACGTTCAGCCAGACTAAACATCCTCAAGCTTCACAATCATGTGTTTGGAAACCTCGTGAGTTTGATAAGCTTGAGAATTCCTGCTTCAAGCTCAAGGTCACATCAGACGTCACTTGCCTCTTGTGTCTCGGCTCGTAATTAAGTTTGCCACGTGTTCCTTGAAATTCCTCGCATTTTATGAAGATGATTTTCTACTTTTGATTGGATAATACTCAACGTCATCGCTAGTTTGATCGCTCTTTTATGGGATCAAGTTAGTGCCAAAAAATGTGTGTGGACATGGCAAATAGAGTGTGATTATCATAAACAAATTTATTGATTAATTGCTAAAAAATGGTAAAATTGGCTAGACAGTCTACTAACTAGTTTTCTGCTAGTTAATTAAAATATATCTATTTAATATTAATTGAGTAAAACCATGTCAACAACTGAAATCACAGTGAAATGAATGGCTAAAATTAAACTTTAGGTTTGATTTTAAAAACACTTTTTTTGTCTGGTTTTTAAAAGTTTTTAAAAATTCTGTAAATAAAATATAAGTGGATCACAATCCACTGTCATACAGTATTATGATTAGCTTGTAAAGGTCAAACAGACACACAATTATTATAATTGATTAAATAATTATAATACACAATTGTAAAACACAATAATTATTTTATTACATGAAACATTAATATATACCTAATATATACCATAACACCCATGTCTATAAATAGGCTATAAAAACTATATAAGAACTTATAAAAACTTTACTTGCTAATGCTTGTAGCTATTTTATGCATGGGCTGTTTTCATGTTTGGATAGTTTTTACTGAAAAAAAATGTACAAATATTTTAGCCGCCCAGTTAAAAAGATTTGAGTTTATTTTCATGTTTCAGTGTTCATACTTTTCTAGAAACATCTGCGATTATCACAAAGTGATGTTGTTGTCACCCCGCCCAGATTGCCCCGCCTACCAAATCGCCCCACCCCCTGCAGTATTTGTCCCATATTTGTGGGTATTAAAAGTGGCAACCCTAGTCGTAATCCAGCGGTGAGGCTAATGCTAATTAGAAGAAGAAGAAGTAGAAGAAGAAGAATGAGAAGTAGAAGAAAAATGAGAAGGAGAAGAAGAAGTAAAAGAAGTAGAAGAAGAATGTGAAGAAGTAGAAGAAGAAGAAGAAAAAGAAGAAGAATGAGAGGAGTAGAAGAAGAAGAATAAGAAGAAGTAGAAGGAGAAGAAAATAACCTTTATATGTCTCAACAATGAGCTTGACCTTTGCACTTTGACCACTGGCTGGTTGTACTGTGTATCAGCACAGGTGGAGGACAAGCAGCGTGTGTGTGTGTGTGTGTGTGTGTGTGTGTGTGTGTGTGTGTGTGTGTGTGTGTGTGTGTTTCAGTTGAGCTATTTGATCTCAGTAATTGACCCGCACGCCTCCTCTGTGAGACTGAAGGTCACACACACACTTAAAGTTCTCAGTGTGTTCTCCACGTGTCCCTGACAACCGTTGTAAAGATGCTTGTTACCATGAGCTACAGATCAAAGATCGGCAGGAATTCCAGATCTGAAATTCACAGCTGCTTTGAATGAATGAATGAATGAGTGAATGAGACTATTTTATTTTTATCCCACTAGGAGAAATGTATGTTTTTCAGCAGCAACATTGGTACAACAAAATGACATCGAAGACATAGTAAACAGTAAGTAATAGTAAAAAACAATTGTCCAAGATAATGAAGTTACATAAAATGAACAGGTGCAAAAACAAAAAATAAAAAAGCGGTAAAAGTTCAAAGTGCAACTGTATCCTCACTAGCTCACAGTAGTAACCTTTTACTGAAGACTGACCTTCTCGGACTCTTGTGAAGTGAGTAGAATGTCCAAACTGTAGTTTTACGATTAACTACAACTCAATAACCGTGTCACTGGAAAAATAAAAAAGACCAATTGGAAAAATTAACGATAAAGGCATTTCTAACCGTTGTCATATTTGGGTTTTCTAAAAGTAAAACAACCTAGTTGAACTTTTGTGGAAGCCAACTTAAAAGCAACTTAAGGCTGCCCACTGCTCTGGGTTTGTGTGTGTCACTTAAATGCAAAGTATCATTTTGATAAATTCACAGTAAACCCCAAAAACGTAACCCTTTGACCCAACTTTGTCTCCATAAACCTACAGTAACTCCCGACCCAAAAGTGTTTTAGTAGCTTTAGTAGATCAAAGCCTTGCCAACTCAACTAGGCCTAAATTGAAACTGGCCAAGCACCAAATAAATTCAAGTTTATTTGTATAGCGCTTTTCTTAGTTCCAGACCAATGCAAAGTTGCTATGCAGGATTAGGAAAAAAATGTCTTTAAGGCTAAATCTTTATATTCAACAAGTCTAGATTAAAAACACATCTCTTCAATGAAGCATGTTTGAAACTGTAATAACAGCATGTTCAATGACTAATATTAACGAATAGGAAGGCTGCATAAGGTAGAAGCCCGGAACCGAACCTCACCTGCACCAAAGCATCACTACTATTATTATTGTCTTAGAGCCCTTCAAAGTTCTAATAACTTTTGTTCTTGCTCGTTTCACGAAAAATACATTTTTCTTTTTTAACTGACTCTTTTCCTAATTTTTTAACACAGATGAACAATGGACATTTTTTTTTATAGATCATTTTTTCCCCAATTCCACATAACAACTTTGCGTTGGTCTGGAACTAAGTAAAGTGCTATATAAATAAACTTGAACTTGAACTTGAAAGAAGAAAAATGTCCATTGTTCATCTGTGTTCAAAAATTATAAAAAAGAGTCAGTTCAAAAAGAAAAATACCATATTCATTACGTTGAGCTGCTATTCCACCAATTGTATATAAAAGGAATTATATTTTGTGAAATTGTTCAAGTTGAGATTAAGGGTCTTGACCCCATAAACCTCTAGATCGGTAAAATTTGGGGACAAACATAAACGCCTGTGTGGGTTTTTCACACAAAAATAGTGCGGTAAACACGCCTCTGTCCGACTGTTTTACCCAAAGTGAGTCATTTCTTGCTTTGCTGCCTGACTGTAAATAAACGGAATGACTCAGAAAATAAGCGGGAGAATTTAGTGTGTCGTTGTGAGTCAGACTTAGCCATATGCTGAGTTTTAACCTGTCAGAGCTCTGAATAAACATAGCTGCCGAAGAGAACGTGCCAAAACGCTTCCCAAGATGGAAATGAAACTCAAATATCAGGTCATGTTGTGATCTGATCAGGTTTGGAGACTTGGATGAAAAGTCAACGATCAGAATGTCAGAAATGTGTGTAGCTTGCGTAGAAGTGCTCTATAAATGTTGCCGATGTTTAAAATGCACGTAAAGTTTTGGTTTTAAATTTCAAAAAATTATACCAAGTTTTAAAACTTTAAACCACAACTTCAAAACTTTCAAAAATTATTTATTTTTGTATAAAAAAAAAGTAGAAAAAAAAATATATAGAGAAAGAGAGCAATAAAGAGAGAGAGAGAGAGAGAGAGAGAGAGAAAGCGAGATAGAGAGAGTGAAAGAGAGAGACAGAGAGATAGAGAGCAAGAGAGAGAGCAATAGAGAGGCATACAGAGCGAGGGATATACTGAGACAGAGATAGACCGATATAGAGAGAGACAGAGAGAGCAATAGAGAGAGAGAGGGAGAGAGATAGAGAGAAAGAGAGAGAGAGACAAAAAGCAATAGACAGAGAGAGAGTGATATTTTGTATATAGAAAGAGACAGAGAGATTGAGCGATAGAGAGAGAGAGAAAGAGAGAAAGAGATCTATAGAGAGAAAGTAAGAGCGAGAGAAAGAGAGCAAAAGAGGGAGAGAGAAAAAATATAGAAAGAGCAATAGAGAGACAGAGCGATATATATCTATATATATCTATATATATATATATATATATATAGAGAGAGAGAGAACGTGAGAGAGAGAGGGAGAGCGAGAGAGCGAGAAAGATAGAGCAACAGAGAGAGAGAGAGATAGTAGAGAGCAAGGCTGTGTCAAGAGGAAACATTGTACAATAATGACAATCGTCCATCTGCGTGTTGACAAAAATTCCCTCTCACTGATTGGCTGTGCATTCACCTTATGCAAATGAGCTGTGGTGGAGCTATGGCACGTCAGCTCTTCACCATCATGTAGTATTGCACAACTGGGAAGACGCAAACGAATTTGACACGAGTAAACCTACAACGGTTGATTTTCTACTCAACTTCGTCGTTTTCTGTTCAGTCTGTTGCTTTCAGAAGTCGTGTTTCGTAATATTCGATATCAGACGGAAAGGCTCTGAAGGCTGCGATTCCTCTCACTGGCCACAGGTGGCGCTGTCAGTCAGACGTGGACGTTTCGCAGTAGTTTTGCGAGACTTGGTTTTCCATCCATTCCTGCATCTCGGCACCAAATATCCTCCCGTCTGAGTGATTCGCCGAGACCGTTTCTGCCTTATCGGGCTGATTGTCAAGTATGAATCGATTTTCCGCCGGGCTATTTTCTCCGACTGTAATTCTGTCACATTTTCCATTTTCCATCTCTCGAGGAGTTAAATAAAAGCGCCACGTGTCTCTTCTTGCCTCTTGATGGTTTTGCCGAGGGGAGGGTTCGGACAATAAGGCCGATAGCTGAGCGTATTGTGTCTTTCAAGGGTGGTGAATGTCGTTTCTCAGCATCTCTTCTGCCTCTTCTCTCGTTCTCGTTCTCTCTCTCTCTCTCTCTCTCTCTCACCTTTAGGAAACAATGGAGTCCCTGCGGCTGTGACTCTCGCCTGCCCACCCACATTTTCTCTCCATCTGTCACTACATTTTCTTACCTCTTCATCTATCTCGCGGCTCATCTATTGGCCGAGACAGCCGGTGGGATGGTGTGTGTGTGTTGGACTCGCTGCCTCATCACCAGCTGCATCCTGCTCCCATGTCAAGCTTCTCTGAATACAAATGCACACGCTTCTTCTGCGCTCTCTGAGATGTCCAACGCGTAGCCAGACCACCAGAGCATGTCTCACACAGGCTGTGTATGTGTGTGTCTCAGAAGAGAGAGAGAGACGCACACACAAATAGAGAGAGAGAGAAAGAGAGCAATATAGAGACAGAGAAACAGACGGAGCGTGTGAGAGAGAGAGATAGAGAGCTATAGAGAGAGAGAGAGAGAGAGAGAGAGAGAGAGAGAAAGAGAGAGTGTATTTATAGAGAGAGAAGAGAAAGGAAGTGATAGATAGAGTGATAGAGAGTGATATATATATAGGGAGAAAGAGAGAGCGAGAGGTAGAGAGAGAGAAAAAGAGAGATAGAGAGAGAGCAATAGAGGGAGAAAAAGAGCGAGAGTGAGAGAAAGACAGAGAGAGAGCAATAGAGAAACAGAGAGACAGAATTAGAGAAAGAGAGAGCAATTGAGAGAGAGTGATTGAAATAGAGAGGGAGAAATAGAGCGAGAGAGAGGGAGAGTGAAATTTATATATATTTATTAGTGCTGTCAAACGCTAAATTATTTTTAGTTAATTGCACTTCCCCGACCAAATTAATTGCTAAAAAACAGAAACTGGAAATACCAGAACAACCGGAAGTGTGAATAATGCCGTTAATAAAATTTGACGCAATTAAACATATTTAATTAATCACAAGAGTTAACGCGTTAACTTTGACAGCCCTAAAATATATATATATATATATATATATATATATATATATATAGAGAGAGAGAGAGAGAGAGAGAGAGAGAAAGAGATAGACTGAGAGAGCGAGAGAGAGAGAAATAGAGAGATATCAACAATCTACAGTATAGACTACAAGTATCGGTACTTTTGTGTCACAGCAATGTATCGTTTCAGATTTTTCGCAACACCGATATTTTTGACAACTCTAGTTCCAAATGTATATTTGCATGTATTTCGTCATCTGTGCTGCTTTTATTTTTCATTTGATTTGATTTGACAACAAATGAATTTCTCGTCAATTCTAGCAGTCACCCACTTCCTCCTAAACAGAGTGTACGGTGTGTCTGGTTGTTGTTTTGACACTTACTCCTGCCTTTCTCATATGAAGTATCTGCCACAGCTTGGCATCACACGGCATTGCCCCAGGACCTTTAGTAATGGCACGTGGTGGAGTTGCCCTGCTTCTCTCCTCGTAGACGCTTCTCTCTTGGTTTGCTGGCGAGGCTGGCGAGGGATTTGAGCGATCTGCTTTCTCGCCTGTGTGCTAATAACACAAGGAAACTGCTTACACTGGATATGGAGCAGGCGATGGGAAAGCCTTTAATGGGCAGAGGAGTAAAAGTGTCTGCGTCTTTACTGTCGACCCACAAATGGCTTACGGTGGATGTAGTTTGCAGGTTTCGAATTTGCATTTTTGCTGCATACGGCAGTTTCTTTGTGGTTGTTTTTGTTTGATTTTTTGCCCTCCTGTTATGCTCGGGTCCAATTGGCCTGTTTTCAAAGTTTAAAACTATTTAAAAAATACTAGGATTTTTTTCACTTTGAAACTTCTCCTGCTTGGCTTATTTGGTGTAATTATCATATAATAAATAAAATGATAAATAAAAATAATAAATAAATAAAATAAATGCTTATATTACAATGATTATGTTTGGGTTAAATTGACCCGTGTTAAAGGTTTAAAAATAATAAAAAAAAAAATACTTGGAAAATGTTTTTACTTTGAAACTTTTCCTGCTCGTCTTAGTCAGTGTAATCTACATATAAACAAAAAATGGTTCGGTTGACATATTTGTAACGCCGCTACATGTTTGTGTTACAAAGATAATGTTCAAATCAATTTGACCCTTCAGACAAAATAGAAGCTAAAAAAAGTCAGAAAGATCAAATACTATTAGTTTCTTAGCAACAATGAGACTTAATACACTGTTCTCTCTCTCTCTCTCACACACACACACACACACACACTGTTTTGGGTAATTTTTGTGATTTCTGACAATTATATGCATAATAAAAGTCCCCCTGATCAAATTGACTCTTGAACATTGTTGATGTTCATCAGATGGGATAACTAGTGTAATTGTCTTTTTGTCTGTCTGTCTACGCTCAAAAAATACATGGCAAAGATTGATTTAAAAAAAAAAGTGACACAAAGGGCCAAAATATAAAAAAAAAATAGTTTTAATACAAAAAAAAGTTATTGCAATTCTGAGATTATAAATCGCATTTAAGAGATAAAGGAAAATGTAAGAGTTTTTAACAATCGTTTGACCAGCATCTAAAGCGAAAACAGAATTTCCTTTGTGGTAAAAATCAGGTGATATTTCAAATTTGATTATGTTTCTGAAAAGTGTCGTTTAAACACACACTGGTGCTATTCCTCTCTTGATGGGTTACTATAAAACACGAGACCCTCTAATCGTACATTTACATTCTACAAAATCCCAAAACACTTGAGAAAGTTCTTTTTCCGCCCCGCCACTTTACGACCTTGACGCTCTAGGGCAGCGTGTTGTTACGCCGCTGTTAAAATTGAATCCACGTGAGAAAATTCATACTTGGTTAACACTTTAGTTCAGGCTGCGGAGAGGGAAATGAGCAGTATTGATTTCCCATCCCGGGCCGCGAGGGGCTAGATTGGTTTCCTTCAGTACGGGTCATGGGAACATACATCCCGCTTCTGAAACGCTGAAGCCTGATTGGTTCTCGCTGCCATCACCATCACGTGTGAAAGTTCAGCCGGATTTAACATTCCCGATGCGCTTCCAGCTGAATTATGACTGAATTGTAGTGTAGTATGTTCGTTGGTAAAACAGTCATCAACTCTAATACGTTCCATTCGTTTGGAAAGAATCCTTTGTGTTACTATCCACGTGTCGGTTATCAGTGTGTCTTTAGTGGAAATCACAAAATTACCGGTTTCTTTTTCACTGACCTTCTGCAGGGTCTCAAGCTGCCGAGGTTTAAATTGGAGTTTTTTTTTTCCGCTAAGATAAAAGCCCCTTCACACATACAGAGCTTTCTGGGAAATTACTGGTAAAATGCCGGAATGCAGTCATGTGTGAAGAGACAAATGCCGGTAAATCTGGACCAAGCACGTATCATTGAGATGTTCTCAGCCTCATCATGTTGTTATTTTCCTTTTACGTTCTCTTTTTGAAACGCTGTGTGAACAGTTCTTTACCGGTAAAGTCGGTCAGTAATTTTCCTGGAATTTTCCGGCAATGCTGTGTGAAAGGGGCTAAAAACAGCAAGAAATGTGAAACTTTATTTATGAGGTTTTATTTCCCAACGAAGAAAGGAAATGTAACACCTCAAAGTTTTAAAAATGCAGAACAAAATAGATTAAATATAACATAAAGTCAGTCTCAGTCAAACATAAATGTGTGAAAAAGTGCAACAGCAAATTCAGGTGATTTAGCTGATAAACAGCATCCAGTACCTTCAGCATCCTGTAGATGGCAATATAACGAGTAACATGTCCATTCAAATGTAGTGGAGTCAAGACACAGATACTCAATCACAAACGTAGTCAAGTAGAGAGTAAAAGTTGCTAATATGTTTGATACTCAGTACAAGTACAAAGTAGCCAGAAAAAACTCAAGTAGCAAAGTCTATTTCATCCAATTAATGTGTTTGTGCAACAAATCTTCACCTGTTATCTGAACTAAAGTGTATTGTTTGACAGTGACATCCTCTATCTGTCAGATGTTCACATGGCGGTCACATGACATCCTCTATCTGAAAATGTTCACATTTTGCAAAAATAGCAAGGAAATACTGATAAAGGGCAATATTGCACCTACGCTCAAGTCAAACTTTCAGACGCAGACGAGACGCTTGTTTGCGTGGAAAGATTCTGCCGCTTTTCCTGATGTTAAACAGTGACACAGCCGGAATGATCCAGAATGGGAGAGAGTTTGCTTTGGCCGTAATAACTGTATCTTACTCATCTGTTGTTGTTTGGGAGGAAACCACTCGGGAGGAAAAGGACGTGGACGATAATCCAGTGTTTATAGAATCAGCCAGAGCTTAAAGTCGGACGCGGGTTTGTGTGCGACTCGTGTGGGTTTGAGATCTCACTAAAGAAACTCAACAACCTCATCAACATCATTATTACTGCTGCAACAAAATGCTGTTCAGCGTCGAGCATTAATGCAGATGTAGAAATGACAGACAGATTACAGATAGATAGATGGATGGATGGATGGATGGATGGATGGATGGATGGATGTATAGATAGATAGATAGATAGATAGATAGATAGATAGATAGATAGATAGATAGATAGATAGATAGATAGATAGATAGATAGATAGACAGTTAGACAGATGGATAGGTAGATAGACAGTTAGACAGATGGATAGGTAGTTGGATGGATGGATGTATAGATAGACAGACAGACAGATAGATGGATAGATAAATTGACAGAGGGGTGCACTACTGATATATTTTCTTATTAAAATCCCCGTTTTGACACAGTTTCGACAGCTCCAGTGTAATTTCAGATAAACGCACTTAACAGAATCCCAAGTAAAGCCGAAACACCATCTGACATTAAAAAAATGTAAACATTAGGATCTTTTACATAATCAGACTTTTTCCGATAAGAACATTTCGCTCTAGACGCAGCGCTAATGTGCGATTCCGCGGGCGAAGATTTTATCGACTCTGTACTCGCAGCTGCATTTAATAAAGCCGGCGCTTTCTCCCGCTTTAATACGGGAAGGCAGATAATGGGTGATTTGCTCGGACGCTTTCTGAGCAGCGTTGTGGTCGGCGCTCCGGAGCAACAACTCAGTGGGCTAATTAGCAAACGAAGGGAGAGCATGACAGGCTAATAGCACAAAATTGCCCCTATTTCCCGACAATCTCACTGTAATTTAAGGAAAGAATACCAAGCAGGCAAATTATTGTTGTTTCAGCCGAGAGGGAACCGGTAATGATCCACGGCCCTTCTTTTCCGAAACACAAAATGTACCAGGTACAGAACAGCGATTATGGCAAATGACCGACGTTCGTTTTGCGAAGAGGACGGTGCGGATGCTTTTAAGGCCACGCGATGGCCCATCATACTTCATTACGCCTTTATTACCTTATCGCCTTGACGTCTAAATCCATCTCCGAGGCGAATCGCCGCGTCTTCCTATTTTTCCAGCAGCAGACGGGATTCGCATGTAAAGAGACGATAGAAACGTTTATGTATTTTTGACTGGCTGACATTTTTTATTTTCTGTTCCAGCGGGACTGCGCTCGAGCTAAGAGTAATATCTTGTCATTCGCAGGCTGGACAGAATACTTTTATGGCCCTTTATGCCTTTTGTTCAGAGTGTCAGGGCTAAAGCGGTAAAATGAAGAAAAATGCACCGTCCCCTCATATTGAACACATAAATCATACGGGCGAACAGGCCTTGACTGCCGTTTCCTTTCTCTCTAACGGATCGCTCTCTCCACACCTCTGGTTCCTTGAGCTCACACTGGTGTTTGTGAAGAATAGCCGGGGAGATGATCATTATCTCAAGCGCTCGGTGGAAGCCACTATGTTTGCGCTGTTCGTCGCGTCTGTTGTCGCAAAGTGAAGATGGAACTCGAGGGGTCGGAGGTCAAGTTGTAGTTTTGAATACTCCACAATAGCGTTTTGACTTTTTTTTTTTAATTAAGGTCAAGCGTTGAAACAGAAGAGATCTTTATTCAAAAATACGTGCATGGGTTTTATCAAGTAATCATTACCAAACAATTATCAGTTTCACAAACCAAACATTACGTATTTTTGCGAATATAAGCACACCCCTGATTTTTCAAGCACAAAAATAAAAATTAAAAATGTTTTTTTTTTTGTTCAGTTAAGTTAATAGTCTTTATTTAACAAGCCTAACTTGTGACTTGCATCATCTTGATATCTTTTTACTTGAATAATAGATAACGAAAAGTCGATTCTAGTGGTCAGGACTTCAATTCCCAAGATCCTTTGCTCTCCAGTCAGACTCCACCCATGCGCAGAGCAATTGTTTCAAGTTCAGGCCTGTTTCAAGCTCTCTGTTTATCTGACGCCGTGTGAAGAGGAAGGATTATTATCCCCTGTGCAGTGACCCAGCGTTTTGATTGTGTCTGTTTGTTGGATATTTTTTACTTCTTGTTTGTGTTCTTCATTTTCGACTCTTTCTGCGATGACTCATTGGACTCTGTAGCTGGTTGCGCTAAGCTAAGCTAACCGGGTCATGATTTGTAGTCTCTGTTTGTCGTAAAATAAATTATTGTATTGTATTTAGTTTAATGTTACTTCTTCCAGTGTTATTTTGTCTCGGTTAAGTGTCATGGCGTGTCTAATGTTTCTTTATTTCTGTTATTGAGCTAATAAAAGCTTATACTGTAGCATGTCTGTCTACGCACCATTGTTTAACAGCACCTATTTGTTCCGAGTCCCCATGACCCAGATATGAAAAAGTGGCAAAGAATCTCTCTTTTTTTTTTTTTTTTGACTCAGCCTCTCTGTTCGTCCATTTATCCATCCATCCATCCATCTCTGCCAATTGGCTAAGCAACTCCTTTGTTTTGCAAATGTTTATTATTACTTGGATACAAGCACAAGCACAGACAACATCCCGGACAATTGTTGGAGTTGAGAAGAATGTAATAACGTAGTTGGAACAAGTCGACATTGGAGAGACTCTCGATAAGACACTGTGCCGTCCAACTCCATCTGTTGGTGCCAAAATACAGGGTTGCAAATTGCCCAACATGCCATCATCCAGTGGCATCTGGAGGCTGAAGGTCATTAAAATATGATGGACTGCACTATATACAATGGGCACGGAAACTATTCAAACCCCTTCCATTTTTCACTCCTGTTATATTGCATTTATTTTGCTGTAATCGTAAAGTGTATTTTTACCCGTATTAATGCACACGTATGTACCACAATGTGCATTGTACATAGTAATAGAGGAACAGAATTGTAGACATTTATGCAGATTTACCAAATAAAGCTTACATAATCATGAATATTCTAAATAGTTGGCACTCAAATATTTAACTCCGGTAGCATTCTTCTGATCATACTGTACTTCAAATGGCTCTACACCTTTATTTATTTATTTCTTCATGCAGTACGTTTATATACGTAGAGCCTTTCAGGACCCCAAGGTCTCTGTACACAAATGGGACGTACAAAAACATACACAAATCAGAAAGTGACACATATCATCTCAGGTGTGAACGTCTAAGGTAGATAAGCAATAGAAAAGAGAAGAGTCTTGAGTTTAGACCTGAACGTTGAAAGTGAGGTTACTGGGCTCTGACAAGTTAAAAGCTCTGTGTCCAAAGGTGCAGAGACAGGAGAGCAGCTGAAGATGAGAGAAGAGTGCGGGATGGGGTGTAAGGCTCAAGGAGGCTGGCGAGGTAAATAGGTTGTGAGAGCTTTGAAAGTGAGGATGAGGATTTTATAGTCAATGTGCGAAGTGATGGGGAGCCAATGGAGTTTCTTCAGAAACGGGGTGCTGTGATGGCCACACAATGGGCTGCAGAGTTCTGAACCTGTTGACGTTTATACAGTAGGTGTCATATAACGACTGTCCCCAGGACAAAGGCAGGGGTGGACTCACGTGCACCGCCGGGAGAAGATCAAGGAGCAAAACAGGTTAAATGTTAGTCAAGGGTGTACTCCAAAATCGGGGTCGGTACACAAGATAATCCAAAACATGAACTCAAACAAGACAAGACAAGAGGCGAGAGTGACAAGAAAAATCAACTGACAAACTGGCAAAGAATACATGTAACACAGGGACCTAAATACAGAGATTAACGACTAACACAAAACACCTGGGACAAGGAACATGAAGCAGCAACAAACAGAGACAAAAACATCAAAATAAGAGTCAAGAATACTTCAAATTAAAAGTTCTGCCCGGCTTTAAGCCAGGATCTGTGACAATAGGGTGCTTTTTGAGGTAGTTTGAGTCCAGCTCTGCTTGATTGTACTATTTGATAGAATATATGAACCTTTATTAGTTTTTTTAACCCATCCAAACAGACACAAGCAGTTGGTAGCCACAAGGTGCTGCACCTAGGGACATCTTGCCCTAGGACAATTGGTTGCAGAACCAGCAGTAGGGCGATTTGAAGCCTTTTGGAGTCCAAGTCCCATGCCACTGGACCCCAACTTCTCTTTTGGGCTTGTTCGGAATAAGATCTTTCAGCTCATGGTGCGTGTCAGAGCAAAGGGGAGTCACAAGATCAATGGAAGTTCCTGCAGGCACAAAACTATTAACGTATAGGAAGGCTGCATAAGGTAGAAGCCCGGAACCGAACCTGCACCAAAGCATCACTACTATTATTATTGTCTTAAAGCCCTTCAAAGTGCTAATAGCTTTTGTTCTTGCTCGTTTCACTCCCCTGCCGAGATCCTGAGTGATCCACATCCCTGGCGGAGTAGATGACGCCAAATTCCAGCAGGAGGAGTGTCGATACCGTCGTCGCTTGAGGAATGTCGTACCAACTGGTTGGAGATAGTGTCATACCACAGACGATTGAGGATGACATTGCATGGAGGAGTCTTACCTTACGCCCTGCAGGACACAAGGTCCGGAACCATCTTCGCTAATGACTTTGCAATGCCAGAGGAGACTGGTTTCTCCCTAGGCTTTTTCTACTTACCCCGCCAGAAAGGTTTTGTTTTCCTAGCCACTGCTTTGCTATGCTTATCTATGCTATGCTGACTAGTCAGAAAATTCCACTTGCTTTAATTCAACTCTATGAACATCATTTGCCTCGACTTCACCCTTGACTCTGAAAGTTAATACTGCTAATTTATTGTTAATTTCTACGACACCTTCTTCAGAGTGCCCTGGACCTCGTACTGTACCAAATGTTCACCTTCCAACAAGACCATTACCCCAGGCACACAGTTAAACTAATGAAGAGGTAGCTTTGGTAGAATGGACCAGCCACGCCTTGTGCTAAACCTGTACGTTAATGAGACTGAAAGAAGATAAATGATTTTAGGAAATAGAGTGTGCCAAAAATGCAAAGGATTCGGAGGAACTGACAAACAAATAAATCTAGATATCGTCCTCACTGTCTGTGCAACATCATCTCTACAATAAACAATCTTGACGTCAAACAATCTCTGCGATAAAACACCGAGCAAGAATCAACGCAACTGAAGATGTATTCGCTTCATCAAGACTTTTATGAATTAATCACTGTTGATTCAGTCAAACATTTGAGTCCTGGTGCAAATTGTAGGGTTTAGTTTGGTTCTGTTGACAGCTGATTCGTTCTCGGAATTGGACTCCGCAGGGATGTGTCGGGAGGTTTTGTGAGGCAATCTGAAATTGCTTCTAGGCGGTTTAGGTTTCTCTTCTTTTGAAATCTCACTGGCTGCGATATTGCATCTGCGAGGTGAAGCACTTGAGACGTCAGTAAAGAGACACGATGCCTTGGGTCTCTCGGAGGTGCGGTTCAATAAAGCTTCGTTTTTATGTTTCATTGTGTGAGGAGCCGCGGGCTGTGGAGCGTCTGGAGCCTCTCGTGTAAAACATGGTGACAAAATACAGCCCAGCGAATGACACGGAGGCGCATCGTCATGATTCACAGAGAAGCTCGTCTCAACATGCTAAACGTTTCATTTTTCATTTTGTCGATTAGCGGCACATATTAGTGTATTTTTTTTTTCCTCTTTCTTTTCTTTTCAAGGTTCACTTGTGTGGAATCAGACTACTGTGGGGACAATATTGTCAAATGTAGGTTTTTCTTCCAAACGCAAAACAAAGAATCAAGCAAAAAAAATCTGAAGCGCAAAAAAGTTTCAAACGAAAAACGTGTAGCAAGCGAAAAGCCTTTTCGCTTGTTTCTTTTCAAATATTGCATTTGATAATTTACTAATCTAATTTACTTACTAAACTAATCTGATTCCATACACCAGAAAGTATTTTATTGTGTCTTCAAGGTCTATATTGTGTCTTATTTAGCTGTCTGTCTATCTTGCTATCTATCTATCTATCTATCTATCTATCTATCTATCTATCTATCTATCTATCTATCTATCTATCTGTCTATCTCTCCGTTCATCCATCCACCCGTCTGTCCATTTCACCATCCATCTATCCATCCCTCCATCCATCTATCTATATATCCGTCCAATCATCCATCCATCCATCTCTCTCTCTCTCTCCATCTGCCCATCCATCTCTCTCTCCATCCATCTATTCATCCATCCATCCATCCATCTATCTATATATCCATCCAATCATCCATCCATCTCTCTCTCTTTCTCCATCCGCCCATCCATCTCTCTCTTCCTCTCTCTCCATCCATCCATCTACCTATATATCCGTCCAATCATCCATCCATCCATCCAACTCTCTCTCTCCATCTGCCCATCCAGTCATCCATATCTTTCTCCATCTGCTCATCCATCCACTTATCCATCTCTCTCTCTCTCTCTCTCTCTCTCTCTCTCTCTCTCTCTCTCTCTCTCGATCCATCCATCCATCTATCCATCTATCTGTACTGTCTGCTTCTTTATTCTTTTGTCTGTCAGTCTGTCTATCATTTTGTCTGTCCGTTTACCTGCCTCTGTTTTGTTTGTCTGTTTGCCCTGCTATCTTTTATAATACTGTATGTCTGTCTGTCTCTGTCTGTCTGTCTATCTATCTATCTTCACTGTCTGTCTTTTTATATGTTTTTCTAACTTCATAATATATCAGTCTGTCTGTCATTATTTGTTCATGGGTCTGTCTACAGTACATGTTTGTATATCTTAATATGCCTGTCTGTCTGTCTCTATCTGTCTGTTGGTCTGTCTAAATGTTTGTCTTTCTAAAAAACATTCTATAATGCCTGTCTGTCTCTGTATCTGCCTTTCTAATATCCAAATTCTATTTGACAGTTTGCTCAGTCTGACAGACACACAGATGGGCAGAAAATCTATATAATCCTGAAATATCTCTGGCTGTGTAATTACACATCTGTCTATCTGTCTTTCTACAGTATCTCTGTCTGTCTATTTTTATGTCTTTCAGTCTAACCTCAATCTAATCTGTCTGTCTATTTCTTTTAATCTGTCCGTCTATTTGATGTCAGTCATCGACTAGCGTTTGATTCTCGGCAGAAGTCGCTGCCAAATGAAAGGGCATTTCCAGTTCCGCTGGATCGCGCCAAACACGTGTCGGCGGTAATTTTTAGCCGCGTCGTGAATTTGTTTCCGCTCTCCGCGTGACATTTACTCAACGCGGACCATTCGTCAAACCGTCCTGAGAAACTATAAGGACGTAAATGTAACAGTTATTAAAGCGGCGCCGGTGCAAATCTACTAAAGCGAGATTCCCACTAATGCAGATTTATGAAGGGCAGCGCGACCGTTCTGCGATTAGCGAAGTAATCATTTCGCAGAACCGGTCCGGACGCCTGTCATGATGCGAAACCGGGCCCCAATTATTCATAATTAGATTCCGCCGCACTTTTCCCAATCGTGGTAGCGTTGAGTTATTTTCTCGCGCCCTTGCAGAACCTGCATCGTGACCCGGAGAATGACGAGGCTCAACAAAGCTCTGAAAACTCACTTCCTTCAAGCTCAGACAAATAGCGAACTGAATCTACGTATAATGAGAGAAGGACGAAGGGTTTGTGTTCAAATGAAATCCAAAGAAAATGTCACAAAGACGTGATTCTTAAAAAAAACACTAATGGTGAGCGTAAATGAATAGATGAATAACAGTAAATAAAAAAGATGCTCTAAAAGCACATTGAAGTTTGTCATCAATCCTTCTGTTAGTCTGAATCCATCCATCCATCCATCCATCCATCCATCCATCCATCTATCTATCTATCTATCTATCTATCTATCTATCTATCTATCTATCTATCTATCTATCTATCTATCTTTCTGTCCGTCCGTCCGTCCGTCCGTCCATCCATCCATCCATCCATCCATCCATCCATCCATCCATCCATCTATCTATCTATCTATCTATCTGTCTATCTGTCTGTCTGTCTGTCCGTCCGTCCGTCCGTCCGTCCGTCCATCCATCCATCCATTCATCTATCAGCGTGACGTCAGTAAAAATAACACTAATTGTGAGCGTGGTTGAAAAGAGGAATAACAGATCATAAAAATGATATCCTAAAAGCACATTGAAGTTTGTCATCAATCCTTCTTTTAGTCTGAATGTGCTTAGTGGTTTTGTTTGATTATTTGATAAACTATACTTAATCAAAAAACATTTTTAGATAACAAAACTAAAATGTAGCGATTGTAAAGATGAATAATACCATGGATAATTAAAAAAATGCAAACAATATCAATGTAGCAAAGCATGCACATATTTATCACAATTTGTTATTTGCATAGAGGTAAAGTAACGACGTTTTATTTCTATACACATGATATACAGTGTAACATTTTTCCTATCATTGTAGCACATGATAATAAAACAATGATAATATAATAGACGTCCCTGCCAGCTATAAATTTACAGTTTTACATGTCTACAAGAATACGTTTCACAAGAATATATTTTTGTTTTAAACCGTGACAACATTGTAATGTCTTTTTTTAATCATTGTAACACCTTATGACCTAAATTGAACTGATTACCGTAAGTAATAAACCTTAGCTATCACGATAACGTTTACAATAAATGTTTAATTCACATCTGAGGAGGCGTGTCTAAAAACTAAAAAACTAAGTAAACCTATATATGTTCAAGATGGAAACTAGGCATATATCATTTTATAAACGTATATAAACGTTTATAAAGACGTTTTTTTTACATTTCAATGTGCTCTATCATTAAACCTCTGCAGTGATCACGTTTGATGGATCGACGTCGTAACTATGCGCCATTGTGTGTGTGTGTGTGTGTTAGACGCGTGAGAGCTTTTCTCTCCCTGATGTCTGAAATTTAGCCAATTCCAGCCGCTCAGAAGAAAAGAGCCAGTACGGAGCGTAGTTTAGTGCGGATTAGCGCTCCGGACGGGATTGAAACAATAATGACTTTCATAACTAATTTCCACTGGGAAATTACAGCAGGACCGAAATGGTGAAGAAACCGTGAGGAGTAGAAACATCCGTGTGCGGGGGATTTCACTTGTTTACTTCCTGTCTTGGAGGCCGAGGGCCGAGCGATGTCCGTTCCCTCGATAATGTGCCATGACGAAGAGAAACGGCTCAAATTGGAGCTAAACGACTCCAGCAGTGGCATTTTTCATGCGCTCAGAGAAAAAAAAATAATCTGTGCGTCTGCTAAACGATTTTCTATTAGAATTATAGTCAGAATCAGAATCAACTGCATTGGCCAAGTTGCAAGTGAATTGAGTTTGGTCTGACTCCGCCTTTTCCCCTCTTTTTTGCAGATATTAACATAAATATATAAATAAAAGAAAAAAAGAAACAAAATAACATGAAATGTTTGAAACATATTTAACGGTATTATACATTTAATATATTTATGGCGCCCTGTTTTTGTTGAATTGAAGGAGTCGTGCGCAAAAATGTGAGAGAAGTGGAAAAAAGAGGCGGAGAAGCGACGCAAGAGGCAATTTATGCTTATATATATATCTATATATATATTTAAAAAAAAAAAACGAGGGTTTATCTGTTGATTCGAATCTGTAAAGCTATCGGGTGCACAATTTAGAATATGGAAAAATTTGGGGGAAGTAGCAAAAAGTAAAAGGTATGGAACAGCATTCATAGCTCTTTATATTTTGAGTATCTATTTTATCAAGGACTGTAAGTTAAGTGTTTCACACGGAGCAGAAATGTATACACATATACGTGAAATGTTATATAATATATATAAGTATAATATATAAAATATAATATATAAAAATATAATTATATATTTTCAAAAGGCGAAATATTCGATATATGGGAAATGTTTATGTTATGTGCATATATTGTTAAAACTGTAAAGACTAAAGAAGACGGAAAGATTGAAATATATGATGAACAATAACTAAATGTTCACCCTTTTAAGTATATTCATCCGAATAATAATAATAATAATAAAAATGCATTTTTTTATTTATTTATTTATCAACGCCTTTCAGGACACCCAAGGACACTTTACAAGCGGAGGAATCATAGTTACAAAGAATTACACGTTCAAAAAAAAAACGAAACCATGAGCTTAGAACATTTGAGCTTAGGCTTAAAAAGTGGCAGGGAATCAATGTTGCGTATTTCTGGTGGAAGAAAGTTTCAGACTGCAGTGGCAGAGCAGCTACTATCAAACGTAATAGTTTAGTTAATAAGTTAGTACTATTTAGTTAGTATGAAAGTATATAACTAGAAAATAGAATACACTTCATATTATTATTATTTTTTAATTTATATTGAACTATTTTTCAATATATATACATGACAATCATAACAACATAAAACCACAACATAATACTATTACAATTATCTCGTTATTTTATATTTGAAATGTTTTAGGTTAGCACGTTGCTTTATCTCATTCCTTCAATTATTCCACAATTTTACATACTTTCAATATGTTAATATATTAAAAATAGGTTAGGGGAATATTAGAGTATCTTTAGACTACATATATGTAATACACACATGTATATGTTAAAAACATATTTAAATGGGCTTTTAAATATTTTCCCAATGACTTCATAAAACTGCGTCAGATTTTAGTTTCAGTTTGTTTTTTATAGGAGTGTTGTCAAAGGTGTAAAGTACTACTACATTTAGAATAATAAAATAAATTTAGAATACATTTAGAAGAGTAAAATACTTGAGTTCTTTTAAAATTCGATACTTTGCTACTTTAACTCAAATCTTTTTTATAGTGGTGACATTTTACTTGTATAGTACGTATCGGTACTTTTACTTAAGTATGGTTGTCCGGTACTCTTTACAACTCTGGGTGTTGTGATATTTTAAGTTTCTGCAGAGTGATTTGAGATATTTAGAGTATTTTTTCCACCTTTTATTTGAGTGTGTAAGGTCAAAGTTGACATTGTGTACTTAATCCTGTAAACGTTAAAGACTGCGCTGTCTTCTAAGCTTTCGTTTCTCACCGAATTCCTTCCTATTGTGCGTTTCTGCAGCTGGGCAGATGCAAACTCCTCGGCGCTTGAATGGTGTGGTGTGCACAGCTGTGCGGAATGTTCCGGAACACAATGGAGGGATGAGCAAACTGACCCCGAGTCAACAAACGTGAGGACGGAGTAAGTGCTGAGTAGGTCGGACTCCAGCATTAGATGTGGGAACCTCTCCTGATTTACGCCTCCGACTCTTTATCACTTTACTTCAAGACTTTTGATACTTGTCAATTTGTCAATATCTACATCTATCAATAAAATGTTTGATACATTTGTTGTGTCATTTGTTGTGTCATTCCACACTCGCACTCTCTCTCTCTCTCATTGTCTGTCTCTCTCTCTCTCTCTCTCTCTCTCTCTCTCACACACTCACTCACACTTTCTCTGTGTGTCTATGTC
>CM051501.1:1792948-1889090 GCA_028031935.1 Paedocypris micromegethes | reverse complement strand
TCTCTCTCTCTCTCTCTCTCTCTCTCTCTCTCTCCCCTGCTCTCTTGTTTTCCCCTGTTCTCTCTCTCTAGCTCTTGCTCTTTTGTTTCTCTTTCATCTCTCTATTTCAGCAGGGTCCGTTTGCTTCAAAGATAAAGCCATTTTCATGGGAAATGATTCATCATGACAACAGAATGTGAGTGTTCTCCTGAATGAGAAAAGATTGCAAATAGAGAAAAGGACGTAAGACAAAGACAAGTGCTGATTATTAATGAAATATTGATGGAAGAACTGACAATTGTTCCGAGGAAAAGAATAGGAGTTTGATTGGAATCTAATTCTGGGTTTGTTGTAGCCATGATGGAAATATACGGATTATTTTAAACGTATTTGGTTAATTAAAAGATGAACATATACCGTATTTACGCGAATATAAGCACCATGCGAATATAAGCACCCCCCATGATTTTTCAATCATAAAAAAAAATTACAAAATTAAATTTTTTTTTTAGTTTTATTATTACGGGACTTTTAACTCAAACGAGAGACGATGTATTGCTGCGAAGGTCAGTCAGCGGCAGTGACAACATGGGGAGAACACGTCTGAGTTGTGGGAAGCTTAAAAAAGACCGGCATTTCCAACGCACTGGACGGAACTGAAGAAAAGAGAGAAGCTGAAGAGCAGCTCAGCCGATGACGTCAGCGCTGCGTCTTGTTCCTCTGAGTCGCAGCAGCGAAGACATAGAGTAAAACAGGTACGAAAAGCATTTCTTATAAATCGGATATTAAGTCACTTGTTGCAGCGGTTAAAAAAAACAAAACCCTAGCATCTTGTTGTTTCTAGACTACCGCTGTTTGTGCAATGTCTTGCGGAAAAAAATGAACTTACTCGTTTTCATTTCTTTTATTCGCAGGTGTCAAGACAAGTTTAAAACACGCCACCTGAAACATCTATGCGTGTTCCTCGTTCGCACCGTTCACTTTAATGCTGTTGTGCTAAGAAAAATAGATACAAAAGTATTAGGAAGGACGAATGTTTTAATTCGCCGGTGTCAAGATAAAACGTAATCAGCGTATTAGTAGCGCAAGGGAAAAAGCAAGCGCGGATGAGAAGTCCGCAGTTTTCACAGGCGCGGCTGGCGAGACCGCAGTTTTTATCTGGCCATCTGAAAGATTTACGTGTGTTCCTCCTTCTCGTCGTTCACTTTAACGCTTCTGTACTTGAAAATTGATAATAAATAATATGAGGAAAGACTACATGTTTCCATTTAATTGTGACTGCTCCTTTTAAGAACAGCATGCCTGCCGTGGCTGAGCCCTCGCGCACTCGGTGCACTCACGCGGATTTTTGAAATCGGCGATTATAAGCACCCTTCAAGTTTTTTAGTTTCGAAAAATTGAAAATAGGGGGTGCTTATTTTCGCGTAAATACGGTAAGTCAGATTCGAACCCCAGCCTTGGGTTTTCTTCTTCTACCAACGAGGTTTCATGGATAATTGATTTAGCTCTCTCTCACTCTTTCTGTCTCTCTCTCTCTCTGTCTCTCGCTCTCTCTTCTTTAGCTCTTTCTCTCTTTCACTTTCTCTCTCTGTCAATATTTGTCTTTCTCACTTTTCTCTCCTTCCCACCATCTCTCTCTTTCCAATCATTGCTCACTCACAACAATTATTTATTTACTGTTCAAAACCAAAGTGAAAAATACACATGTTCTGTAAAGCACATCATCTTTTAGACAACTGAAATACAACAACAACAACTGATATCCAAAAGTCTAAATACTTACAGTTAGATTTCCTCACGTATACCATCACATATATGAATAACATTTGCACAGATTTGTAAAGCCCAAAGCCACGCCCACTAACAAGAAAATTAAAGAAATCTGGGAAAAGTAAAAAGTAAAAAAAAAAAGCCAATAATAAAACCGTGTTACGTAACGGTAATTATACGTTATACGTTAGTATAGTACTATACTAACAAACCATGAAGAATCCCAATGTCAAATAGAGTATAAGTATATACATGTTTGTTAGTAAAGTTCCTTGAATAATGTGAAATGTTAATTTAAAATCCGACGAAGCGTTTGTCCTCGTAGCGATCGACTGCGCATGCGCCGTGACGTCATTAACTCACGGTCGCCCGCCTTGAGTTTACAACATGTCTTGTTCGCGTTTTCGCACCAAGCTGAAGACGATCACGTGACACTCGCGCCAAAATCAACCCAACAACCATGAAGTGTGAGATGCAACATCTCGGGTAAGTGGCTGTCAAGACATGTTTGTGAACTTGCACTAACACTCACAAATACACTCTGACTCTTATTCACACGCACGCGCACGCAGTCACACAAATAATACACTCTGATTATCTGTCTCTTATTCACACACACACACACACACACACACACACACACACACACACACACACACACACACACACACACACACAGATTTATAAAGATACACAAACACACACACACTCCATCACAAATACACTTTGACCATCTGTCTCTTATTCACACATGCACACACCTAAACACACACACACACAAACAAACACACACTACTGTCTTGCTTCTACTCAAACCTGTGACCTTCTGACCTCCGGTCCAACACCCTAAAGCACCACAAGTGTCCTAAATGTCCACAAGTGCAAAATAAAACCGGGTCCATTCCATTTTTAGAACTTTACAGAAAATCTAGAACATCTATTTCTACATTTCTAAAACAGAAGATGCTGTTCTAGATTAAAGCCCCAGACTGAATGCTCACTATGGTAAGATCATTACCGTATTTACACGAATATAAGCACCCCTTTTTTAAATAAATTTTCAATGTTTAAACTTTGGGGGTGCTTATAATCACGATTTCAAATCTGCGCGTAAGTATACATACCAAAGATCAATCTGAAAAGTCCGAAGCGAAGAGACTTTGGGAATTAAATGCCCTTTTACATCGACCATTCATTATTACGTTTGGATGGAGATTTTGGCATTTTGCGTTTACGTTCCTTGGTTCTCATTGAACACGAGAGTGAATCAGCTCTTTGTGTGTGTGTGTGTGTGTGTGTGTGTGTGTGTGTGTGTGTGTGTGAGTTTGTTCTTGTGATAAACATTTCTAGATGAAACGATTACAGCAACCAACAAAGTAGTCGCAATGGCAACCTTCTGAATCATCATTAGGTGGCGCTGAGTCATGAAGACAATTTACGCCTCCGAATAAAACTAATTTTGCCACAGATAAAAAAAAAAAAAAAGACTAGCACGTTATTAAGTCCGAGTTGTGAATTAAAAACCAGTGATGAGATAATGGCGTTACACATAAACCTTTTTCAATAACGAGAAACTGGTAAATTTGGTGACGTCTCATTTTAATTTTGACTAGAAAGTGTAAGTGTTTGTTATTGTTATTTAATATTGGTACATTAAGTATGATATTGAGAGCAGAACACTTCTTACTTTTGTGAATTGTATTTTTTTTTGTTACATTCCTTATGAAGCATTATTTATATTTAGACTTATTTGGTGGACAGTTGTAGACTGTGCAGTAATATTAAAAGTTCTAAACCATCTATTGTGTTATTCACTATACCAATGATAATATTTACAATTAGTATTTTGATTTTGATAAATGTCTCTCACATTGCTTTACATTAATACTACTACTACTACTACTACTACTACTACTACTACTACTACTACTAATACTACTACTAATAATAATAATAATATATTTATTGTCCATTTCATTTATTTACCATTTAATATTGACAGCAGCCAAGTTATTTGACAAATAAAAAAAAAATGTCACAAAAAGTGATACAATACGTTACTTTCCCTGGTAATTAGTTACATTTATAACGATGTAACTCAATTACATCGTTATACAATAACTACATCACACTCAATAAAGTCAGTTACTATTTCTTAGAAGTAGCTAGTAATTGTAACTAATTACTTTTTTAAAGGAAGGTTCCCAACACTGTTAAAAACACAGAAACGCACATGTTTTAATCTCATGATCGTGAGTTGTTATCTCAGATCTAGACGTCATAAACTCAGAATTGTGGCTGGATATTTCCGAATTCAGACTGATAAAGTCGATCCGCGACTGATGTCAGTGCGACGTTTGAGCGATCTTTATATTGTGTGATTCCTCCAATAAAATCTGTTTTTCTCACTCAAGTGGCGACAGATAACGTGTCATTGAGATTCAAACCCACAACCCTGGATTTTCTTCCACCAACCGGATTATCGATTTACTGCTCACTCTCTGTCTCTCTCTCTCCTTTTGCCTCTCGTTTTTCATGCATGCCGAAATGTGACTTTTTCTTTTACGATAAGTTAATTTCACCCCAAAATGGCTAAAGATATTTAAAACAGTTGTTTGCAGAAGTAGAATTGGTTGAAGTATCCTGTGATGTACTAAAGAGGGCGGAGTCAAAGAAAAATGTCACTGCTTACTCGGATTTCATCGTTTAAATTTGTGATGTCATTATCTCAGTCCCACCTTCTTTTCTGTCTGCTTTTTGAGACAATTTTCTGCCGCTTTATTGGGATTCAACGTTGGAAATTATAGGGGTTTTTGAAACCGTAGGAACTTAAAATGTGTTCTTTTTAATTGAGCATCAATTAATCAATAATCGCCATTCATCCAGTCCATGAACTGCCTTTTCCATTTCTGGGTGACTGGGAGCCATTAGGCATATGCATTATCTTCTTTTTGTCGCGTGTCTTTTTCGCAATGTCAAGAGTGTTGGCGGAGAGCATAAATGTTGAGATATAAATGCGTTTTATTGATTTTTTTGATCCTTCTGAGCTCTACAAAATTCCTATAGGTCTCAGTTGGCCTTCTATAAATATTAAAATGTCCCATAATGGAGTGATCAAATTACCTTAAGGATTTCCCGTTGTTTTAGTTCTCTATACCTTGTGGATTTTATAATCGCATTAAAGAAAACGATTGGACGCAGCTTTCCATTTAGTAATTTGAATCGATACGTCGCTGCTTAACCGAAATGACTTTTCCGGAACGGTCCATATATGTAGAAGAGGCAGTGAATCGGGAGAATCCGTCCCCGTCCTCGTCTCATTGCAGCTTCTTCCGCAAATCTAATTAAAACTTGAAGAAGATGCAGTTCTTCATGACTCAATAATTCAATAACACAAACAAAGGCTTCTGTCTGTGCTACATTGTTGCTTTCTGGAGATAAATGCAGCTTTTTTTTTTCACCCTCCAAAATTGGACTTGCAAAATCCATCCGCATATTAATAAAGAAAATATCCCAGTTGCAAATATTAATACATTTTCGCACGCTTTCATATTCCCTTGACGCAATCTGTTCATAATCCATGAGGTTTCCAGTAAGATAATCAGGGAAATACGGTAAACGGTATGGATTTCTGGACGAAAATATAAAATATATCGTTTTTCAACCTGCATTCGAACGTCTTTCACACACGCGACGCCATATATATATTCATAAAGCTTCCAAAGACAGTGAATTATCGAGGGGCTTTCGCGAGCTGTTTGAAATCCTCCCACCGAACAACAGATGGAAGGCAAATGTCTGGGATGGGTGTGTGACGCCAGGATCTACGCCGTGTCTTTATCGGCCCGGAATAAGTAATGACTGTCTCTTCCCGTCACAAACATCCCGCTGCCGAGTCGAGTCTTATCTGAGAAGAACCGGAATATAAGCCCTAGCTGAAGCTCGAACTCCAGATCGGCATCAACTGCTGAGAGCTTGAATATCGTTTTTACGTGAATATATGCACTCTTATTTTCCAATTTTAGAAGTTCTGAATCTTGCTGTGTGCTCATATGGGCATTTTTCAATGTACCGTATTTATGCAAATATAAGCACCCCTTATTTTCAAATTTTCGACACTCAAAAGCGTTGCTTATAATTGCCGATTTCAACTATGCGCATAAATATCAGCTCCATTTTTCTGTATTTCAAGTCAGGAACAATCACAGATAAACGCAAACACGTCGTCTTTATGCAGCGGCGCGTGTGCGTCTATATAATGCTAAACAATGGTGCGTAGACAGACGTGCTACAGTATAAGCTTTTATTAGCTCAATAACAGAAGTAAAGTAACATTAGACACGCCGCAACACTTAACAGAGACAAAATAACACAGGACGAAGTAAGATTAAACTAAATACAGTACAATAATTTATATTACGACAAACAGACTACAAAACACGACCGGGTTAGCTTAGCTTAGCGCAACCAGCTACAAACGAGTCCAATGTGTCATCGTAGAAAGAGCCGACACAGTCATAAATGAAGAACACGAGCAAGGAGTGAAAAAAATCCAAGGAACAGACACAATCAAAACGCTAGGTCTGTGTAGAGATGGAGAGAATGAGAGAGAGACAGCGAGAGAATGTGAGAGAGAGAAAGAGAGACAGACAGACAGATGGAGAGAGGGAGAATGAGAGAGTGAGGGAGAGGTAGATAAGATAAGATAGACTTTATTAATCCCATTAGGGGACATTTTTGTGTTCCTAACAGGAAAAGAAAGATGCTTTTAACAGAAACGAATAATGACAATTTAAATGACAACAGTGAAGGCAAAGATGCAAACAGCAAAGCGAACGAAAGAAAGAAACAACAATAAATGGCAACAATAAAAAAAGGTCTTGAACTAAGAATAGCGCTGTATAAATAAACTTGAACTTGAAATAGGTTGTGCAAAAACAACAACTGTACCAAAACAATGGTGCAATTGCGACAAGACAAAATATAATGGCAATTTGAGATACAATAGTGCAATTTTGAGGGGCAAAAGTGTGTCACTGCATTACTGAGTTAAAGAAAAGAAAAAAGTTCAAATCTGTTGCTGAAGGAACTGGTCAGGGTCCTGGGATGTGTTCTCCATGATGGATGATAGTTTGGAGAAATAGAGAGAGAGTGTTCTATTTTCAGAAATCATTTTTTATTTTAAATTTTCATCACAACTGAAACTTTCTCCCGGTTTCTAAAGTTTTCGCGGGATTCTTCGTTTTCTGCGAGAATTGTAGAGACACGCGCGACACGAACACGCCGACGATGCTTTTTTTATCCCGTGATAATCCTTTGTGCGAGGATATTCTACAGTGTCGGCCACTCGATGGAAAGCGCGCTATAATTAAATGTTCGCCATCAGTCTTTTGCTTCGTTAATCCTTTTCAAATCCAAACCGCAGTTGGCGCACGATTCGGCCTGAGGCTTAAAACGCCACTTAACTCGTCTCCACACGCGCGTCTGGAGGAAAAAAAAAACGATTATTTCTTTCCAATCTACACCAGCAGATGCTTCAATAGTGGAATTTTACGTTCCAATGTGCTATTACTGGTGTTGTTGGGGGATATGTTTGAGCGAATCTCGAGGTTTTTAAAGTACGACGCTCCTCCAAAAGCCGCCAGTTTTCCCGGAAAAGCCCGGAAACATTCCTCACTGGGGCAAAGCAATTATCCGCCTTCCTTACAGACTCGGAACAAATATTTGGGATTGTGAGAAGGAACGTCTGAGTGTCAATTACGCTTTTATTAGCTGCGGAGCCAAGACGTATTTAGTTTGATTTCGCCATATTAACATCCGGCAAACAGCAGAACATTTGCATTTATATTGGATAAAGCCCAATTTCTTCAATTATAGGACAGATTTCTTTTTTAGCATCGTCGTTACTGATTTACACAGAAGAGCGTTTAGGGATTCGCTGAGATTCCGACGGCATTCCGAACCACCGTCAAGTTTACACCGTTGCAGATTAATCACGGTTACGTTTTATTCAATTTCCGATGCTTTAATCCAAGCCACAACCAGCGCTGTCTAAAGTAGTCACGTTTATTACACCAGTATAGTTAAACAAGACTTCAGTGGAAGTGAAAGTATTTTACTCGAGTAAAAATACTGGTTTGATAACGACTTGAAGTATAAAGGTAATGCGGGACAATATGACGTTAAAAAGGACATTATATTGTTCTATTACAATGTCATTTATTGATATTATACGTACATTATTATAATTACAATAATAAAAGTTGCATTTTATTACGATGCAAACACATTAAAGAACCATATTAGCACGTTAATATTGTGTCAAATATGATGACAAGTGTTACAAAGTCACACTTCAGAAGCTTGTTGTGAAAGATTTATTCAGAAAATAACATCATTTAAGTACAGATTTACGTGTTTATACGTCTCATACAACCACAATCGAGATTTATCTACATTATTTTATATCTATTTTGTTTTAAGGAAATAAAACGAACCGAAATGAAATGGGAGTAACGTGGCTTTTTTTTTTAAATGTAAGGAGTAGAAAGCACAGATAGTTCCATAAAAATGTAAGGAGTAAAGTAGAAGTAAAAAGTAGGGAAAAAACAATAATTACTCAAGTAAAGTATAAAATAGTCCAAATTCTACTTAAGTAAAGTAACTACGTATTTTTACTTTGTTACTTGACACGTCTGCTCACAACTGTGGTGTTGCGAACGTAATTCACATATTTGTTTGAGTTACAGAAACTTTGTTCGTATTAAATGTTTCCGGAAAATGAAATGAACTGAACAGAATTTCAAATCTCTTCCGTTGACGTCAGCTTTACTCTGGGTTTCGTCTTCAGTCTTTTTCAAGCCTTCTGTATCTGAGATTGAGGATCTTCATGGATGAATGGCAGAATTGGAGACAGCCAGAGAAATGGATGGATATAGGGATGGATGGATGAACAGATGGTCTGTCAGAGAATGATGGATAGATGGGAAATAAAAGGATAAAGTTGATTTATAGACGGAGATGGTCAGATGGATGGATGGATGGACAGGTAGATAGACGGACAGAAAAGCTGAATGGAAAGATAGACGAATAAAGGTGTGTGACTCATTTCTTGCTTTTCATACTTTTGAGATCCTTAAATATGGGGCTGGTGATTGTAATATTAACAACACAAACTACAAATCCCAGAATGCACTGCTTCAGCTGCCTTTCATAAATTGTAATCGGATAACTTGTAACATTTTCATAAAAGCACTGTTTTATTGATTTTTTTATTTAAGAAGGACAAAATATTTAAGTTAGGTTATCAAGCTTATATTATGTGGAATTCATTCATATTTATATTCAACAATGTTTAGTTTTAGTGCGTTTTATAAAAGTTTGGGCAGCTCGGATTTGAGTGAAGGACTTTTTATTATCTCATATTTACCTTGCGCTTTTATTTGATTCAATTAATGAAATAATCACTTGCCGTTTTAATTTGATTCATTTCGTTTGAAAAGACAATTTAAAATCAAATCATTCTCAGGAATGGAAAAGCAGTGAGCGTATTAATTCTTGCGTTCATTATCAGCCGACGCGCTTTAATAAATCCATTGATGTGCTACACTGACTGGCTTCCGGAACTACAGACTCGTGTGTGTTTTGGCGGCAAACTGCGGGAGTGACGGGATGTAATGATGGATGTCGGACTTTCTGCTGTCGCGGCTTTTTGCCGGAGTCACTTGTCTGCTCGACTCAATCTGTGGCGGTTTGTTAGCGCCGTACGTCACTTCCCTCGCTTCATTTATCTGACGAATCTCTCCATCCTTCAGGAACTCCTCGCTGGCAAGACGTTTAGCAGAATGACTCGTTTTCTCTTTCGAAATGACTTGACTTGAAAATACATTGAACGTTTCTTCCAGTGCTTTTCACCATCCTTCACGGGGAATAATAAAGTTGGCCATAAATGTGAGAGGGTGTGTCCTGCTCTGTGATTGGTTGATGACCAATCCAGGGGGTGTGGCCCACCAGCAGCCCCAGAGTTGCAGCGATTGGCTCCACCTCTCCCAGAAATGGAAAAGAAGTTCAGACAAGTTCTTCAACTACTGGTTGAACAAGGGTCTCCCCAAGGACGTGTGTTGAGTCCTCTCCTCTTCACAACACAGAAGACACTGAAATGAGTTGCTACTAATAATGTTTTCTCTTAATGAGGCTCTCCCCTAATGAGGAGGAGATGAAGGAAATTGTTGTGGAGAGCAGACACATTCTTTTGTCTTTTGATGGCGCAATTTACAGCATTTTTCACGCAATTTATAGAATTTTTTTTAGCTGTGGAGCAAGTGAGCAGCCCCTGGTTTTTGAGTGGACGTCTCCTGGAGCAATGACACTCTAAGAAGTCCCAGCAAAGCCTCTAGTTCCTTCTCAAGCTCAAGAACATCTTTTTCCATTGTGTGCTGTTCTCTGTAGAAGGAGATGATGGACATGGTGGATGGAGAGGCTCTGGATCTTCTCAGCTGCATCACATGTGCTAGAGATCATCCAACATCTTCTTCCAGTGTGTTTTGTTCTCTGTCTGAGGACCTGATGGACATGATGGATGGAGAGGCTCTGGGTCTTCTCAGCTGCATCATATCTGCTAGAGACGGTCCATCTGAGAAGATCATCCACATCCAACATCTTCTTCCAGTGTGTTCTGTTCTCTGTCTGAGGACATGATGGATGGAGAGGCTCTGGATCTTCTAAGCCGCATCACATGTGCTAGAGACGGTCCATCTGAGAAGATCATCCACATCCAACATGTTCTTCCAGTGTGTTCTGTTCTCTGTCTGAGGACATGATGGACATGATAGATGGAGAGGCTCTGGATCTTCTCAGCTGCATCCCATGTGCTAGAGACGGTCCATCTGAGAAGATCATCCACTTTCAACATCTTCTTCCAGTGTGTTGTGTTCTCTGTCTGAGGACATGATGGACATAATAGATGGAGAGGCTCTGGATCTTCTCATCCGCATCACATGTGCTAGAGACGGTCCATCTGAGAAGATCAACCACATCCAACATCTTCTTCCAGTGTGTTGTGTTCTCTGTCTGAGGACATGATGGACATTATGGATGGAGAGGCTCTTGATCTTCTCAGCTGCATCCCATGTGCTAGAGACGGTCCATCTGAGAAGATCATCCACATCCAACATCTTCTTCCAGTGTGTTCTGTTCTCTGTCTGAGAACATGATGGACATGACGAATGGAGAGGCTCTGGATCTTCTCAGCTGCATCACATGTGCTAGAGACGGTCCATCTGAGAAGATCATCCACATTCAACATCTTCTTCCAGTGTGTTGTGTTCTCTGTCTGAGGACATGATGGACATAATAGATGGAGAGGCTCTGGATCTTCTCATCCGCATCACATGTGCTAGAGACGGTCCATCTGAGAAGATCATTCACATCCAACATCTTCTTCCAGTGGGTTCTGTTCTCTGTCTGAGAACATGATGGACATGACGAATGGAGAGGCTCTGGATCTTCTCAGCTGCATCACATGTGCTAGAGACGGTCCATCTGCATCCAAAGTTGACCAGCTAGAATGTGGGCTAATGCTGCAATCTCATTGGTTGATCAATTTTTCAAAACCATTTCAGTCACTAATCAATCCACTCTACGGTTTATTGCTCCTTCAGGGGCTTCTTCTTGGTCAAGAACATCTAACCGAAATTGGATCTGATTTGCTGTCAGCACGGACTACGATTTGGAGTTGCGCTCTTTGCAAATAAAAAAGGGGGTATAGGCACGTAGAGCAAGCGAGAAATTTAATCAGTCCCGACACAATACGTAGCAGGTTTTTGGCGGCAGTAACAGACAAAGAGGATGTTTGAGCAGAAGGAAATGTCCGGAGCCCACCCTCTCTGATAAGGAAGGTAATTACCAGGCCGCGGCACAAAACAGCGGCCGATTAGAGCTGCCGTAAATTGCCATTGGGACGTGGGATCACAGGTGGTCTCGCATGTTTTTTCAAGATGTATCATTTCATAAATGTCATTCCCTGGACACAGGTTCTTGCCGCAAAAATGAAATGCAGATTACCACTATTTAAATAACTTCGTACTTCGTATCAAAATATTTGTAACAAAATTTTTAACTTTTTCGGAAACGTGTCAACTCTACAAATTAAAATTTGTAGAATTTGTATTCTCGTATTGAATTTCATCCAATACGAGAAAGTTCTTCTCTCCTTGTTGTTTCTCCAACTCTTACCCTCCTTCTTGGGGAGGGTAATCTCCATAAATATGAGAGGGTGTGTCCTGCTCTGTGATTGGTTGGTCAACAATCCAGCGGGTGAAGCCCACCATCAGGCCCAGAGTTTCAGGGATTGGCTCCACCTCCGTGTGACCCAGAAATAGAAAAGAAGTTCAGACAAGTTCTGGACTACTTCAACTACTGGTTGAACACGGGGTCTCCACAAGGACGTGTGTTGAGCCCCTTCATCTTCACAACACAGTAGACACTCTGTGGGCATAAAAATCTGAAATTAGTCGCTACTAATAATGTTTTCTTTTAACGAGGTTCTAGCCTAATGAGGAGGAGATGAAGAAACGTGTCAACTCTACAAATTATAGCCCTATCCAATACAAGCTATCCAAAACAAATTACAGCCCCATCCAATCAAACATCACCATTCCTAGCAGGGCACCTCTCTACTAGGGCTTATATTCAGGAGCCGTATCTCTACGCCGTGATTTTCCTCGCTCCTCGCTTGTTTCTCCTGCTTTCTAATCAACTCTCTGTTTATTGGCTTGTTAAAAGGCGTCCCGGGCTTATTAGGGCAGCATATGGTGCTTCAGACGGATTCGGCTTCCTCCGTGATGAAGCGAGTGAATTAAGCACCAATTAAAGCGGGAACGGGAAACGTGAAGCACGGCATTTCTCTGGATGAGAACGGCTCTCTACGTCAGGAATTACCAAAGAGCCGCGGATTTACAGCCCATTTTAAAACAATTAAAGGGGATTTATGGGACCCTCAGATTGCCTTCAGCTTCTTAATGCGCGAGCAGAGCCATAAAGCCTCACGCGCGCAAATAAGAAAAACTAACAGTGGGAAGGAAAGCGCCGTTACAGCTTTATAGGCCTGTAACTGTAGGTTCCTCAGTCAGGAAGCTCTCATGTTGGTCCAGAACCAGACCGCTTTCGGTTTTCCATGGAATATTCCGGCCACTTCTTTTCTCCCGTAACGACTAGGAATGACGACCACGGCTGTTGAGCATGGAGAAGCAAGGTTTCCAAGAAGTTTTCAAAACGACTCGGGATCCCACGACTAATGAAGTCACACCACGTGGACCTCAACAACATCAATTGGACCTTTGTCATAGTAAATGTATGACTGTAATAAAACAATTTATTAATGCTGTGCAGTCGGGTTCAATTTGCCCAAATGTTCGTTTGACATATTGGAAACTATAATCAGTCATGTTGATAACTTGAATAAAAAGCAACGTCCTTGTCGTAGACCGTCACAAGGCTGGGTGAAGGACCCGCATGTACAGCATGAACGAGGCAATACACACAAGAGTTAACAGTCCAAAAAGGTTTAATTCCAAGAGACGTGGTCAAGGCAGGTAGAGGTTGGTACACGGTCCAAAAAAATAACAAGGCAAGGCTAGACACACAAAAACAAGATTATGAAAGGCAAGAAATCAAACGGCAAGAATTACCTCTGACAAACTGGCTAAACACAGGTGACCAACTGGTGCTTAATTACAATGACCTGATTACACAAGTGGAAACAGCTGGTCAAGAGGACACGGACACTAATTGCGATGAAATCCTGACACAAGAGGCTTTCCAAATAAATGACCGACTCTGTGTCAAAATAAAAGTTCAACTAAAACAAGATCCAGAGTCTGTGACAGTCCTACAGCTTTAAACGTTACGGTGTTCAAATTCCACACTATGGAACTACAGAACCTCATCAGATTTAACATTTGATGGCAACGGTTACAGTATATTTCCCGTTTCAAACATGGTGAAAGAACCAAGTTGGAAGTTAAAATTTGAATTTTTGAAAAGTTAGGGCGAGAGAGGGGAAATTCGATGTACGAGTTGTCCGTGTTTCTCACAAACGGAAAGTTCTTGATTCGAATTTTTTGAAAGATTCGACGCGGACTGGATCTGTCATGGCGCATTTCTTCCGCGGTGGGAGGCTGCTCCGCGCCTCTGTTTCTGCTTTCAGAAGCATTTACCATCTGTCTGTTGTTTATTCATCCCTCCATTTATTTACCTCCATCCGTCCCGGTCTCTCTCTATCACTCTAATCGACTCTCTCTTTCTATCTCACTAGCTTTATCACATAATTTCTCTTTCAGACTCACATTACTCTTCTCCCTCGTTTTTCCTCTCTCTTTCTTTCTCTCACTCACTCTCTGTCTTTTTTATCACTATCTACGTTCTCACTATCTCTCTGCCCCTCTCCCTAGCTCTCTTTCTACGCCTCTCATTATTGTCTTTTTTCTTTCTTTCAAATTATTTCATTCTGTCTCTCTTCCTCTCTTTCTCAGTCTCTGTTCCCGTTTTTCTCTCTCTCTCTCTCTCTCTCTCTCTCTCTCTCTCCCATATCTCTCCTTCTCGTACTCTTTCCCTCTAATTGTCTCACAAAACTCACTTTTTCTCACCTGCATTTTTTTCTTTCATTCTGTTTCTTATTCTCTATCCTTCTACTTGTCACTCCCCATCTCTACTCACTCTGTCTTTCTCACATTCCCTCACTCTCTCTCTTTCTGTCTCTCTCTCACCTTCTCACTCGTTCTTTCTAATTGTCACTCTCTTTCTTACTCCCTCTCTCCTTCTCACCCTCCCTCACTCTCCCTTTCTGTCTCTCGTTCTCTCTCTCCTCTCTCTTTCTCTCTTTTCTAATTGTCATTCTCTCTCTTTTTCTCTTTCTTTCATTCTAATTGTCAATCTTGTCTCTCTCTCGCTCACTTTCTCTCATTCTCTCTCTCTTTCTCTCTCTCTCTCTCTCTCTCTCTCTCTCTCTTTCTTTCGGAGGGAGATCAAGTATGAGTCTTTACGCTACAGGTCTGTTCCACATCAGAGAAGACTCGTCTCCGGCTGCAGTAACGGTCACTTAGTTCCGGCTTCACAGAGTCACATCAGATGGAGTCGGACGTCAGGTCTACAACACCCTGTAAATCAGCTGAAGGCCGGTCGGACACGCCCCCCGGGGTGGGAGGAGCCACGGAGCCTGCGCTCGTTCCTCACAGCGATGGCGTGTAATTATGGTGGGTTTGCAGGAAATGGGCATGTGGAGTTTCTTTGCATCACTTGCCTCTCTGTCAATTATAAAAGCCGCTGGAAGAAAAAGAGTCCAGCACACAACATTAGCCGCCAGCCAGTCCAACATTCATCACTTCAGGACAACAGGCCACGGCTCTGGTCACACACACACACACACACACACACACACACTCCCGTGCATCATCTGTCATGGTTTCATTTTCAGTGTTCGGCTTATTGGGTTTTAATTGGAATTTTTTCTCTTTGTACTTTTTTTATGGGAATTGATTATGTTTAAAAAAAAAAGTTTACTCATGGACTGCACATCCCAGAAGTCCCTGTTTTATATAGTCACATGATCTGGTGGATTCACCTGTCTCATGTGTGAGCGTATCTACGTTGCCATCTGTTTTTCATCATAGTCTTCCATCATGTTTCTGTAAGTTCCCGGTTCTTTCAGTAATTATGTGTTTTATCGTATGGACTCATGTTTATTTGCGCTTTTGGTAATTACATTGACTCCAGAAAGAGAGAGAGAGAGGGACAGAGAGAGAGAGAGGGACAGAGAGAGAGAGGAAGGTAGAAAGAGAGAGATAGAGAGACACAGACAGAGAAAGAGAGTGACAATCAGAACTAGCAATTATTGAACTAGTAATTACTTATTATTAGTTCAATTTAATTAAAATCACATATGTGTGTTTAATCATTTTTCACAGTATATTTGACATTTCTCAAATTGCATTTAGATAAAAATTGTTTACTTTGGTCATGAACTACATATCCCAGAAGTCCATGTTTTCTATAGGCACATGCTCTCATTAAATTGTGTTTTATTGTATGGACTTATTTGCGCTTTTGGTAATTGATTGTTACATTGACGAGAGAGAGAGAATTAAAACACATGCATACAAAAATATATGCATATTTAAGAGTACCGGTATATTAGAGGTGGTGTTCTATTAGAAGTTTTACGGTATATTCATGTTTTATTTACGTACACGTTTGTAGCTTAAAGTGACGCTTGCCACCCATATCACAAAAAATCACTCTCTTTCCCCGTTTGACGAGTGTGAGAACTACAGTACAAGTCGTCGCTCCGTCCTTCATAAAACGAGAAAATTGCCGGCTCTGCTTTGTCAGCGCTTTGACAATGCTGCAAGCGAACCGTCGGGATAAAAACCTCCTTTCTTCGCGTAAACTCCGGACACAAGCAATAAAAGACAAACTCCGGCCCCACGTCAGCACTTTCAGACGGCTGTCAGTCAGCGCCAGACCCCCGGGACGCTGGATGTGTTATTCATTATGTTAAGACCTGACTGAAAGGCTTTGTCTGGGAGCGCGGCGTTTACCTCCAGCTGACGCAGCAGGAGATTAATATATACATGAGAGCTGTTTGCCACCTGAGATGTTTCTGACGCCTTCCTGCCACAAACTCAGCGTTACGGATTTGGCGTTGAGCAAAACTTGTCTTGGAAAAACTTGTCTAGAACTAGAATCCCAACGACGTCCACCGTTTACAACCCATGGATGGACAGACAGAAGTTATGGATGGACGGATAGGCAGGATGGACAGATAGACAGACAGATGGTAGAGAAAGAGAGAGAGATAGAGACAGAGAGAAAGAAAGATGGAGAATGATAGAGAGAGAGAGAGAATCAAATTTAGAGAGACACACAGAAGACTATAGACAAAAAAATTATAGAGATAATTAGACAGAAGACTAAACAGAGAGTGATAGACAGATAGAAAGAGACAGATATAAGACTTTAGATGGAAATGGATTGGTGGATGGATGGATGGATGGATGGATGGATAGATAGATAGATTCAGACAGAAATAGATAGAAGGACAGACAGATTGAATGGATAGATAGATAGATAGAAAGAGAGAGAGAGAGAGAGAATCAAATATAGAGAAAGACTCAGAAGACTATTGACAGATAGACAGAAGACTAAACAGACAGAGCGATAGACATTAAAAAGACAGAAATAAGACTTTAGATGGATCAATGGATCATTGATGGAAATAGACAGACAGACATGATGGATGGATGTATGGATCAATAGACAGATAGATAGATAGATAGACAGACAGACAGACAGACAGACAGACAGATAGATAGATAGATTGATTGATTGATTGATTGATTAATATATACATGAGAGCTGTTTGCCACCTGAGATGTTTCTGACGCCTTCCTGCCACAAACTCAGCGTTACGGATTTGCCGTTGAGCAAAAACATCTTGGAAAAACTTGTAGATTCCCAACACGGTCCACCGTTTGCCCACTGGAGAGAAACAATCAAATATAGAGACAGACCGAAGACTATAGAAAGATAGACAGAGACAGAGAGATAGACAGATAGATAGATAGAGACAGACAGAAGACTGTAGATGGATGATGGGAAAAAAAAACTCATGATCTAGAACAGTGGTCAAACACCATTAAACGACTTTCACTTGCCAAAAGCAAAAGCGCAGAAAAACCAAAATGTCCCATGATTCCCTTTTAGACGGACGGACAGACAGACATACTTTGAAACAGTTAAAACTGTGAAAAGCGCCTTACAAATGGTCAAAACTTGAGATAGATAGAGAGATGGATGAATGGAGACCAACGGATGGATAGGCAGACAGATGGAAAAATAGAGATAGATAAGCTGAGAGAGAACTGAGAGAGACAGAAGACTTTAGATGGGTGGATGGATAAATATATATAGACGGACGGACGGATGGAGGGAGAGAGAGAGTGAGTGAGAGAACTAGATCTATAGACAGACAAGATAGATGGATATAAACAAACAGACATAAGACTATGAAAATAGAGAGACAGACAGAAGACTATAAACGGATGGATGATTGATGGATGGATAAATATAAAGACAGACAGACAGACAGAAGACAATAAATAGTTAGACAAATAGCGAGACAGACAAACAGAAAGACAGACAGAAGATAGATAGACATAAACACACAAACAAAGAAACAGACAGACAGAAGACTATAGAAAGATAGACAGATAGAGAGACAGACAGACAGATGTGACAGACAGACACTAGTACTGTATGTCTTATGATGATCGGTTATTGTTGTGGAACATTCCGGTGGCGTTCTGGTCTTCAGCGATCAACTGAAGCATTAACAATCCCACATGATTGATTCTCTCACACCTTCTGCCCCGTCTCGCACACCCCGGGCAGATCAATGTGACGACATCACACTGGCACACGCGTCTGACCCTGAAGGTCGTCTGACCCTGAAGGTCGTCTTCTGAAGGCCGGTACTCACCTTTTGTGTCACGCGGCACTTTTTGTCCTCAGAACTCGACCCTGTTCACCCTGAGAGATGGACAGACAGACAGACAGACAGACAACATGGATGGAATAGACACACAATGAATGGGCAGACACACAGACAGATATGATTAAAGAAGCAGATAGACAGACATTAATGGATGGATAAATAGACAGACAGGTATGATTAAAGAAGCAGGCAACTATAAATGGATAGACAGACAGGCATGGATGGATAAATAGACAGATAGATATGATTAAAGAATCAGATAGACAGACATGAATGGATGGATAAATAGACAGACAGACAAATATGATTAAAGAAGCAGATAGACAGATAGGCATGGATGGATACATTCGTAGACAGACAGCCAGATATGATTAAATAAGCAGACAGACAGACGTGGATAAATATAAAGACAGACGTATATGGATAGACAGACAGGCGAGGATAGGTAGACACACAATGAATGGACAGACAGACAGATATGATAAAATAGGCTGATAGACAGACATGATAGACAGACAGGCATGGATGGATAAATAGAGAGACAGACAGATATGATTAAATAAGTAGATAGACAGACATGGATGACAGACAGACAGATATTGATGAAAGACAGAATTGGATAAATAAAAAGACATACATGGATGAATAAACAGACCGACATGGATAAATAAACAGACATAGAGAGAGATAGAGAAACAAACAGATATGATTAAATAAGCAGATAGACAGACATGGATGGATGGTTGATTAGATAGATAGATAGATAGATAGATAGATAGATAGATAGATAGATAGATAGATAGATAGATAGATAGATAGATAGATAGATAGATAGGCAGAGTTAGACAGAGAGATGGATGGACAGACAGACAGATTTATATTTAATAATGGGTGAGTAGGTCAAATCAGGGTCATTGACCTTTGGCCCCGGGGCCCTGTGAAGAGCCTCTGAATGCCGCTGCGCTACATTGCTGGGGAATGCTAATTAATTTTTATTCTGAGCCAATGACGTTCACACTGTAGCGTTACTGGTTGTTCTTGCTTGGATTGTTGGGCCATTGTGTTTTTTATTTTCAATGTGATGATTTTTTTTTGCGGGGGAATAGAAAACACAGAAAAACAGATATTTCATATGTCTGTTATCTCACGTGTTTTTATTGAAATCCTGTTTCATCTGAACTTTGTTGTAGATTGTGATTTTGCACTTGACTGATGTTTCTTCTAATGTCGTGAAATATTCTGAATGAGATATTGTGGAACCACACACACACTGTTTTGGGGAACTTTTTGGTTTCTGACACTTATATGCATAATAAAAGATATCAAAAAACAGTGTGTGTGTGTGTGTGTGTGTGTGTGTGTGTGTGTGTGTGTGTGTGTGTGTGTCTGTGTAGGTGTGTGTGTGTGTTATGTCTCATTGTTGCAAAGAAACAAATAGTATTTGATCCTTCTGCCCCGAACATTATCTTTGTAACAAAAACATGCGGGCGTTACAAATACGTCAACTGAACCGTTATATTTTCTATAAGATGATTACCCCAAATAAGCCCAGCAGGAGAAGTTTCAAAGTGGAACAAAATACATTCAAGCAATTTGAAAATATTTCTAAAACTTTGCAACCTGAAACAGAAAAGGCGTGTTAAATGTGCGGTCGAGAATGACGCGCGGCACCCGAATCAACACAAGCCGACGGAGGAGTTCCCGTCCGCTCCGTGCGCAGCCCCGCGCCGCGCGCCTCCTCCAAACAGCCCAGAGCGCGCCAGCTCCGTGCGTCCGTCCGTCTCACTCACTCTCACCGCTCCCGTCTGTCTGTCTGTCTGGATGTATTCTCTTCTAAAGTGCTGGTGATCACGGAGACCGCGTCGGCATTTCCAAAGTCAACATCGGGCTCTTGTGTCTCGCTCCATCACGGGACCGTTAGTCGCCTCGCGGGGGGAATGTGGAGGATGCGCCTCGTCTTCTAGCCGCGGGGACAAGCAAGTTTGCCCGATTCTGGCTGCTTTTCCCACGTATCTGCCGGCTGCCTTCCACCCTCCGCAAACTTGCGTGGCGCGGCGGAGAATCACGCGAGAATGACGGATAAAGACGCGCCGCGGCGGCTGCTGCTGCTGCTGTGCCTGGGCGCGCTGTTCCTCCAGGCGGACGCGAGCCGGAGAGACGCCGCGGAGAGGCGCGCGAGGTCGGACGGAGGCTTCTGCAGGGTCCTGCGGGCGCAGACGCGAGGCGCGCGGAGAGACGGACACAGCGAGTTCCGCCTGAGAGTGGAGGGAGACCCGGACACTTACCAGCCGGGCAGCACCTACCGAGGTCTGGGCGCGTGTGTGGCATTCTGCGCGGAATCTAGACTTTAGCTTTTCCTTTAAGATTGTGAGCGATTGCGCGGACTTTCTTTCGGAAAACTGTCGCGAAAGACACTCACGTTTTTGAAAAGTAGATGAGGAGACAGACTGACCGAATAATAGACAGTTTGTTTGTTTGATTGATGGATGGATGAATAGAGAGATTTTCGAGCATTGTATTTATTGGTTTAGTCTAATAATAGTCTAAAGTTAACGGATGGATGGATAGACACTGAAAAGTAGACGAGGAGACAGACTGACGAAACAAATACACCGTTTGTTTGTTTGTTTGTTTGATGGATGGATGGATAGAGGGATTTTCGAGCATTATATTATTCGTTTATTCTAATAGTGACACACGGGTAAAAGTTACAGATGGATGGATACATAGATAGATATAGACAGAAAGACAGACACTGAAAAGTTGATGAGGAGACAGAGAACAAAAACATATCCACGGATGGGTGAATGGATGGATAGATAGACAGACAGACTGACCAAAAATAGACAATTTGATTTATGGATGGATGGATAGAGAGATTTTCGAGGTAAAAGTTTCAGATGGATGGATGGATGGATAGATAGACAGACAATAAAAAGTAGATGAGGAGACTGACTGACCAAAAAATAGAGTATGATTGATGGATGGATGGATGGATAGAGGGATTTTCGAGCATTATACTGTTAGTTGAATCTATTAGTGTCTGGGCTCGTGTGTGTCATTCTGCGCGGAACCTAAACAGCTTTTCTATAAGAATGTGAGCGATTGCGCGGACTTTCTTGTTGTGAAAGACACTCAAATTTAGTTAATCCGCGCAAAAGTTTGGCAGAATTGAGTGTATTAGTTCAAGCATTATATTATTAGTTTAGTCTACAAACGACACATAAATAAAACGTAAACAGTTTGACAGATGGACAGACACTGAGAAGTAGATGAGGAGACAGACTGACCATAAAATAGAGCGTTTGTTTGATTGGTGGATAGATAGAGGGATTTTCTAGCATTTTATCATTTAATTTAAAAACATTATGTAAGTTGAGTGTAATAGCGACTGACGGGTATAGATGGATGGATGGATGGATAGATAGATAGACAGAAAGACAGACACTGAAAAGTAGATGAGGAGACAGAGAACAAAAAATATCCACAGATGGGTGGATATATGGATTTTTTTTATTATTTTTCGAGTATTATAGTATACAGTAGTTCAGTCTATAAGCGACACATGGGTAAAACTTACAGATGGGTGGATGGATAGATAGACAGACAGACCGACACTAAAAAGTAGAAGAGGAGACAGACTGACCAAAAAATAGACAGTTTGATTGATGGATGGATAGAGAGAGAGAGACTGAAAGACAGAGAGGAAGGTAGATAGACAGAGACATATGCACATATTAATAGATGGATTGACAGATCGTGGGATAAAAGATAAAGGGAAAAAAGATGCGTGGGATATGTTTATTGGCATACAGGCATATATGCGGATGGGCGGATATAATGAATAGAAAGACAGATAGACGAAGAAAGAGAGAAACAGACGGACAGACAAACTGGTGTGTGAATGCGGATAATATGCTCAAACGATTCAGAATCTCCTGATCAATATTTAATATAGCCGACTGTGGAATGTAAAAGTCTAATGTGGCTTTTATTTTCCGTGTTTAGGTCAAATCAGGGTCGATGACCTTTGACCCCTGGGCCCTAGTGCAGCGCTTCTGATCTCCATTACAAAAGTGTAGCACGTTTTAAAACGCCTGTGTGTTTATTTCAGAGACAACAACTTTCCGTAAAATTAGATTTGAACAAAACCGAAAAAAAAGGACAGCAGAATTCCGGTCGTACTGTGCTGTGTTTTGTGTAAAGCATTACAAAGTAGCGCATTACTGTAATTAAACTGCTTTGCTAATGCAACTGCTTACTATTTATTTGAATAGATAAATAGATGGAACTATTACTAGTTCATTTTTAGGTTATTTAATTACAGTTACTTACAATGTACTTGCATCGCATTGTAAAATAATTAAACTCGCTAAATATCATTATTTAATTTTATGAGTTTATCTTAAAAGTTTAGTTTTCGGCTTCAAAGCTGCTGTGAAAAAAGTGGAGACGTCGAACTCGTCTGCTAGTGGCTGTTTAACAAAGTTACTATTAAAGTCACTTCTCTAAGAACATTCTTCCTGCGGAGAAAACACTGTCAGGAGCGTAAATAGAAAAGCAATTTAATTACAAAATTGTTAAGTAATTTGTAATGACCTTATTTAGGTGAATATAAGCATCCCTTTTTCGACACTCAAAAACTTAGGTGGTGCTTAGAATCGCAGATTTCAAACATACATGTAAATATAAGCCCCCATTTTTCCGTATATTAAGTCAGGAACAATTACAAATAAACATAAACACATTGTCTTTATGCAGCGGCGCGTGTGCGTCTATATAATGTTAAACATTGTGAAATTTCCCCACTGTGGGACTAATAAAGGCTATATTCATTCATTAGACGCAGTGCAGTAGAAGGTTTTATTAGCTCAATAACAGAAATAAAGAAACATTAGACACAAGACACTTAACAAAGACAAAATAACACTGGAATAAGTAAGATTACACTAAATACAGTACAAAAATGTATATTACAACAAACAGAGACTACTAACCACGACCGGTTTAGCTTATCTTAGCACAACCAGCTACAAACGAGTCCAATGTGTAAATTATCTAAACAGTCGAAAATGAAGAACACGAGCAAGGAGTAAAAAAAAAAATCCAAGTAACAGACACAATCAAAACGCTTTGTCTGCTAATCAGGGGATAATAATCCTTCCTCTTCACACGGCGTCAGATAAACAGTGAGCTTGAAACAGACCTGAGCTTGAAACTATTGCTCTGCACATGTGCAAAGTCTGAATGGAGAGCAAAGGATCTTGGGAAATGAAGTCCTGACCACTAGAATCGACTTTTTGTTATCTATTATTCAAGTAAAACAATATTAAATTTATGTGTCACAAGTTAGGCTTGTCAAACAAAGAAAATATAGTGTTTTTAAGAGAATATTAGCGTAAGCGTAAAAATTCAAATTTTTATTTTGTGCCTGAAAAACCACGGGAGTGCTTATATTCGCGTAAACACTGCATTTATTAAATTACTTGTTACTTGTCATTGTAATTAGAAAAGTAATTGCATTAGACAATTGTAAAGCAATTAGTAATTAGTTACTCGTTTGAAGTAACTTCCCCAACACTGCTTGTGTGATACAGACCAGTCAGGATCTGATTAACCCGTTTAATGTCAAGGCTCTTGGAGAGCGAAGGATCTTGGGAAATGAACTTCTCACCACTAGAATCGACATTTTGTGATCTATTATTCTAGTAAAACGAGTCACAAGTTAGGTTTGTTAAATAAAGAAAAAAATTGAAATCATAAGACAGTATTAACTTCCATATTGAACCAGAAACGTTAATAAAAAAAAAAACATTTTTGTTTTTGGAATTTTAATTTTGTGCCTGAAAAATCAGGGGGGTGCGTATTTTTGCGCAAACATGGCATTTGTTAAGTTACTTATTCAGTAACTAGGTTACTGTTCACAATTTTCTAATGACTTTTCATAATTAGAAAAGTAATTTCATTACAAATATAAGAAATGAGTAATTAGTTCCTTTTTTAAAGTAACAAGTTACCCAACACTGCTCGTGTGATACGGAGAGTAATCTACCCGTCAGAATCTGATTAACCCGTTTAAGGATCTAGAATGTCTGGAGTGGCTGTTATTAACCCTCAGATGTGTGTGTGTGTGTGTGTGTGTGTGTGTGTGTTTGTACACGACTGAGATCTCGACCCGGAGCTTCTGAGTTCTGACCTACATTCTGTCTATTGCAGTGAGTTTATACGCCTCCAGCCCCTCCTACTTCCGCGGCTTCACCCTGATCGCCGTGAAGGAGGGCCGAGAGGGCGTGGCCCCGGACGATTACGCCGGCACTTTCAAGGTGAGTGATGTCCGTCAGAGATGGCGGTGAAATTGCAGCCTGTGCGTGATGATTTACTGAGTCTGTGTCCACGTTTAGACGCTTTCGCACGACTTAATGGAGACTTTGTCGAGAAGCGTGCGGTTTCAATCTTTATATACCAGCACCTCTCAATCTGTATTTAATCTAGATTCCAGTATAGACTCAGGTGATTCGTTTCTTTTCGGCAACACAACTTTTAACTTTGGTCGCATAACTCGACATTGTTGCTTAGTTTTTTCCGTTTACGTAAATGTGCTCAATAGTCTCTAGGTAAATTTGACTTAAGGTCTTAAGTGTGAATTCATTCACAGAATATCTCTCTTTTTTCACTCTCTCTCTTTTATCTATCTCTCACTCCCTACCTCTCTCTCTCTCCTTTTCTCTATCTCTCTCTTTCTTTCTTTCTTTCTCTCTCTCCTTTTCTCTATCTCTCTCTCCCTCTTTCTCTCTCTCACTCTGTCTTTCTTACTCGCTCTCTCTTTCTATCTCTATCTCTAACTTCCTCCATACATCTCTCTCTCTCTCTCTCTTCTCCTTCCTCCCTACATATCTCCCTCTTTCTCTCTAACTTCCTCCATACCTCTCTCGCTCTGTTTCTTCTTCTCTCCCTCCCTCCCTACATTTCTGTATTTCTCTCTCTCTTTTTTTCTCTCTAATTCCCTCCATCCCTCTCTTCCTCCTCTCTCACTCTCTCTTTCCCTTTCTCTATTGTCCGCTTTTTTCTCTTTAACTCCCTCCATACCTCTCTCTTTCTCTCTCTCTCACTCTATTTCTCTCTCACACACTCTTTCTCTGTCTGTCTCACCCTCTCTTTCTCTTTTTCTCTTCTCATTTTCTACCCCCCTTTTTCTGTTTCTCTCGCTATCTCTCTCTTTCTCTGACTTTCTTCCCCTCTCTGTGTTTTTCTCTATTTATTTTTCTCTCCCTCTCTCATCCTCTGCCCTCCACCTCGCTCAAGCAAACACACATTCATGCCCTTGCTCTCTCACACAAGCAAGCAAACACACACACACACACACACACACACACACACACACACACGTATTACTCCCTTTTGAAAGCCTGACGTTAAATTCCGATCTAGACGAGCTTGTGATCAGGAGTGAGAAGGTCCTGTAGAGGAGCAGATGCTGAAGGGCAGGAGCTCCATCATCTCCTTCCACAGGCTGTTAGCAGACGTCTCTCCCTCCAGATCTCATTAGCGCCGGTGCTCACCCATCGTCCATGTTCTCGGCCGGGATCATTGTGAGACAGGCGGAAAAAGTACGTCCATGAGAAGACAAGTAACAAAACAAGCTAAACGCTTACAGACCCGTGGCTAATCAGGACGCCAGTGATGATGGAAGGGTGAGGGTGAGGGTACAATGGGTTAAAAACTCTGGAGGTTAAAAACTCTCACAAGCACAGACTATCTACAAATAATCTTTCTTACGAGTGAAATAAGTGTTAAAAAACCTTTCAAACTCAACAGCCTGTACTTTACGCAATTTAATAACGCAAGTAAATAATTAAAAATGGGTTTTTTAAATGGGTTTAGGGTCAGAGTTAGGGTTTAAGTTTGGGTTTAGGGTTAGGGTTAGGGTTTGGGTTTAAGGTTAAGGTTAGAGTTTGGATTAGGGTTATGGTTTAGGGTGTGGGTTTAAGGTTAGGGTTAGGTAAAAGGTGATAAAAAAAAACTCTGGAGAGTTGGCGCACTGGCACAGGTTTACTATAAAACTTAAAAAATTCTAGAATAGACCCAAAAATATAGCTCTAAAACCAAAAGTAAAATAGTTATTTATTGGAACAAAAGGTTTAGGGTTAGGGGTTAGGGTTAGGTAAAAGGTGATAAAAAGCTCTGAAGAGCTGGCGCACTGGCACAGGTTCCTTATTAAAAACCACTTAAAATTTGTTAGAAAAGTGGCCCAAAAAAAGTAAAACATCTAGTTCTTAAAAACGTGTGTGTAAAGGAACGAAGCCTTTAAAACATTAAAAAATGACACATATTTTAAAATATTTTAAATATTCAAAGTTACTAAAATCTATGATCCTAAAACTAAATTACATAAATGAATAATGTAGAATAAGATCCATACAATAGTTTGAATGGGTTTAGGGTAAGGGGTTGGGGTTTAGGGTTTATGGTTAGGGTTTTGGGTTTAGTGTTGGGGTTTAGTGTTAGGGGTTGGGATTTAGGTTTGGTTTTAGGGTTAGGGTTAGGGGTTGGGGTTTAGGATTAAGGTTTATGGTTTAGGGTTAGGTAAAATATGATTAAAAAGTCACAGGATATCATAAAAAACTTACCGTTACTATAAATCATATTTAAAAATAGTCTGTATTAAGAATACATTTTAGGGTTAGGTTCTGACAGAAGGTTTTGCGATATCACCGAAAAGAAGCGGCGGAGCTGTATTCTCCAATAGAGATTCACTGACCCTTCAGTTGTTATCTTTTCGTATTTTGTAGTTTTGTCTACAATAAGGACTTCAACGATTGTAGATATTTCTGTCGAAATTATCATCAGCTCGGCATTAAGTGGCTTATTTTAGTTTTTTTTGTTTTTTTATTTATTTTATTTATTTTACACTTTTTTTGGAAAACGAGTATGAGTTCTTATTTACGATACCGGTTTCTTAATAAAAACATGGTCAAAATGTACAGGTAACAACTTTAGTCATATCATTTTAACAAAGGTTGCTAGTTTGTAATTAAGAGTATTTATTTAAAATGAAAAGCTTGTTATTACAGAATATTACAGAACGCAATATATAGAATAAATAATTACAGAAAATGTAAAAAGTGTCAGTACAACTTCAGTTCTTCACAATTTTCACAATGTTTAGTGCGCGATATTTGAATAAACTAATATGTTTCTTTCTCTTGCAAGAGTTTGCTGCAGCGTGAGACCTGTTGTGTTAAATTGCTTGCGTTAAACAGGCGACATTTTGAGCCTCTGGACAATATGGTTGAGCACATGCGTTTTGGCATTTTGTCGAGTTAATTTTCTTTGAAATACTCGTGTCTTACGTGTTTCTCCTTGTCTCTAAGCTGTAGTGATGTGTGTTGATCGCGTATGATGCTTTGTTTGTAGCTTTTATCGAGGACAAGTACTTTATAAAATGTAGGATTGAGGTCGATACCCGGTACAGAGATTTAGTAAAGGTTTTTTTTAACATTTGTAAAATGTTGTCGTTTTTCCTGCCCGGAGTTTGCAGCTCCTTCTCCGACCTGAACGCTCTCAAATCCGATTAAAAATTCATCCCCAATCTGAAATTGAAAAACTTCTCATCCTTAAAGATGTTTTTAAGCCCTGGACGGCCGTAAATGGGCTATAAGTGAAAGACTATAAATAAACACTATAAATAATCGATTATTTTTTACCAAAGCGAGTTTAGTCGGGAGCTGGGATTGAACCGTTCCATTTATTAGCGAGCGCTTCTTGAAATGGAGCCGCTGCATATTAAATTGGGCTTGGGATTTATTTGTCAGCGCGAGACTTAAATTATTCCCACTTTAAATATTTAGTTGATCCATGACCCTGAGCTTGACCCGCTTAATCAGCAGAATAATGCATTTCTGTTCGGTGTGGCGGGCGATGCGTTGATAGTTCCGTCACGTCTGAGCAGGAAAGAAAGGAAAACTCTTCCACACATTACGCCGTTCTGCCAGGTTCTGTTTGCCGTACCTTTCGGAAAATTCGTCAATCATCGTGACAGTTTGTAAGCAGGATTTTTGAGCCGGCAGAACAACTTTTGGGCCAAACTTCGACGGTTGAATAAACAGAGACATTGTGCCAATCTTTTCATTTGTTCCTCGCTAGAAGTTTACAGTAAACTGTTATTAACGTGAAAACCGGTGTAGAGTTGTGCCACGATACGGATTTTGCAATTCACACATTCATGAATTTAATTATTTTACATGTGTATAATCACTTTATAACAGTATAACACGTTTTTTTTTGTTACGACTTTTAATGGCGACATGGAGACATTGCTAATCGAACACAGAAAGTGTTGTAACAGGCTGAATTAATAGATCACACCTGTGACTGCGAGCAGTTCTGATGTCTGTGTACTGTGTCTTTAAGAGCGGCCACACTGAGAGAGAGAACAGTAAAGAGCGCTGTTTCTGCTTCTTTCTGCTTTTTGTATTGAAGTTGTTTGTAAACTCTTGTTTCACCCGACGTTTGTATCGAGACTCGGGCTCCGTCGTGCGAGAGGGGGAGCAAGAAAGAAAGTGTGACAACATAAACTCTTTCTGTCTCTCTCGCTCTCTCTCACTTTCTGTCTCTCTCTGTCTCTCTCATTTTCTGTTTCTCAATTTCTCTGTCTCTTTCTTTCTCTGTCTATATATTTCTCTCAATGTCTCTTTCTCTCTATCTCTTTCTATCTCACTCTGTGTCTCTTTCTCTGTTTCTCTCTCTTTCTCTCTGTCTCTCTCTCTATCACACACTGTCTCTCTCTTTCTCTCTTACGCTGTCTTTTTCTCTGTCTCTCTTCCTCTCTCTCTCTCTGTCTCCTCTCTCTTTCTCTCTCTGTCTGTCTCCCTATCTGTAGCTCTCTCTCTCTCTCTCTCTCTCTCTCTCTCTCTGTCTCTCTTTCTCTCTCTCTGTCTCTCCCTTTCTCTGTCTCTCTCTTTCTCTGTCTCTTTTTCTCTCTGTCTCTCTCATTGTCTGCCTCTCTCTCTTTCTCTCTGTCTGCCTCACTCTGTCTTTCTCTCTGTCTGTCTCTCTCTCTCTCTCTCACATCCAGATTTCCCCCAACAACAAATTTATAAAAACACATATTTTGTGTAGAAATAATGCCATTTTTTCTAAAAGGTCTACTAAAATGTAATGCCCCCCCGATACCATCTCATGCCATATCGCCCTCCACTACTCCTCGCAATCTCTCCGAGGAAAGTGCAGAGAAGACGTTGAGAACTTGGTCTCCCGTGTCTCTTCTCTGGTAAGAGTGTCGGTCCATGTCCCTCTGGATCGGGGCCACACGTCCTTTCCAGGAGCCACAATTACATCGGCTCCGCGCTGCTTTCCCACAGCTGCTCCGCTGCCGATCTGTTTTAAATAGCCACTTACAGCCTCGTCTTTACGCAGGAAACAAAGCCACATGGCCTCCTTTAAAACAAACACTCGGCAAAGTGCGACTGCTCGGTGTGTAACCCACTTTCCCGTCCGCCCCACGCTTCACGCTTCCTTTCCTCCGCTCAAGGTTGTCTCCAGCGCGCTTTGGTTTGGGCTTGTCGGAGGAGGTCAAGACCAGGACGTTTTCCTCTGTTGTGTCTGTAATTGGAAACTCGTGTAGCGCTGGGGAAAAAAAACGTTTTTTTTTTTCGCACAAGGCCGTTTTTTTAGTGTTTACACATACGCTAGTCTCGAGGGAGATAGCGGTAATGGCGCAGATCCACTTCCTGACACAAGGGGGCGAGACTCTGGCCGTTTTTTTTAAACCCGTAATTTTTTAACACGGTTAAACAATGGACATTTTTCCTTTTTAAAGACTCTTTTTTTCCCCTAATTTGCATAGCGACTTTGCGTTGGTCTCGAACTAAGAAAAGTTCTGAGCATTTGTAGCGCTATATAAATAAACTTGAACTTGAACTTGTCTTGAAAATGTCCAGACGATTGACTTTGCGTGACTCCCCGTGCGAAACTCGTGAAGGTTTACACATTTAGCTTCATTCCTCACATTCCCACTTTTTTTTCTATTCACGCGTTCCTTCTGAGAACCGTGTAACTGTGCCAACCATCGTCTCACGTTTAATCGAAGTGAAGGTTTGCAACCGGTGTTGGAAACGTTCCTTTAAAAATGTAATTAGTTACAGTTACATCTCACAAATAGTAAGTATAGTTAGTAATTGAGCTATGTTGTTATAAAAGTAACTAATTACCAGGGAAAGTAACTATTCATTTTTTTTTATTTGTCAAATAACTTGGCTGCTCTAAATATTGCATATGTTCAATGAAATGGATATATAATATACATATAATATATAATAAATTGTTATTGCTATTATTATTATTATTATTATTATTATTATAAAACATTTTACTATTTTAATACTGTTGTGGGACAATGTGAGAGACACCTATCAAATTCAATATATTTTTGTGAATATTATCATTAGTGTAGAGAATAATAAAACACAATAGATGGTTTAGGACATTTCATATTTCAAACCACAACTGGCAAAAACAAATGTCTAAATATAAATTGTGCTTCTTAAGGAATATAACAAAATTGAATGAATTAAACTGTCTTGTATGCAAACTAATGCACTACTTTGCTTCCAGTTGGTAAATGATGGAGATTTAATCACGTTTTCCCACCGTACTCTTCTATACGCCATGGTAGTAAATATTTGTTTGCACCTTTACTACTACATGTGTGGTATGATGTGATGCACGTTCTGTTTTTGCACTCGTGACTGGAAAGTGTGTGATTTGGATACAATTGAAAGAAAGGACTAAGTTCCTGGCCAAAGATATTCTTTTATTGGATTCATTTTCTTAAACCAAAAGAGTTGTTGAGCAAACTAATCTAACCTAGTCCAGCGAAAAGTAAGGAAAAAGTAATGACCGTATTTACGCAGATACAAGCACGACTTTTTAATTTTCGATGCTCAAAAACTTGTGGGGTGCTTATAATTGGCGATTTCAAATTTGCGCGTAAATATAAGCCCCCATTTGTAAGTATTTCAAGTCAGGAACAGTCGCAAATTGAAGTAAGAAAGAGTAAGATTAAACTAAAAAGAAGGATTAAGATTAAACTAAATACGATACAATAATTTATATTAGAGACGGCTACAATCTGCATTCGGGTAGTGTAGCTTAGCTTAGCTTAGTTTAGCACTAACGTCTACAAACGGGTCCAATCGCAGAAAGAAAACAGTCGGAAATGAAGAACACGGGCAAGGAGTAAATAAAATCCAAGGAACAGACACAATCAAAACGCTTGGTTTGCTAAACAGGGGATAATAAACCTTCGCTTCGATTCTCTTCACACGGCGTTGGATAAACAGAGCTCGACTGGCCTCCCACAGTTGCTCTGTGGACTGGAGAGCAAAGGCTCTTGGGAATGAAATTCTGAGCACTGGAATCGACTTTTTGTCGTCTATTATTCAAGTAAAACGATTTTAAAATGTTACGAGTCACAAGTTAGGTTTGTCAAATATAGAAAAAATAGTATTTTTTTAAGAGAATATTCACATAATTGAACCAGAACACGTAATTCTTTGCTACACTTCTACATTACTATCAATTAAAATTTATTGCGACAATCAAACTCACAACAAAGTCCACTCTGAAATGTTTATAAACTCCCGTAGCGTAACCAGCCGAGCGTGTGCTGGCATCCACAGTCATGGCGGGTTCGAGTCTTTAAAAACCTTCAGCTCGAGACGATTTGAATACAAGCGAAATTGAAGATTTTCAGCTGAAAGCGGCTTTAAAATGCGCTTTTGACAATGTGCGAGATCATTGATCACGGTGATGGATGAGTGTAGCTGTGTGTGAACGAGAGAATAGGAACGGGAAAAAAATTACGCAAAAATGGAGGAAGCCGCCACATCAGAGCGCAGATTTCACTCTTTCTGAAAAACGCAGTCGGAATCAGACGTTGTGTCTTTCCAGTTGGAATTATTCATCACTTTGACAGCTTGATTGTATAAAAACGGCCTTATCTGGATGAAACAGCTCGGCGTGTTTATTCGTCTTGACGCAGGAACTCCATGAATGGCATCCGAGCGGCGCGAGAAAGTCGTTGTCGGTTGAATCAGTCATGCCCTCGTTCTCTAAAAATTGACTTTCCTTTATGTTTTTATGCATGAAGCGTTTACGTTTCTCGCTATTTCTGGCCGGATCCATATCGGTGCTTTAATCTGAGCGTCTGGCGTTCCACAGATCATCGATGAAGGTGACACTCAGTTCATGACCAGCTGCCCGCCGGCCGTCACCGAGAGCATTCCCCGGAGACGCACACGCATACAGGTCTTCTGGACAGCGCCACCTTCTGGCAGTGGATGCGTCAATATCAAGTGAGTCGCCGCCTGGAATGTGGAATCAGACTAGTGGCAAAAATATCAAACGAATGTCAAAAATGCTTCACATTTACGTTTTTTTTTTTTTCGGTCGCAATTACGTTTGTTTTTTGATTTTTTGCTTGCAAGCTTCACGCTGTCATTTTTTTCGTGTGTTTCTTTTTTTTCTTTTCATTTAGACTTGTGGGAGAATGAACTCGTTTAAGTCTGATTGGCTGGTTAGAATGTGATTGGCAGCTGCTTGACATGGAAATGTGGGAGGAGTTTAGCGAGCGCGTATCACATTCTCACCGCAAATGCAGCTGCCAATCACATTCACACCAGCCAATCAGAGTAAGGACCGCCCCCACGTGAAACGTGTGACGGAAGTCCGAACGTAGAAAAAAGAAACAAACGAAAACATCTGAAGCGGAAAAGTTTACAATGAAAACGTGACAATTGCAAGCAAAAATTAATTTGAATTTGAAAAATTAAAATAACAAACAAATGTGAAGCATTTTTGTTTGTTTCTTGGAAATTTACGTTTGATAATTTTGGCACTCATTTTGGACCAAAATATCAAACTTAAATGTCTTAGAAACAAACGAAAATGCTTCACGTTTTGGTTAAGTTTTTTATTTTACGCTTATTTTTTCGTTTGGACTCCTCGCACTAGCATCACGTAGGGGCAGCCCTCACTCTGATTGGCTGGTGAGAATATGATTGGCAGCTGCTTGACCAGGAAATGTGGGAGGAGTTTAGCGAGCGCTTAAACATTCAGAGTCGGAGCATCTTCATCATCAAATATTGTTTTATTAACGATAATAACAATGATAACAATAACAATAATACATTTTATTTGTAAGACGCTTTTCGGGACTTTTTCCACAACACAACAATTTAGCAAAATTGTGCAAAAATAACACTTTGTGGATGGAGGAGTTTAGCGAACGCTTAAACACATTCAGAAGACACTTTTAGAGAATATTTCTGCACATATACAATTTATAAATACAGTATTCCGGTGTGTGGAAACAGAAAAGTCTATTATTATTATTATTATTATTATGAAGTAGTCTACTACAGCAGCACAAGGATTTAGCAAAATTATGCAAAAATAACACTTTAATCACATTTTTTTCCTCCCACACTTTCTGGTTATGGAGCTGCCAATCACATTCTCACCAGCCAATCAGAGTAAGGACCTCCCCCACATGAAACGTGTGCCGGAAGTCCTACGGAAGAAAATAGAAACAAACGAAAACATCTGAAGCGGAAAAGTTTAAAACGAAAATGCAATTGCAAGCAAAAATTTATTTGAATTTGAAAAAGTTTAAAAACAAACATTTTTGTTTGTTTCTTAGAAATTTACGTTTGATAATTTTGGCACTCATTTTGGCAAAAATGCTTCACGTTTTGGTTTGTTTTTTTATTTTTTGCTTGCTATTACATTTATTTATTTTATTTCTAAATTGCAATCTTCACGTTTGTGTTTGAATTTCTTTTTTTCGCTTCAGAATTTTTCGTTTGTTTCTTTTTCTCGTTTGGACTCCTGGCGCTAGCATCGCTAGGGGCAGCCCTCACTCTAATTGGCTGGTGAGAATATGATTGGCAGCTGCTTACCAAGTAAGTGTGGGAGGAGTTTAGCGAGCCCTCAAGCTCTTCTTCATCATCTGAGTATTTATCCGTTCGTAAATATGAGTTGTGGACCGAAACCTTCACGTCACTGCACCAGAAAGACAATGAAAGACGGTGAATGACACTGTGTTCTCCAAACTCCTCCCACACTTCCTGCCAATCACATTCTCGCCAGCCAATCAGAGTAAGGGCCGCCCCCACTGGAAGTGTGAGCTTTTTTGTCCAAACAAAAGTAAAAGTTTCCAACGAAAACGTGAAAATTACAAGGCAAAAAAAAAACGAACTTATATGTGAAGCATTTCGTTCAAAATCTTAGACATTTTCGTTTGATAGTTTTGAATAGATTGTTGATTGTGCTGAAAAGCTTTTACATAATTCGAGTGGTTTCTCAGGGTTTCAGAGGAAGAAGAAGAAGAAGATGTAGATGTTGGTGTTGTGTTCCTCCCCCTCACTCTTTAATGCCGTCTGGGTTTCTTTATCTCTCTCCATCGCTTCTCTGAGGTCACACGCAACCTAACGTGTCTTTGATGCATTAAAGACTCTGGAAAGTCTCTCGCTTTGAACTTGTGCTGCACAGATACTGTTTCCATATTGTTTCGCTTTCTCGGCGAAATGTGAAAGTGCTTTTAGAAAACTCGAATGTCACACGGCGGCCTTGTTTTCCTACTTTTTACTAATGATTCACCGACGATCGCTGGCTGAAGTGGAAAATGTGATAAGCAGACGAATGGCGTTTATGCTAGACCGCCTATTATGTTCCGGTCAAGTTGGCCCGTTTTCAACGTTTTAAACATATTTTAAAAATACTTACAAGTATTTTGTCACTTTGAATCTTCTCCTGCTTGTCTTGTTTGTTGTAATTATCATATCAAAAATGTAATGATTGAGTTCACATATTGTGTATGTAATATATTATGTTACAAAGATACTGTGTGTGTGTGTCCGTGTGTGTGTGTGTGCCTGTGTGTGTGCGTGTGTGTGTGTGTGTGTGTGTGTGTGTGTGTGTGTGTGTGTGAGAGAGAGAGACAGTGGTGTATTATGTCTCATTGTTGCAAAGACACTAATAGTATTTGATCTTTCTGACTCTTTTAGCTTCTATTTTGTCTGAAGATGTTTTGTCTATTTGTAGATTACACTAAGACAAGCAGAAAAAGTTTCAATGTGAAAAAAATACTTTTAAGTATTTTTACAATATTTTTAAAACTGAATGCTTCTAAGTATTTTTTATGAGACTCCAATACAATAGGAGGGTTAAACAAGAAAAATCTACTAATATTGTTCTGGTTACACACTAGAATTCGAACGAAAGTTTCGATTTTAACAGAAACTGGAACAGCCCGGAACCAAAAAATGTACTACTTTAATTTTCAAGCAAGCAAAGGACGAAAAGCCAAAAGTGAAGTCAGAATGGCCACCAGGTAAACAGTAGTTTCAACATTAAGTTAATTAAGTTAATTTGTAGTTTCAGTCTTAAATTAAGATTACATTCTTACAGACAGATTCGTTCAGAAATACCCGACACTATATTTAACCGTATTTCTGGACTAAAAGATGCACTTAAAATCTTACAAAAAATGTCTAAATTGACTGTGCGCCTAATAATCTAAATAAAACGTGTCCTAGTATGTTGATAAAATTGTGATGTTGAAGTTGGTTAAAAATATCAGATCCGGTTTTCTGTTTTTTTTTTTCGTTGACTGTATTAGTGATTTTTGCAGTTGTTTCTCCTTTTCCGAATTAATCAGATTTAGCCGACATAGACAAAATAATCACAATAAACATAAATAAATTAGTGAACACAATAGGAATTCTCTAATTGGGTATTTTTTAGTACAATTTGTACAATTCTAGTATAGAAAAAAATAAATAAATAAAATAATAGGTGGAACATGAAATTAGAAAGAGACTTACTCGTCCCACGTCCCGTATGGAATCAGATTAGTGGCAAAAATATCAAACGTACATTTCTAAGAAGCGAACTAAAGTACTTCACATTTACGTTCTTTTTTATTTTTTGCCTGCAGTCTTCACGTTTTTGCTTGAAACTGGTTTGTCACTTCAAATTGTTTGTTCGGTTTTTTTTTCCGTTTGGATTTCTGACCCAAGTTTCACCCAGCTCTCACTCTGATTGGCTGGTATGCGATTGACATTTGCTTGACCAGGAAGTGTGGGAGGAGTTCAGCGAATCTACACCTTAACATTCCCTGTTTTTTTTATATTAGTGCACAAACTTTGATTCCCTCTTCCAGTCAATCACATTCTCGCCGCGAATGCAGCTGTCAATCACATTCTCACCAGCCAATCAGAGTAAGGGCCGCCCCCACGTGAAAGTTAAGTCAGAAATCTAAGCAAACAAAAAAAAAACCAAACGAAAAATCCGAAGCGAAAATAAAACATTCAAACGATAACGTGAAGATTGCGAGCAAAAATTTTTTTTTTTTCAAATAATTTTGCCACTAATCTGATTTCATATTCCCGCTGGAGAAGATCTTTCCGAGCTAGTTTCTCTCTCCTCATCCACCTCTTCACGTCGCTCTCCGTCCCCATCAGCCTCGTTTCTCCTCATCTTCCCTACTCGTGGATTGTTGGGTTTCACCGCCTTCGATCTGCCGTCACTTCACATAGTCTCGTCGGAGCTGGAGACGCTTGGCCCGAAGCCAAACAGCATCGGATAAAAGTGTGACTTCTTCTGGAATCCCTCCAGCAGCGTTCCCGCCGATCATCAGACGGACCCGCAGAGGAAGTTGGGATCTGGATTCTCCTTCCTTTGATTCTTTGATGGCATCAAGGTGCGAGGAGCTGATAAGGCGAAGCGTCTGACGCGCTCTGAAGATGATTGACTTCCGGCTCTTTAACTTGGACAAACTGCCAGGCTTTGAAGGCCAGGAGCTCCGGGTTCTGCGTGGACTCCTCGAGAGGAACTGAACAGAACTGCGCGTGGAAAACGTTCTGTTTGCAAACTTTAAATATCTGTTAGAACCAGACCAGAGCGTCTCTGAAAACCAGACCAGTGCGTCAGATACAACTTTACAGCTCATTTTACACCTACATCTGTCTGTCTCTCTCTGTTTCTCTGTCTGTCTGTCTGTCTGTTTCTCTGTCTGTCTGTCTCTCTCTCTGTCTTCTCTTTGTCTGTCTCACAGTCTCTCTCTCTCTCTCTCTGTCTGTCTCTATCTCTCTCTCATTTTCTCTCTATTTCTCTCTCTCTCTCTCTGTCTCTCTCTCTCTGTCCGTCTCGCTCTCTGTGTCTCTGTCTGCCTGCCTCTCTCTCTCTCTCTGTCTGTCTGTCGCTCTGTCTCTATTTCTCTCTGTCTTTGTCTCTCTCTATCTGTTTCTCTCTCTTTCTCTCTCTCTCTCTCTCTCTCTCTCTCTGTCTATCTGTCGCTCTCTCTATTTCTCTTTGTCTTTGTCTTTCTCTCTCTCTATCTGTTTGTCTCTCTCTGCCTCTCTCTCTCTCTGTGACTCTGTCTGTCGCTCTCTCTCTATTTCTCTCTGTCTTTGTCTCTCTCTATCTGTTTGTCTCTCTCTCTCTCTCTCTCTGTCTCTCTATGTCTGTCTGTCGCTCTCTCTATTTCTCTCTGTTTTTGTCTTTCTTGTTATCTGTCTCTCTCTGTCTGTTGCTCTCTTGCTCTGTCTTTGTCTCTTACTCTCTCTTTCTCTGTGTCTGTCTGTCTCCCTCTCTCTTTCTCTCTCTGTCCCTCTCTCTCTGTGTCTCTCTCTGTCTGTCTGTCAATCTTTCTCTCTCTCTCTCTCTCTCTCTCTCTCTCTTGTTCTCTGTCTCTGTCTCTGTCTCTCTCTCTCTCTCTCTCTCTCTCTCTCTTTCTTTGCTTCTCTCTCTGTCTCTCTCTCTCCCTCTCTCTCTCTCTCTCTCTCTCTCTCTCTGTCTTTTTTCACTCTCTGTCTGTTTTTGTTTTTTTGACTTCCTCACTGTTTCTTTCTTCCTGTCTGTCTGTCCTTGCTTGTCCATCTGTCTGCCTCATCCTGTCTGTCTGTCTCTCTTCGTCTGTCTGTCTTTGTTTGTCTGTCTGAATGTCTGTCTGTCTCTTGTGTGTTTGTCTATTTGTCTCTCCTTGCCTTTCTTCGTTCGTCTATCTGATTCTCCCTGTCATTCTATCTGTCTGCAGGTCTGCCTCAGTCTCACCCTGTCTGTCTGTCTGTCTATCTGTCTGACTGTCTGATTATCTGTCTGTCTATCTCTTGAGTGTTTGGTTGAGCATGTGCTAATGTGTGTATCTGTGTGTTTATATATATGTGTGTGTGTGTGTGTGTGTGTGTGTGTTTCTGACTGCTCCGGCTCTACTGGGACACAGATTCAGTCTCCGACATTGATATTCCACATTTCATCTAAACCGTGCGCTTCTGAAGAAGAAAAGAAAGCTCCGGTCCGCTCCGAGCCGAGATGCTAAAAGCGTAATAGCGCTCAAACGAATAGCGAGCACTCAAGCGATGCTAATTGAAATCATCTAGTAACGTCTGATCACGCCATTATGCAAATTAGGCGCTGAACACGGTGGCTTTGTGAAAAGATTGGTGTTGTGACGGTGTGTGTGTGTGTGTGTGTGAGGATCTAAATGTCTGATCGTGTCGTTCCAGAGCGAGTGTCGTGCAGCGGCGAATCATCCTCTTCCAGGACGAGGGATCGCTCACCAAGCGCCTGTGCCAGAAAGGTAATCATGGGAAAACTTTATGATTTGCGGGCCACATTGGTTTCTAACATTTGACAAAAGAGGCCGGACCTATGGAATCAGATTAGTGCCAATAATATCGAATGTAAATTTCTAATCAACGATCGAAAATGCTTCACATTTACGTTTGGACTTTTATTTCTTGCTTCCTAACTTCACATTTTCATTTGAAATTTTTTTTTTTTCTCTTTGGATTTTTCGTATTTGTTAGATTTCTGTCCCAAGTTTTACTTTGGGGCGGCCCTGTTGCTTGACCATGAAGTGTGGGAATGAAAATAATATTTAAAAAACGAAAACATGAATAATTTCCATATCATTTTTTTTAATACATTTGTTGACATTTGGTATGGCACTAACCTGATTCACTTGGTACCATATCATCCACTGACTAGTGCTGGTCCGCGCACCTAGGATTTGGAACAATGGCACTGTACTGCGATTCGTGACTTTCAATAATTGTTTTGCCCAAAGATCAACCTTTTGCTCTACCAAACTCCCTCAATCACATGCAGGGAAGCACGAAGGAAAGCATAAAGCGCAAAAATGAACGCAATGATCGAAAATGTGCAGAAATAAATGCGAGAGCAAGGTTTTAAAATAAAATAACAATTTAAAGAAGGAAGCTAAATAAGGAAATTATAGAGAAGCGATCGTGTACAGATGCACGTGCATGAGGCCTGCACGCGCATTAACATATATGAGAAAACTTTTATTGCTTGAATGACAGTGTAAAATGTTAAAACTATGCTAGTACAATTCTTTTGCGTACATTTCGTAAATACTATGGTTCTGCTTTTTAAAATGTGTTCATAAAGAAAGTAAAAAAAAAAACATTTCATAATGGATTAACATAAAAACATTTTTTTACAAGCTCAGCTGGCTGGAATTTGCCCATTATTAGTCTGTTTGTTTTTGCTTGTCCATCTGTCTGTTTGTTTTTCCATTACTTTCTGTCTGGATTTGTTTGTCTGTTTGTCTCTTTCTCCCTGTCTGTCTGTCTGCCTGTCTGTCTGTCTGTTTCTCCCTGTCTGTCTGTCTGTCTGTCTGTCTTTTCTTTGTCTGTCTGATTCTTCCTGTCTGTCTGTTTCTCCCTTTCTGTCTGTCTGTCTGTCTTTTCTTTGTCTGTCTGTCTTTGTTTGTTTGTCACTCGGTCTGTCTGTCTCTTGAGTGTTTGTTTATTTGTCTGTCTGTCGGTTTCTCCCTGTCTGTCTGTCCTGTCTTTGCTTGTCTGTCACTCAGTCTGTTTGTCTCTTGAGTGTTTTTCTGTCTGTTTGTTTCTCCCTATCTGTCTGTCTGCCTGTCTATCCATCTGTCTAGTCTGACAATCTGTCTGTGTCTGTCTGTCTGTCTATCAAAATGTCTGTCTGTCTGTCTGTCCGCCTTTTGTTTATCAGTCTGTGTGTCTGTCTCTGATTGTCTGTTACCCTGTCTGTTTGTCTCTTGAGTGTCTGTCTGTGTCTCATCCTGTCTGTCTGTTTCTACCTGTCTGTCTGTCTGTCTGTCTCTCCCTTATCTTTGTTTGTCTGTCTGATTCTCCTTGTCGTTCTGTCTGTCTGTAGGTCTGCCTCTGTCTCACCCTGTCTGTCTGTCTGACTCTGATTCTTTGTTACCCTGTCTGTCTGTCTGTCTGTCTGTCTGTCTGTCTCATGAGTGTCTTTCTGTCTCATCCTGTCTGTCTGTCTCTTTATCTGTGTGTGAAAGCTAATCTCACCTGCGCGATCAGGTTCCTCTTGTTCTAACGAGCAGAAGATGGTAAGCTGTTGTTTACACCGAAGACACCATGTTCCCATGTTTTATGTGCATTGTAATGGAGGCGCTGGAGCAGCGTTCGCCTTTGTCGGCTGAAAAACAAGCCTGGAAAGCCCAAGAATGGCTTTGTGAAATAACCGTCATCTTCTAAATTGCTTTTCAGATCCGGTTGCGGTGACGGAGAAACCCTTTCAGGAGTGCTGCGCCTGCGGGACCGCCAAGTACAGACTCACTTTCTACGGGAACTGGTCGGAAAAGATTCATCCTAAAGACTATCCACGTAAGTAGAGATCTTCAGGCCTGAAAGAAGACAAAGTATACGAAAGAATACTGAAAAAATACGTTCTCGACAAGCCTAAAGATCTTGAGGTTACGCAATGAATCTTGACTTTTTCGGACGAGATACATTAACTAGCTTAGAATTAAGAGTAAACGATTGATTTAGAATAGAATAGAGTAGATTTTATTGTCACAGTGCAGATATACGATGTGAGTCATATGAATGTACAGAGAAATTATAGCGACTTCCTATCCAGTGCAACACGCGTTAATAAATCTATTCAAAATTTACAATAGTGCAATATATTACAGTCACAGAACACAGAACTTTACAGAATTTGTGGATATGTATGGATTATATAAAATATGTGTATAATTATATATAAATATCAAAAATATATATAATTTGCTTGTTTTAAGAAAATTGGACTTGTTTCAAGCCGTCTTACCGAGTAATATTTTCTCAGCTCATTGGCAGATAATTTTGATAATTTTTTTGCTCATTTTTGTTTTGATTTTTCTTTTTTTTTCATGTGCATTTTCCGCAGTGTGGTTCACGTACGCACCTTGATTTAGGTCTCATTCTGGATTTGGTTCATGTGTTTACACTCGCACCACACTGCAAAAAATACATTCTTGACAAGCCAAAAAGTCTTTAAATTAAAAAATAAGTCTTGTTTCATTTCTTACAAGATAAGTTAACCAGCCTTGAAATAAGAGAGAAAGATTAATTTGCTTGTTTCAAGCAAATAGGTCTTGCTTCAAGTTGTTTTACCAAGTAAATTTTTCTCATCCCATTGGTAGATAATTTTACTTGATTTTTTTTTAACTTATATTTTCTTGTGCATTTTTTGCAGCGTGGATCACGTAGATTCAGATCTTATTCTGGATTTGGTTCATGTGTTTACACTCGCAACAAGTATTGCATGTGGTTAGAATATTTAGGGGAAAGACTGCCTCAAGTGGAGGAGTAAAGTATCTCAGGGTCATCGACGGTCAATCTATGTTCCAACCTATGGTCATTAGCTTTGGGACATGAGTGAAAGGTCAAGGTCACGTATAGCCTATGTCAGTGATTCTTAACCATTGGGCCGCGGCCTGTTGTTGGGCCCTGAGCACCACCCAGTGGCCAGCAAGAAAAATGTCAGTTCTGTGACTTTGGGCCGTAAGGGCCGCAATGGGCTGCAGTCTTAAAACGAACAAATGAGGATGAAAGTTCTCTATACGATTACAGTAATGGCAAAAATGTCAAACGCACTGTAAGTGTCTATGAAATTATTTCACGTTTGCAATTGTTACATTTTTTTTTACGAAAATGCCAGAAAAATCTGGTAAAACGCAAGAAAGAAAAAAAGTTCTCAACGAAAATGTAAAGATTGCAAGAGGAAAACGAAAACGAAAATGTGAAGCGTTTCATGGAAATTTACGTTTGATATTTTTCACCACTAATCTGATTCCACAAGCCTAGCGGAGCCCAGTGTGTCGCGTGTGGGCTAAGTCATAATCATTTTAATATTGGATCAGTTCACAATGAACACGTTCTCCACAATGATCAGCATTTCTCCACAATTTTTTTTACATTTTTTATTCACCACCTACTTCCGCAGGCCGGGAGACAGGAAGTGGTGGTAGTTTTGGAGCGAAATGGGAAGATGAAACATTCTGAGACGGTTTGCAACCTGTTTATCATTTAAAAATCATCAAATAAAAAAAAAAGTGTGAATTTATTTAATTAGTTCCGAAAACCGCTACTGTTTTAGGTTCGATTTTCAGAGGAATGCGTAGAGCATCGTTGCGTGAATGTCGCGGGGTAACGCGTGATTAGACGAAGAACTGTGAGATAATGATAATAATATTAATAATAATACTAATACTAATAATAATTAATGTCCTGGCGTTCCCGACAGGTCGTGCCAACCACTGGTCCGCGCTGATCGGCGCCTCCCACTCCAGGAGCTACGTGCTGTGGGAATACGGCGGATTGGCCAGTGAAGGGGTCAAGCAAGTGGCCGAGTACGGATCACCGGTCAAAATGGAGGAGGAGATTCGACAAAAGGTAGAAGAAACCGTTATTACAGCCAGACCTGCTGATCCACACGGGTCGCCGACAAATGCAGCTTGTGCTTGAGTGATTCCAAAATATTATCCTGCTCTTTCAGTTGAATTATGGTATGAATAATTGTGTCTCTGAGCGGCTTTATATGCAATAAACCAAGCGTTTCTGATAGAATTCAGCGAGAATTTGAATAACTATATACGGTATATACATGTGAAATGAAACACATCATATATAATGTATGCCAAATCTATATACAAAAAAAAATATTTATATATATATGTGTGTGTGTGTGTGTGTGTGTTAATTATCGTATTATAGAAAATATAAAGTTTTTATAAAGAATTTAAATACATTATATTTTAAGTAAAAAATTATTTAATCGTTGTGTAAAATCTTGTAGCAAAACGAAAAATCTTGAAATTACACAATAATATTAGAATAAAGAGTGAAAGATTTTAAGAAAATAGGACTGTCAAGCCATCTTACCGAGTAAAATTTTCTCACCCCATTAGCAGATAATTTCACTCGATTTAAGTTTTTTTTTACTTGTTTAGTTTTTTTACTTCATTATTTTTTCATGTGCATTCTTTGCAGTGTACCGTACATCCTCCAATAGTAGCCGGAGCGTTTATTCAAAAAAGACAGCCATGCGTTTGAAATTTTTTGTAGAATTATATTTTATATTATATATGTATTCTGTATAAAAACAAAAAAAACAAGTAAAAGTTACATTAGAAATTAATCTGTAGTAGTGGCAAATGTTATAGGTGTGTAAATGTGTGTATATTTTGACAGTTGGGTTTAAATACAGCTTGTATATATAATATATTGTGTGTGTGTGTGTGTGTGTGTGTGTGTGTGTGTGTGTGTGTGTGTGTGTGTGTGTAGCTCTATTATGCACGAAATTGGGCCCAGAATGCTAGTTTTAAGCACAAAGTGGGGTCCCGTTGTGTTCTTGTGGGGTCTTTATCAAGGGCCACACAACTTTAAAAATCTCTTTGAGGGTCACAATGTAATTTTAAGGCAGAGGTTACAACTGTGTTTTTGTTAAGGTTAGAGTAAAGGTGGAGAAGGAGAATATTTTAATTCTTCGGGTAACAGTGAGGAGAGAGAGAACGTATAGTTTAGCAGTTAAGTCAATGGTGGGGCCCCACTATGATATAAATGCAAGTGTGTGTGTGTTTACAGATAGAGAGATGGATAGATAGATAGATAGATAGATAGATAGATAGATAGATAGATAGATAGATAGATAGATAGATAGATAGATAGATAGATAGATAGATAGATAGATAGAGATCAAATGGATTTGGAGGAAAAATATATATTTAAGTTGGATGGTGTTGGATTGAGTGGAATGTTTGAAGTGTGAAGTTGAGGTGGTTGAACACAGTTTAAACTTTGATGAGAAAACGGAAGAAACTCCAGAAATTCCTGTGTGAAGGTTCCGGAACAGCGAGAGCCAGCAATCCAAACAAGCTCTTGTGAAAGTAATAACCCGCGATGAACACTTTCTTGTTCATCTCATCTCCACGGAACGAAAATCTCTTGTCTTTCTTCTTCTTTTTTTGTCTTTTCTTTCTCTGCGTTTTTCTGGCCTCGGCGAGGGAAGGAGGCGTGGTCTTTAAAGGTCGGCTGTGGGGGCGTCGACCTCACGTGACCCCGTCTTTGCAACTTGACCACGCCCGGATTGATTGTCGTCTAATCTTTTCCACTTCGCTCACGCTGATAAGGCTGATTTACCTCTTCACCTGGAAAACTGTCCCGCACGTCTGTAATTACTTTATGTTAATGTATAACACAAGAGCAGATTGATGTATTTTTAAACCATTCAAATGTCAGTCATTGGAGTCTCTGGCCTTTATGTTAAATAATAACAGTACGTCTAAACGCACGGAGTCGGAAAGGTCGATGAAAACACAGTAGCCGCTTCCTTTAAAAATTGCATTTCATTAGTTACAGTAAATTACATTAAAAGGAAAAAAAAAATTTTCTTGCACTCGATCAAAATCACTCTTTATTTTACACGTATACATTGGATGTATGCAGATGTTTTTATGCAGTACTTTGTTTTCGTTTTTTTTTTATTTAAATTTTATTCTAAAAGATGTTTTTGAAGCGTCTACATTGCCTTTTTTGTAACTAGTTTTGAGGGATTTTGTAACAAAAGCTATTTTGTTGTTGCCTTTGTTGTTAGGTCTCAGTTGGGAGGCTTAGATAGATAGATGGATGGATGGATGGATGGATGGATGGATGGATGGATGGATGATAGATAGATAGGGATGAATGGATGGATAGATGGATGGATGGATGGATTGATGTATGAATGGATGATAGATAGATAGATAGATAGATAGATAGATAGATAGATAGATAGATAGATAGATAGATAGATAGATAGATAGATAGATAGATAGATGGATGATGGATAGATGGATGGATGGATAAAAATGTCTATGACGTAAAGACGTTTGAAACCGGGAACATTTCTGAACGCTGACAAGTTGCCAAACCTTTTTCCATTGTATAACCGTTATTTTCACGGTTTGTCGCGGCGTTCGAACACGTCTGTGCCACGTTCAACACTTCTTTGAGCAAAACCGTTGTCCGCTCCACATGTGTCGACTTCCAGAGGGTTCTCGAGGTGTTGGGATGAAGATCTTCTCAGGGCCGAGTCATAACGTGTGTGCTGAGTGGAAGTTTCAGACGCTCTTGGATTGAATTTTGGTTTCTGTGAGTTAATACAGATTCACCCGCGGTGATTTATCGATTAGCGCCGCGGGCTCTTGGCGCTGTCAGGACGCTCGCCATTGAACATCTGCCTACACACTTATCGCAGCCAACCAGAGGATTCACAAATAGCCTAAACAAGTTCAACAATGGAAAATCGATAGGTGAGGCACAAAAAGACAATCCTACAGATATGCAAAGCGCGGGAACGCAGAAGTTTGCTGGTTTAGCTTCTTCTCGTCTGTTTTTTCTCCCTGCGCTCTTTTCCACTGTCAGTCGAGGGTCTTCAGGGGCTTCGCTTTTATTTCTGTTGTGGAGAAGTTTCCACAGCACTGAGGAACTTTCCGTTCAGAGGGAGAAGATTGTCTCAGTGAAGCTTCAATAATGGTTTCTAGACGACATGATGCTGGTGCACTGATTCTCGCGCTGCTTTTATTGTTCGTTTGGGTTTAAATTTGAATATTTACTATTTATATTATTGGTTCGGATGTCCCACTTTTCCGTTTTTTTTCTCCCTTGTGTGTTTCTAAGCTAATGTTGTTTGTAGTTATGCTAAGCTAATGCTCAAAAAAAATGAAATGAAATGAAGTTGTTCAAGTGAGCTATATTAGGTTAATCCTAATTTGACTATGCTAATGACATTTAGGTTAATGCTATGTTCATCTTAGCTATGCTAGACAAGTGCTAAAACACAGAGCTACTTTAAGCTAATACTATGTTCGACTTCGCTATCATTAAAAATGACGCTATGTTAGGCTAATGCTTTGATACATTCAAATTTGTTTGACTCATGCTCATGCTGATACTATGTTCAACTGATCCATGTTAAGCAAATGCTATGTTAAACAGAGCTGTGTTAAGTTAACGCTATGTTAAATGGAGATATATAGCTTTGTTTAGAGAAAGCTTAATGATACACTAAGCTAAGTTAATGCTATGCTCAACTGAGCTATGTTATTAGATGGGTCTATTAAATAATCTATTAAATAAGTTAATTATATTGAATAATTCTATAAAATTCCATTAAATGTTTAGCTATTGCTATGTTAAACGGAGCTAGGTTAAGCTTTGTTCAACATGGCTATGTTAGGTTAATGCTATTTTAAATGGAGCTTTGTTTAGCTCATGCTATGCTAAGTTAATACTATGCTCTACTGAGCTATGCTAAGATAATATTAGGCTCAACTGAGCTATGTTATGTTAATTCTATTAAATGGGGCTTTGTTTAGCTCATGCTACGTTAGTCTAATGCTACGATACACTGAGTTTTGTTTAGCTCATGCTATGTTCAAATGAGCTATGCTAGGCTAATGCTACGGAACAATGTTGGGCTAATGCTATGCTAGACAGAGCTATGCTAAGCTAAATCTATGCTTCAGTAAGTCTGGTTTTTGTTCTGGTTATGCGGGCTTTGCTTTTTTTTGAAGTAATTTGTCTGATCGGTGAGTTTCTTGGAACACTGTGTCTGCTTCTTTTGTTTTCTTGGAAACATTGGGAGTTTTTTGGAATCTTTTTTGAATGACTGGCCAGTGTTTTTTTTAACAAACAAAAGTCCTATTTGTCTCCAGCACGTTGCAAATGGACGGATCCTCCGCTGAAGCCCTGAAGCGTTTCTCCGCCCGAAACGTGCGAGTGAATGATTCGCTTCTGATGATCTTCCTCTTCATCACTGCCGGTTTCAGCTGATTTGAGCGCTTTCGGCTGGAAATAGTGTTTTATCAGATTGGTTTAGCGCGTGATTTTCCAAGTTAAGTGAATTGAGGAGAAGTTTCCTAGACAGGTTTCTGGACTGTGTAAGATGGGTAATCAGACCTTCACGTGGACTCGCCGTGGTTTCTCCATTAGACGCGTTGCTGTAGGGAAGGCAATCACCGCACAAAAGACCCAGCCATGGAATATTTCATTCCTGGATCACATTTCCATGATTGAATATCCGCGGAATGCTAAACCTTAACAATGGAGGGAAACCCGTTGTGAGAGCGGCCCACTGCCGATTTCTTTTTCTCATTTTATTTAATCATTTATTTTTTAATTGGACTGCCTTTCATCACAGATGGAACCGGAAATAGCTGTTAAAACATCAGGGAAATAATCCAGTGATGGAAAAAGCCTAAACAGTTTTGCGTCAAGACGTGATCAAATCTCGGCCGTTGGATTGTGCACTGCAAAAAGTCCACGCGGAAAAATTGAGAAAATAAAAAACTAAATGAGTACAAAGACATTTAAATGAAGTAAAATGATCTGCCAATGGGGTGAGAAGATTTCACGCGGTAGATTTGTTTCTGCAATTCGGTTCTTGTTCTCATTGGCTTTAATATGCATAATAAGTATTTAATATGTAATAAGTATCTCGTTTCTTAAATTGAGAAACATTGTGTTCTTAAAATGCGAAACTTTCACCTGACATTTCTTGTTTCAGGAAGTTCTGTGTTAAAGTATAAAGTCTACTTTGAAAAATGTCTCAATTTAGTGAAAAATATCATCAAAAATGTGCAATTTTTTACAAGCGAGAAAAGTCGAGTCCTATTTTCTTGAAATAAGCAAAGTCATCTCTCACTCCTATTTCTAACATAGTTCCTTTATCTTGTAAGAGAAAATAACAAGGTTTATTGTCTAATTTCAAGATTTTAAGCTTGTCAAGAATGTATTTTGTGGCGTGTAAACAGTTTCGGATAATGACAGGAATATGATCAAATCTCGGCCGTAGGATTGTAGGTGTTGCTCTGTTCCGTGATCAAAGTCAAAATGTAAAATAAAGTGTAAAGTGAGTGAGATTGTCAATACGGCCCTAAGGACCATATCGAAATTGTGCTCTGCTTTTATTCAAAGTCAAAGTGGAAGAGTTGGGAACGCTGTCATTTTCTCCCGGAACGCTGAGGCGTAATCTTTGTCTTTTTATACGGCTGGTGCGCGGAATTCAATTCATCTCTTTCCTCCGTTTTTACGATGATTAAAATGTGTCGTTTTCATTCCTCGGCCGGCCTCCCGCTGAATTTTAACCTTGATCTTATAAGGTCTGCACACTTCCCTCGGAATGAAATGTAAAGTGGCGCGATAAAACGCCGGAGTTAGTAAATGAGATGAAGATCATGAAGTGATGAAGGTCGCGGGAAGGGCGCGGCGCTTTCACTTCTGATTCACGACTGTCTGTTTCCCCGACTTCTCTGTGTCTTTGAATCGAATCATCACTTCATTTTATTAATGACATATTCATCCCAAAATCTATCAGACGCACAGCGAGGGGCGAGTCGGAGAGTCATTTGTGGAATGAAATTTGCTTTGGAATGAGCTTTCCGTTTCACTGGGAAATGATATGTGCCTTTAATGCTTTTAGGAAACTGTTCCCCTGGACGCCTTTCCCTTCTGAACCGCCTGCAGAATGTGCTTTTTAATGTCTAGTGAGATTTTAAGATGTTTTTTTCCCTTTGGAATTGGAACTAATCTGCCATTTCCTTTTTCTGGGCGTCTGTTTAGCATTGTTAGTGCGCTATAAGCTAAGCTAAAGCTAATTTTTAGGTATTGTCCCTTGCTTTTATAATGTAGCTTTTTAGTCTTTTTAGGTTTCTTATATAATATAATTATTATTTTGTTGATATTTTGTCTCTTTAGCTCATCTAGGCTGTTTGTTTCTAGTAGGTTGTTAATTTGGCGGAGTTTTTGCGCTTTACAGATCATTGTAACTTTACAGAATTGCACACTTTTATAACCATTTAACTTCTTTGAAAACACTTGCTAAAATACTAAAATATATATCTGTACCCTTTTACTAATTGTTGTGTAGCACTTGCTGTTACACTTAAACTTTATGTTGTATTTGAGAAGTTACCAAGACATACGTAACTTAAGTGAAACATAAGTATCAAGTATCAGTAACATTTCTGCTGCTTCACCAGTGCAACAGTTTTTAGACCTTTAATTTTTAGACTTTATTAAAAACACAAAGGCCACTTTGACCTTAATGTCTGTACACACATTAAATAAAGTGTTCTCACCCCATTGTCAGATCATTTTACTCCATTTAAGTCTTTTTTACGTGTTTTGTTTTCTTATTTCGTCACGTGCATTTTTTGCAGTGTAGTTATAAATTCTACATATCTTCTTACCACTACTAGGCCACAACTTTTCTTTACTAAAGATCAGTTTGATCTGATTTTCGTCATTACGTCTTCCTGCACTGCACTGCAAAAAAGCTAGAAAATAAAAAACAAAATGAATAAAAAAGACAAATTGAACCAAGCAAGTGGGTTGGTTTTTCTTGAAACAAGCAAGTGAGTCTTTCTCTCCTAATTCTAAGATAGATAATTAATCTTGTATGAAAAAACAAGATTCATTGTGTCATTTCAAGATTTTTTGGCTTGTCAAGAATTTATTTTTCGCAGTGTATAGCTCAATCTGTAGGACTGGTGTTTGCAACAGCAGATTTTCGGTTCGAGACCAAGAAGAAGAAGAATAAGAAAATCTTTATTTGTCTCAACAAAGAGAAATTTACATTTCGCAGCAGCCTCAATGGTAACACAATAAATGAAGATAAAGAATATGAATGGGGAAAAAAAAATTGCACATTGTCGATGTACGATATCAATTAAATTATAATTTCTGATGTAGGTGAAGGAATAGAGAAAAACAATCATTGTGTTGAAGCGTCTGTACACATTTTAGCATCTCCACCATTACATCCCCGACTAAATGTTTGGAATTTACACCGTTCTGCATCATAATTACACGCTAGTGAGATCATGGCGCGGAAACGCGGCGTTAAAAATGGAACCAGCCAGCGTCGAGTCTGTTAAAAGAGTCTGCGTTATCTCAGCTCGGTGCTTCTCTCTCCGTCTCTGGATCCCAGCTGGAAGCTGTCGTTCTCGCCGTGTCTGCGTCTCAAGCTGTGAACATCGTGATGACAACGGAAATTTCTCCTGATGCCTGGTGCCCGCAGGCTGAGATTGTGAGGCTTTGCGTGGCATCTGGAATCTCACAGTCCATTCAGAAGCGGCGCTGGCGGAGTCCGTTGTGTGTTCTAGGACGACCTGGAAGACAATGGTCGTGTTCGCCTGGACTGGCGGGTTTCACGGGTGTCAGCTTTGCTCGGGATGATGAGGCGTCCTGTGGTTGAATTCTGAGGTGAAGTCAACGGCAAAGGTTCATCGACAATTCTAGACAAGAGCAAAATCGAGGTTTTTTGGCTGCAGCCCATTTTCCAAACCAGTTGTTCAGTCAGTCATTGGACTGTAGGTTGGGTTGGGCGATGAATCGAAAAATACCGTATTTTTTTCGTCATATAATACGCACCGGCATATAAGACGCACCCAATTTTAAAGGAGGAAAATCTGGAAAAAAAAGATTCTGAACCAATAACTGTGGTAAAATATTTTATATCAATTGTATAAAAGTTAACAGCAGTTTAAGAACAATTGTATGCCAAACATGTAACATGAACAGTCAGTAGAGTCAGTAAACGCTTGCGGTATAGCGATATTGAGATGTGCCACGATATGGATTTTGCAATATAGTGGATGAAGTGATAATTCATGAATTAGATTTTTTATATAAGTATATAAACACCTCAATACAGTATTACACATTAGTTTCGTTACAAGTTCTAACTTACAACTTCCAATGACGGCACGTACATTGCTAATCGAACACAGAAGGGAAGTGTAACAGACTGAATTAATAGATCACACCTGTGACGTGGATATGCGTGACGCTCCGTTGTCTAGTGCGCTGTCCCTTTAAGAGAGCGGCTGTTTTAGTTTTAAAGACGCGCGCGAGAAAATCTGCTTGTTTTATTTTTATCAAAGTCTGTTTTCTTTTGGAAATCATCGTTTAATTGTTTCACAAGATTCTGCGCTCCGCGAATCTCTGCATTCGCCGTATAAGACGCACCAACTTTTCACCCTCAGATTTGGGGAAAAAGTGCGTCTTATACGGCGAAAAATACGACATTCGAAATTCTGAAATTATTGTTCACATTTTTTCAGGTGGATTATTTCGATTACTTTCCCTTTAAGAGAACTTGCGGATGTGGAGTCCCGTGGCATGGAGTGAATGAGCAGCTTGACTTGTACTAAAAAAAAACGTTGTTTGGACACATTTAGGCTTCAGGAAGGAAGACAGAACAGAATGAAGTCGAGTGTACCACCTTTTCAAGTGGTCTCGGTACGTTTGTTTGGTCCGAGTTGTATTTCCGTTTTCCCACTTGCCTGAAAGAACCGTACCAAACCGGGAAACGAATTCTGATGCGATTCTATGGAACTAAAAGAAGCAGGTGTGAATGCGGCCTTACTCTCTACTTGACTACATTAGTGATTGCTTACTCCACTACATTTGAATGGACACTTAACATTACTCGCTACATTGTGATTGTGCGCAAAAAGTCAGCATCTTTATCTACCGCGGGTAATTTCTCAGGCGGACGATGAGGTGATATCGCCATCTGCAGGATGCTGAATGTACTGGATGCTGTTTATCAGCAAAATCACACAAATTAGCAGTTGAACTTTTTTGCACGTTTGAGTTTGACTGAGAAATCTTTTTTTTTTGTAGTTTTGTAACATTGTGGTGTTACATTTCTTTTCTCCATTAGGAAACAAAACCTTGTAGCCTCATTGTTTTTCACATTTATTTGTGTTTCCTGAGCCAGTTGAGAGTAATATACTCAAGTTCTTTTAGAAATGGGATACTTTACGCGTTAAGGATTCGAAGGAACATTAGCTCAGGCTCAATGGCAGAAAATGCGTTTATTAATTATCAAACAAAAATAAACAGAAACAGATAATAACCATCAACAAAAGCAAAACGGAACCAAAACAGGAAGTGTCCAGAGCGCCAAACCAAAACAGTGCAAGAAACATTTCAACACAAAAGTCCAGAAAACATAAGAAAGCACCTCTGCTGGCATAAACCACTTTTTCTAAGGTCTTCTTAGAATTGGTGACTTGTACTTGAGTAATTACTACGTACTTTTATACTTTTTCCTCAGCCGTGGTTCTCAGGTACTCTTTTCAGCTGGTCGTATCGAAGAGTAGTTAAGGCCGTAAAAGCCTTTCAAATAATGATTTATAATCAACACCCGGGGCGTCTGACGTCAAAGGTTTATTTTTCTCCAGCAAGCCGTTAATGCCTCCAGTTTTTATAGCGCAATACTTCAGGATTTAAGGGCCTTGTGTCAGACGCTGGCGTTGGAACCACAGCCTTCACGCTCCAGCGGCGGCTGAACTAATGTCAACTTCCCATCGGCAGCCTGAGTAAGCGTCGCGCTCCCAAAGTGTCCAGGTCATGTGTTCCCGTAATCCCGCGGAATGTCACGCGTCTGGGACGGGATCTGTACACCAGAAGCTCTTGATCCGTCCCCACGCTGGCTTTGTTGGTGCTCAGTACAAGCTCAGTAAATACTGTGGATGTAGTTTGACGGAATATTTTCGTCATCGTCTTCGTCAACGACACTTTTTCCCCAAACAAAACGAGAACTGTCTGAAAACTATATCTGCGTTTATTGACACTTTCATCAACGAATAACTACACGAAAATGCCTTTCGTGACGACGTCCACTCATATAAAGCACCTATATTTTCGTCAACGTCTTCGTCAACGACACTTTTTCCCCAGACGAAAACTAAACGAGAACTTTATGAAAACTCCCACTTAGGGACGAAAACTATATCTGCGTTTATTGACACTTTCATCAATGAATAATAACTAAACGAAAATGCCTTTTGTGATGACGTCCAATCATATATAGCATCTATATTTTCGTCAACGTCTTCATCAACGACACTTTTTCCTCAGACAAAAACGAAATGAGAACTATATACAAACTCCCGCACAAGGACGACAACCACATTTATTGACACTTTTGTCAACGAATAAGAACTAAACAAAAATGCCTTTCGTATCGACATCCAATCATCCATAAATCAAGAAAAATAAATGTTTTAGATCTGTGTATATATTTTATATGTTCATAGATGACCACGCATTCAGATTTCTTAGACATAGCAACTTTAGTAAACATTTAGAATATATAGCACCTATTTTTTCGTCTTTGTCAATGACATTTTTTCCCCAGACGAAAACGAAACGAGAACTATATACTGTACAAACTTCCTCACAAGGACGAAAACCACTTTTGTCAACGAATAATAACTCAGCGAAATGCCTTGCCTGACGATGTCCAATTATCCATATGTTCAAGAAAAATAAATAGATCTGTGTATATATTTTATATGTTCATAGTTACCCACGTATTCAGATTTCTTAGACATAGCAACTTTAGTAAACTTTTAGAATATATAGCACCTATAATTTCGTCTTCGTCAACGACAATTGCTCCCCAGAAGATAATGAAACGAGAACTATATACTGTACAAACTCGCGCAGAAGGACGAAAACCACATTTATTGACACTTTTGTCAACAAATTCAGATTTCTTAGACTTAGCAACTTTAGTAAACATTTAGAATACACAGCAGCTATATTTTCGTTGACTAAATCTTTACTGTAATTTAGTTGACTAAAATGTTGCGTTATTTAGTCGACTAAAATTAGACTGAAAATTAAGAGGACAAATTGAGCTTTACTCAAAAGACTATGACTAAAACTACATTTAAATTCTTTGTCAAAATGAAAGCTGCTCCCTATGCATGAGCAGGTGTGAATGGGAAGGAGTTTCGCCGTTATGTCGGGCTGAATTACGCCGGCGTATCAAGGGCGTCTGCGAGTCTAGTGTTTCCCTTTCTTCCTTCGAGAGAGATGGGAAACTGGTTTAGAAAATTGGAAGTGTCTTTCTGTTGGATGTTGGCGGATGTAAATGGACTGTAGTATATGATGGAGAGACTTTTCTTCACACGCTCGACTCTGTGTGAATAGATGGCTTGTGCGGATGAAAGGCAAGGACACGCTGAGACTGACTCAAGAATGTCCATCCCTCCTGGTGTAAAATAACTACGTTTATCAGTCCGGGTTTCTCGATTTTTGGACTAAATAGACACATTATGTTGTCACATTTCGTACAATCACAATGTAGGGTGTTGGGTCAGATTTTCAAATTCATATTGTATTTGTCACATACACATTATTTTGCAACAACATGCAGTTCAAAGTATTTTGCAGTTGTTCGTCGTATAAACATAGTGGCGGGTACAATAGAAATGCAATAAAAAGATAAGGGATAAAAGCAAAAAAATACAATAAAAATAGATATCTGATAAAATATGAATAAAATATAAAAGATAAACATACAATAAAGAGAGAAAAATACTAGATAAAATATGCAAGATAAAATGTGATGAAAATATAAAATATAAAAATACATTAAAGAGAGAAAAATACAGAAAAAAGAGATTCAAGTGATCCAGGTAGTAGAGTGCTTAAAGTATAAAACCATTTATGACTGGTTCTTTACCTAAACTGCTTTAATTAATAAATAAATAGAAAACATGACACGCTGGTTAAAGTTAATCTCAAAATCAGCGAGTGGTGACAGACTGAGACCAAGCTCCGCAACCGTTTCCTTCAGATCTCTCAAGCTTCTGTCTTCATCTCTGCTCCTCGGTTTTTTATTCAGAAGAGAAAAGATTGTAGATGTAACAACGGTTACGCCCAAGCCAGGAAATGTGTAGGAATCAATTGCAGATGAGAAAAACATTACCATATATAGTCATTGAGAAAGTGAAGAAGAATCTCAGAATTCCATTTCAGGACATGGCATAGTTAGGGGCAAAGAGACAGTTACGGGAAGTTTGCGAGACGTTTGCTTACTTCAAGGTTTTAGTACTGGACAAATCTGAGCACTAAGCACACACACTTGGAAAATGTCAACTTAACATTTTTCATCTGCATTCAAGCTTACTTAATATTAAACGTTTAAGGCATTTTAAACCCAATTTTTATAAACAAAGGGAAACAAGTGTGTTTCGTTTTCAGTTTGACACATTTCGAAACACTTTAACTCGCCAAAAAAAAGGTCCCTGAACAACATAATTGCCAAAGATCATAAGCTGGAGAACGCTAAAGAGATTTTAGTGTTTAAACTTGCAGAAATGCTTCCTCACACTCATAAATATTGATCATTTTAATCTCTGTCAGTTGTGAAAATGCAAATGATCTGCCAGCTCCAAATGTATTAATACTTGACAGAATTTGTCTCCTCGTGTTCACTTGCTGTGTTTTTTATTCTTTTCCTTCTATTTGATTCTGTTCCTGCTAGAGTGATAACTGTAGATCATCTATTGTGACCCTGAACATAATTTCACGGGCTACAAAACAATTACAGTTCTTACAGTTCGGTTCGATGGCAGAAGAGATGGATTTGTCTTTGCCAGTTTTTCGACAGATGCTCGGAATCATTATTCTTTGTCACATGAAATAATTACCGTATTTACACGAATATAAGCGTTTTTTCGAATTTCAAGTCAGGAACAATCACACATAAACGTAATAAAGTTGTCTTGTTGTGTGTGTTTCTACATAATGCAGAAAGAGTTGAAACGGTCGAAAATGAAGATCACGGGCAAGAAGTAAAATTATCCAAGGAACAGACACAATCAAAACGCTCAGTCTGTTATTTCTAACTTTCTGTTTTAAATGTGTGTTCCAACTTTGCAGGCAATTCGCAAAAAAAAAAATACGTGCAATTTAATTGGCTTTGCGTTGAATTGAGCCATCGCGGAATCGCTAAACACTAGAGGCACTGATTTATTACTCTGTGGTCGGCAAATAGCTGAAGAAGTAGGTTGTGGGATGGAGTCTCTGTGAAGTCATTGATGGCGACTATAGTAAGGTTGACTACCTAAGCCATCAATATAAATACAGGACAAAATCGATGTTCCCAGAGCAGAAAGCGCTCGGTAACAGTTGCCGTACAAGGCTGTAAGTCAAGCACTTGTCTGCGGAGTAAGTTAAATAGAGAACATGGGTACGTGATCATTGTCGGTTGTTGAGTGATCTGGACAACGTCTACGTGTCTCGGTTTGGCCCGAATCTGTGGAGTGAGGAAAGCTATTGCTTGACACATTACAGATGGAGTTATGTCCAATTTTTGAACTCTGCTTTATCTAGTAAACAAATTCCAGACAAGGACAATAAGATCTCAAAACAAGTGAACGTATCGTGTGTTTGGATTGACAGACAGAGAGGCAGAGAGTGTGCTGTATGGATTAAATAATCAAACAGGAAGATCAGAAATGGATGGGTAGATAAATGAATGATGATTGATGGGTGGATGGATGTATAGAGAGAAAGAGAGCGAAAGAGAGAGATTTGTGCGTGGGTGGATTAGAGATAGAGTGGTTGTATTAGAGAGATGGATGGATGGATGGAGTAGCGTAGAAAGACTAAAGGTAGAGATACTGAGGACCAGATAGAGAGAGAAGTAGTTATGCAGGGATGTTGAATGGTTGGTTAGATAGATAGACTGACAGACAGAGAAATTTAGATAGATAATGGATGGGAGAGTGAGAGAGAGAGAGAGAGATAGTGAAAAAGATTTATGCATAGGTGGATAGATGGTTGTATTGGGTGGATGGATGGATGGAGTAGAGTAAAAAGAGAGACAGATGAATTGTTGGTTAGATAGATAGATAGACAGACAGATGAATGTAAACATATAGATAGATGGATGGATGGATGGATGGATGGGTAGATAGATGGATAGATAGGGTAGACACATACCGAGAGACAGACAGATAGACAGACAGACAGATAAATATAGATAGATAGATGGATGGGAAGATAAAGAGAGAGAGAGAGAGAGAGAGAGAGAGAGAGAGAGAGAGAGAGAGAGAGAGAGAGAGAGAGAAAGATTTATACATAGGTGGATGGATGATTGTATTGGATGGATGGAGTAGAGTAAACAAAAAGACAGAACCAGATAGAGAGAGAGGGATTTATGCAGGGATTATGAATGGTTGGTCAGATAGATAGACTGACAGATAGATAGATGATAGATGGATGGATAGATAGATAGATAGATAGATAGATAGATAGATAGATAGATAGATAGATAGATAGATAGATAGATAGATAGATAGAATGAAATAGAACAGGTAGAGAGTGATGAATGGACTGACAGAATTCCTGAATCCAGAGGCCACACATGATTTGTCTGTGTTGATTAAGGGGCGGGGCTTTGAGTTCCAGCATGGCCGTGTTCCCATCCTGACATTTAAAGGCCACGTCGTGGTCCCTCGGCTCCCGGGAACAATCCTCACACGCACAGAAGCGCAATAAAGCCACATTACGCCGGCAAGTGTTCTTGAATTCACGAAGGATCCCTCATAAATCCGTCTGGCATTGTTTTTCCCTATGCAAATCTGACGCTAATCTCCCATAATTCAGTTTGCGGAGGCCTCACGGAACACATATCATTCAGTAGGTCAGACGGTTCACAAAACAAACTGACAGTCCTGAAGCTCTCGCGCCACTGACTGACAGAAAATGAAAGGCGAGTGCGGCTGTCAGAAGCGCCGATGCGTATTTGAATGATCTGTCTTTTTGAGAATAGCAGGTCACGACACCTGTTGAATTCCAACCGTCGGGATTGGAGAACAATTACGGCTTTGCGCGGGTTTCAAGCGGCTGGAGGCGGCTGGAATTTAGAGATTGAGGTTCGGCGGGATGCGACTGAGAAGGTTTGGGTGGCGGTTGGATTGGGTTGTTTGGAATCAGATTAGTGACGCGGATATCGAACGTACATTTCCGGAAAGACGTGGACACAAAAAAATTTTCATTCCTTTTTTTTTTAGTTTGCTCGGAATTTTCAAATTTTTACTGGTTTTTTTTTCGTCTCGATAGAAAGAGAAAGGGATTTATGGTCTAGGACAAGGGACTAGAGGGGTCAGGACTTCAATTCCCAAGATCCTTTGCTATCCAATGAGACTATGCGCAAAGCAATTGTTTCAAGCTCAGGCCTGTTTCAAACTTGAGGAAGGATTATTATTCCCTGTGCAGTGACCCAGCGTTTTGATTGTGTCTGTTCCTTGGATTTTTTTTACTCCTTGCTCGTGTTCTTAATTTTCGTTTCTTTCTGCGATGACACATTGGACTCGTTTGTAATAATTGGACTAATTGTAAAAATTGGACCTGTACGTGCATATTGGAAGTCGGCGATTTAAGGCACGCCCCCAAGTTTTTTCAGCGTTGAAAATTCATGCTAATATTTGCGTAAATACGGTAATCTCCACAAATCTGGCGAAAGTGTGTACCTATTCCGTCCCGATTGAACCAGATTTCACGAGTAAGACTTTCCACACGTCTGATTATGAGATTCTGGCATCTCTGCCATTAATGGTCCCGACGGGCTCCTGTCAGGCCCGGAGATTATTGGCTGTGGAGCTTTTAGAGGAATGACAGGAAGTGCTGACAGTCTTCAGCTCGGTGAGGAGGAAGAGTAGGAGAAGATTGCAAAGCTCTTTTTATTTGGACCATTTGGAAGTATATGCTTCACCGGATGAAAGGAGCTGGCGGAGGCACTTCGCAGAGGAAGATCCATGGGAACTGACAAGCAAAACAATTACTTTGACCAAAAAAAAAAAAAAGGAGGGATGAAAACGTCACAAGTCACCGTTTTTATTAGAGGAGACGTTTCGCCCGTTTATAATCAGGTCTCGTGAAAAAAACTGTGGGAGCTGAATCAGCTCTGACAGAAAAAAAACTGATATAATATTGATATGTGATTTAAGTTGACTTCCTACGCTAAAATAAAACGGCAAAGCTGTGGCGGCCGTCCTTGTGATGTTCTAAGCGTTTGTAGTTGAATTGGATTTGAGATCAAGGTTCACAGGCGATGGAGTGGCTGGGCTGGTGTGGGACCACTAGACTGGGTCAGAAGGTCCTCCGTCCTACACAAAGAGAGCGATAGATTTCTGCCGTCTTCACGTGCTGATGGTGCCGTGGTCCAGACGCATTTATGGGAGGTTTTACAGCTTCAAATTTTCAGTTTTTCAGCTGTCACAATGCTAGAAATAGCAACTTTGATACGATACTTAGAGAAGTATTGATAAAAATTAGTCTGGTAGGAGCTCTCTTTTCCAAAGTTGCGATCTATAGACTGTATATAATATACCTTCATATAACATACCTTCGTGGGTGGAGATCGGTATAGTAGATATAATATACATTCGTACTGTGGGTTGAGATCTATGTTTTGTATATAATGGGTGTAGATCTACGGTATATACTGTATATTATATGCGCTAATACAATAATATATACTGTATAAAATACACACTGATGTGGGTGGAGATCTACTGTATATATTGCACACTCATGTGGGTGTTGATCTTTTGTATATACTGTATATATTACACACTCATGTGGGTGAAGATCTACTGTTTATAATACACACTCATGTGGGTGGAGATCTACTGTATACACTGTGTATGTAATATACACTCATGTGGGTGCAGATCTACTGTTTATAATACACACTCGTGTGGGTGGAGATCTACTGTATATATTACACACTCATGTGAGTGGAGATCTACTGTATATGCTGTATATATTACACACTGATATGGGTGGAGATCTACTGTATATGCTGTATCTATTACACACTGATGTGGGTGGAGATCTACTGTATGTACTACACACTGATGTGGGTGGAGATCTACTGTATATGCTGTATCTTTACACACTGATGTGGGTGCAGATCTCCTTCAGACGGGTTTGTTTTGCTGTGTTGTGGCATCTCTTCCTGTGGGGCGCCTTAACTCTTTCTCAAGCGAAGAGGAGTCAGAGTTCTGCTTGTCAGGTTTCCACATTCAAACAGCGTCTGAATCTGGAAATGTCCACGAAGCAAACAGTGGAGCAGATGATCCAGTGACAAACAGGGTTTGAAGAAGCAGGAAGCACTGAAGGTGTAATTGCTGTAGTTGTGCCGAGAAGACGGAAGCGGGTTGTCACTTGTCTTATTAATTTACTCAAGGATCAATCAAGGCATTGGCATGGTAATATATGCTAATCGCCTCTTCTGAGCAGTGCCAGCACAGCGGTGCCCGTCGCCGGGTATGAAGGGTCTCGTTCTTGGCGGACGCTTTCTTACTAAAGTGCCTTTCAGAAAGTTTGAGCGGCGTTTCTCCAACTTAGATCCATACTCAACAGATAATCAACATACTGTCTGTCTGTCCATTTATACATCCACCTTACGTTCTTCAAGTGTCACCATGAGATGTTTACAACGTTTGTGGCCTTTAGAATCGCCTGAATATCCTGCCCCATAATGTCGCTCTTGCTTCCACCATACATCCCTCCTTCTATCCATCCATCTATCCTTCCAGCTATCTATCTATCCACCTATGTATCCATTCATCCTTATGTCTATTCTTCTATTTATCCATTTTCCTGCTATCCATCCATCCCTCTATCCATCCATCTACTCTTACAGTTATCTATCCATACTTCTATCTATCCATCCATCTTTCCATATGTCTACCTTCTATCTATTCATCTTCCAGCTATCCAGCCCTGTATCCATCCATCTATCCTTTCAGTTATCTATCCACCCATCCATCTTTCTATCCATCATCCCTCTATCCATCCATCTATACTTCCAGCTATCTATCTCCACCCATTTATCCATCCATCTATCCATTCATCCATCCATCCATATGTCTATCTTTCTATCAATTTTCCAGCTATCCATCCCTGTATCCATCCATCTATCCTTCCAATTATCTAACCATCTATCAATCCTTCTATTCATCCACCCATCTATACATTCATTTATCCATCCATCCATATGTCTATCCTTCTATCTATCCATTTTCCAGCTATCCCTCTATCCATCTATCTATTCTTCCAGTTATCTACACATCCATCCATCAATCCTTCTATCCACCCATTTATCCTTTCAGCTATCTATCCATCCATCTATCTACCCATCCACCCATCCATATGTTTATCCTTCTATCTGTTCATTGAATTATTTATTTATTTATTTATCTCTCTAGTCACCAATGCATGTATATGCATCTCTCTCTCTCTCTCTCTCTCTCTCTCTCTCTCTCTCTCTCTCTCTCTCTCTCTCTCTATCTCTCGCGCTATATATCTGTCTATCTTTCTGTCTGTTTTTACATCCATCCATCTATCCACCTGTCCCGGTCTGTTTATTCATCTCTTGATTTTGAATCCATTCATTAATGTAGCATTCCATCTATCTTTGCATCTGACTCTCTACCAATCCCTATTCTTTTTATCTTCATCAGTCTTCAATTCATATATATATCGGATCACTCTTCTGTCATTCCATATTTTTGTCGTCCACTCATCTTTCATCCTTTCACCTCTACGTCCTATCGTCTATCTACACTCATCCACCTTTCTAGTTCATCCTCCTTTACAAAAGTGGACGCGAGATCCCCACATTCCCCAATAATGCCAAACTGGACGTCGTGTCTGACCAGCGAAGAGCAGATTTCTGATTAACATTCTCACGTGTCGAGGGATCGCAGCCTTAACGCGATTAGAGGAATGAATATTCATCAGCGGATCCTGCGGCCACTTCCTGCGTTGCCGTGTTAAGCGTTTATTTTAATAACCTTTACCTCCGGCTCAGCGGCGCCACACACCTGTTGTTCGCCAGACCCAGACGGATCGCACGCGTCTGCAATCAATAGCACGTCCGCCGTGTGAATTAGCAATTACGTCTGAACTATTCGCTCGGGGCTTCGGCGGCTCCGTGGCTTGGCATTTGAAGAACAAAATGATTAAACACTGTTTCCCGCCAGTGAGGCCTTTCTTTTAAAGTCTTACCCGAGAAATTCTACCGCGAGAAAAACACGATGCAAATGCTCCCGCGAGAACGCGAGATTTCCCGCGGTATACCACATGACACCTGACAACACTTTGCTGCCGTTGTCGTGTCTTTACAGCCTTTTCCATTTAACACTCCTGTTATGTGTTAAAAGTTTAAAAATAAAAAAGTACTTAAAAGTATTCTGTCACTTTTTAGAAGCTAAAAAGAGTCAGAAAGATCAAATACTATTGTTTTTTTGCAACAATAAGATATAATACACCACTGTCTCACACTCACACACTCTCTCACACACAGTGAATGAAGGTTGCGTTTCACTTTATTACCTCGCAATGTTTATTCACATCGTTCGTACCTCCTTATTGTGATGAAGCTTCAGTCGCTTCAGTCGTGCACTGAAAAAATAGTGCTCAAATGTGAAAATTCCGGATGATTACGGTCTGGGAAGTTTTCCACAGGCGTGTGTGTACTACTCTGTGATTGGCTGTCATTCGATTGACAATCAATTGGCTTCAAGCTCAGACTTGCTGGGATTGGATCCAGCTCCCCGTCCCCCAGAAATAAAAAAAAATGGACTGTTTTCTCAATTATATGTGATAAATCAACAACCTTCCAATTGTAGTCAAGCTGTCGATTAAGCTCGGAAACGTCTTGTACTGTAGTTCCCACTGTCTAATAAGCAATTTCAGACACGACAAGTATTTACCAGATGCAGCGAGACTCTCATTGTCGTGGTTTGCTGAATAGCATTTCTTCGTCAGGGGGCGGTTTGCCAGGGTTTCATTAATTTTCCTCCTTAATTGCTTGACTTGGTTACCTCACGTGTCACTTCCTATTAGCGGATTTTGAATGTGTAATGCGCGGAAGACAAGATAATTACAGCGAGGTGGCGGGCAGTGCGGAACACACAGGAAAGGTTATTAGCATCTGTATGGAGCGCGGCTACGGCGGAGTGTCACGTCTGAATGTAGCGCTAATGGGTTTAGCGCCAGTTAGATGAACTTTCCTAGCTAGCTTCCCCAGCGGTTACTGGGTGATTTCGAATGGAAAGGGAACGCTTCATCTGATTTAAATCGCGAGTAATTTCACTCGAATGGAGTCGGCGTGACCTCGGCCACACGGTGAAAGTGTCACTTCAGAATCGACTAGTTGTGTTGTCAGTCTGGAACAATACTCGAAAGAAATTCCCGGGACGTGGAGTCGTGACGGACGGATTTGCTTATTTAAGTTTTTATTTAAATTTATGTTTACGAACTAACCGGGAATGAGTTTTGTCTTCTGATTGATCCGTTTAAAGCGAACTGTCATGGCTCGGTGTCGCTTTCTGTTTCAATGTTCCGTGTCAGAGGCAATTGCAAAGTGAATTTGCACTTTCGTTTTCTGTGTTTGGACGCATGAATGGAGCTAATCCCAACGGAATGCAAAGTATCGCATTGCCTTTTGCGTTCACGCTGTCGTGTTAGCTTTACTCACTACATATGAATCTGTCAATCAGTGTCATTGGGAGTGTCTTTATCCCGGTCTGTGATTGGCACTGGCATTCTACTAAAGAAAAAGAAGTAATTCCACAACCAATTGTTGGACACTTGACAACTATTGTTATAACTGCTGGATTTTACAGCCGAATGAACTCTGACCTACTAAAGGCAGAGCGACGTGGTCACCTTTTAACCAGAAGAACCTATTGGAGATCCATTGAGGTTCAACTCCTGGTCAAGGTCTTGAGTAAGCTTGTTCTGCCCGTGCTTGCGTGGGTTTTATTCGGGTCTCCAGTTTCCCATCACAATCTGGAAAGAAATGCCAACCTGTGAGTGAGAGTGTGTGTCCTGCTCTGTGATTGGTGAGGCATCCCTCCAGGGGGTGTGTTCTGCCATTAGATTTGCTGGAATTGTCTCAACCATCTCGTGGCCCAGAAATAGAAAAGACTATTAATACATTTGGCTATATTCACACATGTACTTTATTGGGATGCGACAAGGCAACCAGACTTTTCAACCAGGACGTTTCGACCCCATAGGGTTAGACCCAGGCGATCAGACCCAAGAATTATTCGACCCGCGGATTATGACGTTTCCCGCAGATTGTTTGTGATTGGTCGACCTGTGACGATTCCAGGCGACCCCGTGAGTTGTTGTCACGCAAACGACCCCTCGATTCACATCTACTCTTCGCCACGATTGTAACGAATGCCCGCGACTATATTACTTTTTGAATCGATACGTCCAGGGTCCAAATGTCCAGGGTCGAAATCCATAAGATTCACGTGTCAACTCTGCGGAGTTTTTTCTTCAACGTTCATGGAAGTTAGGAAGGCTCTTGTACTTGAGAAGTAACTACCGGTACGTTATTTTCCAATACTCTCCTCTTTGCTACGAAACGTATAGAAGAATCACAAACTTAAAGAGCTTTGAACAACCTTCCAATGAAGACTAGTAAACGCCACACTGATGAATTTAGTTTTCTTCTGGCACTAAAGCCTGGTCAGATTGAAGCTCCATGTTCAGTGACATTTTGGAAAGACAAAAAAAGAACAAACACTTTCTTGTCCTTGTCACTGGGTGAAACTTCTTTCTCTTTTCTGGTTTTACGGCGTCTGTCTCTATCAGAGCGTGTCCGGTTGTGAACAGCGTGTGAATGTTCTTCAGAGGTCCTCCAGCGAGCGAGGTCAGCGGGTTCCTTCCCACTGTTACAGATTCAATCCAAGTGCTTGGAATTTAATTACAACTCACAGTGTGGAAGAAGAAAATCAGCTCGTTCCATTAGAACGAATCAGTCGCGCCCTATAAGGCATTAGAAGCTTCTACTGCGGTCAACATAATTTTTTTTATGTACTGTACGTCCAGACCATGAAAGCAGCTCAAAGCAACCGTTACTGGGTCGGGATCTGCTGATTATCATCATCACCTGATGGCTCAGACGAGAAGATGCCAAGCCAGTGGGACGTCAATCCGCCGTCTCGCATGTGGAAGTTCTGGATTCTGAGGCTCATCAGAGATGGTGAACAACACTCACAGTGTGTTTCCGATGTAAGCGGCGTGTGGCCCGAGCGTCTGGATCATCGGGGTTGAGGCCGGAGACAGAACACCACTGAGCGACAGACAAGCTGTAGGAGAAAGTGTTTTTGTTCAGTGGAAATACAAGTAGAAACCAGAGATGTATCTGAAAACCATACTTGAGAAAAAGTACAGGTACCTTATTGTAAAAATTACTCCATTAGCAGTCACCAATTCCAAGAAGAATTGAGTAAAAGTCATACAGTATCCAATTTTTAAAGAACTGTAACAGTCCTGCTCCGCTACTCCACCTGGTGGAGAGTCATAAAATCAACATTGGACTACCTCGGGAACTCCAAGTCCCAGGAGCCTTTGCTGCCTTGCCTGTGTCTTGTCAGTGTGATCGGTTCCACCTGTGTAGCGTTTCTGTCTGTATTTTCTCTGTCTGTTATTGGTTTGTCATCATGTCCATGTTAGTCTTAGCTCTGGTTAAGTTCTAGTTATCATGCCATGTTTTGTTTTTATGTAGTTCTAGTCTTTTTCTTTAGTAAATACTTCATGTTTTTTGCAACCATCGTCAATCTGCCTTAGATACATGACAAGAGCTTAATTACTTGACTCGCACTGAATTTAGGCTCGAAAAAGGCCAGAAAACGTCAAAAAAAGAAACACGTTATTTATGAGTATTATTTTCATTTTGAAAATGGAATTTGACACCTCAATTTTTCAAAATTTCAGAACAAAATGGTCAAGAATTTGTGATTGAGCTCATAAATAGCATTCAGTACCTTCAGCATCCTGCAGATGGCAATATTGCCCTATAAAGATCATATCTTGGTGAAATCTTTACGTACATTTAGAAACCGATGCCGACTGGGTTTGTAAAGGAAAGATTTCGGCAAAGAGCAAGTGAAGATTGAGTTAGCTTTTGCGGCTAGCAGTTAGCCCACAAGAAACAGGAGAATGGCTGCAAGCGAAACACCTATATTTGGATATGCATTAAATTATTTTTGCTGCCAGGGGTGAAATATGTAAAGCTGGTGATTAGAGTCGAGGTGTAAACGTTATTTTTTTCTCTACTGTGTTTAATCTTTCTCATCCTTTCTAGGAGTCGGATTTTCGTTTAGTGAATTGCAAAATCGCCACTGCTTTACTTTTGTATCTTGATCCTCCGCTTTATAAAATTAACATACGAAATGTTAGAAGGTTTCAAATTTGCTTTGATTAGCTTGCGTTTATAACTCGGACACCTATTGACTTCTTTTGTGAAATCTAATTTAGTATAGTACTAAAATAAATATATATTATTAATTGTATCATTTATTATTCTATTTTATTGTACATATATTCTATATCATTATACTATATTAACAGTATTAGGACATTTTAAATGCACAAATCCTACAACATTGGTTTCTGTACCTATATTTTTTCCCCACACAATTTATATAAAAAATAAAAACGTAAAAAAGTAAAAGGGTGTTTTTATTAGGAGGGTGACGATTAATCCTGTCATATGGTTAGCTCATTAGTAATTTGTTAGTAAACCCTTCCAATCCACAACCTCTTTCGATACTTTGTTAGTCCGACTGTGATAGTTACTACAATTTACAATATATATTTTGAAATGTTTATATACATTATATAATAAAAATTCACAATTGTTACTAATTTGTTAGTAAACCTCCCCAATCCCCAACCCCCATTAATACTTTTTTCGTCTTACTGTGAAAGTTACTACAATTTTCACAATTTAACTACCAACAATTCACCAGTTATAATGACTGAATGGAGCGTGAGGCGGGAAAAGCTCAACAAACTTGAGTAGAGTGTAAACGGACATGTGTTCACTTTAAAGAAGATTGGTAAAATTGACAAAACGTTCCTCGTGCTGCGTGTGGTGGTGTTCTTCTTCCTGCTTCCTCCAGGGATTCCATTAGAGAGGAAGTTATTATTAGCCCGGCTCCTCTCGGATCGTAGCTCCATTACCATAAACAGTCAAGCGCTCTCCACGTAAACGCCGCCGTCCTGCTGAAACCGTCCCCGCGTTTGATGTCGGGCTCCAGCCGCATGAAAAAAAGCTTTGTTTTCCTGCGTTTGATCTGAATCGTCGCTGTGTTGCTCGGCTTCTCTTTCAAGTCCGATCCACATCTTCACCTGGATGAAAATGATCTTTCGTAATTATGTTTTGATGCAAAAGTGTCATGAAAAAGGTTTGATCTATCATGCATGAAGCCGATTCTGAAAGAGCGCTGCCTGTTGTCATGTATTTGGAACTGTAACTAAGGATTTAAGGAAAAAATTCAATTTAGCTCTTTTTTTTTCTCCTCCTATCAGACTCGAGTTCAGTAAGTTTATGCAGGGTGTGTGTGTGTGTGTGTGTGTGTGTGTGTGTGTGTGTGGTGATTCTGAGCTGTACGGCTGAACAACAGCGGAAACACTGAATTTTTCCTGGAAAGCCTTATTAAACTTTTGTCGCGTCAGTCAATTAAACTGTCATTTCCAAGTGGCCATTTTTGTGATATTTCCAATTTTTTGAGAATTTGTTGTAAGAAAACATTCCATAAATGGAAGAGATGCTAGAAATTAAAATTGATAGAAGTCATGTACTATAAGCGCAGTCTACTACAGCAGCAGCAGTCCACACCGGGTGCCTCCCCTGTGGACAATAGGAGATTTGAAAATGTTGCGTCACCAACATGAAAAAATGATTTCGTCCTTGACCAGTGACCAAGGACCTGAAAGCCAAATGTAGCTTATAAAAAGTATAATAGTAATAAATAATAATGAGTATTTTGTAGGGCACTTTTTTTATACTGTTATACAACAGTATAGTAATAATAATAGTAATAAAGTGGTTTTCTGTTGGTCGCCTTCCAAATTCAAAACTCTGCTCTGAGAATGAAACTTGTTTTGTTTTTCCACAAGTTTTATCGGGAACAATTCATTAGGAACCGCGATGGCACGTGTAATGGATTATCCTGATCCGAGTTTAAAACACAGCACAGATCATTAAGCAGCCGCCGCACTGCGAACCCTGTTCTCATCACACTCTTTATCCCCGCTAATTATTCCAGATCTGTAATGATTAAATGAACATTTGTATAATGGACTCGGATGAGAGATGAAAGTGAAATCGTGCAAAAGAAGAAGGGATTCGTCTTCTTGGCCGCTTCGCTGACGTGTCGTGCGCAACATCGCACACTATGGAATCAAATTAGAGCCAAAAATATCAAACGTAAATTTCTAAGAAAGGAACGTTCGGAAGAAAGGAATGGAAGTTTGTTTTTTTTATTTTTCACTGGCAATCTTTTTGTTTTTCTGTTTGAAACTTTTTTTTCGCTTCACATTTATTGTTCTTTTTTTTTTTTTTTCGTTTGGAATTCTGGCCCAAGTTCACGTGGGGCGGGCCTTACTCTGATTGGCTGGTGAGAATGTGATTGACAGCTGCTTGACCAGGAAGTGTGGGAGGAGTTCAGCGAATGTACACCTTAACATTCACGGCTTTTTTAAATATTAGTACACAGACTGTGATAAGTAAGTTTTATTTTTGAACAATATTGCTAAATTATTGTGGGGGCAGGAACTTCAGTATTATTATTATTCATATTTGCAGCTGTCAATCACATTCTCACCAGCCAATCAGAGAACGTAAAACTTGGGCCTGAAATCCAAACGAAAAAAACAAACAAACAAAAAATCCGAAGCGGAAAAAAAAATTTCAGTCAAAAATGTGAAGATGGCAAGCAAAAAAAATGTACATTTGATATCTGTGGCACTGATCTAATCCCACAGAACACCAGAGTCTAGACTTGTTGACTACGCAAATGAGAGGAAAAAAGCGAATGGTGAATCAGAAAGCAGAGATGGAGTCGGCTGAGACTGACACTGGTGCTGATGCTGCGGATGATGGATTCCGTTCAGCCACGAAGCTGGAGAATTACCGGTGATTCGGAACTAAACGCTGACACAAGGACCCAGTAATGCGGAGCCGAACCGCTCGGGGTTATTGGGTGATAAGTAGCAGTGACTCTGAAAGAAGCCGTCCAGATTGGAGAAAGTGATCCGGAGAACTTGCTGAGCTGTCGACCAAATGAGTGACACTTTCGAGGAACTCCAGGTCTTTCATTGTCCCGCTCCATCTAATCTTGTTTGTGGGCTGGATTGAAGCTCTGGAACCATCACGGTCCAGTAAACGCCGGATAGTGCGATGCAGCATCCACACTATTCTGTTACTAGAAAATACATAAAAGCACATTAACCTTTACAACCTTTTCGGCTTAGAGAGCCATTAACACCACATATTTATAAGAAATTTCTAGGAAAAAAGTCCAAAATAGCCACACCTAATGTTTACAACTAAATACAAGCAAATGTGTGAAAATGTATAAAAACGTATTTATTTGCGGAAATACAGTATTACATATTGGTGTGTGCTTAGTTATTATCGTATTTATGCGAATATAAGCACCCCATGAGTATTAGCACCCTACTGATTTTTAAGGTATAAAATATAAATTCCAAAAAAGAAATTTTTTTTTTTGTTTTTTACATTTCTGGTTCAATTACGTTAACATTCTCCTAAACATACTATTTTTTTTCTTTCATTTGACAAACCTAACTTGTGACTCATATCATTCTGATATTGTTTTGATATCATATATCAGATGATATCATATGATATCATTGATAGATAACAAAAAGTCGATTCTAGTGGTCAGAACTTCATTTCCCAAGAGTCTTTGCACACACTCAGCAACTGCAAGAGGCTCTTGCAAGAATGATCTGTCTGTTCATTTGACACCGTGTTAAGAGAATCGAAGCGAAGGATTATTATCCCCTATTTAGCAGACCCAGCGTTTTGATTGTGTCTGTTCCTTGAATTCTTTACTTCGTGATTTTCGACTGTTTTGACTTTCTGCGATGACACATTGGGCCCGATTGTTAGCGCTAAGCTAACCGGTTGTGGTTTGTAGTTTCTGTTTGTTGTAATATGAATGATTGTAATGTATGTAGTGTTTTTTTGTCTCTGTTAAGGGTCGGTTATGCCGCTGTATAAAGACGACGTGTTTACGTTTATTCGTGATTGTTCCTGACTTGAAAAACGAAAAAATGGGGGCTTATATTTACGCGCAAACTTGACATCGGCGATTATAAGCACCCCACAATTTTTTGAGGGTCGGAAATTCGAAAAAAGAGGTGCTTATATTCGCCAAAATACGGTGTGTGTGTGTGTGTGTGTGCTTAGTTATTATTCAATAATGCTTTAACCCTGTAATTGCTGCATGCAGCTGTATTTAATACTCACTGTAATTTTCACAATATCGAATGATGCTCGATTCTTCCAAACGCTCGACTGCGCACATGTCTGTATGTATATAAATACTCTCTCTCTCTCTCTCTCTCTCTCTCTCTCTCTCTCTCTCTCTTTCTCTCTCTCTCTCGGTTCGAGCACATGCTCTATTTCCTTTAAAGGCCTGTAGGAGTGTAACGGTGTGCGTGACCTTCCCCAAGGCTTCTTCTCGTAGACGGAGGCTCTCGCTTCTTTCCCTCCTGTGCTTTGTTCCCCTTTTCTTCGCTGTCACTCCATCCCTCTGGCAATTTTGCCGGGGTCAGTTGGAGGCGACGGGCTGTGAAGTGTAAAAAACTTGTTTTCTGAGACGACAGTCAGGGACCCGGAGCGACTTGGTTCTCATTTGCCGCACAGCAAGGATGAGCCACCAGCCAATTCGCTCAAAAGTCGCCGATTCTTCTACCCGTCGTGTGTCCTGGGACGTTTAAAGGCCCGGTCCAGCCCGAGAAAGCCATTGGCGAGCACATACACATGCCTTTAAGTTTGTGAAAAGTCACTTACTCACCTACTACTATTTCTTGACAAGCCAAAAAATCTTGAAATGAAACCATAAATCTATTTTTTTTTCATACAAGATAAATGAACTAGCTTAGGATTACGAGAGGAAGATTAAGTTGCTTGTTGCTGCAAAATGTAAATTTCTTCTTCTAGGTCTTGTTTTCAAGTTGTCTTATCAAGTAAAATTTCCTCACCCCATTGGCAGATAATTTTACTTGATTTGATTTTGTTGTTTTTTTTATTTTATGTTTTGCAGTGTGTATTTTTTAATCTTTTTTCATCTTCATAGTTTTTTCCTTGTCTTTATTCATATTTTTATCCTTAGTATTTTATTGCTTTTTTATCTCTTATCTTTTATTGTACCCCCCCCACACACACACACACCTCCATGTTTAAATGCTGGACGATTGTAAAATTTCTTTTGCATGTTGTACCACGTATAATGTGTATATGACAATTCAAATTTGATTTGAATTTCGGCTTTTGAAATTGAGCTTTCTCCTGGTCCTGATGCAGGAGAACTGGAGTCTGAAAAACTATCCAAACGTGTGAGAGAATGTATTTGTCATGCGCTTTGTGTCGTGGCAGCAGAAGAGACTGATTTAAAACAGCAACAATAAAGCAATACGATATAAAAGCAAAAGCCGAAAATCCTTGTAGAATTACGTTCCGCCATTGTTATACAGTAAGACTGTAATTATTTGAGCAGATTGAAAAGACAGCAATAATGTAGACCCACCATTATAAATGTCTCAAAAAAGAAAAATGTCTTAAAACATAAGGGGGAAAAAAGAAATCACAAAAGACACCTATTTTCTTTAGTCGATGTTGGATTAAAAACAAAATGACATAATTCTTCTGTTTTAGATTTGTGTCCAAATTGTACTTACATTTTAAGAAAATGTGCTTACGGGCCCCGTAAGGAGCCTTAGGTTGGAGTTGGAACAATAGATTTAGCCACAATTTAACAATTACAATAACTGTATCAGATAACATTGATGATATTACAAAATATTCTTGCAATCCATTTGTTTAAAAATTGTTACAAAGCCATTGTCTACAAAAATGCTTACCAATGTTCAAAAGCTAATGCTAATGCTAAAGTCTAACAATTTGTCTGTTAGTCCTGCTCTGGGATTGGTCGGCCTCCAATTCAGGGGGTGTGTCTTGGCTTCAAAGCCAGAGTTGCTGATTGGGTGCAGCTCCACATCACAAGCAGTTAAGGTGAATGAATAAATCCCTAAATGAATGGAAATGAGGTGGAGGACTTTTATCTCCACTGAGTGAGAAAGCTCCAGGACAGATGCTTGTGAAGTGCTTGAATTGTACGTTTGAGAAATGGATCACTTTAAGATGGTTATTGGACTCTTTACACTTTAAACATCTTCACTTTACATGGGTCACTTGAGTCACTTTTTTATTGTATTTTTATCTTTTTCTTCATCTTCATAGATTTTCTAGTGTTTTATTAATATTTTATAATAAGTAGATTAAATATCTAAAGACAATTTTTCAGGCAATAAAACTTCTATTAATAAGCGACCATAAGAACCTCTTAGAATTTGACTTTGACATTGACTTGATTTGGAAATAATATTTAACATGTAGTAGAATATGTCTCCAGTAGGTATTTTTCCATTTACTATGTCCATATATGAGCGTATTCCGGTTTTCACAGTTGTAGACAGACATGTTTCAGACAAACAGATCTCCTCCAGTTATTGTATTTAACTCTTTTTTTCTGCTTAGTGTAGAGTTGTGACAAATGTTTTTTTTTACTTTTTTCACTAAGCCAATAAAAAAGCTTCTAGAATTAGTTAAAAATACGATGCTAATTTCCGCATAACTACGGTATTTTTTTTGCATTTCAAGATTTGAGTGTCGATAAGCTCAAGTCATTTACGTTACATTACAGGACTACATGATATTGTATCGTTTATTACCTCGAAACTTCTGTCGACTTATTTCATCCTCATACACGACTCTTTAACCCTCTTGTTATTTATATATTTATTATATATTCACTTATTATTTATTATATTTTGTTTCAGAGGAACATCAATAATGTTCGCGAGTCAATTTGACCCGTCCAAATTTTTTTTTATGCATATAAGTGTCAGAAACCAAACAGTTCCCCAAAACAGTGTGTATGTGTGTGTGTGTGTGTGTGTGTGTGTGAGTGTGAGACAGTGGTGTATTATGTGTCATTATTGCAAAGAAACTAATAGTATTTGATCTTTCTGGCTCTTTTTAGCATCTATTTTGTCTGAAGAGTCAAATTGACCCGAACATTGTCATTGTAACAAAATCTTGTAGCGGGTGTTACAAATATGTCCACTGAACCATTTTTTGTCCACATATAGATTACAATAACTAAGACGAGCAGGAGAAGTTTCAAAGTGAAAAAAAATACTTTAAAGTAGTTTTTAAATATTTGTAACCGTTTAAAACGGGTCAATTTGACCCGAACATAATAGGAGGGTTAGAACTCCTTCCAGAAGGCGAAACACATTCACAGGAGCGTCATTGTGCTCCAGATTCTCCTCACTGCAGCAGATGATCAAAACGGCGGGTTTGTTTTGAGTTCGGCACTTTACAGATTCACTTTGATTCTCCGGAGCTGTCAACACGAGAACATCTGAACGCAAGAGCTCCGAGAAGCAGACGAGAAGCTGAGGAAGAACATTGTTTTCTTGTTTCAACTCCCTGCAAAATCGATGGGAAAGGTGGAGCACCGGCCGGGTTCCTCAAGCATGTGTCACGCCATCTGCCTCGCCCGAAACGTTTTCATCAATTTGGCCAATTAGCAGATTAATTACTTCATTACTCCGCGGCAGCTGGGCATTTTTCACTGAAACGCCAGCGACACCAGAACAAACCTTTCGGCTCGGGCTTTCTGAGATCTTTGTTAAGCGACACCTGCTCTGGAATCTGCGGCTCGTGTGCTGATAAATAGAGATGTTGGGGGCTTTTCTGGCGTCCAATGATTTTGCATTGGCCTATTTGTGTCGAATAGTGTAATCGTAATTTTTGTATGTGTAACTTTTAATTATTTGTTGGAGAAGTTGCGAGATTGCATTTTTTTGAGTCGGAAAGTTGCCGTACTAAAGCATTGCGTTTGGTAACATACAAGTGCTCGGCTATAAACGAGAGTCATCACAGAAAGAGTCGAAACAGTCAAAAATGGAAAACGCAAGGAGTAAAAAAATCAAGGAACAGACACAATCAAAACGCTGGGTCGCTGCACAGGGGATAATAATCCTTCCTCTTCACACGGCGTCAGATAAACAGAGAGCTTGAAACAGGCCTGAGCTTGAAACAATTGCTCTGCGCATGTGCGGAGTCTGACTGGAGAGCAAAGCATCTTGGGAAATGAAGTCCTGACCCCTGGAACCGACTTTTTGTGACCTATTATTCAAGCAAAACAATATCAAAATGAACCAATTATCCTAATTGAACCAGAAACGTAAAAAAAAAAAAATTTTTTGTTTCTGTCTTTTGAATTTTTATTTTGTGCCTGAAAAATCAGAGAGGTGCTCATATTTGTGGGGTGCTTATTTTCACATAAATACTGTAGATAACTACCTTTTGCGAAAAGAAAACAAGGACCATTTCATTAGGGAGATAAAACTGTCAACTGCATATATTTTAAAATGTATTTTCTATTCCATTCCATTTTAAAATGCACGTACGGTATGCCTCCGTTCTGATGGGAGACTATGCCGGAACTAGGATCTTCAACGTTCTGGACTATTTTAAGAAGCGTTGAAATGTTGAAAGTAGGAGTTATTTTTTCTTGCTTTCTTGATGAAAAATGTCATTCGCCAAAGCCCGAAGTTGTTTGCTTGATGTTGAGCTTCTCTGTTCTTTCACACTGGGCTTCACATCAAACACGCCATGGAGTTTTGCCACCAGCACTTTCTCCACAGACGCACTTGCGTTAATGATCCATTGTGTTTGTTCGGCCGTAAAGTTTTGTTTACCCTTCCAGAGTAATGTGACAATAACTGAATACAGTAGAACGCGGATTTGCAACGGATCGATTTTTGTGGCTTTACGAAGTTTGCCGTTGTGGTCCATCGCTTGGGAGTTGAACCTACTACCCATGTGCTGCAGATTTGAATCCCAAAATTCAAGTGAGCAAGACACTGACTGCCCACTGCTCCGGGTTTTGTGTGTCACTTCACTGACTGATGGCCATATTGACTCGTCTCATTCACTCAACTTGTTGATTTCTACTATTTCGCCGGGTTTATTAAAAACAAAACTCGAGGGAACAAAACTGTTTTTCTCGAGGGAAACACCGCTAGTAGGCGTGGGCGGTAAACCGGTGCTAACCGGTATTGAGAGGTGCCACAATATGGATTTAGCAATACTTTGGATATCGTCACACATTCATGAATTATTATACATGTGTATAATCACTTTATGACAGTATAACACATTGTTGTGTTACAACATTTATTGACGATGCAGAGACATTGCTAATCGAACACAGAAAGCGTTGTAACAGACTGTGTACTGTGTCTTTAAGAGCGGCGACACTGAAAAAGAACTCAAACTCCGTTGCGAGAGAGAGAGAGAGAGCAAGAGATAAAATAAGCGTGACAACATAAACTCTCTCTTTCTCTGTCTCTCTCTCTCTGTCTTTCTCTGTCTCTCTCTCTCTCTGACTGTCTCTCTCTATCTCTCTCTGTCTTTCTCTGTCTCTCTCTTTCTCTTTCTCTCTCTCTGTCTCTCGCTCTCTGTCTTTCTCTGTCTCTCTCTCTCTCTCTGTCTTTCTCTGTCTCTCTCTCTCTGACTGTCTCTCTATCTCTCTCTGTCTTTCTCTGTCTCTCTCTTTCTCTCTCTCTCTGTCTCTCTCTCTGACTCTCTCTCTCTCTCTCTCTCTCTCTCTTTCATTTTTCGAATAAACACCAGGGCTACTACTTTTAAAAAACATACCATATTGAAAATGACAGATATTTGTCCAGGTTACCCCCTGCATCTAATTGATTTAAATACAGTTACAATACAGATTTTGTGTACAAATAATGTAAATAAGGTCTACTAAAATGTAATCCACCCCTATCCGCCAATACCGTGATATAATACTGATACCGTCTGGACACAAGAAAGTATCGTGATATGAATTTTCACTCATATCATGTGCACATTCATACCACTGTGTAAAGAATTGTCATGATTTGTCCGGGTTTTATTGCGAAACGACTTCTAAACTTTTCAAAGTGAAACCCCTGTGGACCATTTTTTTCTTCTTTGAAGTCTATTTTTTCCCTAATTCCGCATACCGACTTGTTGTCTGGAACTAAGAAAAGCGCTATATAAATAAACTTGAACTTGAACCTTTAGATTTCATAACACGTTGTGGATTTCCGCTTAAGTATTGATCATTCGTCCCACTGATTATCGATTATTAAAAAGTGTCCAATAATCGCCCTCTAATCGAAACAATCGGCCAATGAGATGTTAGCGCATCTTCAACATACAATTCGCAAGTGAAGAGAATGTGAGTAAAGTTTGGCCTTCTCCAGCAAAAATTCCAAACCGTCAATTTCTTGTAAACGAAATCCCGGGATGTAAGATTGTATTCCCGTGATCTTTCCGGAACGCTGTCCTTTCCCTGAACGCTTCGGGACACGATGACTAATGCATGTGTCTGACTCAACATCGCTTACTGTCCTGACCGCTGTGTGGAGTGTGTGACACTTAGCCAAATCACTCGCAATTGGACGAAAACGTAGATGCGGAAGTTGTGGTAATGGCTTCTCTGAGAAGAGTGTAGAGCGCGTGATTTTGTGCGAGTACTTCAGTGAAACGTGGATTCCGTCTGAACGCCGTAGCGGATTGTCAGACGCGTCTTTAAGCTTTTAATCTGCCGCGACTCGTCTTTCCTCCTCGTTCTGTTGCGGTTGTGATTTCGCCGCGTGGCATCAGCGCGTCGTCGCCTTTGATTACGACGCCGCGCTTTTATTGTGGTGGATTTCTCACCGGCTTGAAGTTTTTTTCTCCGGGTGCAGGTTTCACGTAACTATGTGAAGCCACAATAGAAGCTTCCGGAAACTTTTTTGCATTATTTGTAGGGTTTATTTTTATTATTAGGGTTAATTCATTTATTTGGTTTATTTATTCTGGGTAAATTTATTTGGGTGTTATCAGGTTTTATTTTTTTTATTATTTTAATTATTTGTATTATTTTGTTATTATTTATTTTTATGGTTTATTATTTTATTTTAGTTTTTAGGGTTTATGACATAAAAATGTAAATACTTTTCACCCTCTTTTTTATTATTTTTTCATTATCATTTCTATAAAATGTAATTACTGTTTTCTATGAAAAGAAAATAATTTTCTGAATTAATTATTATATACAAATATTATAATGAGAAATATCTCCAACTAAACAAAAAGCATGAAACAGAATCAATGGTTTCAGCTGTTTAATAGTTTTGCAATTTTTTAAATGTAAATGCTACAATAAATCTAGGTGTGTTTTTGTTTTTTTGGAAATAAGTGAAGAGGTTTGTTTAAAAAAACATTATTTTTAATATTTTTGCAATTTTACAAATGTAAATGCTGCAATGAGACTAGTTGGTTGAACGTGAAAAGGCTTGTTTAAAAAAAATATTAAGTAACTTTAAGTTAAGTAACATTTAAAACTGTGAAAAGCGCCTTACAAATGCTCAGAACTTGAACTTAACGCCGAAACTCATGATTATTATCAAAATCGGCGTTTCTGGGTCAATCTTGTTCGTTGTTTTTTCAACATTACGTTTTTTTAAGTTCATTGAACATTAACATTAAGTTCATAAAAACAGTCAATGTTCATTGAACATTGTTTATTGACATTAATAGTAATGATAATTAATTTAAATTATTTGGCGCCTTTCGAGAGGGAGTTTATCTTGCATACTTTTGAAGTGAAATGAGGAACTATCAAGCTGAATGTTTTTCTCTTTCTGTCGCAGGGTGATGATGTCATGACGGTCATCAAAACCAAAGCCCAGTGGCCCGCCTGGCAGCCCCTCAACATGTGAGTCCAACCAAATCACACTTACACAAGCATATCACACACTGTCTTTATCAACGCAATTTTGTTCCGACGCCTCCTGACAAAAACACCTTTTGAAACGATTCCTGCAATAAATCCAGTTCAGTTTTGTTTAAAATAGATACACTATAATACAATACAGCTTAGTTTGTTTTAATAAAAAATGTAAATTGTAGGCAAGTACTAAGATTATACAGTTCTATTGATAAACGTTTTTCATAGCTATAATTATAGTGAGCACAATAAATACATACCGGTATACAGTATAACAAACATGTGTAAAATACAAAGGTGTAAAGATTAACCGGACAGCCATACTTGAGTAAAAGTACAGTACAGTAAAAATTACCCCATTACAAGTAACAAGTCACCAATTTCAAAAAGACTGGAGTCAAAGTAGCAAAGTATCCCATTTTAAAAGAACTTGAGTATTTTATTCAGTAGTGGATTTAGGGGGGAAAAAAACACCAAGAAATGTGAAAAAAAACTCTATTTGTGAGATTTTGTGTTCAAATACAGAAGCTAAATTAAAATTACTGCAACGAGTACTCAAAAGTGTCCATTCAAATGTAGTGGAGTAAAGATATACTCAATCACAAATGTAGTGAAGTTGAGAGTAAAAGTTGCTTTTATTTGTGATACTCAGTGCAAGTACAAAGTAGCAAAAACATACTTAAGTAACATTCTTTTTACTCAAGTACTTTACACCTCTGATAAAATGTCAAATCTTGCTAGGGTAGTGTGTGTGGAATAACAAGTGTAATAACGTGTTACTGACGCCATTGCTAATAAATAAAACAATGTATTGATGGTTGTGATTAATTACTGTATTAAAACAATGCATTTGTTAATCCAGCCAGTTCCGTACAACACAGCTACTAAGAACCCACTTTTTTTTTACGTTTAAGTATATTATGGATGTTACATTGACTATTTATTCTTTAAAAGAGCCAAAAAAAAGAAATTAAAATATATACTTGGACGTGGATTGTTATTTTTTCTATTGTTGTTGATATCAGCTTCCGGAAAATGTTTTTCGTCCAAACAGGAAGTGAGTTTTTCTCTCACGTGTATCTTGCAAATAACCTCTTGAACCCTTTGTGGTACAGTAAAGAACGATGGAGTACTGTAAAAACGGATGTTTCAGTAACATTCGATGTTTTAACAGTGACATACCAGAATTCCTGTTTTAACTCAGAATTCAACTTTGTATTTTACCAATTTGTGTGTGGTGGTCACATTCTATATTGTAAATATACGGTAGGTTAGGTTAGGCATGTTCGGTCTTAAACCTACCAATCTATTGCGAAGTTATAATTCGTCTCACAAAAAGTTTGAAGATACATTGAGTTTTCTAGGGAATTATTTTTCTTCGTTTTTCCAAAAGATCCCAAATTTCCCTGCGAAAACACAAGTGCAAAGCAACATGGATTGTTTTTGTGGGCGTTTGATTGGCTGAAGCAGCAGACGAGAACCAGGATGTTTTCTCTCGTTAACACGGCGATTAATATTTAACGCGGAGGCTTGTTGTGTTGTCGTTTTTTGTTGTTTTGGGGGTGTTGCCGGGGGTCTTTAGCGTCACATGAGTACGATCTTTCTCTCTCATTAACCAGGCGGTTAATATTTAATCCGCTCGGGGTTTTTTTTGTGTTTAGCGGAGGCTGCGTTTTTCTTGTTTGATTTTTGACGAGAGCAGCGTTTCCCCGGCGGCGCCGCTGCAATTGAGGTTAATGGCGTCCTCCAGCGCCGATGCATCAGGAAATTCCGTTGACCTATTTTAACATCAGATTGTCAATTAGCGCAGCCACTTTACCCCGTGAAGAGGAAGCAGCGTGACACGCGCTAATTAATCCTACATGGAAGAACAGGTGAAGCTACTGCGGCGGTATCCTAGTGCGCGGCTAACGGCGTTTGGAACCTACGCGCGGCTTTAGGAAACATATTATCAGTTGTTTAAATGATGTTTACATTTATTAGTCTTGCCCTTGATTTGATTCTAATTTGGGGAGGAAAGCAGGTAAAGCCTCCTATTATGTTGGGCTGTTTTTAGAGTTTAAAAATATTTTTTTAAGTATACATAATATAAATATAAGTATTTTTTCACGTTAAAACTTCTGCTTGGTGTAGTCATTATATAAAAATACAATGATTCAGTTGACATATTTGTAACATCACTCTACATGGTTATGTTACAAAGAATATGTTCGAGTCAAATTGACCCGTGTTAAAAGTTTAAAAATAAAAAAAAATACTCAAAAGTATTTTTTCACTTTCAAATCAAATCAAATCAAATCAAATCAAATTTATTTATATAGCACAGATTTTTACACAACCGTGGTTGATTCAAAGTGCTGTACAAGGTAAGGAACAACGATAATAAGAATAATAAAACCTCGTCATCAGCGTGATAAAACTCATAAAACAAGGGTACAAATAAGAATAGTTAAAATATAGATTTTAACTTTGAAACTTCTCCTGTTTGTCTCAGTTAGTGTAATCTACATATAAACAAAAAATGTTTCAATGAATGAATGAAGGAATGAAGACTTTATTTATCCCACTAGGGGAAATTTCTTTGTTTAACAGCAGCAACATTTAAAAACAGTAGAAATTGTGCAAAAATCTTAGGTACGAATAAATAAACAAGAGGTGCAAAAATACAAAACAGTAGTAAAACTAAATGTGCAAAAATACAAACAGTAAAATTACAAAGAGACACAAAGGTGCAAAAACTAAGGTGCAAAAATGATACACAGTAAAGATTTACAGTGCAACAGTGCTGAGTAAGATGCATTGTTTCAGTTGACAAATTTGTAACACCCGCTACATGTTTGTGTTACTCAGATAATGTTCGGGTCAATTTGACCCTTCAGACAAATTAGAAGCTAAAAAGTGTCAGAAAGATCAAATACGAATTGTTTCTTTGCAACAATGAGACTTAATACACCACTGTCTCACACTCACAAACACACACACACACACACACTGTTTTGCGGAACAAATTTTTGGTTTGTGACACTTATATCCATAATAAAAGTCCCCAGGGTCAAATTGACCCGCAAACATTATTGATGTTCCTGCAAACTCAATTTTTTTATTGATGCTCTGAAACTCATATAATAGTGACACAAAGCTGTCACAAGGCTGGGCGAAGGACCCACGGATCACAGGAAATCACACAAAGGGTTAACGGTCAAAAGAAGGGGTTTAATCGAAAGAGACGTGGTCAAGGCTGGCAGAGGTCAGTACACGAAGATCCAAAAGACAAGAACAAGGTAAACAGCTAGACATACAAAAACAAGACTAGCGTAGTAACAAACTGGCAAAACACAGGTGACAAACTGGTGCTTGAACACATGACCTAATTACACACACAATACAACAATATTGTTACAATATACATAATTAAATAACAGTAAACAGCTGGACAAGAAAACGAGACAAACGATTGTGACGCGAACCCGGAAGAAACAGAAACCGGAATCTTGCAAAATAAATGACCGACTCGATGTCAAAATAAAAGTCCAACCAAAACATGATTCAGAGTCCGTGACAAACTGGAGGGCTGATAAAGATTCGCCTCGTGTTGTTTAGACTTTAGACTTTAAAAAGCGAGCGTATCTGTTTCCTCTTCTCTCGCGTGTGGGCTGTGTAAGTCACGATGTGGCTGTTTGATGATGAATATTTAATATGCTAATCAATAGATCCGAGGAACATTTTTCAGCCGCCGGCTGCTCAATCGGCAACGGTGGCTTTAATGATGGTTCGTTATCAGGGCAATTAGTTTGATTAATTGCCGTCCGCACAAACGTCTGCAAATTGAACTCCGCCACATAATGCGAGAATCGCGCTGCCCGTGTGCGGCTTTGTGTTCCTCTTCTTTCTTAGACGTTCTCGGCCTAATTGCGTTTATGATGGAGGTTTAATAAAAAGGCTTCAGCGTTGAGGTGACCACCAATGGGCGTTGAATGGCTTTTTTGTGTGGGATAAATTAATTACTGCATCGTTAAACGGCCGAAAAATAATTACGAAAGAAGTTGATGAGTGCTTTACAAAATTGCTGACATCCCGTATTTTCACGCCTTTCGTGAAAAATTCTGAGCTCATATACAAACTGATGTGGTTTGAAAACACATTCATATTCTGTCCATATGTTATTTACATTTTTTTTAATAAAAGTTATTATGATGGGGTTTTAGTACGACTACTTTATAATTTTTAATCTATAAATTTACTAAATATACTAAAGATAAATTTTACTAATTTGTTTTAGCGTAATGTTGTCGTATTATGCACAAAAGTCTTGAAGGAACTAATCATTGGAATCATGGTTGTAAATATTGTACATATTTTTTTACTTGTTAAATTTTTTGACTACTTTGTACTGAGTATCAAAAATACAAGCAGCTTTTAAATTCACACAGTCCCAGTAAATTCACGCAATCAATAAAGTACAATTACTAATACAAGTAGAAATACTATTCTCAGTGTTTCAATGTCTATGACTTTTTTCAGTTTCTTTTCGCGTTTGTCGTACTGTTTTTTTTTTTTATAATCAATTGTATTATACATATTGTATATTAACAAAATGTACAAAAATTCCTAAAGTGTACTCAAGTAATTTACGCCTTTGAGTGGAAGTAAAAGAAATGTTACATAATTTCCCAGACAGACGTGTACAAACGTCACTACCAAGTCTAAAACGGGAATAACAACGCTCGCAAAAATGTCAATGATATTTTTCGCGATGTGGACTGAAGGGGAGTGTCCTGTGTGTTTCAGACGGGCCGCGCCCTCGGCGGAGTTCTCAGTGGACCGCGCCCGTCACCTGATGTCGTTCCTCACCATGTTGGGCCCCAGTCCGGACTGGAACGTCGGGCTTTCTGGGGAAAACCTCTGCACTAAGGACTGCGGCTGGGTTCAGAAGCTGGTGAAGGAGCTGGTGCCGTGGGATGCGGGCACCGACAATGGCGTGACTTATGAGGTGCGAATTATTTTGTCTAATCTGTAATACAGAAGATCAAATTGCTGAGTCGACAAGCTCGTGTTTTGTACGAGACGACTTAGAAAGAAGCAGATTTTTATGGGCAGCGCTGATCCATATTTGATGGTTTGCTTTCCATTATTGGAATTTCTGAATTTAAAGAACATTTTTTTAACTGCTTAAAATAGCTAGATTAGACTAGATTACCGTATTTACGCGAATAATTTCCAATTTTAGTGGCTCGGAAACCTATTAAATTATAACAAACATTTCGAAATTTCGATTTCAAATATTTACGTAATTTAGCCAGAAAAAAAAAATATAGTAGATTTGTCACGCTCTCAGACCTATTTGCTGAAACACGACTTTTATTTAAACAAAGACGAGATAAATACTAGACAAAACAGACCCAACAAAACACCCAACAAGACATGTGAACTAGATAATTAAACAACGAACTCAAATTAAAACATGACACCTGGAAAGACTGACAATTCAACTCAAACACATGGCAAAACAAACAAGGAAATGAACCGAATATCGTCCACAAAAGTCTCAAGCACGCAACAACTGAAAACCCTGACAAGATTATATTAGTTCAGATTAGATTAGACTATTAATCCCACAAGGGGAAATTTCTGTGTTAACAGCAGCAAAAAAAAACTGTCCAACTGACAAACTGTACAACAAAGACAGTACCGTATTTATGTGAATATAAGCGCTACGTGAATATAAGCACCTGATGTTTCAGACACAAAAGAAATTTATTTTTTTTACATTTCTGGTGAAATTACAAATAATTTCCTCTTAAAATACTATTTTTTTCTTTATTTAATAAATCAAACTTTGTATCACTTCAATGTGTTTTTTGCTTGAATAATACTATTTCGAAAAAAATCTAGTCATAAAAACTCCAACTTCCAGAATAGGGATGGAAATTTCAATTCTTTTAACTGACTCAGATCTTTAACCGTTGAACAATAAAGTTAATTTTCCACGCCAGACTAAAGCTGCGTCTTTGTCGGACATAAATATCAGAACAGTATTGTTTTGCTCTGTGCAGCAGACAGAAGAGATTTGATTGTGTTTTAATTCAGTTTTCTTCATTTTAAGATGTTCTTTTTCTGCTAGCCGTTAGTTGTTAGCATGTATTTTCCGAATGCAATATGGTCTGTCTGCTCATATATTAATGATTATATTTAGTTTAATATATTTTTTTATTTCTGTTATTGAGCCAATAAAAGCTTGATTACACACTCATATTTGAAATCGCCAATTATAAGCACCACACAAGACTTTGAGCGTCGAAAATTTAAAAAAAGGGGTGCTTGTATTCGTATAATTGCGGTAAACACCAGAAAAAAAACGACAGAAAAATGAAGCAACGAGTTAAAAAAAGATGAAAGAAACGGCAATAAATGACGGTTGACAGCTAGCTGCGGTGACAAAGGGATTAAAACATCGCTCTCTCTCGTGACGAGACCATCCACTTTGCATTTTGCATTTTGAACCAACCTGAATTTGAAAAGTTCAGCGCTGCCATCTTGACGCATGAGTGCGTGGAACTACTCTCCTCAGTAGCTGCGGATCCGAGGCTTCTGGAGATGAGTAAGTAAGAGACAGCCAGTGAGTCAACAGCATCTTCATGTTTACTCTACAACCTACAACCTACAAACACATCAGTTCCCATTAAAACATGCAAATGGAGAGTGACAGCCACACACACTGCCCCCTGCTGGTCGAATCCAGAATTGTTGGATCGTTGCTCTCGAAGAAGGGAACGTGTGAAGGAACCAGACGTGTAAAGAGTACCAGACAATCATACTTGAGTAAAAGTACGGATACGTGCTGTGTAAGTTACTCCAATACAAGTAAAAAGTCACCACTATGAAAAAGACTTGAGTCAAAGTATCGAATTTTAAAGCAACTTGGTTTTTTACTGAATTTATGCTAAAATAAAACAAAGAAAAATGACAAAAACTCAAAAAATTTGTGAGGTTTATTTTAATAGAGAAATGAAATTTAACATTTCCATGTTTCAAAAATGGTAAAACAAAATAGATGTAGAAGAACATGAAGTCAGTTTCAATTTAACGTGCAAAAAAAAAAATCTAAAATCTACTGAATCTACTTCTTCTACTGAAGTCATTTAAGTCATCGCCTACAATAGACATTACGTTTATTCACGTTGCACCAAAAATATTAAGCTAAAATATAGTCATGTCACAGTGTTTTTTACCATGTTAAGCTTGGTAACATTACAATACCACTGTAAAGTCAGGGAAGATCTGTAGAGTTTAACTTAACATTAAATTCACTTTAAATTAACATTATATAGACTCTTACCATGGGTTTCCTCACATTTGACGGTGATTTTATAAAAGCTCTTATTTTTGTTGTCCAAGTTTCAATTCAAATGTAGTGGAGTGAAAAGTACGGTTTCTCAATCACAAATGCAGTGGAGTAGAGAGTAAAAGTTGCTTATATTTTTGATACTCAGCACAAGTACGAAGTAGCCAAAAACATACTTAAGTAAAGTACCAAAGTACATTTACTCAAGTACCTTACACCTCTGGAAGGAACGATCCAGAAAAGAGAGGAATCTCACACTCTTGTCTTTCTTTTCTCCTTTTTTCTCCCTCCGTTTGGTCTCTGTAGTCGCCCAATAAACCCAGTAACCCCCAGGAGCGGATCCGGACCCTGTCCAGTTTGGATCATCCTCAGAGCCCCTTCTACGACCCCTCCGGTGGTCCCATCCCGCCGCTCGCCCGTGTGGTCGTGGAGAGGATTGCTAGAAAGGTGACTTCAATGTCTTCTGATCCTTGTGTTTAAATGTTACATTCAAATTATTATTTTGTATTTTTACTGTAAAGCTTTTATTATGTTATATTTTATTATATTTAAAGCTTTTGGTCTTACTGGAATGGTCTGTCTGCATTTTTTGTTGTTAGATGGTATAAATATTTTGCTAAAGATTTCAATTATGTATGGTTTATTATTATGACATAAACCAAATACCTAATAATGCAACTAAATTAAATGAAATTGTTTATTATTATTATTATTTATTATTATTGTGATTTATTATTATTATTATTATTATTATTATTATTATTATTTCTGTTATTATTACTTATTATTTTAACATGAATTATTTCATTATTTGAAGAATATAAGGAATTTTGTTGTGATGAACATTAGATGAATTATTTCATTATATAACATGAATTACTTCCTTATATAAGTAAATATTTGTTTAAATAATATAAACAGATTAGACAAGTCTAGTACATTTAATCCTTTTCTCATATTTATGTAGTTTATTAGAATTACTAATAAAAACAAATTTGCATCTAAAAACTGATATTTTTGGTAGCCATACATGTGTTAACTGTACATAAACCGATTGTATTTTTTTGCGACTTAGTTGTTTATTCGCAACTAATTTTTATGGAGGGTGTTTTTGTTTTATCATTATTTTATTATTTCATCACATAATCCACATAAACGTCTAAAAGATCTGTTACATGTTACATTATAGTTTTATTAGGATTAACTTACCACAAATGTGCATATAAAAACTGATATTGTTTGTAGACATACAGTACATATGTCATCAGTACATAAATTGTTTGTATTTTTCTTATCAGAGTTTATGTGATGGGTGTTTATTCAGACATGCATATGTTTATTCAGTCATATAGTTTGTATTATGCATTCATGCATAGTTTGTATTTTTATGTAAAATGTCTATTTTTGTATTTCTTTTCATTAATTATTCTCATTATTCATAATAATTCTATTATGTCATCACATAAAACACATAAAAGTCTCGCGGCAATTAAACGTTGCGAATAAAAGAAATGTCGCGTCATTTCCCAGACAGATGTGTGAAAAAAAAAAACCCTCCCTGCTGAGTCAAAGGCAGAAACGAAAGAAACGTGCCAAACAAACTGAACCAAAGTCAGTGAAAGTGGCAGCGAGGCATTGAGGAACATCTGCCGTCCTTCAGAGCGCAAACCTCTCCAGCTCCGCGTCCTCGCCTTGAATATTTCACGCCAGATGTTTCATCTCCATCTCACAGCTGGGGTGGGTTTCATCTGGAGCTTTAGCGAGGAAGCTAATGTACAATCATCGTTCGTGCGTGTGTGTTTTCCACCGCAGGCTTAGCGTGATAGTGATCAGATGGCGAATGGAGGATCTTATCAGGAGCTGCCGTGTTCAACAATGTTTTTGCAATCCGCAGGGAGAGCAGTGCAACGCCGTGCCCGACACCGTCGACGATATCGTGGCTGATATTGCTCAGGAGGAGAAGGACGAGGGTACGTTCGGCCTCGCTATCTGATCCAATTCACAGCAGCTCGGTTCAAAAACATGGCCGCCGGACACTATTTGACCAGAAGCCTCCCAAAGTCTCGAGTTTTCTGCAATCGCGTTTGCTGGATTAAACGCTGCAAAATCATTTGCCTCCAGTCGAGCTTCACCATTCTGGATCAAATGAGAATCACGATTTTATTTTGTGCTCAAAATATAGATTTTTTCTGGATAGTGTATTGTTTTAAATATGTAACCCTGAAAACCAGGTTGTCAAACAGCAATATGCTAACACGTATTACTTTTTGCTCTAAATGTGAATAAATGGAATGAAAAATGTAATGTAGTGTAAAAAGGAATGTTGTAAGGAAAGAAAATCACCATTTAACTAAGTGAAAATAAACATTCCAAGGTGCAATATTATGTACAGTTGAGGATATAATGATTTGCTCTGTTTAAAAGCACTTTTGAAATATTTATCAAACAGTGATTATTTTGTAGGCGGAGCTAATAATTGTGTCCTCAACTGTAGATGTTTGCTGTGTGTGGTTTGCTGAGTGTCGTCTTTTGGTTTGAAACCACAGTAAACACACACACACACACACACACACACACAGTTCAGAATAAAATCCTCTTTCAGGTAGTAAAATGTCTGAGATGATAGCAGACTTACTTCACCGTTGTGTTTCTCACTTATTCTCCCTGTTTATTTTCTGTTTTTTTTAACTCGACTCACATCCACTGTTCTAGTGCAGGTAGAATCGAGATCGCAATCTATTAACGATCAATCATACAGCTCTCTGGTCTCTAGTCGAAACCCAACATACTCAAGGACAACGAGAAAAGCTGGAAACTCTTATTCACAGAGTCAGGCATCTCAAGCCGGTTCCTCGCTCCACCTAGCAATGTCTGGAGAACGTTTCACCGCTTACAGGGTTTGAATGTGTCCACAAAGAGGGACAAACAAGGAAATCAGGGCAGAGAGATTCAAAGCCATGCTATTTTTTCCCTCACAGACCATTAAGCGGGTCGCTGAGTGAGTAAATAGTTGGCACATTGAGCAGAGGAGACGAGGAGTAAAGCGTAATACAGGGTTCTTGAAATCTTTGAAAAGGCTTGAAATTACAATCATGTGTTTTCAAGGCCTTGAAGATGCTTGAAATGCTTGAAATTCTACAGTGGACTCCTGATAAGTGCACGTCCTCGGGACCCCAACTTAGGCGACTCTCCCGCTCTATGTCTGGTTTCACGCCACTTTTGATTGACAGACTCAGAGAGTGAGACAGAGAGTGAGAGACAGATAAATAAAGTGAGTGTGAATAAACAGGTGGTGATCACTATGATCCAGGTCTGATTAAAAGTGCAGAAAGTGGGAAGCATCAGCAACTTTATTGTTGCTAGTGTTGTTTAGACTAAACAATTGTTGCTTTATTGTTTAGTGCCCATTGGTTAGTGCCCCCCCCCCCTCATTTTTAACTCATATAAAGAATCGACATTTCTCTTTTTTACTTTTTCACATAGCGTTGGTCTCGGACTAAGAAAAGCGCTATACAAATGAAATGAACTTGAACTTGAACTTAAATAAAGTTAGAATATGAATTTTGCCTACATTATTAGTGAGGTATACTAAAATGTTTTTTCCACCAATACCACAAAACTTTCCCCCAAAATGGTGAAGTTTCATCTACGCATAGTTTTAAACATACATTTTGCCACAACTATACGGTGCTGGAAAAACCTGAACATGGACCTTGAAAGTGCTTGATATTTGTCTTTCAGAAAGTGTAGGAACCCTGAAAGATCATTCCAACACTACGAAATAACAAAATTTACAACATTTCCAACACTACAAAAATGTTGATGATGATGCGGAAGATGATAAATAGTCACTGAGGACTTTAAATACCCAACTGGTTTGCAAATGTTCCACAGGAGACAACACTCCAGAGACCTGCATCTACTCCAACTGGTCCCCGTGGTCGGCCTGCAGCTCCTCCACCTGTGATAAGGGCCGGAGGATGAGGCAGAGGATGCTGAAGGCCCAGCTGGACCCCGGCATGCCCTGTCTACACACCCAGGACTTTGAGCCCTGCATGGGTCCCGGCTGCAGCGAGGAGGGTGAGTCGGATAACGCCGCCTGGAACAAACCGTCCTGATCACAATCTCCGTGCGAGACGGAGCGAAGCTGCACGGAACGAGAAAAGAGCCCGAATTGCGGATTGATGTAGAGGCGAGAGCTGAGCAGATAATTACCGTATTTACTTAAATATAAGCATACCCTTTTTTTCCCATAGAACAGGAAAAACAGAATCATAGATATAAAACGCGAACGTTAAACAATTACCGTATTTACCCTGACCCCCCCCCCTTCATTTTTTTTTTCAAATTCTTGACACTCAAAAATTTGGGAGGTGCTTGCAATCACCAATTTCAAATATGTGCGTAAATATAAGCCCCCATTTTTCCGTATTTCAAGTCAGGAACAATCACGAATAAACGGAAACACGTCGTCTTTATGCAGCGGCGCGTGTGCGTCTATATAATGTTAAACAATGGTGCGTAGGCAGAAGTGCTACAGTATAAGCTTTTATTAGCTCAATAACAGAAATAAAGAATCATTAGACACGCCGCCACACTTAACAGAGAGAAAATAACACTGGAAGAAGTAAGATTACACTAAATAGAGTACAATCATTTATATTACAACAAATAAGAGACTACAAATCACGACCGGTTAGCTTAGCTTAGCGCTAACAAGCGGGTCCAGTGTGTCATCGCAAAGTCAAAACAGTCAAAAATTAAGAACATAGGCAAAATGTAAAAAAAAAAATATAAAAGTAACAGACACAGTCAAAACGCTCGGTCTGCTAATAGGGGATAATAATCCTTCGGGATTATGGGACTCTAGGGAAATGAACGACTTTTTATTATTTATTATTCAAATAAAACTATATCAAAATGAACAAGTCACAAGTTAGGTTTGTTAAATAAAGAAAAATAGTTTAAAAGACTATTATCGTAATTGAACCAGAAATGTTAATTTAAAAAAAAATGTAAGAAAAAAATGTTTTTTTTTTTAATTTTTATTTCGTGCCTGAAAATCAGGGGGGTGCTTATATTCGCATAAATACGGTAATTAATTGTCTGGTTAGTGGCAGTAATGCAGCGATGTGGGTTTCAAGGTTAGAAAAACCCTGCTGGACGTCAAGGCGCCGCTGTCGGGGTTTATGCCCCCAATCCGCTCCAGCAGACCAGCGTATCGATTCGCTCGCACGGGAAGGAGGTCGGCGCTATAAACCATAAGCGTACACTATACATTGCACTTTATCGCTTAAAAATAATCAATATGACATTTGCACGGGTTAGTTGGCCACAGTCGTGTGACGGAAAGCGCTGTTTTCCTCTTCCAGTAGTGTGCTAACTTTTTATGCGTCGTTTTATTTAACGTTCCCCACGGTGAAGAGCGAATCAAACTATAAAGTAGCTTTCCTATCTCCGTTTCCTGAGAATCAGTGCCGAACACAGGAAACGCCCCTGACTAGTGGACAGCCAATCAGAGCCTTTGTTCCCTTAACCTTTAAATGTCGTCATTTATTCTTCACTCGAAACTGATTGTGGTTTATTTCTGTAGATATGTTTTGGAAGGACAGTGACAGGAATGAACAATTGTCAAATGATATTTACGCTGTGGAAAAAAAATCCTTGTTCTGTTTTTTTTTTCCAAACATTCACATTTTTCCTACGTTAAAAAAAAAAAGAAATAAACCATGGCTTTCTACTTGAATTTTTTTTTTTTACAATTGTGTATTTTACCTTCTATTACGTTTGGGTCAATTTAACCTGTTTTTAAAGGTTTAAAATAATTTTTAAAATACTTACAAGTATTTCCCATTTTGAAACTTCTGCTTGGCTTATTTGGTGTAATCATCATTACAGAATACAATGATTCAGTTGACATATTTCTAACACCACGCTACATGCTTATGTTACAAAGATAACAAAGATAACACGGGTTCAGGTCAAATTGAGCCGTGTAAAAAAAAAATTCCTGCTTGTCTTAGTTAGCGTAATCTACATATAAACAAAAAATGGTTACATATTTGTAACACCGGCTACATGTTTGTGTTACAATGATAATGTTCGGGTCAATTTGACCCTTCAGACAAAATAAAAGCTAAAAAGAGTCAGAAAGATCAAATACTATTAGTTTCTTCACAACAATGAGACATAATACATGCCTTGTTTGGAATAAACCGCTTGAAATACTTAACCCTTTGCCTCCCGACACCTTCTGTGCAAGCTTTCTAGCCGTGTGATTGCAGAACCGTGACACTAACCCTAACCCTCATAAAAAAGAATATTAGCAAACAGTTGAAAAAAAAAACCAAGTGGTCCAAATTTAGCGCAACATTAAATAATAATTCCATTAATTTGAGCTAATCCAAAGGCCTACAATCTGACCTGAATCCTGCCGTTCTCCCTCGTGACGATAATCCCCGTCTGATTTTCTGATCCTACTGCGAATGTTTTCTGCTGATTGGTCTGTATCCCAGTCACTCCATCTTCATCAGCATCAGCGAATCCTCTCGTCTTCACCTTTCTCCCCGTCATCCGTCTGCTTTCCATCACGTCTTTATCTTCTCAACCCGACATTTAAAGCCACAGATGCTCCGGCCTTTTTCCCACCGCCACTTGCGATTGATGAATTGAATTAGCATGGCTTCTCATAGACTCTGCTTTGATTTTAATTAATGGGGCGTTAAGAACCTGCATTGATTGATAAACCACCGGGCGATGACACCGGGGGTCTCGGGGGTCCGTCAGGGGCCGCGTTTATTTACCGCGCTTATTAATGACTCACTTAGTTCTGCTTTATTAGTTAGCGCTCGCCCGCAGTTCTGCACTGGAAACAAATCTATGGAGAGTCGCCCCAAGTTCATCCATCCCGTCTGATAACAAATCTATTTACAAGCTCTGCCTCGGAGATAATTGGAACAGCTGAGGTGAGATAAGGCCTGGCTGGATCGGTCCATTTGATCGCGTCTGTCAGCACTTTCTAAGGGAACGTGTGAAAGATGAGCCCCGGGTGGAGTAACGGATGGGGCGAGATGGGGATCCTATATGGTTTTATACATAAAGATGGCAGATTATGGGCTATGTCATGTATGTAGAGAGATTTGTTCGATTACAAGAAGCAGTGTTCATTTTGACAACGATTTTTTATTTAGTTTTAGTCGTGGTCTTTTGACTAAAACTTGGTTTTGTTTTAGTCCCAATGGGGTCATCTTAATTTTTGTTAAGTTGTATTTGTGTTGTATTTTTGCCCGTAATAGTTTCTCCACACGACGTACAGATAGTTTAGGTCGCGAAGAATGTAAAATGAATCCATATATCTGACCGTTTTTTCATGCTGGGAGAAGACGTTATTGAAGACTCTCGACTCTCCGTGCTTTTCTTGCAGCTTAAAGGCTTCATGTTCTGATTAACCAATGATTAGCTCTTTGCGTTTGCACCCGCCTTTCTCCACAAGCTCAGATTGTGATTGGACGTCGTCACGAAAGGTATTTTCGTTTAGTTTTTATTCGTTGACCAAAGTGTCAATAAATGTAGTTGCAGTTTTCGTCCCTGAGTGGGAGTTTTTATATAGTTCTCGTTTGGTTTCCGTCAGGGAAAAGTTGTCGTTGACGAAGACGATGACAATAATATTTCGTCAACAAAATTAACACTGATAAGAAGTCTTTGGTAACGGGCAAAGTTTCACACACAACGGTGAAATTTTGTTTTTTTTTTGGAGGTAGAACACTCAAAATGTGTTTATATTTCATATTTAACATACAGTTATAATATTTAACTTTACAAAAGTGCTCATCTTTATTATATAATTGTCTTTCATTAAAACATATGCAGTATAATTGCTTATATGTATAATGACAATTGTTAATATAATATATTCAGTATACCATATATATTTGTATATATACCGTAAATATATATATAAATATCAATAATTCCCCATGAGAACAGAAGTGGACCTAGAATAGACCTTTGGGGAGCACCGACTTGATATTTCAGGGATTTGATGTATTATTCTGTCCTCTGACATGCTGTGTGTGACCGGACAAGAATGAATCGATAAATCTCAGAGGCTTTAGTGTTTGAAAAGAACCTAATTAAATACGTTAAGAAAGGAATTTTTTTTTGGTGGTACGGTGGGTCATCGCACAGCAATTCAGACTAAAGTTCGAGGTTGTTGTGTCATGAAGTGTGTGTGTGTGTTCCTCAGAAGCGTCTACGTGCATGATGTCGGAGTGGATCAGCTGGTCACCCTGCAGCGCCTCGTGTGGTATGGGTCTGCGTTCGCGCGAGAGATACGTCAAGCAGTTTCCTGAAGACGGATCCAGCTGCACACTGCCCACCGAGGAGACCGAGAAGTGTGTGGTCAACCACGACTGCTGTGAGTGACCCTTACACTCTATATTCTGAGCAATCTACTCCAGCGCTCAGAAGTTTGGGGTCGAATCTTTAGTTTCTTGGCAAATTTCTAAGATTGAGGATAGACTGTCGAGTTTCACATGAAAGGTCTCCATTTCTGGCCATTTTGAGCGTTTGATTGACGCCACAAATTGCTCCAGATTCTCAACATGCTCTAATGAAGATGAGTTCTATAGCTTCTTTAACCAGCTAAACAGTTTCCAGCAATGCTGACATGATCAAACAAGGCGTTTACAATCATCTATTATCCTTCTGACACCATTAGCAAACACATTGAACCAGTAAAACACTGAGTTGCTGGAAATGTTCCTCTATATACTTATGTAGATATTGCTCAACGTCATCGTTAGTTTGATTGCTCTTTTATATGGGATCAAGATTTGCCAAAAAGATTTGTGCAGACATGGTATCAACAGTGTGATTATTATCAACAAATTAACTAATTAATTGCTAAATAATGGTAAAAATGGCTACAGTAGATAATCTGTGAATTTTAAAACAACTTAAGTAATTTACTAATACTGAATTTAGGCTAAAATAAAAAAAAAAAAGAAAAGTGAAAAAAACTATTCATGTTTTATTTTCTTATACAGAAATGAAATTTATCGTTCCCATGTTTCAAAAATGGTAAAACAAAATAGATAAAGAACAAAATGTCAGTCTCAATCAAACGTTCTAAATAAATAAATAGAATTCCGATCTGGCTTTGATGTGATTCTACTGAAGTCATTTAAGTCATCGCCTACAATAGACTTCACATTTATTCACGTTGCTCCAAAAAAAATTAGCTAAAATATGTTTTTGCCATGTTAGGCTTGGTAACATTACAATACCACGGTAAAGTCAGTGAAGATCTGTAGAGTTTAGCCGCGATAAAAATCGATTATGGTTTGTCGCGTACAATCAAAATGTAGCGAGTAAGTGTCAATTCAAATGTAGTGGAGTGAAAAGAACAGCTACTCAATCACAAATGCAGCGGAGTAGAGAGTAAAAGCTGCTTCTATTTGTGATACTCAGTACAAGTACTTGAGTAGCCAAAAACGTACTCAAGTAAAGTGACCAAGTACATTTACTCAAGTACTGGAGTATTTCCTCTGTGTTTAGCTCCCAGCAGCTGTGTGGTGACGGAGTGGGGGGACTGGGAGTCGTGTAGCGTGAGCTGTGGCGTGGGGATGAGGAGGAGGGGGCGCATGATGAAGATGGAGGCTTCGGACGGTTCGCCGTGCCGGGCTCAGCTGGCGGAGACGGAGAAGTGCATGATGCCCGAGTGCAGTAAGTGTCGTGCCGCCTCAGCGACCTTGATTCATGAGCGCAGACGCTCCAGGTCGATTTCTAATTAGTCCTGTGTGTCATTCGCCCGAGGCCGAGCTGCTCCAGCCACGTCCCAGTATAGCTCAGCTTCTCCTCTCAAGCCTACAGCTGTCTGTCTGTCTGACTGTCTGTCTCTGTCTGTCTGTCTGTCTGTCTGTTTGTCTGTCTGACTGTCTCTGTCTGTCTGTCTGTCTGTCTCTCTCTCTGTCTGTCTGTCTGTCAGCCTGTATGTCTGTCTGTCTCTCTCTCTTTGTCTGTCTGTCTGTCTGTCTGTCTGTCTGTCTGTCTCTAGTCTGTTTGTCTGTGTCTGTCTATCCATTTGTCTGTCTGTCTGTTTATCCATATGTCCGCCTTTTGTCTTGTCTGTCTTTCCGTCTGTCTGTCTATTCATCTATCTGTCTGTCTGTCTGTCCACCTTTTGTGTGTCTGTCTATTCATCTGTCTGTCTGTCCACTTTTTGTCTGTCTGTCTGTCTGTCTGCCCTTTGTCTGTCTGTTTCTGTCTGTGTCTGTCTGTCTGTCTGTCTGTCTGTCTATCTATCTGTCTGTCCACCTTTTATCTCTCTGTCTGTCTGTCTATGCTTCTGACTGTTTGTCCGCCTTTTGTCTGTCTGTCTGTGTGTGTG